>JAWNPD010000495.1:0-1200000 GCA_035045305.1 Drosophila maculinotata | reverse complement strand
TCACCTTGACTACGGTTCTGTAGGGGATTTCAAATGTTACAAATTGCCTGACAAGATTATAGTTTTAAATGACTTACTGCTGACTAGGCGCCACGCCCTCGAGCAGCACAATCATGGCTCGACCCACTTGGCCGGTGAGAGAGCATTCCAGGGAGACGGGTCGCGCCTTCTTGCGCCAGGTGGCCGTGCTGTTCAGCGTGGTGATTTCCGACTCCAGCTTCAGGCCGGACAACGTGGCCAGCAGTCGTGTCTTGTGTATCTTGGCCACGCCAAAGACAATTAGTCGCGTGCGCTCCTGCGGCACACCGTCGAGCAGCTGCATCTCGCGGTGCTGTGGCAGCGGCGTTGGAGCATTGGTCAGGTCATCATCGTCGTTATTAGTAAAGCTTGCCGCTGGCTTCTTATGCTCGTTCAGCGAGCTGCGCTGCACGACCGTCTTTGTCTCCGGCATGGTGCCGTACAGTTCCAGCAGATGGTATATGGTCTTCCAGCAGTTAGGCGTCTCCAGCAGCGGCGCCAGCGCAGCCATGCCCGACTTGGTCAGCGTGTTGTAGTCGCCGCTGACGCTTGTGGCACAGCCGCCATTCAGCGATGCCTTCGACTCCGTCGTCAGCTTCAGAATACGCTGCTCGTGCAGCGACATTGTGGGACTATCCCGCAATGGCGACGAGCTCGACTCGTTCAGATTGGTATAGCCCAACTTCCCCTTGACCGATTTGCCCGTGGAGCGCAGCTTCTGCGCAAAGCTCTGCGGGCGATTCTTGGCATTCGGCGAAGGCGTCAATTGAATAATGGGCGCCAGTGCACTGCCACGACCCCGTGAGGCCGGCATTGGCATGGACTCGTTGAACTTGTCATAGCGCTCGTCCGAGAAGCTCTCGCCGTGAGCAGCAAAACGCTCCGCAACTGAACTGAAGGGCAACAAATCCGTTGGCTCCGAAGCTGCAAAGAAAAGTGGTGAAATGAGTAAAAAAAACTATCTTCAGTTTTGTATCCCAGTAAACTAGTGACTTACCCAGACTACACTCATCTTTGGTCTGGCTCTTCTTGCTCAGCTCGGGATGCTCGTGGAACTCGTTCTGTGCATCCTTGACATTCTGATACATGTTGCATATCTGATGGAGCAATCGGAGCAGCGGCATGTTGACCTGTTGCGAGATGAAGCGCACATTCAAGCTGAAGTTGATCACAGTGCTCGTGTGCTTTTTCAGCTGGCGACGCGACATGTAGATGACATTCTGACGCGCCTGATCCACCATGCCGTCGGACATTTTGAGCACCTCTAGCTCGACGCCAACGCGCTCGCACAGAAATAGGGGCGTGTCCATCATAATGGAGGGACGTCCGCCGTTGGACTTCTTGTTGAGCTTGGCGGGCTTTGTGCTGGTGTTGACCTTCTTGTCGCCCGCCTCGCTGACCACAATGTCAACGCGTATGGAATCAAAGGTGCCAATCAGGGACAGATTCGTGCCAAAGTTCTCCAGCGACGAGATGTCCGTATTTGAAAACTTGTTGATCATTTGCTGTGGCATAACGCCCAGGCACGTCAGCAGCGGCTCAAAGATCAGATGAGCATCCAGCAGTTTGATAGAGTCCTGCATTATGCCATTGCGCGTAGGCGGCTGACCAGGCAGCTTGGGCGGTGCGGGCTGAGCGTGCTCCTTTTCGCCGGCATGCTCTTTCTTCTTGTTGTTGTCCTGATGCTTGGCCATCCAGAAGTACAGGTCCTCCTTGTGATTCTCCGAGCCCAGCCAAAACTTGTTCACTGAATTCGTCGAGCTCAGCGAACCCTCCTGCAATGCACCGTACTCTGAAATTGATAAATTGGTTATATATTGCATTTAAATGTATCTAATCAAGAACTTACCAAACTCTGGCACCTGTTTCTCTACCAGATTTGAGATAATGGGCAGCATTTGTATACTGGAACGAGACGAATTGCCATGTGAAAAATTCGAGGCTTTGCTGTGCACTTTGTTCAGACTTTAAAGCATAACATTTGAAGCGTAATTTTGTCATTTTGATGCAATGAGTAGTTGAAACGAAGAGAACAGAGGGTATGCAAATAAAACACATCCACAGGCAATGGCATTAATAAACGAAACATGCAGAAGCACACGGCAATATATATAAATCGGATCCAAAACTTACCCACGGCGTGTGTGGTGTATATTGGGCGATGTGGATGTCGATCTCTGGGATGCGGGTCCATGCTGAGTAGTCTCTTGGGCATAGGACATGCCACCGTATTGTGTATTGTCTAAATGTGGGAAGTTAAAAGTATTGAGTATTTGCACAAATATGAAGAAAAGTTTTAGAATTTTGCACTCAAGTGGAGTTAGAGAACAGAATATAATTTAGTTGAGTGCAGTGTGCGAAATAATTTCATCAAATATCAGATGAAGATTATCAATATTAGGTACAGAAAAAGGAAATTCAGATAAAAGATATATTTTAAGATCATTAAATAAATATTTCATCAGATAAGAGCCAGATTAATTTGAATATAATTATCAAGCACACTGCCCAGCATATTTAGAGCCTGAATTCGGTAGGATAGTATAGCCAGAAAGAAAAGTTGAACAACATTGAACATTTGAATACATAATGCAAACGCAAAGCATCAAACAATATGAAGTCATGAACATTTAAAGCATTTTGAAACAGGAAAGATGTGAAAAAAGATATAAAAAAATAAATAAAAAAGAACAGAAAGTCAAGTAAGGATAGTTGCAAGAATTGCGAAGATAGCATCGGAAGTATAGAAAAAACATTTAAAGCTAATAAGGAAATGCCTTGCAAAGCAGAAAGAGCATTTGAAGTATAGAAAACTATAGAAAATTTAAAGCTTATCAAGAAATGCCTTTCAAAGAAAAGAATCGAATATCTCATATTTTAAAGGCACTTTTTGGGTAGCTTCTTAAAGGTAACACGAAAAATTAAAAACAGATACGTGCATAAAAATCAAGAAAAAGCAATAAGTAATTGCCTATATCTATATCTATATAAATATATCATTAGTTATAACAAAAAGGAGTTTACTGCATGCCGCACGCCTTCGATTCGAGGACGTGGGGACTTGCAGCTGAGCAGCTGAGTTAATCAAAGGAATACCAATGTGAGTTCGATGATGCTGTGTTTGCCCAAGTAATAAAGCATTCTCACTCTCTTCCGGATTCTCGCCGACGCCGGCATAGGCGCCCATTTCAACATCACCTTCACACTCATCCGCCTCGCACTCCTCCTCGTTCTGCGGGAACGAGAATGTCACGTTGATCGGTCGCGCCAATTTGTTCTTATACTGATGCTCAAACAATATCGGATTGTACAAGGTGTTCTTCCACTGACGACTCAGTACAATAATGCCCTGTTCAGATGGAAATACAATGTGAATTCAAGTATAAAAAATAATATATTTTCGATTTGATGATGGCACCCACCTGTCGCAGCGTATTCAGATGCGGCACCTCGCCATGCTTGAAGATCTGCTCGATGCGCTGCACACCCTCGTCCAGCACCAGTTTCTGCATGATGTAGCACAGCTGGCAGCTGGGATCCTCCTGCAGCGTCTTTGAGAGCAGCGTATAGTTATTGGCATAGCGACTCTGTAAGGCGAGAGGAAGAGTTAACAGTTGCATCATATAATTACAGAAAGGTCCACTTCACTTACCTTCTTAATCTTTGGATTGCGCTGTATCTTCTCATTCTCCATGGCATCGGCCATGAGGCAGGCAGCAACAGCGGTTTGACGCGTATGCAGCGCTTTCATGAGTGAAACAATTTTCATTGCCAGGCGATTGCTGGGATTCATCCAGGCAGTGATGGCTGGCGAAGCGGTGCTCAGCAGATTCCAGTCGAGGCGCGTCAAATCGATTTTGCGTGTGATTGGCACACAGGGTGGTGCGGCAAAGTTGAACCACACCGATTTCAATTCAATGACGCCTGAGGATGTCTTATCTGTGCCTTTCAAATTTGAGAGCGCCTTGTCGTAGCCATCCTTGGCAGCACCGCCAGCACCACCGCTCGGCTTCTGTGCGCCTGCAGTGTGTGTTGTGTGGCTCGCTCCAGCTGCTTTCTCCACATCCTCATCTGGTGGCTGTCTGGGCGTCGCCTTGCGTCCTTGCTCCGCGCCCGCTGCTGAGCTATCGCTGACAATGACATTGTCCAGCGCATTGTGAAACTTCTCTTTGGGTGTTTTGGGTGTCGGTGGCTTCTTGGTGATCAAACGCCAGGCGGCCTCCGCCTTCGAAGTGGCACCACTGCCATCTGCAGACGTCGCTGCGTTTTCACTGCCCGACGCCGCCACCAACTCGTTGAGATTGAAGGCACCACCAGTGGCCGACACGCCCTCTGCTCCGCCCGTCATTTCGGCCAGCTCCTCCTTGCTGTTCTCCGACTTCTCGAAGTGCGAGCGCTTCACGATCTTAACGCCAACGCCCTCGAGACCGCACTCGAACATGATGTAGCCAATGTTCTCGATGCCTGTGCTCTCCGGCATTTTGAGGCACTCGAAGAGCACCTTGCTCTTGTGCTCCGGTATGGCAGTTACAATGACGGGCGTCTCGGGTGCACATGACTGTCCCTCGGTCTTAAGGCGACGCAGTTGCGCATGCGCCCGCCCAATATCGAGAGTTATCACCAGCTCTTCCAGCTGCTTTTCCGACGTCTCAATGAGTATCGGTTCGCCTTGGACGTTGTCGGGTCGTGTCTGCGAGGAGAGATGCGCCAGTAGAGCACGAGTTCCCTTCATAATTCCACCCTTCTTGTGGCTGCTGCCCGATTGAACCGTCTGCTGAATGTAGACATTATGCATGGAGGCGCGTGTGGTCTTGCCCAGATGAAACTTGGTAGAGATGCCCTCCATGTAGAAAGTGAGCAGCGAGACGCAGCTGAGATCCTGTGCACAAATTGAATAGGTTTGAATAGGGATACAATGATGGCTAAGACTTGTAGTTCTCACTCACCTGTACGTTGTCCAGAGCTGCCACGGATATGATCTCTTCCACAATGGATGACTGCAGCATGGTTATACTCACCTTGGGCAGCACAATCAATCCTTGCGTCTTTGTCGATATGCTCTCCTCGTAGACATCGCTCAGAAACGAGTCGCCCGGTCCCTGCAAATGGCGTTCGGTTGTCGAGCGCTTGGAATTCGAGTGCACCTGCGACCAATAGCTGAGACTCTGATCCCGCTTGAGTATATTGTCGTTCTTCACTTTGGCTATGCACGAGCCGTGTATAAAGTTGACCACCGATAGCAGATGCATCGATTGAATCGTTGGCACGGCTGCCTCAACCATCCTGCAAATACGAAATAGGAATTGAATTCATGATAACAGAAGGTAGGCTGAGGCCAAGCGGGAAGGTAAGCTAGGGATAGTTGAGAAGCAAGACTGAATATGAATAGGATTTTCACTAGTAATCACTTGCTCCTTGCTTCTCGCTTCCCTTCGTATGATTTCCTTCAACCAAAGTAAGCCAGTCAAGATTCTAACATTGTCGTGCATTCGTGATTCGACAAAAGTAAAATCCAATAAAATTTAAGTGCCGTAATTTTCGAAAAATGTTTCAATTGCGTATCTGTCTGCTATTGTTCCTGCTGCCCTATATTGCAGCTTATCCGGTGGTAGGTAGACTTCCCTCTAAATAATACCAAGCTAAGCGCTCAAGCACACAGGAAGCTGAAGTGAAACCCGACCAGAATCCAGTTCATGATCCGGCCGACTATCCCGACCTGACAAATGGCCTGAGCGATGCCGAAGTGGAGTCAACACTTAATGGCCTATCGCTGGACGATCTGGGTTCTCTGAACAAGCTGTTGGATGACGCTGGCAATGGACCATTCGATATAGAGGGTGGGTAAAAACAGTAAATGAGCAAGGACAACCAAGCCATTGATTACCTACTCCTTTCGAAGCAAGCAAGCTTTAGGGATCACCATAGGCAGGCCAAGAAACAGCACTTCGAGGACGTGGAGGCGGCGGACGAGGACTTGGAGCCTTCTTTGAATTCGGGCAAGCAAACGTTTGACGATGGCTGCCACGACGAGGACGAAGACAAGGAAAAGGATCAGTGCACCGAGCAGCCCAAGTGCAACAAGCGACCCAGCACAAAACGTTGCAGCTCCACCACTCGACGATGTCAGACCACTTCGTGCAAGTCCTTGGATGGCTTCCTCGACATACAGCTCGATAATAACAAGTACGACTCCAAGCTGAACTACAAGGGCGCAGACGAGTGCGATCCGGGGGACACCATGTGCCTGCAGCGCTGCCAGCAGAGATCCAAGCAGCAGCCAAGCATGCACGACTTATCCGATATACCGATGAATCAGGCACCAGGCAATATTGATAGTCTCGAGCAAATGGCCGCCGAGGCTCATCGCGATGAATCGCTCAAGCTTCACAAGCAGGTTGATGGCTGGAATGGCAAAGATGATGCATTGCCGGATGTGGTCAACAACGACGACAGCAAGCTAGCCAATGCGAATCTCAATGACTTTAAGGAGCTGCCAAAACTGGGCAGCTCCTGGGCCGAAGCAAAAGTGGCCGAGGATGAGGGACAGCCACAGCAAAACGATGAGGAGTCCAAGCAAGAGGAGCCCTACGAGCGCCATCAGCTAGCACGCGTGGCTCATGAGCAGGCGCAGCGGGAGGAACAGGCCGAGCAGGCGGAGGACTATAAGCAGCCAGAGGAGCTGGATGAGAACATGCAAGCTAATGCGGCATCCGCAGCAGATCCAGGAGCTGGGCAGGATGAGCTCGAGGCGGCCGAACCGCTGCCCCTGGCTAACGATGTGGCAGCCAACGATGGCGACAGGTTGGCCGCTTAATTACACATAAGAATCAGAAGCAAATTCCACTGACAACCACACTCACATCCCACCACAAAAATCAAACAAAACACACGTTCCTGTTACTGTTACATTTTCGCAGTTTCATTGCAAAGAATGCGCGCGATCCGCAGCGCTACATCATCCAAACGGAGGATGGCTACATCAAGAGCGAGAACGAGCCCGGCGAGCATCAGTTGCGCTCGGATAAACAGCAGAGCGAGATGCTTAACTATGACAACTATCAGCTGTCCAACGAGCGCAATCCCGGCCAGAAACGCATCAAGCGGGACAGCAGGAAAACGGATGATGCACCCGAGGTAAGTGGAGGTCATCAAGTGATGCAGACAAATAAACATTCGATACGCAGAACACCAACGAAAGCTATCTGAAGAAACTGATGGACTCGTTCCCACGTGACCAGGGCAGCCAGAGCAATCTGAATGTGGCCATTCGCCAGGCGAAACTCGCGCATTTGCGCGTCAAACGATGTTAAGTTTTCATAGTTATTCCATTTGTTCAATTGACTGATGTGTGTGTGGGTATATATATTTTATAAGCATGTACCAATAAATTAGTTAAATCATGTGCAAATCAAACCATATGTAATTAGAATATATCTCTTTGGCAATAGTGAAGATAGATTGACAAACTGTAGATCTTCATTCCTAGTTTTACAATTGAAATATTTGTGACAGTATTATCAAAGTTTGCTCTGATTGTACAGATATGTTAGTGTATGTTGCACTCACCGTTGCAAGCCTTCCAACAGCAGCGGCGTGAGGAACACATTCAGCTGTCCTTTCAGCCTGGCCACCACCGAGGTGCAGGCTGCACCGCCCTCTGCTTGAAGACTCATGAATTCGCCATCGTCGAAACCGTTTGTGGTCTTGTCGGACTCCTCCTCCTTGAGCAGCACACTGGGATCCCAGGGATGCGACTTCGGGCCGCCCATAAATGTGGCCGAGCTGTTGCTGCCGGTGCTGTTCTCGTAGCGTGGCACCACTTTGATCTCACGCCAGCAGGAGTACAAGTCGAAATGTGGCAGCATTTTGCTGCCTATATAGGTAAGGCCGCCGTCCTCGTTCTCATGGAAGAGCGGCGTGGAGAAGACATCCGGTCCGAGTGGAAATGAGCAGCCATTCCAGTTGAAGCACTTGACCTGCGACAAGTGATTCAAGTAGCTGGCCATGAGCAGCGGCGAATCGATGATGGGTCGGTTGACCTGCTGATGCAAATTGACCAGCGCCACATCCTCCTGCGACGACATGGCCGAGATGAACGAGTTCGACGACAGCGACGGCGTTCCCGACGACGATCCACGCGAATCCGCCTGTGAGAGTCAGAGCAAAGCGAAAGAATTAGAATTGTGAAAGTAAATCCATTGCAACGGCTACAACAAATTAGTAATTGATTAGACCAAGTGGCGCAAGCACAAGTTGGCGATAAAAAAGTGCAGCAAAGTTGTGTCCAGAAGTTCGTATAGTACTTAAAACTAAACTAGAAATCATTAAACTTAGACTAGCTCCAAGTTCCATGCAGAAAATGTGACATGCATGCATATTTTGTATACCCTTGCAGAATGTAAACAAAATGTAATATTTATAAATTCAGTTGAGTAATTGTATGCAAGGGTATTTTAACTTCGACACTACAGATAGAAGATAACTGTTCTTTCTTATTTTTTAGAAATTGTTAAACTATTCTCAACAATTGCAATTGGTTAAACATTAAGATTTTCTAATGAAATAAATGTTTTAATTTTGTTGCGCTACGTGTTAGTTAAAGATTTAGATAGGAGTAGTTTTTTTGTTGTACTTTTTTTTTTTTGTTGCTGTTGCTAAGAACTACTCACGTCGTGAAAAAAATGTCGATACTCGGGTCGTGATGAGATATTTGTTAATTTTCTTATTGGTGTGGCAAGACCGTGAATGCGTCTCGCGTCTTCATTCTGGATGAGTTTTGTTTTCGATTTGTTTGTATTTTAACGGTTAGTTTTAGATTTATCGTTTTAGTTTTGGATGAATCGAAAGTTTGAGTTTGGTGGAGAGGAATAGAATTTAGGTGTGGTTTTTATATAGCGTCGATTACAGTTATAGATAGTTAGGATAGAGAAAGAGATAGAGACCTTATACATAGATACTTAAAGAAACATGCATTATATGGCAGCTCTTCAAAAGAACTGTTATGTAAATTGCAGACTTTTCTTTTTGTGAATGTGATAAATAAACTCGGCCTCAAAAGCAGTAAAGCTTTGGTGTATATTTTTAGTACATATAATATAGTGAATACGTAAAGACCTAACATAAAGATATCTATATAAATAGTCTCGACATTTTGCTTGACTCTTTTTACCAATTCTGTGGTGCTCTGCGGTCGCTTGGGCAGAGTTTTGTTGCTTTCGGGCGCATGAATCTCCAGATCGCTGCGATAGGTGGGCAGTGTGTGGCTGCCACCCTCGTTCTGTGCTCCAATGCTGCAAGAGATCGGGAGCTTAGCATAGTGATAAGCTAGAAATGTACTAAGCTTACCTCAAGTCTGAGGAGAAACGCTTTCTGACCGACAGAATGATGGAGCCATTGCCGTTGCGCTGCTTCATGGAACCACGCTGCGACATCACATTGGATATATCCTCCTCGGCAGAGAAGAACATCTCTGACGGATTCTCCGAGGTCAGCGATATAGTACGCTGAACCTCGCGCGGCAACTGGTCTCCCACATGCAGCGCAATGTCAGCGATCTCAAATTCCAGCGGATGCGAATGCGGTGCCGAGTGCGACATCTCATCGGGCATCTGTCGGGTGAGGCAGAATTAATAACTGTTTGCAACGTGTGCCTGTTCCATGTGCTTACCTCATGCTCATCATCTAGCGCCACCTCGCCGGTCAGTCTAGAGTCCGAAATGCTTGTCTTGGGCGGCGACACCCGCAGCCTATGCGAATCCGAGCCACGTCGATGGCTGCTCGCGTTGCCAGCGTCCACGGACTCGTGCTGCAGCTGCAGCTTCTTGGAGGGACTGTCAAGCAGCCGAGCGTACGGCACCTCCACAGATGTCTGGCGTGTGCACGTAAATCGCTTGCTGCGCCGCTCCAGCGTATTGGGCGAACCAATGCTCTCGCGCGACTTGTGGCGACTGCTGCTCAGCTCTGGCTTGTCCACAACACCGCCTCCAATTTTGAACTTGGCGCCATCCGGCAGCGAGCACAGCTCCGACTTCTTCAGACTGCCATTGCGCAGTTCCACAGTGGGTCGATACAGCTTGCCCTTGCCATTGAAGTCGGCCGAGTCGTAGAGCGAGACGCAGTGCAGGCTATAAGGCGGCGTGTGGAACACCAACTGACCCTGATGTAAAATACTCTCGCCAAAGCCAAAGTCCTTGTTGTTGTTGATGATGCTGAGAGAAAGATTGAGATTAGTTAAAAATACATAAATATGTTTAAACACTCACAAGTAGCGGGCGATATTGAAATTGTCGTGAACATCCTGTGCCGTGGGCTTAAAGAACTTTTGCCCATTGCGATTGCTGCCGAAGAAGGCGCAGCCGCCAATGCAGCCACAGCGGGAGGTCTCCGAGCCCGAGCTGAGGGCGCTGCCATTGTTGGTCCAGAGGAACCACAGTCGCTTGAACTTGGCATCGTGCTCCCGCAGAAAACTAAAAAGAAACGCAAATTGTGAAAATAAGTCAAAATATAAAATACTCCAAATTTAAAGCTTACTTGTGCTGCACTAGATGCAGTTCGTGATCGGGAATGGGCAGAGCGGAGGCGCCCTCCAGCAGGATGGGTCCCAGCGAGGTGCAGCCCACCTCGACCCAGTTCTCGCTGAGCTCAGCCGTTTCGGGCGTGCGCTTGGGGGCATGGGGATCCGTGAATGTGTCACGCAGTTTGCTGCGGGCGGGATCCTCGCGTGAATCGCGTCGCTGGGAAAAGGAGTTGGAGCTGCGCTTGCCGGTCTTGTGGCTGGCATAGTGGGAGCTGCTGGGCACATCCTGCGACTTGAGCGAATCCTGATCGGCGCGACGAAGTTTGCCGGAGCGATTGCTGCCGGTGGTGTTGGTGTTGTAGGAGCTGTTGGGCGCATTTCCCGCATGCAGCATGAACAGGCGCAGCAGGATGGAGGGCAGCAGTCCAGAGATGCCCGACTTGACGCGCTGCCCATGCAGATTACAGTTGGCCAGTCGTATGGGGGAGATCCAGGCATGGAGCGCGGTGCCGCTCTCGATGAGATAGACATCGACGGCATCCACAGAGACGCGCGTCATCTTGTACTTGATGTCCTCGGAGGAGGGACACTTGTACTTGTTCTCCTCCTTGGTGTGCGGGCACAGATTGCTGGGCACCCCATGATGGCAGTTGCGCACCGTCTTCGGTGACTTTAGACAGTTCTCCGGATCGATGGCCAGCAGCACCAGAGTCTCCAATCCAGTGACCACATTCACCAGCTGCGGAAGAGTCAGTTTGCCCGTGAGCTTGCCTAGCTGCACCTCCACCAGCCAGGAGTACTCGAGCGTATCCTCATCCAGGGCGCAACCCTCATTGCTGAACATCGCATGACCTCGCACCTGTACGGCGGAGAGCAGCAGATGGCCCTGCTGGATGTGCTGCTCCCGCTGCTGACGCTGCAGCGAGTCCGAGGTGAGCAGATAGGATGGGCTCACGAGCACCTGCAGCGTCGTCTCGTGGTAGCGTTTGTTCATCTCGAAGCCGAAGCGTTCGATCAGCACCACCGGGCAGGGCGGATCGTCAGGATTGCAGTTCTTCATCACATGCGCCTGGATGTCGTGAACGATGACGGAGACCATGACCTCGAGGGGGCGATAGAGTCGCGGATCGAAAGGTTTGCGCTTCTCCTCGGGAGCTGTGGTCTCTGATATGGATTTGTTGGCCAGCTCCTTCTCTTTGGCCAGCAGCTGATCCTTGGGATTGGGCGGGGCTCCAGTCTCCTGCTTGAGGCTCACATTCGACTGCTCCATGTCCGTAAAGCTCTGATCCTCGCCGAATATGTTCTCCTTGAGGCTAATAAAGTTGCGTAGAACATTACCATAGGCCATCAGCACGGAGCTGCCTATTTCCACCTCCACGGTGACATGATCTGCTGTCAGAGTGCCCGGATCGAACCTCTGCTGCTGCTCCGACTGCTGCCAGCTGCTACTGACGGGAGATTTGCGAACCTTGGGTATGCGCATGGGACTGAGCAGGATCTCCTCCTTCTCCGGCGTGGTAATGTCCGCCTGCGGGTCGGGTCCTAGCGGCGGCACCGGATGATAAACGTACTGTATGGACAGCGCCAGGATGGGCACCGCCCAGCAATCGATCCAGCCGGCGCTGCGCTGGCAGATCTTGCGCCACTTCTTGGTATAGAGTTCGGGGCGTCGGATTAGCTTACCCTCGCGGGTTAACAGTCTTGCGTTCTCGTCTATGGCTAGCACAATGGGTCGCACCGAGGAGACCTCCGGCACGTAGAGGCTCAAGTCGAGGCCTTCGCCGTGTATCCAGAACTTGAGCGTCACAGTCTTGGGCAGGAAATCATCAAATGGCAGCGCGAAGCTCATCTCGAAGACGTCACCGCAGAAGCCCAAATGATTGTTCTCCTGGTTGGCGCTGCTGCAGTCGATCCAGTTGTACTCGTTGCACAGCATGAGGATCTCGAACTCGTTCAGCCGTATATTCAAATTGCACGTGTATGGCACAAAGCTGAGTATGTCGGGTCGCGCCTTGTCTGCCCAGTCTTCGATGAGGTCCTGGAAGAAGCACTTGTGCTTGTACACAATGAACGCAGTCGTCTTGCAGCCAGCCAGCGAGACGTTCCAGTCCTGCGGTGCATTCCACTTGGTCGGATAGTGGATGCGCACTTTGTACTCCAGCGACTCGAACTCCGCCAGGCTGCGATACTGCAGTGATGTGGTCGCCTCCACATGGAACAGCTGGCCCTGGATCTTGGACGTGTAGCCGTCGGCCAGCGTTACCCAGGGTATGGTCACCTCCACATAGGAGGCTGGCCCAACGGTTATATGCATTGCATTCGTCTCCTTCTCCTTGGAGAAGAGTATATCAATGGTGGCCTCATTCAGAACGCACAGCGTTACATCGAACGACTGATAGCTGCGCAGTTCACCCGGTTGAGGTGTAGGCGTGACATCCGCCTCCTTCCAGTCGGATGGATAAAAGTATTTGTACAGATGATCCCGCTGTCTGTCCGCCCAGGGGCCGTAGCTGAAATCGGTGCCCTTGAGGCAGTGCGCATTGATGCCCCAAACAGGTGGAGAGGGCTCAACCACATCGCCATTGGCCAGCACAATCTGGACGGGCTCCTCCGGCACTACGCCCGGCTCGTCCATGTAGAAATACAGGTCCATCTGATTGGACATCATGACCACAAAGCCCTCGCCCATGTAACGCGGCGGCTCATCGATCAGGCCCGTATATTTGGGACTGGGACAGAAGAGGACCTTGGCATTCTCCACCTTCGCCTTGACGAAGTGCATGAAATGATCGAGGCGACAAACCGCCGGCTTCGTGCTGTACGTGCAATGCGCCTCCTCCATTGAAATAGAGAGCGTGGTCGGAGTCAAGCGATTGCCGAAGACAAAGCGACCGGAACTAATGTCTATCTTGATCACAGGTATCAGATCCCGCCATGTGGTCGCCTGCATGGCCTCGGAGTTCTTAACGCTATTGACGCGCTTGCTCTGCCGCGCATTCTCAATGTTCATGTTGTGCTCCTTGAGCTTGTTGCGCTCCTCGTTGCTAACCACATCGGTGGGTATCAGCAGCGATGGCTCCAGTCCGAAAGTCTTCTCCAGCTTATCGTACAGATCGGAGCGATTGTAAATGTGCAGCTCATAGCCATTCAGCTGCACCGACAGACGCGTATCCGAATGCGATAGATCTGTAAAGGAAAAGTCACAAGTTAATCAATTTTTAATTACTTGGGATCACTCCATTACCCTCGGAGACATCCTTGGGCATATAGGAGCGCCACCAGCGGAATATGAAGTATCCATCCTGCACACGCATCGTATAATCGTAGGTGATGTACACGAAATCCCGAAACATGATCTTGCCAGCCAAAGGATTCAGTGCCACAGAACCAATCTTGAAGTAGGCACCCTTTATGAACCAGCGATTGGCGATCTTCGTGATCAGCATGCCAATCACACGAGAGTTGTAAAAGTTGTTGTAGGTGACCCACAATATGGTGGTGAGCAGCGAGCCGAGCAGCCATATCTATAGCAAAACATCAAAGGTGCATCGTAAGCAACTAATATATAATTATACGTATATAGTAAGGTTTAAAGATTACCAGTAATAAAAAAAAGAACAAAAATTTATATATGTATATATATGAATTTGTTCGTAGAGTATGTAAGTGCACACCTTTTTGTTACTCTTATTACTCACTCAGTTTTATGAGTATCAGAAATTGTTTCATTAGTCACAGATCTTAAATAAATGGGTTCTTTTGATAACGAAAAATATAAAGCGTGGACCACACAACGTATTCAATAAACAAAATAAAATTTTACTATAGCTAGATTTATTTCGAAATGGATTGAAATTGATTAACATGTACATACATATTACATATTATGATGTTATCTATAAAGTTTAATCTATACAAAGTCTAGGGTTCGAAGCCCCAACGATACTACGCTCCTTAATCGTTAGCTTCAACAATTAGAATTATCAAAATTATTTCTGTAACTGATGCATTTCTATTTAAGATAATCTGTATACTAATCTGTATTCATTGGCTATCATTAATTCAAAATTCAATCACTTTGTAGGATTTTAAAAGGAACACAAAACTGGAAGAAGGGGAAGCATAAAAAGGGACTTGTATATATCGGAGATATAAGACTGGCTTCAGCCAATGGTAAGTACGAAAATTCCCTACGATATATTTAATTACCAAATGCTTAAAATGAAACGTTACATATGATCAATTTCCCGATTTATTAAACACACACACTTTTGACATATTAGAAACGAACTTTAATGTAGTCTAAAAAAACCACAAACACGAATTAGTTTGAAATAGTTGATAAAAAGTGTTGGGAGGGTTAGTCAAAGTAATCCATTGGCACATCGGTGAAAATGGCGCCAGCGAAGGTATATTTTTTGGCTTCCTTGATGATGGTGCAGCCATTGGCTTTCTTGAACATCATGTTGTGTCCCAAAGGGCGTACATTTGTCAGTTGATTACGCCGGGCAGCGGGGCGGAAGTAGGCGCGACCCGTAAATGGATTAACAAAGTCGGCCCAGTAGCCCTCCTGCATGAAGTCGACGGAATACTGCGAGGCAATCAGCACGAAGGCCTTGATGGCACTGTTCACATCGGTCTCAAAGTACAGATTGAATATGCTGAAGCTCAAGGGATCCCGGTACTTGGAGCAGGGAATTGTAAAGAAACGCTTCATGTGGGGCAGCAGCAGCTGCGGGCATCGTACCACCTCGGCCCGGACGGGAGCAACGCTGCTCAAAGTTACCGAGTCCTTATATCTGTACACATCGAATTGATCATCGGTGGTGAAGAGGTCTTGATAGGCGGGCCCGACACTTTGGGGCATGTAGAAGAGATCGGAGCAGCGATTCCCTAATATCGGATAAACCGGATGTATGTCCATGTCTTCTTCGGGCTCCACATCGTCCTGATCATCCACATCGACGAGAATGAAATTCGGCAGGCTGCTGCTGCTCGTGAAGCGACGTCCCGGCTTCAATTTAATGTTATCCTTCAGGGTGCGCAGAATAACTCTTAACGTCTGCATTGTGTGTCTATTTTACGCGTAATGAGGGGATTGTTAACCAAAATTTTAAGCTACCAGCAAAAACGAAATGATTTGATCGAAATGATATATTAAGAATATTCTCACGGGTTTTAGTTGCAAAAGCGTTGTCAAGATATAGCGAAAACAGTCCGTATTAAAATAATTTTGTAGTTTTGTTCATTTAAGTAAAAACAAAGGATGTCCGATAAAAATGTTCGTTATAAATGAAATGAATTTATGTTAACCAGTTAACTGTCAGCTGCCTAAATGGAAATTCGGTCCGAAAAACACCATTACTATGTTTCAAAATTCGTAACATATAGAAATTCAGGTCGAGTAAGTTATCGATTAATTTCGATTACCTAGCTATCGAATACATTTGTATTATTGAACGCAAAACCGGAAAACCGAATAATTGAAGCTCTCTAATCTCCTGCCTGAGAGTTACTATTGAAAGGCTATCGGTATTAATCAAAGGATTATCTTTTTATCGTATTATGATATTCTATATTTGTATTCAGTACATATCTACATCCGACTTGTGACTGATATTGCTACGAGTATCGAATATTTTCGAGCTTAAATTAAATTCGCAGTTGACACACACTTTTTAATCATCTATCATGAAGTACACAGGTAAAATATACTTTGCTTGGTTTTCGATAGTCTATCGAATAGTTATCGACATCGATCAAAATTCTTATCGAATAATTTTGAATTCAACTGCTAGGTTTTATAATGTAACTGAGAGTAGCAATGACCAAACCACAAGTATTGAATAGTTATCGATTTCATTTAACACTGTTATCGAGTGAAATTGAGTCAATCGCTATGCGTGATAGTGCTCAAGCGAGTGTATGTCAATGACCAAAACACAATGATTGATAAGCCGCGGAATCGTGACAGCCGCCAAGTGGCAGCCACTGCGACTCTATTAAAGCGGCAGCGCGCAGCTGCCAGCAGATTAGGCGACGTTCGACGTAGTCGATGATAAAGCGCTGTCCTCGGCTGATTCACGACCCCTCGCATACAAAATTAAAGTGCATACACATTGAATATATATATACATATATATGTATATAATTATGTACACACGTATATATATTATTTATGCATATCTTGTTTTCATACCATTGGCGCATCGATTTTCATATTCTCCAGTGGGACATTGTGTGTGCGATTCCAGGTGCCCGCTTCTGGGAACCCCAATGGAAATCCATTGTCGCTCGTTTCCTCCAAATCCATTTTGCGTGTTTTCCGTTTTCCGTTTCCTGTATACGGCTTTTCAAAGGGGTGTGGCGGGTGGGGGGTTTGTTGATTAGTCGTTAATTTAATTATCGATTATTGCCGCGTATCATTTTTGTAATTATTGGAAATCAATTTACAAGTGCATTGGCAGCTTTGTACATTTGATTTTCCTTTCTTAAAATTATGCTTATTACACACACACACAAACACACACATATACACACGCGCACAAAGTTCGATTTTTCCCACTTTGAATTGGAGGTCGTCGTTGTCTCAATTTTCGTTTGCTTTCATCGAAGTAACGCCCTATCCGTTATATGTTTAAAACGCGCGTTTCGATCACAACACGTTTTTTAGTAATATTAACAATGAATTGCAACTATTTAGCGCGAATAAAATAAAAAATAAAATTGCACTCGAAATGAAAACACTCCCATCTTGTGCTGCTTCTTTCTACTGAACAGCTGTTGCCATCGATAGGCATCAATCAACTTGTTTGATTTCGATAACATTTTTAGGATTGCCGCCTGAGTGTAACCGATAGCGGTAACTGCTTACGCATTCAAATAAGTAACTGCTACTCAGACACAGGTACATAATATCAAAATGCATTAAACTGCTATTTATTTATACATATTTATTATTATTTTATAAAATTTAAACGAAATATTGAGGTTTACGCATCGTAATGCCATGATCTGCTAGAGCTGGCACCAAATCCTCCATGGCTAAAGTGTACTTGCGATCGGTTGGTTTCTTCTTGTCCTGCATATAAATAAATTAATTAATAATTTATTATAATAACTGTAAATATGTAACTACCTTGCTGGAGCTGTGTCCACTGGAGTGCTGAATGTTTGTTGTGCGTGTTTTGCAGTGTTGCAAAGCATCGTTTGCAATGTCCGAAATGAATTTCTGCGCTGATACGGAAACAATGCGCACAATTCGTGGATCCACAGATGCAAAGCCAGACTGGAAATAGAGTAAGCGTAGTGATTAATATAATTAATGCAATTAGTCAATTACTTACGCTATTCAAAATTCGCAATGTAAGTGCATCTGGCACTGTGGGAGTATAATCTTCCAGTTGTCCCAGCAGCTCCTCCATTTCAGCTTCTTCTGTGGAAATGGGAACAGTTTCCACCTCCAAACTCTCATCGTCTGTTTCGAAATCCGGCAACTGTGAATCTTCTGCTTCTGTTTCAGTGTCAGTCTCTACTGCAGAAACTTCACTTTCAGCGGGTGTTACATCCATTTCCTCTCCATCGGAAGCCATTATTTTATATTTTATTTTTGTTTACTATTTACGCCTTTACCTTTCTGTATGCAAGAAAATCGACTACTGCCACCATCTATCGCGTTGACAGTGCTGGGCAGTGTTGGTTATGGATAAATAACGATGAATACTGTATACTGTTAATTAAATGTGACCAGCTGACAGCTAGTCGACCGACCGCCACAATTTAGCTAGCAAACGAGCAAATAAAATGACTCAAAACTAGACACAAATTAAAAATTTCGACATTTACTAGCTTTACTCAATAAAAAGATATGGTTATAGCTAAGGAAGTGCTTAGCGACTACAAGGAGCTGTACGAGAAGGCCAGCCAGCTGGTGGAGCACGACAGTCGCTCCGATCCGCCCACAGATCCCTATCGATCCCATTACAAAGCGCGCGATGTGCTCCTCAGTTTGAAAAAGCTGCTGGACGATCAGCTGATCTCCATAAGTGCCAGCGAGGACGAAGGCGGAGACGATGAACTCTGCTGCAAGTCAATGCTGGGCTTCACCTGCCGCGATCTGGGCCGAATTAACATCTACACGGATGAGGCGTCCGAAGGGGAACAGCTATTGAATCGGTGTTTGGAGCTCATTGAGCCGCACAAGCAGCGACCGCAGGGCATCATACCCTTTGTGGGCGCTGTCAACGAGCTGAGCATTGTGCTCGCCTCCAGGCAGGAGTACAAGAGCGCCATGGAGCTGCTCCTCCAAGCGGACAAGAGCTATGAAGAGTTCCAAGCCAGCGGCCAAACTGCCTTGACTATGGCCGAGCTGTATAGTCCGCCGGATGAGCCAGAGGAGGCGCAGGGCGGCAAGGAGCTGGAGAATCTGTACACCCTCTGCTGTTTCTATCTGGCCCAGATGTACGGTCATCTGGGTGACGCGGAGAAGTCCGCACAGTGCTGCCATCGGACGCTGCGTCGCCAGCTGCAATACAAATCATACGATGCTGTGGACTTCGCTCTTAATACAGCTACGCTATCCCAGTATTATATTGGCCAGGAGCGATTCAAGGAGGCGCGTCATCATCTGGCCGCCGCCACCATCATCATGTCGGAGCATGAGGCCATCATGCTGAAGCCGGATATGAGCGAGCAGCAGCGTGCGGATGTCACAGAAACCTTCAAGCATCGCTATGCGGATGTGGCCCGCTGCTGGGCCAAGTATGGACTGCACCTGATGCAGTTCTCCAAGGAGCGTCTTCTGCGCGATGATGAGGAGGAGGCGGAGGCACAGCGTCTGGCTCAGGCCACCAAGCAGCTGTCTTTGGCTGACGAGGATTACCGCTTCCTGGACTTGGATCTCAGCGCCTGCGAGGGTCGCATCAGCTGCGATTACTGTCTGACCTTCGATGATGCCAAGCTAGTGTTCCACTTTGTCAACGAGTGGCTGGACGTCGCCAAGGACTACTACAAGGCGGAGACGGAGGCTACAGAGTATGCCAAGATTATACAGGACTTTGCCGAGGCCTACGAGCACATTGCATTCTTTGAAGAGCAGCCGGAGAGCCAGGCCAAGATGCAGAAGCGTCGCGCCAAGTACCTCGAGGATCTGCTCGACCTGCTCGATCCGGGCTTCTATTTGAAGATCTGCCGCGAGTGCTGGTACGTTGCGGGCACCGCCCATGCGGCCATCCTGGACGTACGCATGGACAGCATGAAGCTGCAGCAATCGCCCACTGCGGAGGAGGTCAAAAGAGTCAACCAGAGCTGCCTGAAGGCCATTAAGCATTTCGAGAGCTATGTCAAATCCTATCTGGCATCACCAGGCAGCGAGCTGTGGCGCCCCAACATGGATGAGGAGGAGATGCGCACCATGCTCTATGCCCACTTCCACATTGGCAGGCTCTACTACAAGCTCATCAGCGCCCATCCGCAGCAGCAGCTGGAGCAGCTCAATCAGTGCCTCCTTTACTACAAGCGTTTCAGCGATTCCTGCGAGAAGCACAAGGATGCCTCTAAGCAGCTCCATGGAGAGATTGGCGTTGTCCGCGAGATGCTCGAGTTGCTACCTCTCAAAATAAACACGGTGAAGCGCCGAATGGAGTAAATATATAATATCATCCCCCCATTATCCAGATATGCATTCTCAAGCTTTATACCGTTAGAGTCACACAAATAAAATACGTTCAATTCGTGTCTCAAATTTCCGTGCAATTATCCACAAATAAATGCAGTTAAGTTAATTTTTTCATTTATTTTGACATTCATTTCCAACCTCTTAAAAGTGCCCTTTCTTGACAAAAACGTTGACAAGTCGTCAAAAATTACCTTCACAGACTTTAAATTGATACGATGTTGTTCCGAAGTCCCAAAAAATGCCCTTCACACACTTTAAAGTGCCATAACTTTGTCAAAACTGATCCGATTGTCAATTCCAAGGTCATTTTGGTCATAATTTGTCGTCTTCAACAATTCTACATTCAAAGTTCACGAATTTCCAGATTTCGGATTTCATGTCAAAAATCATGACACAATGTTGTTCCGAAGACCCAAAAAATGCCCTTCACAGACTTTAAAGTGCCATAACTTTGTCAAAACTGATCCGATTGTCAATTCCAAGGTCATTTTGGTCATCGTTTGTCCTCTTCAACAATTCTACATTCAAAGTTGACGAATTTCCAGATTTCGGATTTCATGTCAAAAATCATGACACGATGTTGTTCCGAAGTCCCAAAAAATGCCCTTCACAGACTTTAAAGTGCCATAACTTTGTCAAAACTGATCCGATTGTCAATTCCAAGGTTATTTTGGTCATGGTTTGTCGTCTTCAACAATTCTACATTCAAAGTTCACGAATTTCCAGATTTCGGATTTCATGTCAAAAATCATGACACGATGTTGTTCCGAAGTCCCAAAAAATGCCCTTCACAGACTTTAAAGTGCCATAACTTTGTCAAAACTGATCCGATTGTCAATTCCAAGGTCATTTTGGTCATAATTTGTCGTCTTCAACAATTCTACATTCAAAGTTCACGAATTTCCAGATTTCGGATTTCATGTCAAAAATCATGACACGATGTTGTTTGAATCCCAAAAAATGCCCTTCACAGATTTTAAAGTGCCATAACTTTGTCAAAACTGATCCGATTGTCAATTCCAAGGTTATTTTGGTCATGGTTTGTCGTCTTCAACAATTCTACATTCAAAGTTGACTAATTTCTAGATTTCGGCTTTCATGTCAAAAATCATGACATGATGTTGTTTCGAAGTCCCAAAAAATGCCCTTCCCAGACTTTAAAATGCCATAACTTTGTCAAAACTGATCCGATTTTCAATTCCAAGGTCATTTTGGTCATCGTTTGTCGTCTTCAACAATTCTACATTCAAAAATGATGAATTTCCAGATTTCGGATTTCATATCAAAAATCATGACATGATGTTGTTCCGAAGTCCCAAAAAATGCCCTTCACTGACTTTAAAGTGCCGTAACTTTGTCAAAACTTATCCGATTGTCAATCCCAGAGTCATTTTGGTCATGGTTTGTCGTCTTCAACAATTCTACATTCAAAGTTGACGAATTTCCAGATTTCGGATTTCATGTCAAAAATCATGACACGATGTTGTTCCGAAGTCCCAAAAAATGCCCTTCACAGACTTTAAAGTGCCATAACTTTGTCAAAACTGATCCGATTGTCAATTCCAAGGTCATTTTGGTCATGGTTTGTCGTCTTCAACAATTCTACATTCAAAGTTGACGAATTTCCAGATTTCGGATTTCATGTCAAAAATCATGACACAATGTTGTTCCGAAGACCCAAAAAATGCCCTTCACAGACTTTAAAGGGCCGTAACTTTGTCAAAACTTATCCGATTTTCAATCCCAGAGTCATTTTGGTCATGGTTTGTCGTCTTCAACAATTCTGCATTCAAAGTTGACGAATTTCCAGATTTCGGATTTCATGTCAAAAATCATGACACGATGTTGTTGTGAATCCCAAAAAATGCCCTTCACAGACTTTAAAGTGCCATAACTTTGTCAAAAGTGATCCGATTTTCAATTCCAAGGTCATTTTGGTCATCGTTTGTCGTCTTCAACAATTCTACTTTCAAAAATGATGAATTTCCAGATTTCGGATTTCATGTCAAAAATCATGACACAATGTTGTTTTGAAGTCCCAAAAAAAACCCTTCACAGACCTTAAAGTGCCATAACTTTGTCAAAACTGATCCGATTGTCAATTCCAAGGTCATTTTGGTCCTGGTTTGTAGTCTTCAACAATTCTACATTCAAAGTTGACGAATTTCCAGATTTCAGATTTCATGTCAAAAATCATGACACGATGTTGTTTGAATCCCAAAAAACGCCCTTCACAGATTTTAAAGTGCCATAACTTTGTCAAAACTGATCCGATTGTCAATTTCAAGGTCATGTTGGTCATGGTTTGTCGTGTTCAACAAGTCTACATTCAAAGTTCACGAATTTCTAGATTTCGGATTTCATGTCAAAAATCATGACACGATGTTGTCCCGAAGTCCCAAAAAATGCCCTTCACAGATTTTAAAGTGCCATAACTTTGTCAAAACTGATCCGATTGTCAATTCCAAGGTTATTTTGGTCATGGTTTGTCGTCTTCAACAATTCTACATTCAAAGTTGACGAATTTCCAGATTTCGGCTTGTTGTTTCGAAGTCCCAAAAAATGCCCTTCCCAGACTTTAAAATGCCATAACTTTGTCAAAACTGATCCGATTTTCAATTCCAAGGTCATTTTGGTCATCGTTTGTCGTCTTCAACAATTCTACATTCAAAAATGATGAATTTCCAGATTTCGGATTTCATATCAAAAATCATGACATGATGTTGTTCCGAAGTCCCAAAAAATGCCCTTCACTGACTTTAAAGTGCCGTAACTTTGTCAAAACTTATCCGATTTTCAATCCCAGAGTCATTTTGGTCATGGTTTGTCGTCTTCAACAATTCTACATTAAAAAATGACGAATTACCAGATTTCAGATTTCATGTCAAAAATCATGACACGATGTTGTTTGAATCCCAAAAAATGCCCTTCACAGACTTTAAAGTGCCATAACTTTGTCAAAACTGATCCGATTGTCAATTTCAAGGCCATGTTGGTCATGGTTTGTCGTGTTCCACAATTCTACATTCAAAGTTCACGAATTTCCAGATTTCGGATTTCATGTCAAAAATCATGACACCATGTTGTTCCGAAGACCCAAAAAAAGCCCTTCACAGACTTTAAAATGCCATAACTTTGTCAAAACTGATCCGATTGTCAATTCCAAGGTCATTTTGGTCATGGTTTGTCGTCTTCAACAATTCTACATTCAAAGTTGATGAATTTCCAGATTTCGGATTTCATGTCAAAAATCATGACACGATGTTGTTTTGAATCCCAAAAAATGCCCTTCACAGACTTTAAAATGCCATAACTTTGTTAAAACTGATCCGATTGTCAATTCCAAGGTCATTTTGGTCATGGTTTGTCGTCTTCAACAATTCTACATTCAAAGTTGACGAATTTCCAGATTTCGGATTTCATGTCAAAAATCATGACACGATGTTGTTTTGAATCCCAAAAAATGCCCTTCACAGACTTTAAAGTGCCATAACTTTGTCAAAACTGATCCGATTTTCAATTCCAAGGTCATTTTGGTCATGGTTTGTCGTCTTCAACAATTCTACATTCAAAGTTGACGAATTTCCAGATTTCGGATTTCATGTCAAAAATCATGACACGATGTTGTTTTGAATCCCAAAAAATGCCCTTCACAGACTTTAAAGTGCCATAACTTTGTCAAAACTGATCCGATTTTCAATTCCAAGGTCATTTTGGTCATCGTTTGTCGTCTTCGACAATTCTACATTCAAAAATGATGAATTTCCAGATTTCGGATTTCATGTCAAAAATCATGACACAATGTTGTTTTGAAGTCCCAAAAAAAACCCTTCACAGACTTTAAAGTGCCATAACTTTGTCAAAACTGATCCGATTGTCAATTCCAAGGTCATGTTGGTCATGGTTTGTCGTCTTCAACAATTCTACATTCAAAGTTGACGAATTTCCTGATTTCGGATTTCATGTCAAAAATCATGACACAATGTTGTTCCGAAGACCCAAAAAATGCCCTTCACAGACTTTAAAATGCCATAACTTTGTCAAAACTGATCCGATTGTCAATTCCAAGGTCATTTTGGTCATGGCTTGTCGTCTAAAAAAACTCTACATTCAAAGTTCACGAATTTCCAGATTTCGGATTTCATGTCAAAAATCATGACACGATGTTGTTCCGAAGTCCCAAAAAATGCCCTTCACAGATTTTAAAGTGCCATAACTTTGTCAAAACTGATCCGATATTCAATTCCAAGGTCATTTTGGTCATAATTTGTCGTCTTCAACAATTCTACATTGAAAGTTGACGAATTTCCAGATTTCGGATTTCATGTCAAAAATCATGACACGATGTTGTTCCGAAGTCCCAAAAAATGCCCTTCCCAGACTTTAAAATGCCATAACTTTGTCAAAACTGATCCGATTGTCAATTCCAAGGTCATGTTGGTCATGGTTTGTCGTCTTCAACAATTCTACATTCAAAGTTCACGAATTTCCAGATTTCGGATTTCATGTCAAAAATCATGACACCATGTTGTTCCGTAGTCCCAAAAAATGCCCTTCCCAGACTTTAAAATGCCATAACTTTGTCAAAACTGATCCGATTGTTAATTCCAAGGTCATTTTGGTCATGGCTTGTCTCCTAAAACAACTCTACATTCGAAGTTGATAAATTTTAAATTAGCGGATTTTATGTCAAAAATCATGACATCAAAGTATGAGTTCTCATATCAACTTGACAGTCAACAATTTTGAGATGTTAGTTTTCCAACTCCTTAAAAACGGTGAAAAACTCTTTACTAGTATCAAATATAATTTGAATATAAATGCAAACAATGTTCGATTTATTTAGTGATTGAAACCCCAAGCAAAAAGTGTAGCCAAGCAATGGAATTATTGATTCAGGTCTAAAACGGCAATCCGGTGTTGGGACCGGGCTTTTTGCCGCTGATGCGCACAGCGAGAGGGGATTGACAGTTGGGGGGTTTCAGCTGACGCCGCTTGAGCAGCTCCTTTTGAATGCTGTTGCCTAGCTGGCGAATGGGCAGAGCTGTGATCCCGTCCAGGAGGTTCTCCTGTGCATGGTGGAGTGTGCTGGCTATGAGCTCCTCCACATTGATGGCACGTGGATCTGCCATGGGCTCCCGTTCCAGCACATCCACGATGATGCGCAGTGTTTCGTCTGCCTGGAACTCCTCTAGGGGCAGCACCTCGATCAGCTCCTTGAACATGTGGAGCACTATGTACTGAGTGCGGTTGACCACCTCACAGATGCCGCGAGCGCACAGCGAATCCTTTGCGTGCTCGAAGATTCCGGAGATCAGATCTTCCGTATTCACGTCGGAGCGCTCGTAGTCGAAGACAGAGACAATCTCGTTGAAGAGCTTGCGCAGCTCTTCGGCGCTGATGTGTATGAAGTACTTTTTGGGCACAATGCTCTCCAGGTGCTCCGTGATACACTCGGCTATACGATCCGTGTACCTGCCCTGGAAACTATACGCCGCCTGGCACAAATACAGCGACGATCTCTGCGCAAACTTTCGCACATTCTCCGGCGTCGTGTGACGACCGAGGAAGTGATTAAAGCTCTTCTGGACGATCGTGTGCACACGATCTATGATGAACTCATCCGGTAAGGGCGGCAGCATATAGGCATCCACATTCAGTATGGCTGGACACACTTCGCTCTCCGACTCCAGAGGTACCAGCTCGCTGCTGACAACGCCTTGTGGATGCAATGGATCCAGCTCGTTGATCTGAAGCGGCTTGGCCTTCAGGCGCAGCGTGCAGATCTCCCGTTCCAGGCACTGCCAGTTGGATAGAGATCGAAACTATCCATCAATAAAGTAAGGAGTAACTCACCTCGATCTGCTGCAGCAGCTGGTTGTCGACGCCCATCAGCTTCTCAATGTCGTAGCTCAGATTGAGCACCTGCGGATTGGCCCACTTGCTGTAGTTGCGCTCCTGCACGTCCAGTATGACCTCCAGCACGTTCTTCTGGTCCCGCAGCACCGTCTGTATGTTAACCTTTTCCGTGTTGTTCTGTGTCTCCTGCACCAGTTCCTCCTCGCAACGGGATAACTCCAGCTAAAGGAACATAATATTAAGTATGCAGGTAGATGTTACTATTGACAAGCACTTTAACACGCAATCTAACTGCTGGTCAACAAGATTCACGCACCTGCCTCTCCTTGAGCTCCTTTTCAAGAGCGCGCAACTCTTCCTCCGCCGTTGTCTCCAGCTCAAAGATGTAGCGACGCAGCACCTCCTCCTCCAGCTCATCGAGATTGATGATCAATCCGAAGCGCTTCATCATGGCCTGCCTGATCTCCTCCTCGAGGCGCGTTATCTCGAAGCGCATGAATTTGATGTCCCGATTCATGCGACGCAGATGAATAAAGTTAATGCGATGCCATCGCCGTGTGGCCAGCGTCTCCTCGTGCAGCTTCTCGGCACGCCTCCGCAGATCGACTAGTATATCTGCATCGAACAATATGGCATTGGAGACATCGCGATAGTCCTCGCCCTCATGGAAATGCTGCAGCTGATCCATGCGCAGAACCGTACTTATCTGCACCTTGTTGATCTCCTGCTGCCTGTTGCACTGCATATCGAAAGATACAAAAATATTATGAAATTTATTAAAAAGTTCCATTTACGAGTTTGAAGTACTCTTGACCTACCCGGAACTCCAGGAGTGTGTTCTTTTCGCGCTGATAGACCTCCTCATGGTACTTCATCTTGGTCTGCATTTCGGCAATCTCGCGACGCTTGCGCTCTACCTCGCGATGGCTTTCGAGGAGGGTGCGCTCGAGGTCGTGACGGTCGGAGCGCATGGAGAATGACCACTCGTAGAGAGAGCGCTCGAGGGCGACGGGACAGGTGCCTTCATCGAGGCGAATGGTGGTCATGTCCAGTGAGTCGACGCTCTGCGCATCGGCGCCCTCATCCTCGCTGGACGAGGATGATGAGGAGGAGGAGGAGGATTCCTCGTCATCGCCATGTACACGCTTCGGCGGACGCCACTTTTTCTTGAAGATGCGACGCAGAAAGTCATAGAACTTGTGCCCCTTCACCGTGGTCAGGAAGGTCACCTGCAGGCCGGCGATCTGCTCGTTGATCCGCTCGATGATCTTGCGCAGCTCCTCCAGCTGCCGGTTGGTGGCATTAATCACAATCTGAAGCTCGTTGCGAATGCCCATTGCTTGTTTGGCATTCTGGAGCAGCTGCGTCTCGATCTCCTCGCTGTCGCGCAGAATGTAGAGCTCCTGGTTGAGGCTGATCAGATAGCAGGAGAGGAACTCGGCGTCCATTTTGACATGGAACCGCTGCCGCTGTATCTTCTCCAGCGACAAATCAAAGAGCCTTATCTCCTCATCGATCTCGGACATGATGTGCAGCTGCTCGACGTCCAGGACGCGTAGCCAGCGATGCCGCACCTCCTGAATCATGGGCGAATTGCCCTCCTCGTCCACCTCAAAGTAGGCAGGATCGCTGACAGCGGGCAGGCTGCTCACATACTGAATCAATTCCTCCTGAGGCAGCGTGCTCTTCAGCTTGGAGATCTGCAGTGCCTTGAACTTGATCACCTCGTGCAGCTCGGGATTATCCAAGGCGGCCATTTCGTATAGGCTTATGTTGTCCAGCGTGTTTTGGGGCCTTTTGGATTCAATGATCTGCTCGACACTACGCTCCAGATAGAGTATGTCATCCACGTCGACGCCACAGCCGGGCATTGAGTGCTCGATGAGATTCAGTTCGGGATACTCCGTTTCCATATTGATCTCTTTGATCTCCCGCATCTGTATGCGATTCATCTCGGGCAGGTATTCGTGGATGCACAGGAGTCGCTCCTTCCTCTTCTGTATGAACTCCATCAGCTCCTTCTTGCGGTCACGCATTATCATCACCCGCTGGTTGTATGAATCCAGCATGTCAAAGTGTCTCTCCCGGCACTCCACAATCTCAATGTATTTTGCTGTGAGGGTCTCGGTGGCCTTGGGCTCGTAGTCGGGACCAATCTTCAGCTTGTAGTCGCCCAGATTTCGCATTGCGATCGCAATCTGTGCATCATCATCCGGATGATTGCGATTGGGATCGGGCTTCTGGCGCTCCAGCTTGTCCCAGTCGAAGATGCGGCGCACCTCGTACAGCTGCCTATTCCGATAGCGCGTCAGCAGACGCATCATCTTCTTGCTGAATCTCGGGGTTACACTCGTCGGATCGCGACCAAAGAAGAACGTCTCCGGCGGCGGACCACCAATCGAATCCTCCTTCTCATCGGAGGCAACTATTTCAGTCAGACTAACAGTTTACATTAATATAACCGATAATAATAATAATAATAATAATAATATGAGATATAACAGAGAGTGTTGATCTTTAAAATGTATGGCAGACTACAATTTATAATAAAGTGCCTACAAATTAAACAAACCGAAAAGAACTCAAGTATCTATCAGGTGCAAGGACTCATAATGATATCTAAATAATACTATCCAAGATTTTCTTTTTCTGAACTTCTTAATATTTAATATTATATTGGACTCTCTTACACTTCCGGCGTGTCTGGCACAAGCTCATCGCTCTCTCTGCTGCTTGTTTGTATAAGATGAATAAGATATCGATTTTGTTTATAGTCGTATTGGTTTCGGGTTCAGAAACACCGGCATAGGTATCAACATAACGCTAAAAAGATTACTCACCGCATATCATGTTCCATTTTGAGACGTTCCTCAATATCGCGTTTGATTTGCTCAAACTCCTCGCCAAGGCTCTCCAAGCGAAACGTCGATAAGGATTCAATATTGGCACTACCAGGAAAAGAGTTAAAGGAGTTAAAGTCGAGACCTTTATAAGAACTGGCGACTCACCATAGCGGCGTAAGGGTAAATGGCACATGATCCAGTTTTTTGAGAAAGTGATTGAAGAGCTTCGAGTGGCCGACCTGGGCAAACTCCAGATCGTAGGCGAGATCCTCGCGCACATCGTCCAGCTCGGCTTGTAGCTCGTCGCGTATTTGTTGAACTATGCGCCGATCTAGAAGCAGATCCTTGTCGGGGACACGCAGACCGGGCGGCAGCTCGTCGTTGCGTTTGACAATCTCAAAGTAGACGCTCTGTAGTGCCCCGATCTTGGCCAGGACATCGCGATCGTGTGCCTCGGCCGCCTCCTGCTGACGCTTCAGCTCCGCATTTATCTTTTCCTGCTCCAGCGAAGGCGTCTCCGGCTCTACTATATCCTCGGCCACTCGGGTGCTGGGCAAGGCTGGCAGCTGCTTGATTAGTGGATTCCTCACCACCTTCGGACCGTTCCACTTGTAGAGGAAGACATTGCCATCGTAGCCAATGGTCACCAAATGTTCGCCATTGTAGCTGCTGACGATGCTGGGAATGATGCCCTTGATGGCATCGTGCATCGGATAGACGCGATAGTCAACCAGATCCGTAAAATCCTCCGGATTTAGACGGTTAATGCGCAGGTTTCCGTTCATCAGACCAAACATAATGTACTCATCGCTGAGGACGGGAAGAATCACTAATTTAATTATGTGTAGAACACGAGGTAGGAAAGGTTTGTCCAAGATTGGCCACGAGTAGACTCACAGCCGGAGGATTAGGATAAGCCATCTCAAAACTTACACAATGAAGTAGGAGTGTATTTCAATGTCATCGGCATCCGCTATTATGGTGCAGATCTTCGGCTCCGGGCTCTCAAAGTCCAGCTCGTAGACGTAGCCGGCATCGTAGCCCGCCATGGAGACCCAAATGGTGTCGCGCTCCGTATAGCGCAGCCAGATGATGCGATTGGGTACGGTGGGTATGTGTAATGGCTCCTCCTCCTCGTCCGGCTCCGAGTCGGCCAAGGCGCCCTCTATGTCGATCTGCAGGCCGGGATTAGCCTGCTTGAGCTTCTCAATTTCGCGCAGCTTCCGCTCCTTCTTGCGCTCCTTGCGCTTCTTGGTCCGCTCCCGCTTCATATCACGCCGGATGCGACTCTTGACCGAAACGAATCGGGTGCTGCGCATGCGCGCTGGATCCGTGATATTGTAGGTTAAGTAGGTCTCTTCCTCGGTGACATCGGAGCGCACAGCGTACTCGTAGACCTCGCCACTCTTACAGCCAATCAGCAGAACGGTGGGTTCCAACAAATGCCAATAGAAGCAGTTGGGCACGGCCTTGAACTCCACAAATCCCAGCGGCTGCAGGAGCACCAGTTTCTCATCATCATTGGTCAGCCGGTAGATGAATATGCTCTTGTCCGCGGAGCCACTGACGAGGAGGTTGCTCTGGCGATTCACGCTCAAGCCGGTGATGGGCGCCGTGTGTGCCTTGTAGGCACGGACGAGATGCACTGAAGCCCTTGCGGGCACACTGAGATCGAGGAAGAGCTGACGCAGTATGCCATCCTCGAAGCCGGCCAGCAGCTCGGTGCCATATTTGGAGATCTGTGTGTCCAGCCAGATTATGTCCACACCATTAGCCGCAAACTGTTTCTCCAGAAGCAGCTTGCGCTGCTCGAAATCGTAGACAAAGATCTTCCCTGACTCGGAGAGCGCCAAAAGATGGGGCGAAACGGGTGACATTTGGGCGGCCAGGACGCGTCCGCCGACGCAGGAGTAGAGCTGCTTGGGTGGCCGGGGTACATCGAAGGTATTGATGTCACAAAACCAAATCCCACCGCCGCCATCCTGCGCATAGTAACCAAAATCCGACTCATCAAAGGGTTTGATCTTCTGCATGGCGCGCAGTTCAACATCGGATATCTTAAACTCATAGATGGGATCGATTTCGACATAGAGATCATCCTCGGGCGGATCGGCCAGATCGACGGTCTCCCAGTACCAGACGCGCACATAGCCATCCATCCCGACTGTGGTCACCTCTCCATTCTTCATCGTGATGCGCGTTATGGGCTTCATGTGGCACGGTTTGCGTCCCTTGCGGCAGATCTCGAACTTGATCAGCCCCGCCTCCCACAGCAGCATGTTGCCCCAGTCGCAGCCGGAGATCACATTCTCATCGGGCAGCATATACATCGCCGAGATGTCACTGAAGTCCGTCTTGCCGAAGCGACCCAAATCCCCCTTGAGCTTCAGGCCCGTAAAGGTGTTGGCCATCTTCCAGAACTTGATGTGCGTTAGACCCGAGGAGCAGAGCAGTATGGGATTGTGCTCGGAGAAGTGCACAAAGAGAATGTTGCTCTGAAAGGATTTGGCACGCAGCACCACCTCGGCGTTCTCCCAACGCCAGATGGTGATGATAAAGTCGGGATACCCAGCCTGCGAGGCAAACAGCTCCCCGCTGGAATTATACGAGCCCGCCGTAAAGCAGCTCTTGGCCGCATTCAGGAGCTTGATGCGCACATCGTGCGAAGGATACTCATAGATGAAGATCGTCGGCCTGGGTCCATTCTCGCCCACAGTAAATAGTTTCTTATATTCAAGACGCTCGTTTTTCTGCAGAAGATAAAATTAGTTTCGGCTTTTATGTTCTGACTACTAACCGTTATAAAGCCCACGCCACAGCCAAAGACCGTCTCCCGGAAGGTCACCTCACGCCGTGAGATGCTGAAGTAGTGTAGATAATTGCCGGAGGCAAAGATCAGTGTATCATCATCCGCCAGCACCAAGTTGAACAGCCGCTTGCAATCGTAGCCAAAGGAGTGTCTGCAAAAATACCCAACAAATAAGTATAGCTACAGTTACTGTAGGCAATGGTTGGCTGCACCTACTCCAGGTTGATTATGTCGTGCAGGAACGAGACATCGTAATCATCCTCCAACAGCTCCTCTTCCTCGCCTTCAACGTCCAGCGGCTCAGCAGCCGTATCGCCCATAGAGCTATCCATGCCAGTTGTTTTTATTTATATATCTTATTGTTTTGAGTCAATTCAAAAAGTTTTCTCGACTGTTATTTGAATTGTTGCCAAGGCAGTTAACGAGTTAGTTTAGTTACGAATATGCCGCCTTTGTGGGGCATGCGCAAAGGAAACTCTCCAGTTTCAAATAGTCCTATAGTGAGCTCAGAATTCGCATCATAAAATTGATTTGAAATTACAAATTTTGCTAGATGCTTTACAATAAAATTCAAAGCCCTCTGAAGAAAATGTACAAATCTTGGTACTGATGTATTGCCATGAAAATGTTCTGACACAATTTTTCTGCAATCAGAATATAATTACCATATTCTCTACAATTTGTAAGGTTTATTTTCCCAAATCACTCAATTTATTTGATTCACTTGTTGAATATTTGCCAAGTAATCTTAACTGCGAGCTTTGTATTCGTATATTATGAATTCTGTAGGCCTTTTACAATTTAACAGATGCTTGATTTATTTGTATCATATTAACATAAAGAAAATCTAGCAAAACATAACTTAAATATCAAATATCCAGATCCAGATCCCTAAAAGCATCGTCATCATCATCATCGTTGAAAAAGGCGACTATATCCTGGGTGCTATCCACGTCGCACACAGTTGGCTTCTCCGGATCGTTGGCCGGTGCCGGCACCGGTTTAAAATACTGTTCCATTGTGCCAGCTTTGTTTTGGCCAGGGGATGAGAATTGATCCACAGTTCCCGATGTTGATTTAGATGGTGAGAAAAACTGTTCAATATTACGGGACTGCATAAAAATAAAATGTTAAACTGTTGATATTTCATATAAGTTACAAATTTACGGTAGTGGGCGCTGCTGTGTGTGTGGCTTGCTGCAGATTCTCGGCAAATATGCCCACTTTGCTCAGGACTTCCTGCTTGGCTTTCAACATATTCCAAATGGTATCATCCGCCGTTTTATTGGCCATCAGATAACGACAGATCACCGGCTTTGTCTGGCCAATGCGATGAGCGCGACTCTCCGCCTGCGCCAGAGTCTGCAATTGACAAACATAAGATGAGTAAGGAGTACACAATTATAATTAAGGTGCCACACACGCTGGGATTCCAGTCGAGCTCCGCAAATATAATCAGCTCGGCTGCGGTCAGTGTGATGCCAGAGTTGCAGGCCTTTAGCGACAGCACCGCCGCCTTGCAGCTGCTCTTATTTTGGAATGTATCAATGTAGTCTGCTCTAAGATCGCTGCGCGTCTGGCCATCGATGCGTATGTATTTAACTTTGAGTGCAGTCAGACAATCACTGATGGCATCCATCATTACGCGATGATGTGCAAAGATGATGAACTTGATCTTCTCCTTCACCAAAGACTTTAAATAGGCGCTGTATTAAAATGAGCGTTAGGCGATTATATTTATATGTATGTTTATTAGTTTACCACACGGCTCGCGTTTTAACTTCTGCTGTGCGCGCATAGAATCGCAGTAAGACCTCCTCCCGAGATCTGCCCTTGGCATTTTGGAGCGCCGTGCTGAGTTCATGGCAAGTGCTCTTTGCATCATCATTGGTCCAAACCAACGCCGGATCCAGCACAACGGTTTCACTGCAAGCGTAAATGAAATTAAATAGCAATCGGAATACTAATTCACGACTTACCGATTCTTTTCGGCCAGCTGCGGCAGGACTTCAGCCTTTGTGCGCCTTAACATGTATTTGAGCGTTAGTATTACCCTTAGCTCATCCAGATTTGATTGACCATTGGCATCCCAGCCAAAATGCGACTGCTTGCCATCACAATAGCGCGAGGCTACAATTTTCAATTGGTTTATTAAACAGTTTATAAAGCAATAAGAGTGCAGCTTACTGAATTCCATGAAGGTCATGAAGCGACTGTCGATTAGCTGCAGCTGCGTAAAGAGCTCCAAGGGACGCGAAAGTGCGGGCGTGCCGGACAGCAGAATAACACGCTTGGCCTGATCCGCTAGACGCTTCGCCACCGCGGTGCACTTGGCTTTGCCGTTTTTCAGGGTGTGAGATTCATCGTAGATGACAAAGCCGAACTTGCGCTGCAGCAGCTTGTCCATGTAGCGCTCCATCATATTGTAGCTGGCAATGAGCACCTTGGCATCGCCGACATACATCTGATTGTTGGCCAGCACCTGGACATAGTGGATGGGCACCGCGGGCAACAGCTCCGCAATGTGGCGAGCCCAAGCATCGCGTGTGCTGGCCGTGGTGCATATAAGCAGTGGCCAATCCTCCTTGAAATAGTCAGCGACAGCAAGAGCCTGATATGTTTTGCCCAAGCCCATTTCATCACAGATCATGACGCGACCGTGATGCGCAATGGCAAAGCTGTAAAGCAGGTCTTAATTAGGTCAGTTGAATTATAGGCGACATTACTCACCAGACGCCCTCCTCCTGAAAGGGCATCAGCTTCTGTGCAAGCGTGCTTCCAATCGACGACAAGACGCTTCGCTCCAGACGTTTTGGCCGCTCTTTGCACAGATTAATGATCTTCTTTGGTATCGTGCCCAGGACCACATAGGGCTTTAGGTCGCCCACATGCTGCTGCAGCAGCTGGTAATCCGTTAGATCAAAGCTCCAGATGCGTGTCTGACTGTCATAGGATTTACTGGGCATATTCTTAAACACTTCGATGAGTTTCTCATGATAGCCCGAGGGCTCAATGGCAAACCGTGTTCCGCTTGTCATATATATGCGGCAGTTGACCGATTTGACAAAGACAGCCGCCAACTGCTGCTTCTCTGGGCTGAGTGATAGAGTCGGCTTGTGGGCTCCATTTGGACGCTGATAAGGATGTGCAGATTGGCGACTTAAATCCCGCGCACTTGTTGCTTTGATGGATTTGAGGGCATTCAGAAAGGCAGAACTCTTGTTGTTGCTGTTATTGTTATTGTTGCTTATAGCTGCTGGTTGTATTGTCTTTTCAGGCGGGGATCTGTAGAAATTGGAAGCTGGCCTTTCGCTTATTTTCTCTGTCGCACTTGTTGCTGACTTGAAATTTGAGTTTGTTGCTGTCGCCTGAGTATTTTTCGCCTGCAACTTGGCCAGCGCAACGCGCCGCTTTTCAGCTATCTGAGCGGACGTGCAGACCGACATTTTGTTGCTATTACTTATAGAGTTTGCCGCACTTTTATTTCAATAACAAACAATTTCTATGTGCAGTACAAAACCAGATAAAAGCAGGGTTGTTTTGATTTGATGAAACAGCTGCTTAGTGCATTGCGCGCGCATCCGCTTAGAATTTGAATTTTTGTGTCATGTAAATAAGTAAGCAGATTGATTTCATAATATCGTTTAAAGCAATAATAATCAGAAAATAGTTAAAGTTGTTTGCAGGCGATTAATTGTTTTAAATTGTTTTCAATATTAATTTGGTCACTCTGTTTTGTTTTGATTTTGAGTGGGACGTGCTATCGATTAATTTTAGCAAAGTTTGAAATGGCTACATTTGGCGGCAACAATTTGGTCTATCGATCGAGACGTACCTATCGTGTTTCCACCACAGCTATCGCAATGCCGGCTGCTTATTAAAAGTACCGTATTATAAAAGTGTGCGCAGACTGTTTATTGTCTCAATAATAAAAATTGCTAAAAGTTTTCGTTTGAGTGAGTGATAATGCTGTGATAATAGCCAGCTTTAAGTATTAGCGGGTTGCTTGCGCCGCAAATATACTGAAAGGTGAGAAAGAGAGGAAGACAGAGTTAAGTTAAGCTATCTCGATTAAAGTTTCCCCTTATATGTACGTATGTACATATGTATGTACGTATTTTGCTCCAGTCAGTATATATGTATGTACATATTTTTGTATTTCAGGGTCGACAAGATCGGATAACTATAGCATAGAGCAGCTCTGGTAAGTTCTTGTATAAAAGGATATACATATATTAAACATGCCGTCGGCTAGATAATCAACAACAATCATAAGTCCTGACGGATTGTTTAATTTGTCAACAAAAAGTCGAAATATCGAATATTCTACCGACACCAAAGCTGCAAATGCAAATGCATTTCCTCATCCCATTTCGCATATCCCACAAGCATACTATTTGTCATATGCTAATGTGACATGCAAAAGTATGGACACTTTTTGCAAAATCGAAAAATACCTTGAAAATATGCTGCCGAAGTGCTGGTATGTCTAAGCTGTCAGGCAGTCTGTGTGTCCGGCAAATAGAAAATGTCAATAAAACAGGAAAACATGAAAATATTTGTTAAGCTTAGCATACCAAGGAGAGGAAGAAGGCATCTGGCCCCCGAAATTGTGAGAGTAACTGCATAGAAAAGCAATAATTTAATTGATTTGTCTGGCCTTGGCACACACACAGATAGACACACACACATACACACACACACACACACACACACGGGAGCCCTTGAGCTGTGTGCCGTGTTTTGTTTCATTGCTGCAGTTTCCGTTGTCGTCAACTTTGATGTTGTTGCCATTTCGATTTGATTATATTCGGGCCGCCGGTTATTTGCATTTGACGTGCTGCGCTTCGTTGCATTCTCGGCATTGTCGGAATCATCATCGCATTAATCACAAACAAAGGGCGCAACTGCCTCAAGGACATTGCCACGTTGCTCATACGCCACCGCACCGCACCGAGACGGCAGCAGGCATTGCTTTCCTTTCTTTGCTTTTTCGACTTTTCTTTATTATTTTTGCTTCATTCAGCTTTGGTTTTTTGGTTTCTTTTTTATCTTGACACTCGCGAGCCGCTCTTCGGCCCATTTGCAATAAAATCAAATGATGCGGGCATCATAAAGCTGCTCGTCGCGTTTTCTATCGTCATAAATGTATACGTAATAATATACGCTCCACGTTATATACGATTGTATGTGTTTTGTGTGCTCGTACTTTTCAGCTCTCCCGCTTTACAGCCGTGCAAATCCCTTCGCAAAACAAAAATCCACGCTGCTCAGCTGTCAGCACAGTGGCCCCAGTGCCCTGTCTGTCCCCCAGTCCGGGTGCCCGGGTGCCTAGCCCTAGCCCGGCCCGGCCCGTCCGACATTTGCGGCTTTTAAAGCGGCATAAATGATTTTAACGTGTCTCGCACATCGCATCTCTCTAAAAATAAGTATTTTTTTGCGCCATGTGCAAAACCGCGCGCAAAACAAACATAAAAAAAAAAAATATGTGTGACGGCAAAAGAGAAAAAAAAACATAGAAATGAAAAGCCGATCAGAAATATTTATAGCCATTTGCTTTTGATATTTATTCAATGGCCCATTTTTTGGCGATAAGTCGCAAATAGTTTTGCGATTTTTTTGCTATTTTGAAAATGTTGGCAAAGTTTGCGCAGCTCAGGGATGTCAAAAGACGCAAAGTTTATGGCGAGATCCTGAAGTTAGCAAACATTACTGATTTCTTTTTGAACTCGCTTGCGTTTTGTTAGCCTTCACTACCGCCACCAACTGCAATTTAAGCTGTCAATTTAAGCCAATTTCACATTTTTGTACCCTGCACTAATAAAGTCGTTAACAAGGGGTGGCTTTGGCTGCTGGAGTTGTATGTAACAAGCAGAAGCAGACATTTCTGACCTGGTCAAGATCATAGCTAAGCCAACCTATCCCATTCCGTTTGTGGGCTTATAGGGTATCTGCTCTAACTTGATTACGGGCTATTTTCGAAAATGTGCTGACTATTGTTGTTGTTTGCTATTTTTTGAAATGCTGGACGATTCTCTCGGCATGTGTTGTTGGCAGCACAAGAAGAACGAACTGAAGGACCATTTATTATTGCCTTGCTATTTTGAACAAGGTCACGCTGTCGGCTGTCCGCTGCACGCAGCACGCAGCATTCGCCATTTTGTCTCCGGATGCAGCGCCATTTTGGAATGTGACGGCCATTAGCTTGCATAAATTTTGTAACGGAATTGTTTTTGCAAATGGCATTTAATATTTAACACTCGTGCCAAAGGGTTTATTTAGTTGCTAATAACATAAGCAAAAATTATCGCATGAAAATTCATTTCGCTTTTTTGCATTTCACATTTTGCGGTTTCTGTTGTGTGCAAATTTATTGTTTTGCTCACATTTTCATGCATTTTAATCGTAGCGATTAAGGTTAAGCGGCTACTTTCAAGGCTCTTTTACGGTTAAACTAATACACAAAATATGCATATTTACAGTTATTTATTTCAATAATTTTTCACCATGTAAATGCTGTGGTAATTCTCTGATATTTCAGATAAGAGCTAATAATTAAACACGCACAGAAATGCAACAACCGAACAAATGTCTAGTATAACAAAAAAAATAAATTACCAACATTTGCATACAAAATTCTTAAAATTCTCTCATTTATTTTGCCTATTTCAATTGCTTGTGCTTTAACTATTTGATTAACTTCTAGTTGTTGGAATATTCAAAATATTTGTTGTTCTTTTAAGTGCCTCAATAAAGTGAAAAACTAATTTCCGGAGCGGCGCAATGCATTTAATATATTTGAAATGAAAGCAACTGATTTAGTACTTAAAAGATAGCAACGCAAATTGTTTTCGTATATAATATACAACTGATTAATCAGCGTGAATTAAAATAGGCAATAAATTTGAGAAACTTTGCATTTGGCTTAAAATAAATGATAAATAATAAAATGTGTTAATACGCATTGAACAAATATAAATACTAAATAAATCATAAACTTTTTTTTCAATTATCATAAAAATGCCATAAAATATGGTAATTATTTTTAACACCCCATTCGTTTTAGAATTAAACACGCACGTGTTTTATAATTTATTTCGCATAAGCACACACTCACACACACACACATACACATACATAATATTCACACGTTTGAGAGTGCTTTAAGGCCATATAATATATTTGGCTTTATGCGTGGCGCTGCTCCAAAGCGCTGACAACAATATGTTTATATTTATAGAATTTTGTGCAAATCTGCAAATAAATTAAATACAAAAGCGTCTGTCTGAACAGACAATAACAGGCACAAAAGTACAATGATAATATCATATAAAAAAAAAAAAAAAAAAAATAGAAAGTCGGAAGCGTGCAGAAGTCTGTTAATTATTTAAAGCAATGAAATGAGTGCAGGACAGGAGCAGGTTTCCAGGCTCCGCAGGCTCCCCAGGCTCTGTTCCCCTCCAGCTGTTTATTGCTCTTGTTCAATTTGTTCGCGTTCGCTGAACATATTTTCAATTAACCGAATAAAAAACCCTCATTTGACACCCCCTGCATGTATACACACATGCACACGCACACATACAGATACAGGGACGCACTTACGCACACATAGGCAACGCTTTGATTCGTTTAATTAAATTACACTCAGACAAAGCCTTCAATCATTCACAGTTTTCCAATCACTCATTGGCTCATTCACGCGCAGCGCAAACAAATCTGAATATGCAGCTATGCAGCTGTGTGTGTGTGTGTGTGTTAGCTTGAAGTCCTTCAAGTATTCATATGGGCATACATTAAGTTATTTAGCTCTAGCTGCAAGTGCAAATCGTGCGTTCCATTTGTGTATATGTGCCTGGTTAATACCCTAACATTGCACAAGGTATATACGACTATTTGCTTGATTAGCACAAGAAGCTAAGATATAAGATAAATCCAACTATAAGATTTATTTATTATCCGAATATGTTATTAACCAAAAACCTAAGCACAGACTAAAATTGGTGTGGACTCTGAGATTCAGTAGGGCATACAAATGTTCAGCATATTTCATGCAACTTTTGCTGCTGTCTTGAGTGTGGAATTCATATGTATTTGCTTATAGCCATACGCAACTAGCCATGATTGAGTGCGTATTGAGTGTGCATTGGAACGTTAATTAATGTATGGCAAAATGTATGGACAGCAGAGCAACCGAGCAAGAGATAAGCCAATGCAGCAGAAAGTGAATGAGTGGCCAACGATAAGGACACAAAGGAAAATAGAAAGAGAATGAGAATGCGAATGAGAAAGAGAAAATGTCACCCATTACAAGGTAATTATGGTTTTATACGCAACTCTCTTGCAGCCGCCTAATTGGCAATTTTTGTAAACGCTGTAAATAATGTCAAGTAGCTGAAAAGTTCTTTGTTCCACTTTCGCTTTCACTTTCACTTTCACTTTGTATTAATCACTTGCTAGCTGCATCCCACTTCCTCCTAGGACATATTAGAGTCGAGTTGAGTCGAGTCGAGTGTAGTATAGTATAGGGTGTGTTTAGTGGTTCAATAAAACTTTCGCTTAAGTGCAGCTCATCCTCAATGTGAAGCGTTAAGCATATTTACACGCTAACTTGGCTGGCACTTTGGCTAAGTAAGTTCTCAAATTGACACATTTTTTTTTTTTCGGGTAGAACAAAGGAAAGTCATTAGAGATTGATGCACAAAAGGAAAAATGTTCTGACTACATGCTTTCCGCATTATTGAAAACTTACCCGTAAGCAGGCGCTGCAATTAAGAACGCCCAGCAACAACGCCCAGCAACAACAACAACCACAAGAACAACAACTGGCAGCTGCAGTTTTTGATGCAGCTGGCAACAAAGTGGATTTTATGCCAACGGGACTTGAGGCACATGCAAGTTTTATGCAAATTGCATGTTCAGTCCTGGAATCGGACACAAAAAAAAGGGGAAGAAGGATAAATTACTTTTAAAGTGCGCAGGCTATGTGTGAGAATGCCGAGGCAGAGTTCTCCTTTGGGCCTAAACTCTTCATTGGCCCAAATGCAAATGGGGGGGGCTGCCTGAACGTTGAGCGTTTGCCTATTTTCGGCATACTGATGACTTTCTGATTTGCTTTCGAAACAACTTTTTTGGTTTTGGCACTGAAAGCTTGCAGCTTGCTGGATGCTTGGTGCTGGGTGCTTTTAGGCGCTTTTTGTTGCCAGCTTGTTTATTATTTGTTAATTGAAATGTTGCAAAAAGTTACGCATGTGTATGTGATGGTCAGGCCTGGGAAGGGAAGTCAGGCAAGTGTTGCAAGTAACTGTGGCAAGTAGTCTGATTGGGGGCTGCTGCTTCATTTGCTACTCCCTAACCTAATGTCTAAATCATTGCTAGCCATCAAAACTTGTTTGGCAACACAAAAGAGCCAAAAACCAACGGCAATAACTACGCTTAACAAGTTTATTTCTAAAGCCGAAGCTGGAATATCCTAACGCTATTTCATTTGAAATCTTGGGAAGGTTGTTTTTTAAACATTTACGAAGTAAATTAATTCTAAATTGATATTTTTTGGACTGCTCTGCTATCTTTCATTGCATTTGTAAGTAGTTTAACATTTCGCTTGTCAGCATTTTAGCAAATCTATTCCAACCTAATCCAGTGTAAACTTCATAGCAAAGTTGGAGTATGCTGTGCAAGGGTATTGCGAAATTATGGAATACAAACAAGCCGGTCAAGTTATTAGAAGAGTTCAGATTTAGTGCTGAGGTTAACATTTTGCTGAGGTGGGCCGTGCAGCAACAAAAAATAGCAAAAAAAGATCGCAGAGGGCAGCAGAAAAAGTCAAAGAGTAAAATCTGTTGCAGGTGCAGGTGCAGGTTTGTGTGTCCAGACTATCCTGACTGTCCTGACTGGTCTCCAGTTGTGCTGTGGTTTTTGGGCTGGTTTGGTTTGTGTAACTATTTTCTATTCATTTATGCATTTTGGCAATAAAAATTTCATTTTTTGCTTAACTAAGTGAAACGAAAAGGTTAAAAGCAGCACCGCAACAGCGAACGGATATCATGAAGAGCAGCAGGAGCAGGAGCAGCACAGGCAGCAGGACATCGTCTCTGGCACTGAAAGGGACTTTTATCTTGGGCGCTGCTGCTGTTTTGCCAAGCGTTCCATTGTATGTCCGACTGTTCCGTCAGTTCGTCTGCCCGTCTGCCATTGCCTAGATAACATTTCCGTCTGCATGCCGCCTTTTGTGTAGTTCATTGTTGTTGTTGTTGTTGCCCTTGTTTGTTTGCAAACATTTTTTAAATTGTTTGCTGTAATTTGTTTCCGGCCAACGGCAAATGGCCGCTGTGCCATTTTGTGGATGGGAGGGCCACGTACCGCTCCAGTGACCCAAGCTAACCGCCCGGCAACCGCACTATGTCGACGCAAAATTTGCAGTTTTGTTCGTTTTTCGTTTTTCATTTTATTATTAAAAAATTATAATTTTAATGTTCGTTTTGCTTTTTACATATCCATTCCACTTTAGTATTTTTATGCTGTTATTTTGTTTGTGACTGGCACGTTTCGCCCCTTTGGCACTGGCCAACAGGCAACAGCTGCAGCCATGTCCTGATCCCGGCCTCATCCCAGCAACAACTCCAATTAGTTGTGTAATGCGTCTATGCATGTCCCTTCGACATTTATTAGTTTGACTTTTTCCCCGACGATTTATGGCCCGGCACATACAAATCTATGCAAAAATTATTCTGAAGCTAGCAGTTTGTTTCGTAAACAAAAAAACCAAAAAATGGTTTGTCTATATTTGATTCCATATTTGCGCTCTTTGCCAATGTTTTTTGCTTTCGCTGCTCAATTATTAACGTTTATTTAAAATTGCATAAAATAATTATGTTTGTGAATCGAAAATGGAGTGATGTTAAATGCATAATTGACTGCACTTTTTCATAGATACATTTTTCATCAAATCTGTCTGCCAGTATGTTGGCATGTTTTCTCTTATCGAATCAAGAAACAAAAAACTAAACTCTGTTTTATACGTTTCAAATTTAAACTTTAAATGATTAATTAAGAAACATGTCGGCTAAAGTTGCAATTTTGTTTAAACATTTCATGTTGAATTCTTTTTATTCTAATAAATATTGACGTTGCTGGCAATCGAGCGTCAGCATTGGGCAAACAAAAGTTTGCATGCCGCAGCGGCATGCCACGTGCTACATTTGAAACCGCTCGAAAGTCACGTAGCATGTCTGGCAGCTAGATATTATAACCAAGTCAAACATTAAGCGTTCGCATTGCTGCAACGCATATTGAGCTACAAAAATGTCATCTCTAAAATAATATCTACTCGAAACATTAAATTTCATTTAAGCTGTCAACTATTTAACTCTATTAGAACACTTATTCTGGGAATGAAGCACTCGAATATGGAATGCTCTAATATTGTTTAGGCATTGAATATCAGAGAAACAGTTTAGAATAAGCATTATAATTGAAGAGCTTCAACTTGACTACTAATATTTATTTATCTACTCAGGGATAATCACCTGGGTAATTTAGTTTATAGTCACAATTGTGGTTTAGTATTTATTTATTATTTAGAACTATAATGAACGGTGACTAATTCGTGATTTCAAGTATTTAAATAATACTAAGCTTAACTTTACAGGGCAAGTTGTTTTATCAGCTTAAAGTTGACTCCAACTGACGTAGCTACAATTATTTACAATCATCGTGTCAATCCCCACGTCAGCAACCCAATTCTACCCACCAGACTGATTGAGAGACTCTAGAGTCTAGAGTCTGAAACATAAAGTCACGTAGTTGTCTGGTTGTCTGAGACAGTTGGCAGTTTATTTTGAAGCTTCGATTCGTACAAACGCGATTTTAATTGCTGCATAAATTACAAGCCATTATAGAAAAGCATAGAAGAAAATTGAAACAAAAAAGTATTCAAGTTTCCTTGGCCATGGTTTCTTTCTGCTACAAACTTCTGATACTTAGCTGCCTCTGCCTGTGCAGCTTGCAGCAAAACTTCGTGGAACAGGACAATGAGCTGTCGGAGCTGCTGGAGCAGCTAGTGGATGAATTGGATCTGACGCATGTGAACTGGAGAGCGGTGATTCCTCTGCTGCTGCAACGCCAGCAGCTGCAACTCTGTGTGGCTGTCTATCGCTATAACCCGCATCTGGTGGCTGCCACATCCTGTGAGAGGCTGCTGGGCAATGGTCTAATGGCGTACTGCGATATTGGACACGTTGAGGATCTCAGTATGACAATGCGCGATGCATTTGGCGGCATGCTGTTCGATACGCTGCAGAGATGCCGTCCGGGCCTGGAACTCTTCGGCGTGCGTTGCAGGCGACGTGCCTGAGGGAGATTGAGGCCAGAAATGGAGCTTAAGTGAATTGCTAATTCAGTTTTCTTAGTTGTCGTCCTCATCATCATTCCTGACTGCTGCTGTCTTTCTTGCTGTCGCCGTCTCCATCTCTGCTCGTTTCCCTTGTCATTTCAATGTGTCAATAAAAATGCGATGTGGGTGAAGGCCTGCCCGGGTCTGGCTCAGAGGCTGGCTGCCACACCCGAGTCCTTGCGAGAGAAGCATCATGACAAATGACGATTATAATTTGTAAAATTTGCACCCTGCTTGTTATTCCACGCCGGGGGCGGCGGCAGGCAGCTCTCACTGGCCATGTTCGGCTATGGCCTAGTTCTTGCTTTCAGATTCAGTTAGTCCATTGCAATTGTTGTTGCAATTAGCAGAGACAGCAACGTTGCAGGGAGGCAGCTGCTGGGGAAAACATAAGCACTATGGGCAGCTGAAAAACTGATGGCTTGATTTTTCCATTAAACATTGCAAATGGAAAATTGCACAGAACAGCGCTGAACAGAACAGAACAGCAACAGCACAGCACATCAGAAAGCAAAGGCATTTGTTGTGCTTGGTTTTTGTTGTCTCTGCTGCTGTTGTTGTTGTTGTTACTCTTGTTGGCAATTACCGGGCAATGGGCGAAGCATTTAGCTTAAAATGATGGCCATCATGAGTTTTCATTTTCACTGCTTGTTGTTATTTTCGGCTTAATTTGTGTGCTGATGTGGCTAAAACACCTCTGCATCAATCAAAAACCGTAGCATACTTTTCAGCGTAGCTGCAACTTGTGCACCCCGCCCCCAGAAGGCTGCACTCTTTTATACAAATGCATAAGGAAATTGCTTCAAATAATTGCATGACGTTGCAAGTGTGTGTGTATGTGTGTGTGAGTGTGTAGTATGTGTGTGTAATCAATATTAATATTGAGTTTTGATTTGCATTAAAGTTCGAAACTGTATTTCTTGTTTTTGTTTTGTGATTTAACTAACTTTCTCCAAGCGGCCCAAAACAGGATCGCAAGACTAATCACCGGCTGCGAGTGGTACATCCGGAACACCACTCTACATACAGACCTGAAACTGGGCACGTTAGTTGATGAGATAAATAAGCACTCCAGCCGGTACAACGATAGGTTAGAGCGCCTGACTAGAGCATGCTCTCCAAGAAGAAGATTAAACAGCCGCCAATCTTTCTCGATTAAAATTATATTATATTTTATTTTTAATAATTTATATAAAATTATACAACTAAAAGACAGATTTGAACTATTTAACTTAAATTTGAATGGGGTTTTACGAATACGTATTCGAATTTACATTTGCGAGTTTGTTTTGGTGGCTGTTATTTCCGCTTCCAAATGCTCTTCAAGCGCTGCGAAATTCTACAACTCTTGTAATGTAAATTAATGAATTGTTTAAAGTACTCGGAATATTTACGCTCAAAGCAAGAGCCAGAGATGTTAGCAATGGGGTTCGGGTTCGGGATTGGGAACGGAATGAGACTCGCACTGGGATAGGGACTGACCAATGAATATGCAAACGACTTGCCGTTGGGTGGTCGGTCCTTGAAGTCCGTTAAAAGCGCGGCGAAAGGTCAAAGGGCGTTTCGCGTCGAACGGTCATTAAGGCAGCGCAGTGGGCGCTATGTTTGCGCATCTGCTGCAGCAACAATGCTGCTGCTGCTGCTGCTGTTGCTACTGCTGTTGCAGCTGCTACTGTTAATGTGCAGCTTTGCCTCCTGAAATATGCACAAACAAACCAAACTGAACTACACTCGGTCGCTCACTCTTGGCGCATCCTTTGATGCAGTTCCGCTGAAGCGCTCCGTTCATCTCACAGCTAGTAATTAAATTTTGCGCAAAATTCTTTGAATTTGCTTCTTTGATTTGCATCGCCTTCACTGTCTCTTATTTGCATTAGGAGCAGCGAAAAGTCTATTAACTTCCACTCCGGCATTGGCAATAATTTATGCAGCAATGCTTTGGGTATTTGTAGAATGGGAATGCCTCCAGGGCAGGACTGCAAATCGATATTGAGATGATTCAAGCTATACATATATTTGGATTGGATTTGGCAATAAATTTAGCACTGCATATGATTTAGACTCAAATTGCAAATGTTTCTTAGGAAGTTCGTTACTGAAAGCAACTAGCATTAATCACAACTGATTTGTATTTACTAATGGGTTTTTCTTTTATTTTGTATATTCATTTTATTCAACCGAGAGTTTTTTAATATCAATGTGACTGTATATCAGGGTGACCGTATTTTGTACCTGTACAATCCATTAAAGCTAGCTACAAATTGCTTGGCAGCCCTGTAAAATGACTCGCAAGTACCAGAATTATTTGAACGCTTTGTGCCATGTGTCTGCAGCCTCGTGAACTCTGTGCACTGTGAGTGTTGCAGAAATTGAGATAACAAACGGGGCGAGCAAATTGATTGCATTATCGGACTAAAGACAATGGCATAAGAGCTGGGCCATATAAAATCGAGCATGGCAACAAACTTAAGTGCCATATGAGAGATATGGGAGTGCTTCAAGGCTCATTTATGGCCCCTGCGTGCTGGTCAGTTTTATGCATTTTCCCACATGAAAAACCGAGAGAGAGAGAGAGAGAGGCAGACGGAGAAGAAGATTGCGTACATTGTCAGGCATTTTGGCACGTTGTTTACTTTGTGTATAAACGAGTGCCACTTACTTATTTTGTGCCACATAATGAGCACTCCTGATGGCCGCTTATAAATTATATAACCCACAGAAGCACACTCGCACACACGCTTAAATAAACTCGCCGCATACACCCACGCAATTTGATTTGTATGGCTTTTCAATTTGTGCTCTGCTGCTTTCTACTTTTTTGTGTTTTCCTTTTCATTTTATTTCCTTTTTTCCCCTCCTTTCCTTTTCCTTTTCCATTTTTCTTATTTTTTTCCACTTTCTTGTTTTTTTTTTCTTTTTTATTTGCTTGTGCTGCATTTGCCATTGTATAAATTTTTGGTATTTGCGCCAATTTCATTCCAAATTGAGCGCTGGCCACAGTCGTTTATTTTTAATGCACCCGGCAACGAAACCAGCGAACCAAGCTGCCCAGCCAGGAAGGTGGAGGTGGAGGCTGAAGGGTGTGTGTGTGTGGGTGCTGGGAAGCGGAGAGAGAGTGTGTAGCAAAACTAGATTCCTTCATCCTGCTTTTAGTTGCATTACTTTCGTTATACAGATTAGAATAGAGTATTTTAACATTGAGAGTTACTTAAGGGGATAACTACAATATAATATTTAAACGAGCGAAATGCGTATACGTAAATTCATGACTATATATATAGATGTATAATCTACATTTAAAGGTTATTCAGTAAACTATACTTTAGTGTAATTCTGCAAAAGATAAGGCAAATCTACAGCTTTGCTGTAAGACCTTCAAATTTCAACTCGCGGCAATTGATACTTTTTGAAAATGTAGTGCTTATTTTTGAAAGAGCACCCTCTGCGGTAATCTGTAAGAAAGTGTTACCGGGGGATAGGGCATAAATATGTCGCTGCCTCTGGCTGCTGCTACTGCTCATAGTAAGCATTGCATTCTTCCCTTTCCTTTTTTTTCTTTCTATTATTTGCTGTGCATTTTGGACATTGTGCCGGCGCAAGCCAAACACTCGCAGGCACTCACAGGACACTCAGGCGATTGCAGCTGGCATCCAAGGTGGCCTTGTGGAGGGTGGTAGAGAGGTGAGGCGGTGGGGCAGCCTAGTGCGCTCAAGATTTATGGCTCATGCCAGGGGCTTTGTTTGGGAGACTGGAGACGGGGGGTACCACGGCAAGCCATCAAATATAATCAATTTGATTGCCGCTTAGTTTTGTTGTTGTTGTTATTGTTGTTTTTGCTGGAATTGTAATGGGATTTTGATTTTTTATTATGCAACAATTAGGCAATTAGCTGATGTGCGCCCGAGGCTAGCCAAATGACGAGCGAAATGACTAAAAGCGTGGTTTAAGTTGAAGACGTCTAAGGAGAAAGGCAGGCAGAGGAGGCGGGGAAGGTGTGTGGGTGTGTGAGTCAGCCGGCCCACGCATAAGTAAGGCGTTCAATATCCGGCGACGGAAGTTTCAATAAGCCAAAGGATATGAGCTCAAATGACTGGCCAAAAAGGAAAATGTGAAGAGAAACGTTGCAAATTCAGCGTCACTTTTTGTGCGGCTCGCTTTTGGGGCGTGCTTAAGCGAACTACTCATGTGTATAGCGGTTCCTGTATGTGTGTGTGTGTGTGTGTGTGTATGTGTGTGCCTGGGCCAAGTTTAAATTAGTTGCGCGTCGGCCATTTTGCATAAATCATTTCCTGTTTTGTGCCAAAGATAAAAGCGAGTGAAAGACGAAAGACAACGACGAATGATGACTGCGACAATTTAAAAGCAAAAAAAATGCAAATAAAAAAAATAAAGCTATCACAAAAGCGGACAAAAGCGGACAAAAACCATCACGCCAATGTCAAAGTGAGGGAATCAGCAACAATAACATAAAATTAGCATTTTTTATTACTTTTAGTTTTTGCTCGTTTCTTGTTTGCCTTGTTGCCACCGAAATTTGCATAAGTTAAGAAAAGCTACTAAGTAATATTGCGCATACGTCGTGTATGTAGCACAGAAATTGTAATGATATAAATACATATAGTTTGTATAGTTATTTGTACTATTATTTGAAATGGAAATTCAAACTTTATTTTTATCTTTCTTCCAGCTACTTCGGATGTGATGTTGCTTGTCACAATTAAGATCTTTGATCTTAAAGTACAATTTATTGTGAGATTTGGAAAATAAGGATGAACTTGGAAAACACAATTTGGAACCAATATTCAGGTATTTCTTTCCCTTTATCCTTATTAAAACTAATTTTTATATAAATTGAAACTGATAATTTTAATATTATTAAAAATATAATAACTGTGGTTTCCACTAGCTTGAGCCATTATATCGAAACTACTTATTAAAAGTCTAAGTTTAAATACTGAACTTATTTCCTAAATTCTTAAATCAATCTCGATTTATGTACAGAAATGTTCACATATGTGAAACTTGTTTAGCAGCTGCTTGTAAAATTGAATGAGAATATGTCAACTTTAACAGGCAGAGCTTGTTTTCTCTTGACTTGTTTGGAAAGCTGCTTATCAATCTCTTTATTCAGTACGATATCACAATTGCCGACTACTATACGACGCTTTAAAGCTTTATGCGAGAAATTCGATTGACGCAAATTGAATTTGGCAAATGCGCTGCATTTGCTTCGATTTTCGATTGATTGAGAGAATATAAGTGCTGGTTGCCATTGCCGTTGCCATTGTCGTTGTCTTTTCTGTTATGGTTGTTGCTTCTGCGATGCTCGCATATAAAATCTTATATGTTTATTGCGAAACAAAAGGGCAAAGTCAAGAAACTGGTCACATCTGCATATATTTCCAGGGCTTGGCCCCTCTCAGCACCCTCTTATCACCCTCGACAGCCTCAAGACACACAACACATGAGCTGAAATAAATTTTATGTACATTTACTTACGTCTGCAAACAATGAGCATCCTCCGACGTTCGTGACGTGACTTAGTTCGACTCCTCGGTCAGTTGACTCTGAACCGAATTGTGAGTCTGCTTTTGTCTGAATCGCCGCCAGTCGCAACTCCTTCCCCCTCCCTTTCCTCCTCTCTCTGCCTGGCCCCTCCCGGCAACCCCCTTCGTACATATTTTTGGTTGGACCAGCTGCGCTGTTTGCTCAAAGCCAAGTGCAACGGTTTCAAGTTTCAATGCTCGGAGTGTAGTCGCCAGCAGGCAGCGGTCAGAGAAGCCAGCAGCATTATATAGTTTTGGATTTCACTAAAAATACATAAGTACGGATAGACATACATATGTATATTGTATACATAGTCGCATAGTTAGACACTGCTAGACTGCTGCATATTTATGTTACAGTCTCTCTGCGAAAGTGAAACATGTCCTGTGGCTATTGTGGCCAAGAAATTTTAGACCAATCCCTCTCTCTCTCTCTCTCCCCCCTATGGTCTGCATGGTGACCATTTACACATGTATAACATTTACGTATTTGTTTGTATTTCTCATTTGTACTTGGGCAAAAATTAATTGTTCCACAAATCAGATTCCTCTTCATTTAACCAACTTTAATATTGCAAAACTTCTTTACATGATTTTGGATAATTTCCAGATATAAGACTCCCATCAGCTTGTAAAACTAAAGTTTTCAATTCCTGTTGCTTTAAACTATCGCAACTTTGTCAAAACTCGAAACCGATTCAATGTTATGGAATTCACCCAAAATGCAGGTTGAAATTGAATCCGAGAACAATTGAAATGAAAGCTGTGCCTTTAATGGTTTCTTTGGTTTGATATCTGTCGTTTCGGTTGCTCACTGGGCACCTACAGGAGAAATGTGGTCCAAAGTGGAATGCAATTTGTGGTTGTAACTGGCAGCAGCAGCTGTTAACGCAGCATATTCGCATTTCGGGTGCAGTCACAGAGACCGCCAACAGCAACAACAACAACAACAACCGCCTTGTGACAGCTGCCTAATGAAGCCGCCGAGAGGCAGGGCCAAAAGGCAGCCGGACTCGGGTGCAGTGGGACGTGACCAGTGGGACGAGCCAGCCAGCCAGTCAGCCAGCCAGCAACTGACAGAAGTGGCCAATTACGTGTAATATTTGATGAGCAGGTAAATGCTTGCTGGGTGTTTATTGCACCTTTTGGCACCACATAAAAGTTATGAACATGTCGCATAAAAATTAAGTCATAATGCACTCGCATCCTGCGAGTTTTAATGCGATGCCATGCGATGCCGTGCCACATTTGCCGCATTTGCCACATTGTCAATAAAAGGGAGCGCAACAACTACAATGTCCGAATCAGCGGCACGAATTGCTTTTCTTATTGTCGCATAAAATGCTACGACACTTGAAGCGAGCCTGAACCTGAGCCTGAGCCAAAATGAGGCAGCGATTGTTGGGCTCATAAATTTGGTAGCTGCCGCTCGATCATTGAGCATTTGCCACTTGCCACTGGCCATAAACTTGGCAACAAAATAAACAATTTGTGCGCAAATGTTTAATAAATTGCGTTAAGCTTTCGTCCTTTTTGCACTGTTTGCTTTGCTTGTTCTCTGTGTGCGCCACACGCGGCGTATGCGTAATTTCTTACTGTACTGTAAACAGTTAGAGCATTTGAAAATTAACACTTATATGAGCGCACTTAATTTGTCACTAAATGGTTTTCGGCAGCAAATCGCCAGACTCATATGGCATGCAACATGTTGAGCGCTTAAATTGAAAATTACACAAAACCAGAAGCGCGCACGCCAACAGCAGCAACAACAACAACAACAACAACAACAGCAACAGAATCAACAGCAACAAGAAACAGGAAAACAAAAGAAGGAACGCAACGAAAGTTGTGGAGCGTTGGGCAAGTCTTATGTCAGCTACATTTCGGATGGTTTGCTTCGTCGGTTCGTGGGTATGCCACACCATACCACCCCCCCCCCCCCTCCCCGCCAACACAGCTCCTGCTTGCCCCTCTTAAAGTATGCTTCATTGCCTGTGTAACCGCAGCAGCGCGTGTTGTGGGTGCGTCGCGTGCTGCGGATGGATGGGAATGGGGATGGGAATGGGAATGAGGTTGAGGAGGGGAGGCGTGGTGAGGCAGGGGGAGGCTTGTGGCACCGTTGAGGTCCTGCGAGCGCTTTGCGTTTCTGTTGGCGCATTTGTTGACGACGCATATGAAAATTTTCGCAAAATTTATTGCCATGCTTAAGCAACGTGCGTATGAAATAATATACAGACATGCCATCGTATGGCAACAACAACAACAACAACAATTACAAGGACGACAACAACAAGGAGGGGGAGGGGGGGGGTTACAACATTCGTTACCGTTTGCGTTGCTGAATTTTAAAACGCTCTTTAAACATTGCGCTCAGAACTGATGGCAGCGATTTGTTTTCTCTCGCTCTCTTGACAATGCAGTGTGTGGGGGGGAGACTAGGGGGGAGGATAAAGAGTGGTAAGAATTCGGAATAAGTACTGGCTACTTAAAGTTATGATGGCTTAAGCAAATATGTGCACATAACTCAGCTTTTCTTACAAGCATTCAACTTGCATATTCTTTTGTATTTCCATTGCAATTCGAGCATTTGTAACTAGATAATCTATTGATTTGTATTATGTTTGTTTTGCCGTTAATCAAAGTACAATAGTGCGTGCGGGTCTCAAGATACAACCAATATATTCCCGAGCTCAGGGTTATTTTATCTTATCTGTGTTATTATGAAATTGTCTAAACAATTTTAGATAAATACACGTGTCTCAGTCTATGTAGTTTTTTGAGTTAACTCGCTTTTGTTCTATCTTATCTATTATTAGACATGCCTGTACTTAAGACTGTCAAGAACGTATCTAAAGCATTGTTCTAGTGTTTTATTTTTACAGATTCTGGGAAATAATCGAAGGGCAGCTATATTATGTTTCTAATGAAAAATAATAAATTCGCTAGCTATTTGTATATGTGATCTCACCTATAGTCAGCAGCCAACTTGACTATCTACTTTGCTTCTAGTATCACATATGAATATAATATAAATGACTTTCCCTTTGGTGTTTCAGAGGCAAACTCAATCTCATATCTAACCGAACAACTGCATATCACATGCTGTCTATCTGTCCAACTGCTTTCCACCTTAATTGTCCGCATTGCAATTATATAGTATGCCCCAGACACACACACACACATATGTAGATACATATAAACCGCATACAAGTATCCAACAGCTCTTTCTCGAGCCGTCTTCCCAACTAAATTAGACCGTCCAAAAGCTTGGAAGCGAGGATTGCAGCCGTTCACACGCCGACAAGGACAAGAACAACGACGGCAACAACAACAACAGGAAGTGCATCAGCAAGAACAAGAAGAAGAACAAGAGCAAAGGCAACAACTAATAATAATTGCAATTATGTATGTGCCCCTCTTTGTGCTCCGCCCACCCCCATCGTAGTGCCGCATAATGCTGTTGCGCAATTACGTAAATTACCCAAGTGAAATTCAATATGCCTGGAAAAGCCAAATGGAAATGTCTGCGAATTGACTGTCATGCCACGCCCACTGCCCTAGTATGTTCCGCCCCGCTGCCAGCTCCCAGCTGCCGAGCTGCCCAGCTGGGGCGCAATGCATTATCTTTGGCTCCCTTCTGCGCTGCCGCGCTGCCTCGTTGCTAATTGCCCATGTTTTACATGATTGAGCAACATTATGGCCAACGACATTCCACCTACCACCCACCACCTACCAACACCCCACCACACCACCCCCTTTTACTGCTTTGATTCATTTGCCTGCGTGTCGTCCAACTGCCGTTGCCTTGCATTGAGTATTTGATATTTGCCCAGGCGAGCTGATGATGAGTAGGTGCCATCGGTTCCGAGTCCCTGTCCATGTCTGTGTCTCTGTCAGCCTCTGTGTCCACAAGCGGGTGGAGTCCATTGTTGCGCCATCTTTATTGTCAGCGCATCTATTTTAATACCAATTTTAGTTACCATTTTGTTTACTTTTTATTATTGTGCACATTTCTTTGCAATTTGTTTTGATTTATGTGACTGTTGTTGTGGGTTCTTTTTTGCCTGCTGTTCTATGCTGTAGACTCCCGCTTTTGTTACTGTCGCTGGCACAGATTCAGCTGGAGCCGGACGGACTCTGGCATAGTTTCCTTATCGGCCTTATCGCACTGACCATATTTTATTGCCATTTTTGTATGCTTTTGCCAGCGTCAGCAGCGTTTTGGCCAGGTTGCCATTTGTGCTGGGCAGGCAAATTGAAAAGGCCCACAACGTTTTTGCAATAGAAATTGGGCCTTGGCCTAAAATTGACAGGGCGTTTAATTAATTTACAACATTTTTACTATACTATACTATATTTTTCTATAAACATTTTCCACTTGAGATCTTGTTGTTAATCTCTGAACCCATTAAAAAAAGAAAATTTTATTTTTTCCAAAATTCATAAACTTGAAATGTACAATTAAACTAGTTGTCAAATAATGATCAAAATGGCCTCGGGATTGACAATCGGTTCAGATTTGACAAAGTTGTGGCAGTTTGAAGTTGGAATAAGGAACTTTTCGTTGTTTAGGATCGTTACAAGCCAATTTTTTTGTCACTTTTGGCGTGATTTTTGACAGAAAAATGAAACACCACAAAATCACTTTTCGTGTAGTTTTTTATACTAGTTGAGACACCCACAATCAATTAAACGTAAAATTTCAAGATTCTATTTTTTGAAAAATCAAAATTGGTAAGGGTCCCCCCTTATGCTTTTTTCGCCAAAAAAATACAAAATTTTATTTTTTCAAAAATTCATAAACTTGAGATGTAGAACTAAAGTTGATGCCAAATAATGATCAAAATGGCCTCGGGATTGACAATCGGTTCAGATTTGACAAAGTTGTGGCAGTTTGAAGTCTGGGAAGGTCATTTATAAGGAACTTTTCGTTGTTTGGGATCGTTACAAGCCTATTTTTTTGTCACTTTTGGCGTGATTTTCGACAGAAAAATGAAACACCACAAAATCACTTTTCGTATAGTTTTTAATACTAGTTGAGATACCCACAATCAATTAAAAGTAAAATTTCAAGATTCTATTTTTTGAAAATTCAAAATTGATAAGGGTCCCCCCTTATGCTTTTTTCGCCAAAAAAATCAAAAATTTTATTTTTTCAAAAATTCTTAAACTTGAGATGTAGAATTAAACGTAATGCCAAATAATGTTCAAAATGGCCTCGGGATTGACAATCGGTTCAGATTTGACAACGTTGTGGCAGTTTGAAGTCTGGGAAGGTCATTTATAAGGAACTTTTCGTAGACTTTTAATTTTTGAGCATTGTTACTTCTTTATTATTTGTTGCACTCATATGCACACCTGACAATCCTGTCAGTTGTCTAATTGCGATTAGATAAAAAATGACTGGTCTGTATAAATTTGTATGTAAATAGTAAAAAGAGATGGTTTTTTACAAATAAATTTTGTAAAGCATGTGGAAATAATTTTACAGATTGAAATAAAGTATATCTGAATATATGTATATTTTCAACAGTACATAATTCGAGAAATAACAAGAGCCTCTTAACATAATTAATGATGCATAAATTGATGATTAGCTAATTAAAGTTTGTCTTGCTATTAAGTGACACTAAGCAGATTACACACGCGCCCAGAAAATACAGTGAGCGAGGGAGTGAGTAAGAAAGAGAAGGAAAATAGCCGAAATTGTGTGAAACGTGCCAAACCAGAAGCCCATTATATATGTGTATTGATTTTTGTCATTAGATCTGGTAGAAAAATATTAAAAAATTAAAAAAAATCTAAAGTTTCGCAGCCTGGTAACAGCAGCAAAAACAAATTAAAGCCCACATTTCGCCTGTTTGCTTTTTGAATATTTTTATGTATATTTTTATATATATATAAGTATATTTTTATGATGAGCCCGCATCTAAATCTAATACTTGCCTTTCGTTTTAATAAGCTTAATTTGAATCTTTTGTGCTTGCGACTACGCGCAGCCCAAATCCCTTTTATGTTCTCGAGTTACCAACCTGTCGTAGATGGATATTTGCCTCAAGCTTATCTGCGTCCTTCGGGCCTGTCAAGTGGCGGAGGCAGCGTTGCGTATACGAAAAGTTTTACACTTGCCACTCGGCAACCAAAACTTGCCCAGCAGTGTATTCCACTGTATGGCTAACAGATACTTTGGGTTGAAATACACAAAAACAGAATACAAAAAAAACGAAAAACAAACAAAAAACTGAATAAACACAAGAAATTGACCGTCATTTGTTTTCTTGACACTTTGAAGAGCGTCCAGTGCCGGCTTATTTTTTATGTTTTTAAAGACCCGAGAACGGGTTAAGTCGCTCTGAGACTGCCATAGATACTTTCGCAGAGAGACTCCGTCCCGTCGTCAATGTCGCGGGCAACTTTGCATAATTTCGCTCGGTCTTCCATTGTTTGTCACTAAATAAGTCGCAAGATGATATTAATAACACCTCATTATCGCTTCATTCTATTTTTCAGCACATTGTGAAATACGCTAGCAGCGACCATTTATCATAATCAAAGGGGGTGTGGTGGGGCGGGATTCGGGGTTCGCGGCAGGGCATGGCAGCAGCTCAATGTCGACCTTCAAAATTTCAAATTCTGCTTATTTTTGAGTGGCTGCCAGCTGAGCGAATTAGTTAAAGTTCTTGGCTTGCAATTGTTATTGATGAGCAGCATTGAGTGTCTTAAGTGCTTTATTAACCGATTATCAAAGTAATTGAATGATTGCATTGCCAATTTTTCACTCAATGCCAGACTTAACTAGCTTTGAATTCCATTCGTTTACTTGCAATTACTTTCAGTTATCCCTTTTTTACACATTTCTAAAAGTCTCAAATATATAACTATTAAATATATCCCTAATAATATTTCGCTTATATCCGACCTTTCTTGACGGTCTTTCAGCTTGTCCCAAATATTGACTCCTTTTTATGCAAGATAATATGCTTTAAACTTAAAGAGATTTCCATAACGGTGCATCGTTTCGTACTGATTGGCTCAGACATTCAAATTGCCCATTGACGCAGTGAAAATACAATCAGGCTGAAGTTGTCAAAGGAAAGAAATCGCACCCAATGGATTTACATATATATATATATGTATATATATATATAAGTGCGTGACTTTCGCCCCAGTGGGCACTGGACAGCTATTGTATAGGTATGTTGGTGGGGGGGAATGACAGAAGTTGCTTGTCACTGACTGGCGATTGGCCAAGTACTCGTGAAACGGCAGTCAACGTAATTTGCATTTGCAATTGTCTGAGCTGCCTGTTAATACAGCCAAGTGGTAAATGTTTGGCTACAGTCTACAGACCGGTCAGTCAGTCTGTTTGTCTATCTGTCAGTCAGTCAGTCAGTCAGTCAGTCAGTCAGTCAGTCAGTCAGTCAGTCAGTCAGTCAAAGAGGGGATTTGGCCAATACAATCTAATTAATTAAAGTGATGCCAACGGCTTTGTTTACACAATATATAAAATGCAAGTAGCTATGTCTGAACAAGTGTTGGCGGTAGCAGCAGAATAAATACTTTACCCAAAACAAGTAAGTAACGACAAAAACTTATATTGCGTATACGCAATGCATTTGACTTTGCTTTTTTCTCGCTGTGGTCCGGTCTGCTCCAATGTCAATAAAAGTTTTAGCTTTGCGTTTATTTGGTCTTGCCGCCAGCCAGTCAGATCTGTGGGGATAAATGTAAATTAAGTTTTGTGCTGTGCTGAACTGAGCAGAGCTGAGTTGCAGCAGCAGCAGCAGCAGCAACTTGCAACAACTTGTTAACTGTATTCATTTGCATTTCGCTTGACTGCATTCAAATAACTTTGATTGAATGTGCCGCAAAAAGACAAACGATCGCATGGAAACTATCTATACGTTATGCTATATTAAATAATGCGGATTACTACAACTGCAGAGAACTAACCAAATTTTGGTAAATTTGCGGCCTCTTTCAGCTGCCAACTCTCGACCGGCAGTCAGTCGGCACTGATAGATAAAGTAATAAAATAATGGTTTATGTGGTGCGCTTTCCTGCGTTTGCTGTCCGGTTTTGCAATATGGAGGAAATTTAATAAATTTAAAGCACAAACATGGCGATCTGGCAGCGCTGTCGGGCCAGAGTTGACACTGCAGATGCTGCGCATTATTCAATTTATGCACTTAACGATAGAGTCAGCACACACACGCAATGATGTCGCCGCAGCTACCGCAGCGGCAACTGTGCGTATACGCAATTTAATTTGCAACATCTCTGTCTCGCGCGCTTTCTCTCTGTCTCTCTCACTCTCTCTGTCTCTCTCTCCCTCTTTTAATTTTTTTTCATCGGTCTGTATGTGCTGTGTAGTGTGTGTGAAAAATGCGCGGAAATGAGATTGCTGCGGCTTTAATTTCATTCGCATTGCGTACCATTAATGGAGATTTAAACTGACGCTGCACTTCCACGTTCCAGCTTCAGAGCCGCTCGGTTTATTCGGCATCAACACATTTAAGGCCGGCCTAGGTAGGCCTTTGAAGTTAGAAATGTGAAATCAAGTCGCTCAAATCATTGATTGTATGAAATTTGTACTGCTGCCCGTCAGGCAAAAGATTCACATCAAAATTATTTATTAATATTATTTTACTGATTTTGTGTATAATTCGTTGGACACGCACGCTGCTCGACCGCAATGTTTAGCCTCCCACGAATTTTCGCCCGTCAATTAAATCCCGGCGTGATACTCACCCAAGAGCTGAAAATGAAGATGTTCAACTATGATTCGCTCGATCGCGATAAGGCCCAGCTGGAGACTGATATAGATGCAATGCGCACGCAACTGGATGAGATTGAGGACCGTGTCGCCGAAGCAATGGCCGAACTTGATTTCCATCGATGCCTGGACGGCTTGCAAATGGCCGTTATCAGCGATGACGAAATGATGTTCATATTCAAGGAGCATCTGAGCGCCACCATTGACAAGCTGGCCGCCACTTATGAGCGCAAAATCTATATGGACATGGACATGCAAAAGCTGAAGGCGACCATCGAAAAGGACATTGTGAAGGCCAACGAGGGGACAGCTGCAGCATCGTCCTAATCGATATATTCCGTATATATATATATACTTATATAGAAGGGGATGAACCTGATTCTGACCTGAAATTTCTCAAGCCAAGCTCCCATTTTGGATCAAATTCACAAATATGTACTCGATAGACTTCAATTCTATCTCGCTACGTTTCATCATTGGTTCCGTGATACGTTGCCTCATTTGGTTTTGAGTTCTGAATTGATCAGGTTTTAATTACAACTACACTTATACATCTCAACTATGTTATCGGTTGCTGCTTCCGCCTAGGTATGCGCAACCTTTGGCATTAGCACAACCCAATAAAAATGATAGAAAATTCTAGTAAATCTCAAATCGTTTTTTCTATTAGTTAAATGTAATACTTCAATTCTGCAGAATAAGTGAATGTCCTTTTTCACATAGCTTCGCTTGACTTAAAAAGGTATCTGTTTAAACAGACTGCATTAAAGCAGACAGTATCTGATTTCGCTGAAACCAATTATGTCTGTTTGCCAAGAATTATCTTTCAGTTTCTGTCATTTCGTGATTATTGTTGATAAAATACTGCAAAGTAAAGATAAAATAGTTTTCCCAGTATATTTAGATTAGGCAATTTGACTATATGCACACCTTTATATACTTTGTGATTTCCGCTGAAGACTAAAGATACTGAACGCTCTTTTTATAAAATATTACGGTCCTGACAATTCCCTTGGCTTTGCACATAACTGTGTCCCTTTTTGTCGCAGCCCTGCTGCTGTTGTCATTCATATGCAAATGACACTCGAACCGACCGAAAATTGCAATGAATTTAAATTACCTAAAACGGTGTCCTTTCAGCAGATGAAAAGAGTGAGATAGATAGATGGGTGTGAGAGTACTGCACTTAGTCAAGATCTGGTGAAGAGAAGAAAAAACTCAGGCGCGTGTTCTAATTAATAAGGCCACGGCGACGGCATCATTGCTGTTTGAGCCCTAAGATTTTTTGCGCTGCACGAATTTCCCAACGGCATTTGTCGAATGCAAAAACAACACACACACACACACACCACAATAATAAGAAAAACGAAGAACAGTTGAGCTGGCAAAAATACAAAAAATTAAATGAAACAAAAGAGAAATAGAGATATCTCATTATGGACAAAGCAGGCCAAAACGAGCAGTGCCACGATGAATATACATACATACACACACACACACATATATATATATAGGAAATGAAATGAAAAAATGATGCGAAAAACAGGCATTGGGCATCCTTCAGGCATAGCCGTCCAAAACGGCCCTGTGGGTAGGTATGTGTGTATTTATGTGTGTATGTATGTGTGTATGTATATTTATGAATTTGTTTACAACGAGCCACTGGACAACTGGGAAAATTCTGTTGAAAATGTATCTATTTTTTGTTGTATATTTCATACCCTGTAACAGATGAGTAAAAGGTTGATATAAGCTGTTCGAGGAGACCCTTCTGCCGGTTTGTGTATTTGAGACTATGAAAGTAATATACCATTTAGTTAATGAATATTTATTTTATATTTTGGGATAATGGCAACTATATATTTTGATATTTTCTATATTAATATGTATAGAAATGATATTTAAACTACAATTTTATTTAGTATGTATATTTGATCACACATTGATTACAGAGATACTGCGAGTCGGCCACTGTCGAAATTCACGCTACTTGTTTTGCATTGTACATTGTTGGTTGGCACGCGTGCCAAAAATAATCAGAATATAATAAGCAGCTCTTGAAGAGGCGCAAACAAATGAGCCATATAATGATTTTTCTCGGGGCCGACTGTGCTTTGCTTGCGATTTATATTCAGGTTTATTTCGTTCGTCTTTGTTTGCCCCGCTGCGCAAATTAAGCAATTTTCTAACATCCGATGGGCACTTGGTGGGGGGGGGGGGGATTCCCCCTCATCTCATGTAGTTGTCGTAGTTCACAAATATATTTTGTAGCTTCATCAGCTTTGCACACTTTTAGGTTATCATCGGCATGGCACAAAGCCGGATTACAAAAAGGATTTGTGGCTCTTTACAAGGCATTACAGCTTACAGTATTGCTTGCTATCATCTTTTTCTTTTTTTGCTGTTGTATTTTTTTAATACAATACTAGTCCAAAGCAACAGTCGCCGCGGGGGGCCACGAATCCTTGAATCCTTGAGTCCTTGAATCCTTGAATACGGCTGCCTGCCTATCGCCATGCAAATCGCCTGGCAATTTGCCTGAGCAACTCGACCATCGAAAGATGGTCAGCCAGAGATTAGGTCACCCATTGTTGGCCTCAACCATTGCTTGAATTTCGCTTTCGCTTTGTTCGCCAAATATTGACACAGCAGTCGAGTTGCTTTTATAAACTTAGTTGCTGCCGCTCTTTAAAATTCACGGCTAGTTTTCACGGTGTGCCCGCATAATTAAAAATATACACACGTGCCGTTACTTTCATCCTCCGCTCACTCTCACTCTGCCTCTCTCCTCTCTGTGTCTCTCGCTCTTGTAGTTTATGCCGTACAACACGGCGTATGAGTGCTGCGTAGTTTTTATGATGCGTATTTGCGCTGGCTCGTGAAAGTTAAAAGCCCAGCAAACTGCACATCATCATTACGTCCAACCAGGATATTAATGCCTTTAACAAGATTACAATGCTGTATATTTGCTCACCGCGAACGGAACTGTGAGTTGGATAATAAAGTCGTTAGCTCGGTTGAGTGGAAAAGTAGTTTTAATTGCACATTTTATACAAAAGCAAGAATTCAAAGTTATGTTGCGAATCCGAGTTACATAAATTCTATGGATTCATGGATTTCACAGAATTATAAGCGTTCCTTTTTCATTCCGGGTTGAAGGTACTTTCATCATTCCATTAGCTTCGAATTTCACCGGTAAAAATCATAAACAGCACGCCCAAGGCCAACGGAAGCTATTTCTGGCATACACTTTAAATCATAGATTTCGCTTTTGTTATTTTGCTTGTATTTAATAACTCTTCTGTAGTAGACAAGATAGTAATGGAATAAATATGGCAAAATAAGGAAATCGAAACAGTTTGAATTAAAAGGCAAAGGAAAAATATAAAGTTTGTTGTGTGATACTTATTTCTGCTATTAAAGCACTTTGAGAGCACCAAATTAATAATTTCCAAAATGTTTAGGCTTAAGCAGGTTTAAGCGGCTTTACGAACATAATTGACAATTTATATACATATATTACTTTGTATTTCTCCCTAAATTAATCGGATAAGCTTCTTACATATCAGCTCCACACTTCGATTATTTATGCTAAATATATCTGAGCAAGTATTTCATATGCAACTCAGTCTAAAAATTAATTAAAGCTATTGAGCAAATGTTTGTTGCTCAATATAAAGTCAATTGCTCCGGCAATAAATTGAAATTCTAATTGCTGTCTCATATTCTCTCCACTCATTCGAACCATAAGCTCTTTATGGAAAATTGATCAGATTTTCGTTGAAAACATCTTTCACATATCTTGGTGCTGCCAAATATTCTAACTGAATTGGACAACGTTAAATAGGGCATTTAGCCAAAGCCATCAACAGTGGTGCATAAAAGTATATGCATATGCACATATGCAAGCATTTGGAGTACTTAAATCGATTTTGCCACATTACCTGCATATTTGCTCTGAATGCAAATTCAATTTAAAGCGCATTACAATCTATAAACAGAGTAATTTGAATTCAAATAGCAAACACACATGTTGCATGTGGCGTGTGGCGTGTGGCATGTGGCAAAGCTGCCATTCGCAACAAAAACTGTGTGTAAAACTGTGGAAATTAGCAGAGTTGAAAAAAATCTATATTATTCACAATCGTTTGTACATAAACTGATGTATGTACATATATGTATGTACATTAATATCTAACCAATTTGTTTGACAAATATACCATGCGGAATTTTCCACAAACAAGCACACATACACATCCAGACAGCACACACTGTGACCCTCATCAATGTGAATGACAATTTCAAAGGACGCAAAAAATACAAGAAAAATAAAAGTCGAGCATGCAAACACGAGTATTTGATATTTTGCATTGGTTACAAAATGGTTATATTGAACGTTGCCATCGCTGCCATATTTAGTATGTATACCCTGTACCCACAGAGGAAAGTAAAAAGAGTATGATCGACTTGTATAATAAATGCAGAATGTCCCCAAATCATGTTTTATTCATGTTTTCGCATTAATATTTTAGTCTGCTTTTTATCAAAATATCTTTATGAGAGTAACAGAGCTGCAGGGTATCTTCTAGTTGAGCAATGCAGCTTGATGTGTCACTCGCGTTTTGCTCAGTAATTGGAGGCGCGAATACTGAATATAAAAAGCGTGCAACTGTTGTCAGCGACGTGATCCTGGCTGCATATTTGTGTAGGACATGTTGATTTATTGCATTCGCTTTTGAAAATCAATTAAAAGGCTAACCAATTGGTGGCTTGTACTTTGTATCGCTGGCAAAAACAATGCTATTAATTAATTTTAATTTCTAGCTAGAGAACCCATATATAGAGAGAGAGAGAGAACTTCAGCTTTTTTCAGCTGCTCCCGTCGATGGTATTTTTTGCGGTAAAACGAGAGAATTTGATTAACACTGTTTAATGTTAATTAAAATCCTTTCAGCAGTAATCTTGTTACTTTTAATTTATTTTGATTAAATGCCTGTGGCGAATTAATGAATGTGTTTTTGGTTTTGCGTACTTACAAATATGACTATCCAATATGTGAAACATTTTCTTTGAAATACCTGTTTTTTAACTCAGTACTCAAACACGCTATTATAAAAGCCAAATGTTATTTTATGTAAAAAAAACATGCAATAATTTATATACTACAGCCAGTGCTATGCCCAACTTTTTACTGTCTATTGCAGTTTAATTAAAAACACAGTTGACAGCAGTTTGATAGAGAGTGACTAAGAGACACAGACAGAGAGAGAGAGAGAGAGAGAGAGAGAGAGAGAGAGAGAGAGAGAGGGAGAGAGGGAGAGGGAGAGGGACAGAAAATACCAATGACAACTGTCAACTAATCCACTAAAGCGAAATAGGAGAATTTCATTAAGGACGACAAGTGGGGACCTTGAAATGTGTGTGCGCTCAGTGTAGGCACCAAATACAGAATGTTCCATAATTCATGGAAGTGGGCGTGCTGGATTTAGGGGCGGTGGCGTGGTTAGAGCACTTACCGCGCACGCTGATTGCGCGTGACAAGTTCGTCAGCAGTTTTGCATTTTTCGGGGCCCCGTCCTCCCCTCCCCCCTCAAACTAGTCGAGTTCGCGCTCTCTGAAGTGCAGTGACAACCCTGTGCATGGGCCAGGGCTTAGGCGCATCAATTTAAGCCTGGCCAGTGCCCAACTATCATCCAACATCCAACATCAGCGTAGTAAACTCAATTAGCGTTTGCACAAGCTTTTAGCCAAACTAAGTTATTGTTGTCGCTTGCTTTTAGTTATATGTTTTGTATACCCTGTGCACATAGAAATGGCCCAAGAGGGTATATTACTATAAATATATAAAAATCTTAGAAACTAACACTTTTAACTTTTAAAACATATCAACTGCAGATAACAGAGTATCTGCTAGTCGATCACTCGCAATGAGGACATTGTCATTTGATGTGGATGTTGTTGTGGTTGGCTGAGCTTTAAAATGCGCATAGTTGCCATAAATGCACTTGAATTAGCGAGCATATTATATAACACACGATGACCTCGCATAGCTTAAACAAAATAAAACTGCCTCATTATAGTATATAGTATAAATTAATAACACACATTTCAAATTTGTCAGTTTTGGGGGTCAGCTCATTACATTTGCCATGCAAATCAAACCCAAATGATGGCCATTCGGCGGTGGCCAGTTAAAATATGCGTTTTGCGAATATGTGAGACCACAAAAGCCAGAAATCAATTAGTGTATACAGATAGTATGTGTGCGTGTGTATGTGTGTGTGTGTGTGTGTGTGTGTGTGTGTTGTAAGCCGATATTTGTATGCTTTGGTGCGTGCTAATTAAGCTGTCAACATTAAACGCTGAGTTTTAGGGTTATATATTTACAATTGATTGGCATCACAACAGCTACATACATATATGGAGGACAATTTGTATTTAATGACAGTTGTATCTTCCACATCTCTGGTACATAATCCCATAACTCAGACGAAACTTAAATGACTCGAATTTATCATAAAATAACCATATTGCGAAATTTAAAATATCAAAGGCTTTGATGACAACTGATGCCATATTATACCATTTTAATGACTAGCATCCAAAAAGCAGCTACGTTAAAATCATAACAACTGTTTTATGTATATGTTCTATACACACACACACACACACATACACATATTAACTCGCTTGCATTCGATTAATAAATTAATAAATTGCAAACAAAGAAAGTTTTTACCAACTTTCGAGCAGTCTTTATGTTCTGCTGCATACACACACATGCACACATACACACATACATGCATGCATAACGGCTTTTAAGTTGAGTATTAAAACTGAACTGGCTGCTATACAAACTGTTAATCAATATATAAAGTTGTTTTAAGCCTCAGCCTGGCTCTCCTTTGAGGTCGATTGCCTTCCGTTGGGTGGATAGCTGCAAAATGCTCATGTACATGAAGTTCAGAAGCGCGCCTTAAAGTATGCGAGGCATTTTAATTAAAACCCGTTTCTCATATCACCCCCTCTCGCCACTGACAAACAAAAAAAAAAAAGATGCAGAGCGTTACGCTCAAGAGCTTTAACTCAACTTAATGGCAAATGCTGTCGTGCTCGATTACCCAGGCACAGCCCCTGCCCCTGCCACTGCCCCCCTCACCCCCGCAACTATGGCAGCACTTGAAAACTTTTGCGCTTGTCATGTGCAACCTGTCCAACTATGGCAGAGTCCTTCTGCTGCTCCTTCGTCGTCCTACAGCCTAAAGGCTACAAATCCAACACAATGCACATGTTGTTGCCCCCCCTCCTCGCCTCCCCACCCGCTGCAGTGGCAACGAGCGAGAGCGGAAATGAAAAATCAAATAGAACAACTCATAATGGCATGGCAGCCAAGCTGTGGAATGCCCGGGAATGAATGGCATGAAACGAAACGGAATGGAACGGAAGCAGGCACAGGAACGGACTCACGGACCCTCGGACACAGGGCCTGTACCCAGGCTATGCCAATTTTCTTGAACAATTCTTTTTATGATTGCTTTTGTTGTTGTTGTTGTTGTTGCCAGCCACTTGAATGTGTGTGTGTGTGGCAAGTATTCGAATTGTCTGTTGTGTGGCACTCAATTACACTTTCGTTGTCACTAAAAAATCTTCAACAAGAAGCAGGCAGAAGTAGAGCTAGAGAGCAGGAGGTTGGTTAGAAGAAGGATGTGGCAAGGAGGAGTGGGGCGGGGGCAAGTGCAAGCTTTGCATATGTCACAGAGTGTCTGGTATGTATTTTTATGCGAGTGTATGCATGTCCTTTGTCCTGACACTTGACGTAGATAACTTTAGAGAGCGAGTGCTGCGGCGGATGTCTTAGGTGCACACAATCTGCCCACACATGCTGAGGAGTATGAAAGTGCGACAGAGAGAGGGCGAGAAGAGCTCGACATCCAATAAAGATTACCAACGATTGTTAAACACAAATTGCGCTTGATGATGAGTTATGTATGTATGTATTTATACCAGGAGCTGCTCCTGCACATACATACATACATACATATACTAACTTACATACACGCCCCTTATATCTTATTTTTTTTAGCTGACTGCTCCACTTGGCAGTTACGAGTGCTGCAAATCAGCTTTGCCGCTCGACATCCTCTGCAGCCATAAGGTATGCTTCAATATTTGTCAACTGAATGTTTGCTGTGCCTGTGTGTGTGTGTGTGTGTGTGTGTGTGTGTGCGGTAAAGTTGTAACATTTGCCAAAGTTTGTGACAAAGTTGTGAAATGAATTTTGAGTGGAGGCGCATTATCAGGCAAATGAAATTTAAAACGTTTTGCATGCCACTTTCTTCGGTTAGGTTCCCACTCTCCGAATTGTGTTATTGGATAGCTTTATCTGTTATGCCTAAGCTGCCTCCTGGCAGTAGCAACAATAAAATGAATAAATATGGTAGCCAGTAAATTGAATATGCAGTTTGTATTCTTTTTTTTTTTTTTTGAGGGGGGAGCGGTTGCTCATTCCTTTATGTGGCAGGTAGTATTTATCACAAATCTGAAATTTCCATTTTCACAATTGAATGATTCCTTTAGCTTATTTGTCCATTAGACCTGACTGCATGCAAATTTTTCATTCTCATCTGCTTCTCTATTGCTTTTGTTCATTTGCCAGTTGCTATGTCAACTTTGCTGCGCTCAATTTCGCAACAGCAGCAACAACAGTATGCAACATGATATAAAAAGGAAGAGAAAAACTGAAACCAGAAAGAAGTTTATGTTCTTCTTTTGTTTTATTTTTCGGCTTTTCACTAACTGACTAGTCAGTCTGATGGGCAAATAGATTTTTGTCGAGCATATTTGCATTTGGCTTGAGGAAATGAAGCTGTGCAGCAACTTGTGAAATCAAATGAATGACAGAATTTGTGGTAAATATTGTAAACAAAAAAATATATATATATATTTGCTTTAATGCTGTAGGATATTACAGGATATTACAAATATCACAAATATGACAATTTTGCTGTATACATACATGTACGTATAACAGTTGCATTTTTAATGCTAACCACATGCTGTAGTTATTATTACAGTTCATTGTCATTGGCGCCTTTGTGGGCTTTAAATACAAATTTTTAATGCTGCCCCAAAACCATTTTGGGGCTTTTGTGTGTAGTTTTTTTTCACCACTACTGTTGCTGCGGCTGCTGGCTCCTGGGGCATCGTTATGCTGTCCATTATATTAATTAAATTATATTCACGTTTCTGTCCATATGTCCTGTCAATCGTAAAAACCAATACGTTTAATGTATCTGCCGCAAACACACACACACACACACACACAAACAGACACGAAAAGGGAGCAAAAATGCGTATAAAATCCCAAAAGCAAAATCACGTACTTAAAAGCAATAAGTATTTTTATACATCCACGCGCAGCGGACTCTTGACAAAAGTTGCCCCCTAAAAATATCACAAATAAGCATTGCCAAACACACACACACACACACAGACTTCTATTAAAACGCAAATTTCAACAGATTAACACACAGCGCGACAGAGATGGGAAACACGAGAGTAAAAGCTAAAAAAAAATCGCAACAACAACAATAACAACAAAAAGCAAAAAACCAAAAGAAAGTGCAAAGAGATGACAACAGGGCGTGTCATTTGCCGTGTAACAATTTGAAAGTTTTTTATCCAGATGCGGGGCGAATGGGGGCCAAACTTCGCTTTTGCCTCGAAGCTTTAAGAACACGTTAAACTTTTTACGACTCTCGTAGATGAGAGTTTCATTCCATACTAAATGCCAACAATTGTGTTGAGCTAGTCCGGTTTCCAAATTTAATCGACGCCTCGTCTAATGAAATTCTCTCTCGGCTAGGGGACGGCAGCAGCTGTTGCTAATTAACCTGCACATTTAGCCTCGACACGACGCCGGCTTTTTGGCATTAGTTAAAAAGTCATCAAAATTCACTGATTGAAAAATGTTGCCCGTCGACGCACGGACTGTGGGTGAGTGGAGGGGGAGGGGGTGGAGGAAACAGGCAGGCCTGTCAGCGCTGGCCACATAAAAACTCAAACTCCAAACCCCAAACTCATTGCATATTTATGGCTGGGTGCCGCATAGGTTTTGAGGCCTTTTTAAATATTTAAATGCCTTGTTAAAACAAAAACATGCACGAGGCAACAAAATGTGGCAAGACGCAGCTGCCATAAATAAATAGCAGCCGCGCGTACCTTTTGGTATTCTCTTTAAAAAACAACACAACTGTAAAGTGTAAAGTGTAAGCCTGTAAAACTGAGGCATGGTTGCCGCAGGTGTGAGGTGTGTGAGAGTGAGTGTGAGAAAGAGGCTTAAAGTTGGTCCAAATCATTTAATAATAGCAAATCACCTTTGCGAATTGGCAACAAACGCACAATTTTACGAGTGGCCTGCATGCTTGAGAAAGTATAAGTGCAACGCTTGCAGCGCTTTAAAGTCAGCTCATGCATACCCATATGCGATATATATATATATATGTATGTATGTATGTATAGGGGAGTGTTTGTGCGGTGAGCTGTTGTAGCACTTTTATTTAACTAGGCTAAGCGGCTTTTGCCATAGACAAACTTTGCCAAGCCAAAATCCGCTTGACTTTTTGGCCAAGACTTTATTGTTACGCTTTTGTATGCGTATCAGCGCTCCTGTATCTGTGTGCCAGCGGGCGTTTGTGTATGTGTGTGTGTGTGTGTGCATGTGTGTGTGTGTGTGTTTGTTTCCTTACCAGCTACGCATAAAATAAGCACTTGGTTAGACGCTCAAGTTTAAAACGCAAGTTATGCAATTTGCCACTACAATAGAAGTTTTATGTGGCAGTCGAACGGTTTGTGTAGCTATAAATTCTAAATTGTTTTCGGTTTACCGCCAGTATAACCGTTTTCGGTTGCGGTATATAATACCTTGTATAACACTTTTGCATATCTGCGTTAGCTTATATTCCATAAAATAATAAACAAAATTTAATTCAGTTCTCGAATATAAATCTTAGATATATTGTCATTACTGTATAACAGTGTTTCAGTTTGTATAACAGAATGTGCCACATCCAAATAAAGCAAACAATAAGCAATATCATTCATTTTAAATACCGTTCTCTAAGATTATTTTGTGATTGTTTGTGGATACCTCAAAGAGTTCAGCAACTTTGGTTACTGTATAACAGTGCCTGCAAACAACAGCTTCCTCAGACGTGTGTCTGACAGCTTTCAACACACACATACACCCACATACACCCACATACACCCACATACACCCACAACACCCAAATGTGTAAATTCTCAATTTGGTAAGCCGCAACAATCAAAACAGGCCACAAGAGACTAGGCATATATTTTAATATAATATGTATTGTATTGTATATATATACATATGTATATGTACATATGTAAATAATGATACATATTCATGCAATACAAAAGGTTTGCAGGGCAAACGCAACTCGGCGATTGGCGCACATCTTTTGTATGTTTTTTTGTGTAATTTATTTGACAGCTTGACAATTTCAAAACGAGCAAAAAAATGCGAGCGAAAAACGAGCGAGAATAAAAGCGTGTGAAAATGAAAACGGCCATGGGGCACACAAAGGAACGTACGGTGCTGACGGCAACAGTAGCATTTGCACACACACACACAGTTACATACAAATAAAAAACAAACAAACAAACCTACAGCAAATACAGTTCCTCGTTGCGGCCCCGTGGGCTCCTCGGACCAGCCGTTAGGCGCTAATGTTGAATTAAACGAACGCTGACAGCCACATAAACAAAAGGCGACCGCTGTGGGGCTCGCTAAGGTCGCTAGGACGCTAGGACGTCAGGACGTCAGGAGGAAACAAGCGCTGGATTTATATGCCACATATGTATGTGTGTATACACACACACACATACATATGCATATTTATGATAAATTGCCGCTGTTAGAAAACGTGTCGCTGACATTTTGGCGCCTACAAAAACAAATTCCCAGAAACCGAAAAAATACATGCAAAAAATATAAAAAATCAAAAAAATAAATAATAAAAAACATATGCGTTGCTCTACGCAGAAGTCAAAAGTCAGCGTAAAACGTTTATATGACATTTTAATAACCCAACAAACTGGCATTATTGTTATTGAACGGTGAATGGTAAAAATTACTTTGTAATGCGATTTTGGCGTGCATTTTTTTCAAATACACAAATTATTAAGGAAATTATATGAGTGAAAAAGTTTAAGATTATTGCAAAATGACAGACAACAAAACAAATGACAATAAAAAAATGAATGAAACATTAAAAGTGCTCTGGTAGCGAGTGCTCAACTAAGAGATATCCTGTATGCAAATCTTAATCAAAATTATTACTAAAAGATGAGAGAAAGATAATGAGACTATAAAGCAAGATAAAATCAGATTAAGCGAACAAAGAGGAAGCAACACTATTTGTTAGCTGAAAAATACATTGAAAGTCGTGTCCCTCACTTGAACTCTTGAGAATCGCGTAGAAGGGCATTTATTGGCTAAGCACACTTTTCTAATCATGTGCATGTAGAAAACTATCGAAGACACCTCTCATAAATCCGAAATCAACACATGGATAAACAATATCGACTAAGCTGTTGATGCTGATTAAGATTCATATACTGTGTGTGTGGAAGCTGTGTCCTTCATGATATCATTTATCCCATTTTTAATGGATAGAGAGTATATAAAAAAGTATACATTAAGTGAGAGTTTCACAGACTGCTCGCTAAGCTTTATGGTCTGTGCCACTTTCGTTCAACCTGTTAGCCGAGCCAAGAGTATTGTCTCGATTTTCGGGGCCCCAAGTGCCACCAAGAAAGGCACAAACTGACAAATACTGCGCATACGTGTGTGGGTGTATGTGGGTGTGTGTGGGTGTCTGTGTGTGCGTGAGTGTGTGCTGCAAATGTAGCCGTAAAAGCGCTTTTACGTAATGCGTCGCTGTCACTGCGGCGGCTCCCAAATGAATTCCATTTCATTTCATTTCATTGCGTACGTGTGTCTTTTAGCCTTGAAGTTGAATTTAAATGCTCAAGTTAGAACTTGTTTAAGCCAAGGCTGCATGCAAGCAAACCAAATCGCATGGATTAAACAAAACTCAGAAGCTTTCAAGTTCCTTAAAATGAAATCGCCTTCATTTTGGCCAGAATAGTATGCAATTTTGCAAAGTAGTCGAAGCGACGAAGCTTAGAGATGAATGGATACAACTTTAATTTAAATTAAACTGATTTACGAAATAAAAACAAAACTTAACCAGTTATTAAAGCATGTGCATAACTGTTTGTAAAAAAAAGCTAGCATATTTTTACATTAACAACATATTATGAAAATGAGGAAAGAAAAAACGCTCAAGGAAGTATTACAGCAAGTAAAAGTTATCTTGCCTTATTTTTGCTTTTATTAACGAAGCTCCTACGAAAAGTGCAAGAAAACTAAGAAGCTGCCTTTTGGGAACTTGAGCAAATATGACTCATAGTTACTAACTTGATGTTTGCCAAAGTTTTCGCAGAGCTCAATTTCAATTCTTGTGGCTTGTTTTCTTTGGCTTTGCTAAATTAATTATACACACACTCGAACTTTACGACTATTTGATTACTCTTATCTACAGCAGCAGCAGCAGCAGCAGTAGCAGCAGCAGGAGCCTACGACGCAGGTAAATAGATTTAAATACTCATCCAGGAGACTTGTCTATACGGACGTAGATTCCAGCATCTATGCTCGCTGGCTTTATAGTGACGCGGGGGACGTGGTTTGTGGTTTAACATTGTATCACACTTGCGCAATTCAGCGAGTATTTAGTTTGCTTTACTTATGCAAATTTGAAATGTTGCCCTGCTCTGTGCATTAACCGGTAAACACACACACACACACACCCACACACCCACACACCCACACATACGCTTGCATTTGTTGCACCATTTTAATTAAACATATTTGCATACGTATGCGCAATGTTGTTGCTCATACGCCACGTGTCGCGCTCCACACACTTTACGTTCTTTAATCCTCGCTGCCGCCGACTGAGATTTGCCTTTGCATATTTCTTGTTGGGCAAACCGTTTGTCATTCTATTTTATTTATTTTTTCCACTTTTTCCCCATTTTTCATTCTTTCTGCCCCTCGCTTGCGAATTTTTAATACAACTTGCAAAAATTGCGTTCTGTTTAGAAATTTTGTTGTTTTGTTATTGCTGTCGTTGTTTGTAGCTGTTGCTGTTGTTGTTTTGCGGTGGCCTGCATTTTAATACATATTTTCTTCTTTTTCGGCAGCTCTCGCTCTCTCTCTGTTTTCATTTAGAAAATTACATGGCTGCACTTTTATGACAAGTCCTTTTTTCATCCGTTATGCGCAAAAGGGCGTACTCCTTGAGCAGTTCTCTGGCATGAATGGCATGTGCGTCCCCAAGGAATGACATGCATTCTTGGGGGGAGTCTTAATAATGTTGTCAAATATCAAAAGTCAATGACACGAGCTGAATGCATGAAAAACAAGCTTTTAACTAATCCTGAATCTGAAAACTAGTAATGTGTCCGCGTAATCTCTTACAATTACTTGGTCAGAAACGAAGTAAGACTGGCACAAAATTAATAGTTTTCAAATGTATATCATCTAAATACAATATATTTCACTTAAAGCTAACTTGCCAAACTCTAGAGATTACAACTTTAAGCTTTAATGCAACCCAATTGCTGTTGCATTGTTTTTTGTTTGCTTATTTGTTTATCTCACTGTCAATTGCATTTACGCCTGGTCAATAAATCGCTGCCGATTTTTAATTAAGGCAACGAACGCATTGCAGACAAGCTTACAAGCCACGTCAGTTGGATAAACAACAGCAATGGCACATGGCCAGCAGGGCACCAGGCACCAGTCGGCAGTTGCCAGTTGCCAGTAGGACGAGGACATCTTTTTGCCCTGGCACTCACATGGAGACGCTGGCGCTTATGTAAATGGGTTTTAAGTCAAGAGCGAAGGTCAGTCGCTGCTGCTCCTGCTGCTTATTATTATGCTTCCTCTTCGCTGCACTACACTGCACTGCGCAGCGCTGCGGCTGTAAATGCATGCCCAATGCAACGCCTGGTGCCAAAAACTCATTAACGGCTGTGTTGTGCCTCTTAGCCCCGCCACTGACTTGACTTGTGCCTCGTACCTCGCGCTGTTGCATTTAACACGCCACATTGCCACATTGCTGTTTCCATTCCCATTCCCGTTTCTGTTCCAGCCTCTTTCTCTTTCTGTGTCTGTCTCTGCTGTTTCCCTTTAAGCCCAAGGAAGGAAAAGTGAAGAGCGTGAGAAGTGCGAGTGCGAGTGCAAGTGCGAGGAGTGTGCCAGGTAAATCCGCTTAAGCGCCGAGTGCTGCTGCTCGAGACTTTTCAATAATTTACGCAAAAAAAGGAAAGCGAAACGAAATGAAACAAAATGAAGAAGCAGACACCGAATCAAAGGCCATTCGAGTGCTCAGTGCTCATCGCGAGCCAGGTGCTCGGCATAAAAAGCGTATAGTAGATGAAGTAAGATAGAGGCATATAAAAACAAACAGCCTGCCCAAGTATTTATATAGTTGCTTCGCAGTGGCTGACGGCGAGAGAGGGCGGGGGGTGAGAGTGGTTGAGGAAATGTATGTAAATCTCTGTGAAGACCATCAGACGTTTAGCAACAAAAAAAGAAAGAAAGGAACGCAAATGGGCGACTTTGGCTCGTAATGCTTAATGACTTTTATATCTTAATCCGACTTCACTTGAAGGCCTTGAAGGACGTGCTGAAAGTTCTTGTTGTTGTTGTTGTTGCTTTTGTTGCTCGTCCTTTTCAGCCGCAGCTGTATTGATGAAGTGCCACACGGGCAGCTATCCAGCCCATTTAGCATCCAAAGACCATTTGCCAGCACCGAGGCGGCAGAGCAGGATAAAGCCGAAAACTCGACCGAGCAGAGAACTTATTAAGGACAGACTAATCGTTGGATCGGTCCAGCCGAAAATGAAGTTCCAGTTTGCCTCGCAGCAGGCATGCCACAGCAGCGTCAGGACCGTCAGGCCGGATACAAACCTGCAGCAGAATCCAAGTAGCATGCATGAAAAGCAGACCATGCCAAAGATATAGTTGAATTCCTGCAAGCAATATTATATAATAATATAAAAGTTAAATGGATTCTCAATCTGACGCACATTTTGTTTCTCGCGAAGCCACAGCACAAAGAGGCAGCTTAAGCAAATGCGTGATAGAAGCAGCAATATCTGCAGCTCGCGTTGTTTCTTATGCTGCCACTCATCGATTGGACTCAGTTGCTCCGCCAGCAGGAGCAACAAACAGCCCACATCCACCAAATCGCCCAGCAACTCATCACAATTCCATATGCTAAAGAGTCGCTGCAGCATGCGATGCACCAGCAGCAGAATAACGCCAGCGTTTTTGTTGCGTCCACTCGCAATCAGTCCAATGCCCAGCAGAATTATGGCTATATCGAGTAAAATGTAGAGGACACCCACTAATTGCCAGCTGTCTGTGATTATGGCGGCCTCCATTCGCAGATGCAGCGTCGACTGCACAGCTTTCTCCAGGTAGCCCAACATTATGAAGAACGGCATCCACAGTTTGATTCGGTTTCTTCCATTCTTCGCAATATTTGCACTGAATGCAAACATTTTGCTCGTCATATAGATTATGTTTAAACTTCTTAAATAATTTATGAAAATTGTGAACTGTTCTGTCTGCTAAATTAATGACAAGCCTACTCCGTTCACTTAAGTCTTAGGGAAGAACGAAAAACAAACTATTGTATGTGGATTATTCGATTACATTTATAATATAATTTATTTATTATTTGATCGATTGTTAAGCAGTTGTGTGCATGATGGATGTTGTTATAGTGTAACATTCAAAAGGAATTTCACTTAAGGCTAATAATCCGATCCTTTTGCGCCGGGTTCTGAGTTGATGTCGCCTGTGTACGGCGTGTATTGGTCTCCTCTTCATCGGAGTTGTCTGCATTGCCATTGAGTACTACGGATCCAGTCAATCTGAACATCCGCTGATAGTTCCTCTGCTCGTGCATGCTCTTTATGAACTTGGCAAATATCTTGGAGACATCGAGCACGCGAAACTTTTTGCCATTGTTGACAACGTTCTCCGGCAATGGCAGCGTATTCGTGCAGATGATCATCTCGTATTTCGAGGCGATGATTTTGTCCACTGCCTCCAACGAGAAGATGCCGTGCGTAATGTAGCCATAGATCTTGGAGGCGCCCGCCTGGATCAGTTTATCGGCAGCCATGCACAGGGTGTTGCCGGTATCGGCCATATCATCCACGACAAGGACCAGCTTGCCGCGAACATCGCCCACCAGCGTCATGTCATCGACTTGGTTCGCACGATGGCGCTGCTTGTGCATCATGGCCACCTGCAAACCCAGTTGGCTGCCAATTGAGGTGGCCACCTTGACGGCGCCGCTGTCGGGTGCAACGATGACCGCCAACTGCCAGTTGGGCAGATGTCGCTGTATCCAGGGCATCAGGGAAAGCTGTGATTTCAGATTATCGCAGGGTATATCGAAGAAGCCCTGCAGCTGCTCCGCATGCAGATTCATCGTGATCACATGATTCACACCAGCCGATGTCAGCAAGCTGGCCACCAGCTTGGCCGTTATGGGCTGCAGCCACGTCTTCATTTTGTCCTGCCTCGCGTACGGGAAGAACGGCAGCACGGCAATGATTCGATGTGCGGCCGCATAGCGACATGTCTGCACCATAACGAGCAGCTCCATCAGCATATCGTTGACCGGCTCGCAATGCGTCTGCACTATATAAACATCGGCGCCGCGCACCGATTCGCGCAACTCAAAGTGTGTCTCGCCATTGGCGAACTTGCCACGATGCACGTTGATCAGGCCAAGGCCCAGCCGCTCGGCGACCAGTGTGGCAAAGACTGGATGCGAGGAACCAGACACCACGACTGCGCGATACATCTTTAGTTAACCCACTGCTCTCTCATATGCACACACACACAACACACACACACACATCCAAAATTGTAAGTTTCTCACTCTAGGGATTCGGGCTACAAACTCTCCACGCCTGCTTAGCGCTAAAGTGAGAAGCCGAGCTGCCCTCTCGAATTAGTTAATGTGTTGCTGCCAGCGGCACTTGCAGCAATTAGACGTCATTAGTCAACTACTGAGTGCCGAGTGCCTTTGTCACCGCATTCAATATTACTAATACGCTCCGTCGACCAGAAGCTGCTCCAAGCTACAATTATGAATATTTGATGACAATTTGACTTTCCCCCAGGCACTACTGTAAGCTAAAAAGCCAAAGGCGAGCACTAATAGTGCTTATAAGCTCACGCTGACGTTGACCATTCAAAGATATATTTTATTAACACACCTTAAAATTAATTTGCATTAAAAAGTCATCTAACATGTATGAAAAAGTGCCATAACTTTATCAAAACTGAGTCGATTTCTAATCCCGAGGCCATTTTGGTCATGTTTTGTCATCTATAACAATTCGACATTCAAAAATAAGAGATTTCACAATTTCGGATTTCATGTCAAAAATCATCACAAGATGTTGTCCCTAAAAATGCCCTTCGCAAGATGTTGTCCCTAAAAATGCCCTTCGCAGACTTCAAAGTGCCATAACTTTGTCAAAACTGGTCCGATTCCCGATTCCTAGGTCATTTTGGCCATAGTTTGTCATCTATAACAATTCTACATTCAAGGTTGAAAAATTTCCAGAATTCGGATTTCATGTCCAAAATCATGACAAGATGTTGTGCCTAAAAATGCCCTTCGCAGACTTCAAAGTGCCATAACTTTGTCAAAACTTGTCCGATTCCCGATTCCGAGGTCATTTTGGCCATGGTTTGTCATCTATAACAATTTTACATTCAAGGTTGAAAAATTTCCAGAATTCGGATTTCATGTCAAAAATCATGACAAGATGTTGTGCCTAAAAATGCCCTTCGCAGACTTCAAAGTGCCATAACTTTGTCAAAACTGGTCCGATTCCCGATTCCTAGGTCATTTTGGCCATGGTTTGTCATCTATAACAATTCTACATTCAAGGTTGAAAAATTTTCAAAATTCGAATTTAATGTCAAAAATCATGACAAGATGTTGTCCCTAAAAATGCCCTTCGCAGACTTCAAAGTGCCATAACTTTGTCAAAACTGGTCCGATTCCCGATTCCGAGGTCATTTTGGCCATGGTTTGTCATCTATAACAATTCTACATTCAAGGTTGAAAAATTTTTAAATTTCGGATTTATTGTCAAAAATCATGACAAAATGTTGTCCCTAAAAATGCCCTTCGCAGACTTCAAAGTGCCATAACTTTGTCAAAAGTGGTCCGATTCCCGATTCCGAAGTCATTTTGGCCATGGTTTGTCATCTATAACAATTCTACATTCAAGGTTGAAAAATTTTCAAAAATCGAATTTAATGTCAAAAATCTTGACAAGATGTTGTCCCTAAAAATGCCCTTCGCAGACTTCAAAGTGCCATAACTTTGTCAAAACTGGTCCGATTCCCGATTCCGAGGTCATTTTGGCCATGGTTTGTCATCTATAACAATTCTACATTCAAGGTTGAAAAATTTTTAAATTTCGGATTTATTGTCAAAAATCATGACAAAATGTTGTCCCTAAAAATGCCCTTCGCAGACTTCAAAGTGCCATAACTTTGTCAAAACTGGTCCGATTCCCGATTCCGAGGTCATTTTGGCCATGGTTTGTCATCTATAACAATTCTACATTCAAGGTTGAAAAATTTCCAGAATTCGGATTTCATGTCAAAAATCATGACAAGATGTTGTCCCTAAAAATGCCCTTCGCAGACTTCAAAGTGCCATAACTTTGTCAAAAGTGGTCCGATTCCCAATTCCGAGGTCATTTTGGCCATGGTTTGTCATCTATAACAATTCTACATTCAAGGTTGAAAAATTTTCAGAATTCGGATTTCATGTCAAAAATCATGACAAGATGTTGTCCCTAAAAATGCCCTTCGCAGACTTCAAAGTGCCATAACTTTGTCAAAAGTGGTCCGATTCCCAATTCCGAGGTCATTTTGGCCATGGTTTGTCATCTATAACAATTCTACATTCAAGGTTGAAAAATTTCCAGAATTCGGATTTCATGTCAAAAATCATGACAAGATGTTGTCCCTAAAAATGCCCTTCGCAGACTTCAAAGTGCCATAACTTTGTCAAAACTGGTCCGATTCCCGATTCCGAGGTCATTTTGGCCATGGTTTGTCATCTATAACAATTCTACATTCAAGGTTGAAAAATTTCCAAAATTCGAATTTCATGTCAAAAATCATGACAAGATGTTGTCCCTAAAAATGCCCTTCGCAGACTTCAAAGTGCCATAACTTTGTCAAAACTGGACCGATTCCCGATTCCGAGGTCATTTTGGCCATGGTTTGTCATCTATAGCAATTCTACATTCAAGGTTGAAAAATTTCCAGAATTCGGATTTCATGTCAAAAATCATGACAAGATGTTGTCCCTAAAAATGCCCTTCGCAGACTTCAAAGTGCCATAACTTTGTCAAAACTGGTCCGATTCCCGATTCCGAGGTCATTTTGGCCATGGTTTGTTATCTATAACAATTCTACATTCAAGGTTGAAAAATTTTCAGAATTCGGATTTAATGTCAAAAATCATGACAAGATGTTGTCCCTAAAAATGCCCTTCGCAGACTTCAAAGTGCCATAACTTTGTCAAAAGTGGTCCGATTCCCGATTCCGAGGTCATTTTGGCCATGGTTTGTCATCTATAACAATTCTACATTCAAGGTTGAAAAATTTCCAGAATTCGGATTTCATGTCAAAAATCATGACAAGATGTTGTCCCTAAAAATGCCCTTCGCAGACTTCAAAGTGCCATAACTTTGTCAAAACTGGTCCGATTCCCGATTCCGAGGTCATTTTGGCCATGGTTTGTTATCTATAACAATTCTACATTCAAGGTTGAAAAATTTCCAAAATTCGTATTTCATGTCAAAAATCATGACAAGATGTTGTCCCTAAAAATGCCCTTCGCAGACTTCAAAGTGCCATAACTTTGTCAAAAGTGGTCCGATTCCCGATTCCGAGGTCATTTTGGCCATGGTTTGTCATCTATAACAATTCTACATTCAAGGTTGAAAAATTTCCAAAATTCGTATTTCATGTCAAAAATCATGACAAGATGTTGTCCCTAAAAATGCCCTTCGCAGACTTCAAAGTGCCATAACTTTGTCAAAAGTGGTCCGATTCCCGATTCCTAGGTCATTTTGGCCATGGTTTGTCATCTATAACAATTCTACATTCAAGGTTGAAAAATTTCCAAAATTCGTATTTCATGTCAAAAATCATGACAAGATGTTGTCCCTAAAAATGCCCTTCGCAGACTTCAAAGTGCCATAACTTTGTCAAAAGTGGTCCGATTCCCGATTCCGAGGTCATTTTGGCCATGGTTTGTCATCTTTACCAATTCTACATTCAAGGTTGAAAAATTTCCAGAATTCGGATTTAATGTCAAAAATCATGACAAGATGTTGTCCCTAAAAATGCCCTTCGCAGACTTCAAAGTGCCATAACTTTGTCAAAAGTGGTCCGATTCCCGATTCCGAGGTCATTTTGGCCACGGTTTGTTATTTATTACAATTCTACATTCAAAGTTGAAAAATTTCCAGAATTCGGATTTCATGTCAAAAATCATGACAAGATGTTGTCCCTAAAAATGCCCTTCGCAGACTTCAAAGTGCCATAACTTTGTCAAAACTGGTCCGATTCCCGATTCCTAGGTCATTTTGGCCATGGTTTGTCATCTATAACAATTCTACATTCAAGGTTGAAATATTTCCAGAATTCGGATTTCATGTCAAAAATTATGACAAGATGTTGTCCCTAAAAATGCCCTTCGCAGACTTCAAAGTGCCATAACTTTGTCAAAAGTGGTCCGATTCCCGATTCCGAGGTCATTTTGGCCATGGTTTGTCATCTATAGCAATTCTACATTCAAGGTTGAAAAATTTCCAAAATTCGTATTTCATGTCAAAAATCATGACAAGATGTTGTCCCTAAAAATTCCCTTCGCAGACTTCAAAGTGCCAAAACTTTGTCAAAACTGGTCCGATTCCCAATTCCGAAGTCCTTTTGGCCATGGTTTGTCATCTTTACCAATTCTACATTCAAAGTTGAAAAATTTCCAGAATTCGGATTTCATGTCAAAAATCATGACAAGATGTTGTCCCTAAAAATGCCCTTCGCAGACTTCAAAGTGCCATAACTTTGTCAAAACTGGTCCGATTCCCGATTCCTAGGTCATTTTGGCCATGGTTTGTCATCTATAACAATTCTACATTCATGGTTGAAATATTTCCAGAATTCGGATTTCATATCAAAAATCATGACAAGATGTTGTCCCTAAAAATGCCCTTCGCAGACTTCAAAGTGCCATAACTTTGTCAAAAGTGGTCCGATTCCCAATTCCGAGGTCATTTTGGCCATGGTTTGTCATCTATAGCAATTCTACATTCAAGGTTGAAAAATTTTCAAAATTCGTATTTCATGTCAAAAATCATGACAAGATGTTGTCCCTAAAAATGCCCTTCGCAGACTTCAAAGTGCCATAACTTTCTCAAAAGTGGTCCGATTCCCGATTCCTAGGTCATTTTGGCCATGGTTTGTCATCTATAACAATTCTACATTCAAGGTTTCAAAATTTTTAAATTTCGTATTTCATGTCAAAAATCATGACAAGATGGTGTCCCTAAAAATGCCCTTTGCAGACTTCAAAGTGCCATAACTTTGTCAAAACTGGTCCGATTCCCGATTCCTTGGTCATTTTGGCCATGATTTGTCATCTATAACAATTCTACATTTAAGGTTGAAAAATTTCCAGAATTCGTATTTCATGTCAAAAATTATGACAAGATGTTGTCCCTAAAAATGCCCTTCGCAGACTTCAAAGTGCCATAACTTTGTCAAAACTGGTCCGATTCCCAATTCCGAAGTCATTTTGGCCATGGTTTGTCATCTTTACCAATTCTACATTCAAAGTTGAAAAATTTTCAAAATTCGTATTTCATGTCAAAAATCATGACAAGATGTTGTCCCTAAAAATTCCCTTCGCAGACTTCAAAGTGCCATAACTTTGTCAAAACTTGTCCGATTCCCGATTCCTAGGTCATTTTGGCCATGGTTTGTCATCTATAACAATTCTACATTCAAGGTTGAAAAATTTCCAAAATTCGTATTTCATGTCAAAAATCATGACAAGATGTTGTCCCTAAAAATGCCCTTCGCAGACTTCAAAGTGCCATAACTTTGTCAAAAGTGGTCCGATTCCCGATTCCGAGGTCATTTTGGCCATGGTTTGTTATCTATAACAATTCTACATTCAAAGTTGAAAAATTTCCAGAATTCGGATTTCATGTCAAAAATCATGACAAGATGTTGTCCCTAAAAATGCCCTTCGCAGACTTCAAAGTGCCATAACTTTGTCAAAACTGGTCCGATTCCCGATTCCTAGGTCATTTTGGCCATGGTTTGTCATCTATAACAATTCTACATTCAAGGTTGAAAAATTTCCAGAATTCGGATTTCATGTCAAAAATTATGACAAGATGTTGTCCCTAAAAATGCCCTTCGCAGACTTCAAAGTGCCATAACTTTGTCAAAACTGGTCCGATTCCCGATTCCGAAGTCATTTTGGCCATGGTTTGTCATCTATAACAATTCTTCATTCAAGGTTTCAAAATTTTTAAATTTCGGATTTGATGTAAAAAATCATGACAAAATGTTGTCCCTAAAATGCCCTTCGCAGACTTCAAAGTGCCATAACTTTGTCAAAACTTGTCCGATTCCCGATTCCTAGGTCATTTTGGCCATGGTTTGTTATCTATAACAATTCTACATTCAAAGTTTCAAAATTTTTAAATTTCGTATTTCATGTCAAAAATGATGACAAGATGTTGTCCCTAAAAATGCCCTTCGCAGACTTCAAAGTGCCATAACTTTGTCAAAAGTGGTCCGATTCCCGATTCCGAGGTCATTTTGGCCATGGTTTGTCATCTACAGCAATTCTACATTCAAGGTTGAAAAATTTCCAAAATTCGGATTTAATGTAAAAAATCATGACAAGATGGTGTCCCTAAAAATGCCCTTTGCAGACTTCAAAGTGCCATAACTTTGTCAAAACTGGTCCGATTCCCGATTCCTTGGTCATTTTGGCCATGGTTTGTCATCTATAACAATTCTACATTTAAGGTTGAAAAATTTCCAGAATTCGTATTTCATGTCAAAAATCATGACAAGATTTTGTCCCTAAAAATGCCCTTCGCAGACTTCAAAGTGCCATAACTTTGTCAAAACTGGTCCGATTCCCGATTCCGAGGTCATTTTGGCCACGGTTTGTTATTTATTAGAATTCTACATTCAAAGTTGAAAAATTTCCAGAATTCGGATTTCATGTCAAAAATCATGACAAGATGTTGTCCCTAAAAATGCCCTTCGCAGACTTCAAAGTGCCATAACTTTGTCAAAACTGGTCCGATTCCCGATTCCTAGGTCATTTTGGCCATGGTTTGTCATCTATAACAATTCTACATTCAAGGTTGAAATATTTCCAGAATTCGGATTTCATGTCAAAAATTATGACAAGATGTTGTCCCTAAAAATGCCCTTCGCAGACTTCAAAGTGCCATAACTTTGTCAAAAGTGGTCCGATTCCCGATTCCGAGGTCATTTTGGCCATGGTTTGTCATCTATAACAATTCTTCATTCAAGGTTTCAAAATTTTTAAATTTCGGATTTGATGTAAAAAATCATGACAAAATGTTGTCCCTAAAATGCCCTTCGCAGACTTCAAAGTGCCATAACTTTGTCAAAACTTGTCCGATTCCCGATTCCTAGGTCATTTTGGCCATGGTTTGTTATCTATAACAATTCTACATTCAAAGTTTCAAAATTTCCAGAATTCGGATTTCATGTCAAAAATCATGACAAGATGTTGTCCCTAAAAATGCCCTTCGCAGACTTCAAAGTGCCATAACTTTGTCAAAACTGGTCCGATTCCCGATTCCGAAGTCATTTTGGCCATGGTTTGTCATCTATAACAATTCTACATTCAAGGTTTCAAAATTTTTAAATTTCGGATTTGATGTAAAAAATCATGACAAAATGTTGTCCCTAAAATGCCCTTCGCAGACTTCAAAGTGCCATAACTTTGTCAAAACTGGTCCGATTCCCGATTCCTAGGTCATTTTGGCCATGGTTTGTCATCTATAACAATTCTACATTCAAGGTTGAAAAATTTCCAGAATTCGGATTTCATGTCAAAAATTATGACAAGATGTTGTCCCTAAAAATGCCCTTCGCAGACTTCAAAGTGCCATAACTTTGTCAAAACTGGTCCGATTCCCGATTCCGAAGTCATTTTGGCCATGGTTTGTCATCTATAACAATTCTTCATTCAAGGTTTCAAAATTTTTAAATTTCGGATTTGATGTAAAAAATCATGACAAAATGTTGTCCCTAAAATGCCCTTCGCAGACTTCAAAGTGCCATAACTTTGTCAAAACTTGTCCGATTCCCGATTCCTAGGTCATTTTGGCCATGGTTTGTTATCTATAACAATTCTACATTCAAAGTTTCAAAATTTTTAAATTTCGTATTTCATGTCAAAAATGATGACAAGATGTTGTCCCTAAAAATGCCCTTCGCAGACTTCAAAGTGCCATAACTTTGTCAAAAGTGGTCCGATTCCCGATTCCGAGGTCATTTTGGCCATGGTTTGTCATCTACAGCAATTCTACATTCAAGGTTGAAAAATTTCCAAAATTCGGATTTAATGTAAAAAATCATGACAAGATGGTGTCCCTAAAAATGCCCTTTGCAGACTTCAAAGTGCCATAACTTTGTCAAAACTGGTCCGATTCCCGATTCCTTGGTCATTTTGGCCATGGTTTGTCATCTATAACAATTCTACATTTAAGGTTGAAAAATTTCCAGAATTCGTATTTCATGTCAAAAATCATGACAAGATTTTGTCCCTAAAAATGCCCTTCGCAGACTTCAAAGTGCCATAACTTTGTCAAAACTGGTCCGATTCCCGATTCCGAGGTCATTTTGGCCACGGTTTGTTATTTATTACAATTCTACATTCAAAGTTGAAAAATTTCCAGAATTCGGATTTCATGTCAAAAATCATGACAAGATGTTGTCCCTAAAAATGCCCTTCGCAGACTTCAAAGTGCCATAACTTTGTCAAAACTGGTCCGATTCCCGATTCCTAGGTCATTTTGGCCATGGTTTGTCATCTATAACAATTCTACATTCAAGGTTGAAATATTTCCAGAATTCGGATTTCATGTCAAAAATTATGACAAGATGTTGTCCCTAAAAATGCCCTTCGCAGACTTCAAAGTGCCATAACTTTGTCAAAAGTGGTCCGATTCCCGATTCCGAGGTCATTTTGGCCATGGTTTGTCATCTATAGCAATTCTACATTCAAGGTTGAAAAATTTCCAAAATTCGTATTTCATGTCAAAAATCATGACAAGATGTTGTCCCTAAAAATGCCCTTTGCAGACTTCAAAGTGCCATAACTTTGTCAAAACTGGTCCGATTCCCAATTCCGAAGTCATTTTGGCCATGGTTTGTCATCTTTACCAATTCTACATTCAAAGTTGAAAAATTTTCAAAATTCGTATTTCATGTCAAAAATCATGACAAGATGTTGTCCCTAAAAATGCCCTTCGCAGACTTCAAAGTGCCATAACTTTGTCAAAACTGGTCCGATTCCCGATTCCTAGGTCATTTTGGCCATGGTTTGTCATCTATAACAATTCTACATTCAAGGTTGAAATATTTCCAGAATTCGGATTTCATGTCAAAAATTATGACAAGATGTTGTCCCTAAAAATGCCCTTCGCAGACTTCAAAGTGCCATAACTTTGTCAAAAGTGGTCCGATTCCCGATTCCGAGGTCATTTTGGCCATGGTTTGTCATCTACAGCAATTCTACATTCAAGGTTGAAAAATTTCCAAAATTCGGATTTAATGTAAAAAATCATGACAAGATGGTGTCCCTAAAAATGCCCTTTGCAGACTTCAAAGTGCCATAACTTTGTCAAAACTGGTCCGATTCCCGATTCCTTGGTCATTTTGGCCATGGTTTGTCATCTATAACAATTCTACATTTAAGGTTGAAAAATTTCCAGAATTCGTATTTCATGTCAAAAATCATGACAAGATTTTGTCCCTAAAAATGCCCTTCGCAGACTTCAAAGTGCCATAACTTTGTCAAAAGTGGTCCGATTCCCGATTCCTAGGTCATTTTGGCCATGGTTTGTCATCTATAACAATTCTACATTCAAGGTTTCAAAATTTTTAAATTTCGTATTTCATGTCAAAAATCATGACAAGATGTTGTCCCTAAAAATGCCCTTCGCAGACTTCAAAGTGCCATAACTTTGTCAAAAGTGGTCCGATTCCCGATTCCGAGGTCATTTTGGCCATGGTTTGTCATCTATAACAATTCTACATTCAAGGTTGAAATATTTCCAGAATTCGGATTTCATGTCAAAAATTATGACAAGATGTTGTCCCTAAAAATGCCCTTCGCAGACTTCAAAGTGCCATAACTTTGTCAAAAGTGGTCCGATTCCCGATTCCGAGGTCATTTTGGCCATGGTTTGTCATCTATAGCAATTCTACATTCAAGGTTTCAAAATTTTTAAATTTCGGATTTGATGTAAAAAATCATGACAAAATGTTGTCCCTAAAATGCCCTTCGCAGACTTCAAAGTGCCATAACTTTGTCAAAACTTGTCCGATTCCCGATTCCTAGGTCATTTTGGCCATGGTTTGTCATCTATAACAATTCTACATTCAAGGTTGAAAAATTTCCAGAATTCGGATTTCATGTCAAAAATTATGACAAGATGTTGTCCCTAAAAATGCCCTTCGCAGACTTCAAAGTGCCATAACTTTGTCAAAACTGGCCCGATTCCCGATTCCGAAGTCATTTTGGCCATGGTTTGTCATCTATAACAATTCTTCATTCAAGGTTGAAAAATTTCCAGAATTCGTATTTCATGTCAAAAATCATGACAAGATTTTGTCCCTAAAAATGCCCTTCGCAGACTTCAAAGTGCCATAACTTTGTCAAAAGTGGTCCGATTCCCGATTCCGAGGTCATTTTGGCCACGGTTTGTTATTTATTACAATTCTACATTCAAAGTTGAAAAATTTCCAGAATTCGGATTTCATGTCAAAAATCATGACAAGATGTTGTCCCTAAAAATGCCCTTCGCAGACTTCAAAGTGCCATAACTTTGTCAAAACTGGTCCGATTCCCGATTCCTAGGTCATTTTGGCCATGGTTTGTCATCTATAACAATTCTACATTCAAGGTTTCAAAATTTTTAAATTTCGTATTTCATGTCAAAAATCATGACAAGATGTTGTCCCTAAAAATGCCCTTCGCAGACTTCAAAGTGCCATAACTTTGTCAAAAGTGGTCCGATTCCCGATTCCGAGGTCATTTTGGCCATGGTTTGTCATCTACAGCAATTCTACATTCAAAGTTTCAAAATTTCCAAAATTCGTATTTCATGTCAAAAATCATGACAAGATGTTGTCCCTAAAAATGCCCTTCGCAGACTTCAAAGTGCCATAACTTTCTCAAAAGTGGTCCGATTCCCGATTCCTAGGTCATTTTGGCCATGGTTTGTCATCTATAACAATTCTACATTTAAGGTTGAAAAATTTCCAGAATTCGTATTTCATGTCAAAAATCATGACAAGATTTTGTCCCTAAAAATGCCCTTCGCAGACTTCAAAGTGCCATAACTTTGTCAAAAGTGGTCCGATTCCCGATTCCGAGGTCATTTTGGCCACGGTTTGTTATTTATTACAATTCTACATTCAAAGTTGAAAAATTTCCAGAATTCGGATTTCATGTCAAAAATCATGACAAGATGTTGTCCCTAAAAATGCCCTTCGCAGACTTCAAAGTGCCATAACTTTGTCAAAACTGGTCCGATTCCCAATTCCGAAGTCATTTTGGCCATGGTTTGTCATCTTTACCAATTCTACATTCAAAGTTGAAAAATTTTCAAAATTCGTATTTCATGTCAAAATCATGACAAGATGATGTCCCTAAAAATTCCCTTCGCAGACTTCAAAGTGCCATAACTTTGTCAAAACTTGTCCGATTCCCGATTCCTAGGTCATTTTGGCCATGGTTTGTCATCTATAACAATTCTACATTCAAGGTTGAAAAATTTCCAAAATTCGTATTTCATGTCAAAAATCATGACAAGATGTTGTCCCTAAAAATGCCCTTCGCAGACTTCAAAGTGCTATAACTTTGTCAAAAGTGGTCCGATTCCCGATTCCGAGGTCATTTTGGCCATGGTTTCTTATCTATAACAATTCTACATTCAAAGTTGAAAAATTTCCAGAATTCGGATTTCATGTCAAAAATCATGACAAGATGTTGTCCCTAAAAATGCCCTTCGCAGACTTCAAAGTGCCATAACTTTGTCAAAACTGGTCCGATTCCCGATTCCGAAGTCATTTTGGCCATGGTTTGTCATCTATAACAATTCTTCATTCAAGGTTTCACAATTTTTAAATTTCGGATTTGATGTAAAAAATCATGACAAAATGTTGTCCCTAAAATGCCCTTCGCAGACTTCAAAGTGCCATAACTTTGTCAAAACTTGTCCGATTCCCGATTCCTGGGTCATTTTGGCCATGGTTTGTTATCTATAACAATTCTACATTCAAAGTTTCAAAATTTCCAAAATTCGTATTTCATGTCAAAAATCATGACAAGATGTTGTCCCTAAAAATGCCCTTCGCAGACTTCAAAGTGCCATAACTTTGTCAAAAGTGGTCCGATTCCCGATTCCGAGGTCATTTTGGCCATGGTTTGTCATCTATAACAATTCTACATTCAAGGTTGAAATATTTCCAGAATTCGGATTTCATGTCAAAAATTATGACAAGATGTTGTCCCTAAAAATGCCCTTCGCAGACTTCAAAGTGCCATAACTTTGTCAAAAGTGGTCCGATTCCCGATTCCGAGGTCATTTTGGCCATGGTTTGTCATCTATAGCAATTCTACATTCAAGGTTTCAAAATTTTTAAATTTCGGATTTGATGTAAAAAATCATGACAAAATGTTGTCCCTAAAATGCCCTTCGCAGACTTCAAAGTGCCATAACTTTGTCAAAACTTGTCCGATTCCCGATTCCTAGGTCATTTTGGCCATGGTTTGTCATCTATAACAATTCTACATTCAAGGTTGAAAAATTTCCAGAATTCGGATTTCATGTCAAAAATTATGACAAGATGTTGTCCCTAAAAATGCCCTTCGCAGACTTCAAAGTGCCATAACTTTGTCAAAACTGGCCCGATTCCCGATTCCGAAGTCATTTTGGCCATGGTTTGTCATCTATAACAATTCTTCATTCAAGGTTGAAAAATTTCCAGAATTCGTATTTCATGTCAAAAATCATGACAAGATTTTGTCCCTAAAAATGCCCTTCGCAGACTTCAAAGTGCCATAACTTTGTCAAAAGTGGTCCGATTCCCGATTCCGAGGTCATTTTGGCCACGGTTTGTTATTTATTACAATTCTACATTCAAAGTTGAAAAATTTCCAGAATTCGGATTTCATGTCAAAAATCATGACAAGATGTTGTCCCTAAAAATGCCCTTCGCAGACTTCAAAGTGCCATAACTTTGTCAAAACTGGTCCGATTCCCGATTCCTAGGTCATTTTGGCCATGGTTTGTCATCTATAACAATTCTACATTCAAGGTTTCAAAATTTTTAAATTTCGTATTTCATGTCAAAAATCATGACAAGATGTTGTCCCTAAAAATGCCCTTCGCAGACTTCAAAGTGCCATAACTTTGTCAAAAGTGGTCCGATTCCCGATTCCGAGGTCATTTTGGCCATGGTTTGTCATCTACAGCAATTCTACATTCAAAGTTTCAAAATTTCCAAAATTCGTATTTCATGTCAAAAATCATGACAAGATGTTGTCCCTAAAAATGCCCTTCGCAGACTTCAAAGTGCCATAACTTTCTCAAAAGTGGTCCGATTCCCGATTCCTAGGTCATTTTGGCCATGGTTTGTCATCTATAACAATTCTACATTTAAGGTTGAAAAATTTCCAGAATTCGTATTTCATGTCAAAAATCATGACAAGATTTTGTCCCTAAAAATGCCCTTCGCAGACTTCAAAGTGCCATAACTTTGTCAAAAGTGGTCCGATTCCCGATTCCGAGGTCATTTTGGCCACGGTTTGTTATTTATTACAATTCTACATTCAAAGTTGAAAAATTTCCAGAATTCGGATTTCATGTCAAAAATCATGACAAGATGTTGTCCCTAAAAATGCCCTTCGCAGACTTCAAAGTGCCATAACTTTGTCAAAACTGGTCCGATTCCCAATTCCGAAGTCATTTTGGCCATGGTTTGTCATCTTTACCAATTCTACATTCAAAGTTGAAAAATTTTCAAAATTCGTATTTCATGTCAAAATCATGACAAGATGATGTCCCTAAAAATTCCCTTCGCAGACTTCAAAGTGCCATAACTTTGTCAAAACTTGTCCGATTCCCGATTCCTAGGTCATTTTGGCCATGGTTTGTCATCTATAACAATTCTACATTCAAGGTTGAAAAATTTCCAAAATTCGTATTTCATGTCAAAAATCATGACAAGATGTTGTCCCTAAAAATGCCCTTCGCAGACTTCAAAGTGCTATAACTTTGTCAAAAGTGGTCCGATTCCCGATTCCGAGGTCATTTTGGCCATGGTTTCTTATCTATAACAATTCTACATTCAAAGTTGAAAAATTTCCAGAATTCGGATTTCATGTCAAAAATCATGACAAGATGTTGTCCCTAAAAATGCCCTTCGCAGACTTCAAAGTGCCATAACTTTGTCAAAACTGGTCCGATTCCCGATTCCGAAGTCATTTTGGCCATGGTTTGTCATCTATAACAATTCTTCATTCAAGGTTTCACAATTTTTAAATTTCGGATTTGATGTAAAAAATCATGACAAAATGTTGTCCCTAAAATGCCCTTCGCAGACTTCAAAGTGCCATAACTTTGTCAAAACTTGTCCGATTCCCGATTCCTGGGTCATTTTGGCCATGGTTTGTTATCTATAACAATTCTACATTCAAAGTTTCAAAATTTCCAAAATTCGTATTTCATGTCAAAAATCATGACAAGATGTTGTCCCTAAAAATGCCCTTCGCAGACTTCAAAGTGCCATAACTTTCTCAAAAGTGGTCCGATTCCCGATTACTAGGTCATTTTGGCCATGGTTTGTCATCTATAACAATTCTACATTCAAGGTTTCAAAATTTTTAAATTTCGTATTTCATGTCAAAAATCATGACAAGATGTTGTCCCTAAAAATGCCCTTCGCAGACTTCAAAGTGCCATAACTTTGTCAAAAGTGGTCCGATTCCCGATTCCGAGGTCATTTTGGCCATGGTTTGTCATCTATAACAATTCTACATTCAAGGTTGAAATATTTCCAGAATTCGGATTTCATGTCAAAAATTATGACAAGATGTTGTCCCTAAAAATGCCCTTCGCAGACTTCAAAGTGCCATAACTTTGTCAAAAGTGGTCCGATTCCCGATTCCGAGGTCATTTTGGCCATGGTTTGTCATCTATAGCAATTCTACATTCAAGGTTTCAAAATTTTTAAATTTCGGATTTGATGTAAAAAATCATGACAAAATGTTGTCCCTAAAATGCCCTTCGCAGACTTCAAAGTGCCATAACTTTGTCAAAACTTGTCCGATTCCCGATTCCTAGGTCATTTTGGCCATGGTTTGTCATCTATAACAATTCTACATTCAAGGTTGAAAAATTTCCAGAATTCGGATTTCATGTCAAAAATTATGACAAGATGTTGTCCCTAAAAATGCCCTTCGCAGACTTCAAAGTGCCATAACTTTGTCAAAACTGGCCCGATTCCCGATTCCGAAGTCATTTTGGCCATGGTTTGTCATCTATAACAATTCTTCATTCAAGGTTGAAAAATTTCCAGAATTCGTATTTCATGTCAAAAATCATGACAAGATTTTGTCCCTAAAAATGCCCTTCGCAGACTTCAAAGTGCCATAACTTTGTCAAAAGTGGTCCGATTCCCGATTCCGAGGTCATTTTGGCCACGGTTTGTTATTTATTACAATTCTACATTCAAAGTTGAAAAATTTCCAGAATTCGGATTTCATGTCAAAAATCATGACAAGATGTTGTCCCTAAAAATGCCCTTCGCAGACTTCAAAGTGCCATAACTTTGTCAAAACTGGTCCGATTCCCGATTCCTAGGTCATTTTGGCCATGGTTTGTCATCTATAACAATTCTACATTCAAGGTTTCAAAATTTTTAAATTTCGTATTTCATGTCAAAAATCATGACAAGATGTTGTCCCTAAAAATGCCCTTCGCAGACTTCAAAGTGCCATAACTTTGTCAAAAGTGGTCCGATTCCCGATTCCGAGGTCATTTTGGCCATGGTTTGTCATCTACAGCAATTCTACATTCAAAGTTTCAAAATTTCCAAAATTCGTATTTCATGTCAAAAATCATGACAAGATGTTGTCCCTAAAAATGCCCTTCGCAGACTTCAAAGTGCCATAACTTTCTCAAAAGTGGTCCGATTCCCGATTCCTAGGTCATTTTGGCCATGGTTTGTCATCTATAACAATTCTACATTTAAGGTTGAAAAATTTCCAGAATTCGTATTTCATGTCAAAAATCATGACAAGATTTTGTCCCTAAAAATGCCCTTCGCAGACTTCAAAGTGCCATAACTTTGTCAAAAGTGGTCCGATTCCCGATTCCGAGGTCATTTTGGCCACGGTTTGTTATTTATTACAATTCTACATTCAAAGTTGAAAAATTTCCAGAATTCGGATTTCATGTCAAAAATCATGACAAGATGTTGTCCCTAAAAATGCCCTTCGCAGACTTCAAAGTGCCATAACTTTGTCAAAACTGGTCCGATTCCCGATTCCTAGGTCATTTTGGCCATGGTTTGTCATCTATAACAATTCTACATTCAAGGTTGAAATATTTCCAGAATTCGGATTTCATGTCAAAAATTATGACAAGATGTTGTCCCTAAAAATGCCCTTCGCAGACTTCAAAGTGCCATAACTTTGTCAAAAGTGGTCCGATTCCCGATTCCGAGGTCATTTTGGCCATGGTTTGTCATCTATAGCAATTCTACATTCAAGGTTGAAAAATTTCCAAAATTCGTATTTCATGTCAAAAATCATGACAAGATGTTGTCCCTAAAAATGCCCTTCGCAGACTTCAAAGTGCCATAACTTTGTCAAAACTGGTCCGATTCCCAATTCCGAAGTCATTTTGGCCATGGTTTGTCATCTTTACCAATTCTACATTCAAAGTTGAAAAATTTTCAAAATTCGTATTTCATGTCAAAATCATGACAAGATGATGTCCCTAAAAATTCCCTTCGCAGACTTCAAAGTGCCATAACTTTGTCAAAACTTGTCCGATTCCCGATTCCTAGGTCATTTTGGCCATGGTTTGTCATCTATAACAATTCTACATTCAAGGTTGAAAAATTTCCAAAATTCGTATTTCATGTCAAAAATCATGACAAGATGTTGTCCCTAAAAATGCCCTTCGCAGACTTCAAAGTGCTATAACTTTGTCAAAAGTGGTCCGATTCCCGATTCCGAGGTCATTTTCGCCATGGTTTCTTATCTATAACAATTCTACATTCAAAGTTGAAAAATTTCCAGAATTCGGATTTCATGTCAAAAATCATGACAAGATGTTGTCCCTAAAAATGCCCTTCGCAGACTTCAAAGTGCCATAACTTTGTCAAAACTGGTCCGATTCCCGATTCCGAAGTCATTTTGGCCATGGTTTGTCATCTATAACAATTCTATATTCAAGGTTTCAAAATTTTTAAATTTCGGATTTGATGTAAAAAATCATGACAAAATGTTGTCCCTAAAATGCCCTTCGCAGACTTCAAAGTGCCATAACTTTGTCAAAACTTGTCCGATTCCCGATTCCTAGGTCATTTTGGCCATGGTTTGTCATCTATAACAATTCTACATTCAAGGTTGAAAAATTTCCAGAATTCGGATTTCATGTCAAAAATTATGACAAGATGTTGTCCCTAAAAATGCCCTTCGCAGACTTCAAAGTGCCATAACTTTGTCAAAACTGGTCCGATTCCCGATTCCGAAGTCATTTTGGCCATGGTTTGTCATCTATAACAATTCTTCATTCAAGGTTTCACAATTTTTAAATTTCGGATTTGATGTAAAAAATCATGACAAAATGTTGTCCCTAAAATGCCCTTCGCAGACTTCAAAGTGCCATAACTTTGTCAAAACTTGTCCGATTCCCGATTCCTGGGTCATTTTGGCCATGGTTTGTTATCTATAACAATTCTACATTCAAAGTTTCAAAATTTCCAAAATTCGTATTTCATGTCAAAAATCATGACAAGATGTTGTCCCTAAAAATGCCCTTCGCAGACTTCAAAGTGCCATAACTTTGTCAAAAGTGGTCCGATTCCCGATTCCGAGGTCATTTTGGCCATGGTTTGTCATCTACAGCAATTCTACATTCAAGGTTGAAAAATTTCCAAAATTCGGATTTAATGTAAAAAATCATGACAAGATGGTGTCCCTAAAAATGCCCTTTGCAGACTTCAAAGTGCCATAACTTTGTCAAAACTGGTCCGATTCCCGATTCCTTGGTCATTTTGGCCATGGTTTGTCATCTATAACAATTCTACATTTAAGGTTGAAAAATTTCCAGAATTCGTATTTCATGTCAAAAATCATGACAAGATTTTGTCCCTAAAAATGCCCTTCGCAGACTTCAAAGTGGCATAACTTTGTCAAAAGTGGTCCGATTCCCGATTCCGAGGTCATTTTGGCCACGGTTTGTTATCTATTACAATTCTAAATTCAAAGTTGAAAAATTTCCAGAATTCGGATTTCATGTCAAAAATCATGACAAGATGTTGTCCCTAAAAATGCCCTTCGCAGACTTCAAAGTGCCATAACTTTGTCAAAACTGGTCCGATTCCCGATTCCTAGGTCATTTTGGCCATGGTTTGTCATCTATAACAATTCTACATTCAAGGTTGAAATATTTCCAGAATTCGGATTTCATGTCAAAAATCACGACAAGATGTTGTCCCTAAAAATGCCCTTCGCAGACTTCAAAGTGCTATAACTTTGTCAAAACTGGTCCGATTCCCGATTCCGAAGTCATTTTGGCCATGGTTTGTCATCTATAACAATTCTTCATTCAAGGTTTCCAAATTTTTAAATTTCGGATTTGATGTAAAAAATCATGACAAGATGTTGTCCCTAAAAATGCCCTTTGCAGACTTCAAAGTGCCATAACTTTGTCAAAACTGGTCCGATTCCCGATTCCTTGGTCATTTTGGCCATGGTTTGTCATCTATAACAATTCTACATTTAAGGTTGAAAAATTTCCAGAATTCGTATTTCATGTCAAAAATCATGACAAGATTTTGTCCCTAAAAATGCCCTTCGCAGACTTCAAAGTGGCATAACTTTGTCAAAAGTGGTCCGATTCCCGATTCCGAGGTCATTTTGGCCACGGTTTGTTATCTATTACAATTCTAAATTCAAAGTTGAAAAATTTCCAGAATTCGGATTTCATGTCAAAAATCATGACAAGATGTTGTCCCTAAAAATGCCCTTCGCAGACTTCAAAGTACCATAACTTTGTCAATACTGGTCCGATTCCCGATTCCTAGGTCATTTTGGCCATGGTTTGTCATCTATAACAATTCTACATTCAAGGTTGAAATATTTCCAGAATTCGGATTTCATGTCAAAAATCACGACAAGATGTTGTCCCTAAAAATGCCCTTCGCAGACTTCAAAGTGCTATAACTTTGTCAAAACTGGTCCGATTCCCGATTCCGAAGTCATTTTGGCCATGGTTTGTCATCTATAACAATTCTTCATTCAAGGTTTCCAAATTTTTAAATTTCGGATTTGATATAAAAAATCATGACAAGATGTTGTCCCTAAAAATGCCCTTCGCAGACTTCAAAGTGCCATAACTTTGTCAAAACTGGTCCGATTCCCGATTCAAAGGTCATTTTGGCCATGGTTTGTTATCTATAACAATTCTACATTCAAAGTTGAAAAATTTCCAGAATTCGGATTTCATGTCAAAAATCATGACAAGATGTTGTCCCTAAAAATGCCCTTCGCAGACTTCAAAGTGCCATAACTTTGTCAAAACTGGTCCGATTCCCGATTCCTAGGTCATTTTGGCCATGGTTTGTCATCTATAACAATTCTACATTCAAGGTTGAAAAATTTCCAAAATTCGTATTTCATGTCAAAAATCATGACAAGATGTTGTATCTAAAAATTCCCTTCGCAGACTTCAAAGTGCCATAACTTTGTCAAACGTGGTCCGATTCCCGATTCCGAGGTCATTTTGGCCATGGTTTGTTATCTATAACAATTCTACATTCAAAGTTTCAAAATTTCCAGAATTCGGATTTCATGTCAAAAATTATGACAAGATGTTGTCCCTAAAAATGCCCTTCGCAGACTTCAAAGTGCCATAACTTTGTCAAAAGTGGTCCGATTCCCGATTCCGAGGTCATTTTGGCCATGGTTTGTCATCTACAGCAATTCTACATTCAAGGTTGAAAAATTTCCAAAATTCGGATTTAATGTAAAAAATCATGACAAGATGGTGTCCCTAAAAATGCCCTTTGCAGACTTCAAAGTGCCATAACTTTGTCAAAACTGGTCCGATTCCCGATTCCGTGGTCATTTTGGCCATGGTTTGTCATCTATAACAATTCTACATTGAAGGTTGAAAAATTTCCAGAATTCGTATTTCATGTCAAAAATCATGACAAGATTTTGTCCCTAAAAATGCCCTTCGCAGACTTCAAAGTGGCATAACTTTGTCAAAAGTGGTCCGATTCCCGATTCCGAGGTCATTTTGGCCACGGTTTGTTATCTATTACAATTCTAAATTCAAAGTTGAAAAATTTCCAGAATTCGGATTTCATGTCAAAAATCATGACAAGATGTTGTCCCTAAAAATGCCCTTCGCAGACTTCAAAGTGCCATAACTTTGTCAAAACTGGTCCGATTCCCGATTCCTAGGTCATTTTGGCCATGGTTTGTCATCTATAACAATTCTACATTCAAGGTTGAAATATTTCCAGAATTCGGATTTCATGTCAAAAATCACGACAAGATGTTGTCCCTAAAAATGCCCTTCGCAGACTTCAAAGTGCTATAACTTTGTCAAAACTGGTCCGATTCCCGATTCCGAAGTCATTTTGGCCATGGTTTGTCATCTATAACAATTCTTCATTCAAGGTTTCCAAATTTTTAAATTTCGGATTTGATGTAAAAAATCATGACAAGATGTTGTCCCTAAAAATGCCCTTTGCAGACTTCAAAGTGCCATAACTTTGTCAAAACTGGTCCGATTCCCGATTCCTTGGTCATTTTGGCCATGGTTTGTCATCTATAACAATTCTACATTTAAGGTTGAAAAATTTCCAGAATTCGTATTTCATGTCAAAAATCATGACAAGATTTTGTCCCTAAAAATGCCCTTCGCAGACTTCAAAGTGGCATAACTTTGTCAAAAGTGGTCCGATTCCCGATTCCGAGGTCATTTTGGCCACGGTTTGTTATCTATTACAATTCTAAATTCAAAGTTGAAAAATTTCCAGAATTCGGATTTCATGTCAAAAATCATGACAAGATGTTGTCCCTAAAAATGCCCTTCGCAGACTTCAAAGTACCATAACTTTGTCAATACTGGTCCGATTCCCGATTCCTAGGTCATTTTGGCCATGGTTTGTCATCTATAACAATTCTACATTCAAGGTTGAAATATTTCCAGAATTCGGATTTCATGTCAAAAATCACGACAAGATGTTGTCCCTAAAAATGCCCTTCGCAGACTTCAAAGTGCTATAACTTTGTCAAAACTGGTCCGATTCCCGATTCCGAAGTCATTTTGGCCATGGTTTGTCATCTATAACAATTCTTCATTCAAGGTTTCCAAATTTTTAAATTTCGGATTTGATATAAAAAATCATGACAAGATGTTGTCCCTAAAAATGCCCTTCGCAGACTTCAAAGTGCCATAACTTTGTCAAAACTGGTCCGATTCCCGATTCAAAGGTCATTTTGGCCATGGTTTGTTATCTATAACAATTCTACATTCAAAGTTGAAAAATTTCCAGAATTCGGATTTCATGTCAAAAATCATGACAAGATGTTGTCCCTAAAAATGCCCTTCGCAGACTTCAAAGTGCCATAACTTTGTCAAAACTGGTCCGATTCCCGATTCCTAGGTCATTTTGGTCATGGTTTGTCATCTATAACAATTCTACATTCAAGGTTGAAAAATTTCCAAAATTCGTATTTCATGTCAAAAATCATGACAAGATGTTGTATCTAAAAATTCCCTTCGCAGACTTCAAAGTGCCATAACTTTGTCAAACGTGGTCCGATTCCCGATTCCGAGGTCATTTTGGCCATGGTTTGTTATCTATAACAATTCTACATTCAAAGTTGAAAAATTTCCAGAATTCGGATTTCATGTCAAAAATTATGACAAGATGTTGTCCCTAAAAATGCCCTTCGCAGACTTCAAAGTGCCATAACTTTGTCAAAAGTGGTCCGATTCCCGATTCCGAGGTCATTTTGGCCATGGTTTGTCATCTATAGCAATTCTACATTCAAGGTTGAAAAATTTCCAGAATTCGGATTTCATGTCAAAAATTATGACAAGATGTTGTCCCTAAAAATGCCCTTCGCAGACTTCAAAGTGCCATAACTTTGTCAAAACTGGTCCGATTCCCGATTCCTAGGTCATTTTGGTCATGGTTTGTCATCTATAACAATTCTACATTCAAAGTTGAGTCATTGTTTTTTTTTCATCTTAATGTAGCATTACATTTAAAGTTGAAGTCAAAAATATTTACTCGTGAAATATCAAGGTACTTTGAAGTGCTCTTTCTATATCGAGGCCTTTTTGGTATTGGTTACAGCATTTCAATATGATATTTTAAATAAAAATCCGCTTAGCTTCATAACTTTGCTCAATGTTTACAAACCCTACTTAAATGCGACAAGTGCGTGGATTTCACAATTTATGAACTGTTTAAATTTGCGTTGATAGACAGCTCCGGTGTTGACTGGAAAGTTGAGTTCAGCAAACGACACTGTATCCATTTTAATGCCGATGACTTTCAGCATCTGTGAAGCATTTTGCAATTTATCTGCTTACACAGCAAAAATTAATGCCACAAGCGATGCGGTGGGTCGGGATGAAGGGCGAGAGATAGATGAAGCGCGAGCTGATGGGGTTTACTTGTTGTTACCTTTTTTTTGAAGCTGTCGTCACTTGATTCACTTGTTTGACCTTTGTTTAACGAGCAAAGTTGTAAACTGAAAAAAAAATTAAGAAAAACTACCCGAATTAAAGTCTATACATGGTCATAAACAATGGCGAAGACCACAAGGGCGGGGGCTTATGCAATGAAATGGAAACGAATCGTGAACCTGAAGGAAGCGATTCTCGATTATGAGTGAATGGCGCACAATAAGAGCAGGAGTCAAGAGCAGGACCAAACAGCAGTCGAACCAAAAGTAAACAAGCCAAATGGCACAAAGCACAGGAGTATACAGCATTGAGCCCAGATTGTTCATTAAATTCCGGTTCTCTAGCAATATGCTGAGATGAATGTATTGCTTGATACGGGTAGCATAATTATGTGACTGAGGCTGGGCAATTGAATTGATGACAATAGCATTGGCCTAGTCGCAGCGCTGAGGTTGCCCATAAATTATGGCCAAGAGCATTTGAAGTGGCCTTCAGAGTAAATGAGCTACAAGCAATAGTTGCCGGCACAAAAGTTTATTAATTGAACAAATTATTTGCACAGCTCTCATTATTGTTGTTGCTCTTGTTATTGTTATAGCTGTTGTTGTTGTCTCTTGTTGCTATAATAAATACTAAAGACGTGCTCAACAACTCAACTAGCAATTTAAGAGGAAACTCTTTCTGGGTTCCGCTATCCGCTTTCCACAACCCATGATTCCATCGCAAAACATTTGCAAGCTAATCAAATCAGCGACGCTTTTTGGGCTGCGGGCTGTGCGAGGAGTGTGGGGCGGGGTTGGGGTTGGGGTTGGGAATGGAGGCGTCGCCACAGTTCGTTGATTTTGTTACAAATAATTTGAATCTATGTCAACATTTTGTGCGCAGCACGGTAATAATTCATTTTTGTTTTTCGCCACAATTCGTGACAGCTAATCACCAGAGGCAGACAGAAAATAGCCCAAGACCAAATACAACAACACTAGCAAAAACAACAAGCGGCCATTTTGAAAGATGGCGTCATGGCTGCCTGATTTCCGGCTATCCTTCAAACTGTAAATAGCAAATGAGTTTTTCGTTTGATTCGGGTCGCATTTCAATTTAAAAAAGATCAAAAAAGCTACCTTAGGTGAACCGAACTCGCATTACACTGAATCTAAAAAGGACCTATGCATATACCAGCTAGCTATAGCATCAAGTAATGCGATCATACAGTTTATATACATAAAGTTCTTGTATAAGCATTGACTGACAAAAAGCTATTTGCTCTTGTATCCAACATTAAGTTGACAACAGTATATAAAACTTAATACAATTAATTAAATTATATTTCATTACTTTATAGTTTAATATAAACTGGTTTTAAATTCATTATTATTTGGTCACAAAAAAAATGGTATCTTATTAAATATGTAATACCCATTGTAAGGGTATAAAGGTCGTTTGGTTTAATTTCATTGGGATTTAAAATCGCATTTGAAATAAATTGCTTAAATTTGTTATAATTGTGCGCACTCGCGCGACAGGACGGTAATTTTTATACATTTATAAAGCGATTTAATCGCTTTCATTTTATTAGTTTTTTATTATTATTTTTACATTTCCGTTTGGCTTTGCGTTTGTTTATTGAATTTTTGCCACGCATTTGCATATTTTTGTTGCTGTTGTTGTCGCTGTTAAACGCTGACAAATATCCGACCTTTGACATTATCAGCTTTGTTATTGTTATTGCTTATTATGAATTGAATTAATGTAGACACTTATGCGATTGTCCGACATTGATTTTCATCAATACTGTCAACTTTATTTTCGTATGTATTCAATATTTTAACCGGGCTTGGACTTCAAATTGAATTCAACAGCTGTTGTATACCTGAAAAAGCTATTTCTGGAACGCATATGTGTACCTGCAGATAAAGGATTTATATTTATATCAAAAAAAGGCAACTATAAATGCGCAAGTTGAGCTGGCTCGTCGATGAGATACCCCTTTTAACCAAGCATTTTGAAAAGTCTGATATTTTAAATAGTTTGGTTTTTCCATCATTAAAGAGTTATGATTTTCGCTGCAGATACTAGAATCTAAGTACCCAATTTGCTGTGTATATATTTCAAGGCAGCATATATGCCTCGTGTCTTTTTTTGTCATATTTTTATGGGCACAGGGTGTAGCTGAAAAGAATACCTAAGTTTATTGACTGCAACAAGAAACTGCTCATCGTAAATGTGCCAGCTTTGCCTGCTGGGCAGCATTTTCTCACATGTCAGCCTGGTTTGTTGGCTGGCTTCCTATTTGGGTTGTTGTTGTTGTTATTGTTGTTATTGTTGGTGCTTTTGTTATTGCAGCCAAAGACATTTGTGTTATCTTAAAGTCCTCAGGGCCAGTCCAAGCCAAACAATGCAGGCAAAGACAAAAAATAGAAAAAGAAAAAAATATAAAAATAGAAGCCGGCAAAAATTGTCAGAAGACAAGAGATTTGTCATACTTAGGCAAGTAGTATTCATGCTCGTATTCATCGTGTTCATACATATTTAAGAGGCCGGCAAAGTAACAGACAATGGACAGTCATTTGCTTAGTTGCTGGCGTGAATATTTTGACAGCTTGCTTACTTATTGCACTCACTGTGCCACGGCTCACATTGCTATTTTGAATGCATTTTGCAAAAGTTGTGCGCCTGTCAGCCTGTCGTCTGCCATGCAATGCAATGCATTTACACTGTGTGTGTGTGTGTGTGTGTGTGTGTATGTCCTGTACATGTTAGCTGCTAGCTGCTGGCTGCTACCGAATCGTTGTCGCTGAAGCCTGTTCCAGTTTCCTGGAGACCCCAATGTGTCAGCAGCCATGCAATCAGTCAGCTCAGTGCCAGAAGCCAGCATACAACATCTAACATCCAACAGTAAGCAGTTACCAGTTAGCATCTTACAGTCAGCTACAGTCAGCTACAGCCACAGAGGCAGGCAAATATATCAATTAGCTGGCTAAATGGCTTATCAAGCCTTACGCATAAGCCTATCACCACGAAAATGCGCATACGCCAAGTGAGCCGCAGCTTAGACGCCTTAAATTGTAAAGCCACCTTGGTTGGCGAATTTAAAATTACAATACGATATAACGCATACGACGCATTGACAAATGAGGCGCATGGCCAGCATTGTGTACACTTAATGCGGCGCATACTCCATGCAAACCGAATCCGACAAAAAGGACAAACAGACAAAGCAATAAAAATAATTACAAAAATAATACAAAAAATATCTGCCACAAGAGTATAAGCGAATCACTTTTAATTATAAAGCCCAGCAAGAAGCTGGCAACTCGGCAGCTGTCCTGCTGCCAGACTGTATGTGAGCAGAGCACCAGGGTAAGGATAAAGGCATACAAAATGATTTATTTATACACTGCGTATACGTAACATTGTGATACGACTTCCAGGAGTTTGTATACCCTTGCTGAAGGTATTATTACTTAGACATGCAATGTGTAACGCCTTTAAAGTGGCATATCTCAAATATGTATTTTCTATATATTCTGCTAATAATAATAACTAATTGATGTAAACGGATCTACTATTGTAGTTGCACGGATTGGTTGAAAATGCAATTGTTATGTGGTTAATACTTTACTCTTTTCTATTTGCTTAAGCGTATTTGACTTTTGGCAGCCTGTCGAGAACTGTTCCTTTCTGTTTACTTGAGTTTCGTAGCACGGGCAGCTGTGCAAAGGTGATGTGACTTTCTAAAATCTCGCCCAGTTGCCTGAGTTGGCTGAGTTCTTTCTAGTTTGCCTATTAAATGTGCGCCGCTCGTTTCATGGCTCCCAACTCGGCTTTGGCTGTCTGTCAGTCATTAGTACATTTAATAGAGCTGACATGCTGTAGCCATGGCAACAACATGTGTCTTTTTGAATGGCACCTTTTATGTGCGCACACACACACACACACACATACACACACACTGAAATAACTCAACTGGGGCGCATGAAGCGCGCAAGTGCATTTCGTTGTACAGCAGCTGAATTAATTGTTTGCAAATGATTTTGCAGCCACGTCGAAAGCAAGGGCGAGAGGGAATTGCTGACAGAGTTGCTGGGGGAACCGCGGCAGCGACAGTTTTCAGCCAAATCTAAGCTAGAAACCGGGCTAAGCTTTGCCCGTTTAATGGCATGCCACAAATTAAATTTCATGCCCAGCATGAACACCTGTGCGCATTTGCTCAATGTGAAATACCTGTACAAATTTTGTCAATTCGACTGTGCGAAATCTGCGCAGATGTCAAAAGGGATAATGAGCTCGGTGGCTTCGAGCTGGGCACGTTGCCAGCCGACCTGGGAAGCTGCCTCTTAGGAAGCCACTGCGTGTGGTAGGCATTTGCCAGCGTGCAAAATCAGCTTAGGGTGTGCATAATATTTAAATATACTTACTTACTTATGTACATACATACATACATACATACATACATACATACATACATACATACATATATATATATATATGTGTGTGTATATTCCATCTCTTTTCTTTTTATTTTGGGCTGCGGGCCGTGGCGTGAGCTGAAAGTCTAGAGGGCAAAATAGAATTAAATTGACAATTGGTGGGTGGATTGATTTTTTTTTCATTCTCTTTTTTATATGTTGTTTAAAGCGCCAAGGAAATGATGATAAAGTGGCACTGGAGTCTTAGCAGGTTAATTTTAAATTTCGTAAGAAATATTTGAGCTTATTATGATTACATTAGAAATTTAAATGTGAGCCAGGCTATAGGCTAATGATGCTTGAAGGAATTTTAAATAAAATTCAAGCGATACGAAAAATTACTTTATTCTAAATTTATGTATTACATTTTGTTAGCGCCGAAATATGTAATATAATATATAATATGAAAGCAGAATATTGAAAATGAATTATCTGTGTATGCAAATGAGAATTTATGAAATACGTAAGGGTATGATATTAATCATTATTCATGAATTGATTCAGAGTCAAATTAATGTCAAATCCCAAAAGCCTGCAAATTGTAGCAACAAATAATTATATATGTACATTACTTAATTGTTCAAAAACATTTATTTTGCTGATTAAGGAAGTATCTGAAAAGGTTGGTTTATAAATTTGATTATATACATACGTATTAAAAGTGCTTACAAAAAACGAATCGGATAACCTAATAAATTCAAATAAATTATGAATAAAATTGTTTGGCAATAATATGAAATGCAATAACGGCAATGAAATGCAACTGAATATTGCCATATTTCTGGATGACCTGTTGACCGTTAGCTGCAGGCAAAGCATAACCACACAAAATAAAACAAAACATAACCAAACAAAACAAAACAATTAAAAGGCAAATTTTCGATTGTCGTGAGCGCCATGAATATTCATGAAGTGCTGCGCGACGAATTTAATAATTAAATAGCTTGAATATAAATGTGCCCACAAATGGCCAACAGTTCACTCAGCCAGTCGAGGCAAACTGGCAGCCTGGCAGCTGGAGGTTTGCTTTAGCCGTCTAGCGGCGCCACTAAGCCAAAAGTACACAACATTCCGTCGCCTACCGTCCTTCGCCCCTAGCGCCCGCCACCCCCCACCACACTATCTGCACCGTTGGCGATGGGATGGGCATGTCTAAATTAACAAATGAATTATTTAGTGCGAACACTTTTGTGGGCAATGCTTGGATTAACAACAATGCGAATTAGGTGCGAATGTCCAGGCGGGGATTATCCTAAATGCGAAACTGTGTAATTTGGTTAAAAGCGTGAGCATGAGCCCCTTCCAGCTTGCAAATGTGCTCAGCACGATGGCTTTAATGAAAGTCCTTGGCCAGGACTTGGTCGCACTAGTCTGATTAACATTTCACTGACTTTCAATTGTTACAGATTTTAACTTCATTCGCCTCTAGTCTGCAACCATAAATGAATTTTGACCAAGTCAACGAGATTTGGGGCACGCTGCTAAGCGCACAGGCCACAGGCCACACACCGGTGCACAGACAGTGACAGTGAAGCTTGGTCGGGTATATTTAGCTGTCGGCTGCATTCGCAGAGTCCACTGCCTCCAGAGTTTGTCTGTGTGTCCGTTGGCTGTCAGTCAGTTGGTGTGTCGGGCTAGCATTTGGTAAATTTTACGACTGTTTTTGCTCGACACGCTGCGCACTGCGCTATTTTGGCAAACAAAAAAAAAAATATCAAAATCCACAAGTTTTGCACAAGAATTTTAACGCAACACAGATGGACTCAACTGGTCGTTTAGGTCTGCCCTAGATTGATGTCTATCTGCTCTGGCACCGGCTGTGGCCAGTTGCTGCATACGGAAAATTTAGCAGATATGAGATTTGGCTTCAAAGGTAATACACATTCATCGCTTCGTCTTTCCGATCAATATCCCTTCAAGTATCCTTTAAAAACACTTTCGCCCAGTAATTTGGTAAATGCAGATATGAATATGAACATGAATAAAGCGGGTACACTGCCGCCTATCAGCTGTGGTATCATTGGAATTAATGAAAATCTTTCACAAATACGAATATCCGATTACTCACAAATTGAAACGGCCGGATATTGCCCCAACCAGCGATTATTGTATTGCTTGCGGTGCTCATGGGCAGCAGGAATTGATTGTGGAGAGCGGTAGCATATGGAACGGCAACGGCACCTGCTCCACCAGCGACTGTGCTCTGTTGAGATGGTATAAAGTAATAAATATTATTTCAAGAAGTACATTTTTAACTATCAAAATCGATCGAGTCAAAAGAAAGCAAAACGTCATAGGAGGAAACTATTGTGTCCTGATCAGCAATCAGTTAGTCCATTGATTCTATCAATCTGCCAGTCAGTCAGTCAGTCAGTCAGTCAGTCAGTCAGTCAGTCAGTCAGTCAGTCAGTCAGTCAGTCAGTCAGTGATCATAGATCATCGATCATTGTGTATATATTGAGATTACCCACCGCCATAATCATGGTAGGCAATGTGACGCGAGCAACTCCTGCAGCTGGTGATAAGGTGGTGATCAGGGTGCCCAGAAGTGAGCCAATTACGAAGCAGCCAGTGGTGCCATATTTTTGTTTGATTATAAACTCGCCGACACTAGCAAGCAACCCGGAATCCTTGTAGCCCGTGAGGAAGCCGTAGCCGGCGGCCATCATGAAGATATGTCCCCAAGGAGTATTGGCATTTACGATCTTCCAGCCGACCAGACCGGGCGCTGTTCCCTCCTTCTCGGGGGCGCGGCAGCAGTAATAGCGGCAGAACATATAATTAGCGGGCACGGCGAAGTAGAGCAAGCACATCAATATGATGGCCACCGAGGCACCACAGCTGGCCCGGTGGATGTAGTCATCCCAGCCAGTCCAAAGCAGCGGGCGTCGTGTGAATAACAAGAAGATGGTGATTATGATCATCACGAGGACAAGACGGGTGTGAGCGCTCCATGGACCCATGTTGGCCTTTTTATCGGTCATGGCCTGCTTGATGGCATCCTGGCCGCCGGCAGCTGCCTGCACTTGCTCCTTTACGCTGCCCCCGAGCAGTCCAAGGAATATGATATTTATCCAAACCGCAGTCACTATTAGACCCAAGATCCAGGGACCAAAAAACAGAATCAGTAAGCCAGTTGGCTTCAGTTTCGAGATTCTAAAAAGAAGCGGATGTAATTAATGACATTTGATGGATCATCTTTACTCACGTCTTAAGGCTTCCATAGATCGTGCTATTGGGGTCCTGAAAGGGCGAAAGCATGCCACCAAGTGTACCTCCATAGGCAATCGAAAGAAAAATGCCAAGGACGGGACGCGAGGGATACGGTTTACTTAAAATGGGAATAACAGAAATACAGAAATTAAACTTGAGGAATTGACTGAATCGATAGATCGAACTTACGATTGTCGCTCGTAGGGTTCCTCCTCCGAATTAGCCTCCAATAAGCCGGCCTACAATTGCGATAAGGAAGGGGCTGGACTATTAATATATCTCAAAACCGCATACTCACAGTTGCATATTCCGCGACCACCGCCTGCGCCACCTTCATCCAAAACGCACTCATAAACGTGCAGTTAACGAAAACCGAAGATAAGGAGGTCAGCAGCATAAATGCAACTTGAAGTCTGCTCAGGGAAGTTGGTTAAAATCAGTATACAATTCGAAGCAACTATACCTAATATGTGATATATGTATGCTCATGAAATGGAAACGTTTAAACTAAAAAAAACAAACTGTTTATGATTATTATGTAGTGTTATGTGTAGGTTAAACAAGGTCAACAGACAGGCGGACAGGGGACAGGGGACAGCATGAGAGCTCAAATATCACATATTAGGTATTGGGTATTGTTGATCCTTATCAGTTTGCGAATGAAAAACATACACTCTTAGATTGCTGCCACACAAACCGATGACTATAATGGCCAAGCGCTCGCTAAGCTTCGAGACGTCCATCATAACGCCCATAAAGACGCAGCCATATGTGGTGAATATTAAATCCGTATAATGGGCCATGCACAATGCACCTGAAGCCTGCAAGCAAGTATTTAGCCATAGAGTATAGAGTAGTGAAGGATTCAAGGGCTTACCGTTATTCCACAGACAGGCACGAACACAATAAACAGGAACGCAATTGCCCCTTGCGACATGACATTAAATATATAATACAAATAAATACAAAATGAGAGGTACAGCATACGAAACGCCTGTTCGAAGTGCAATTAAAATTATTAAGAATCTCAATTGAAATTTGTAGTTTAATTGCGAGCAACTTACGAGAACCGGGGTGCCAAGTAAAAGGGGACCGAAAAGCAGGGGTATTAGTATTATTAAAACTCCCTTGTAGTGAAATTTGCAAAATAATTTACGATCATCTTGTTCTGGATATGGCTCCGACCCGGGCTTGTAATCCTCTCTGTATCAATTGCAGTTATAATCGCGGAAAACAGTCCATCTATAGCTATCTACTTACGCCATTTTTTACACACTTCTGAATAATTTTTTCTGAAAAATTTAAATGTCTACTACGGAACAGCAAATTTTGGAATGACTTTAAAAATAATAATTGTACTCACCTGCCAACATCTTTGACAGCTTTATAAAATACTACTATATTTTAGCGCTGAAAAGTTCGGACTTGTCTTGGCAAAGTTATGGCAGCTTAAAGTCATGGATGTGCCACATATCTGTCTGGATTTTCAACAAAAAATCTCATTCAATTTGAGTAATCAAATATAAATGTAGAATCAATAACCAGATCAACCCGAGGCCAGAATGGCCTCCTGACTCAAAATCTGACTTGTTTTGGCAAAATTATGACAGCTGGAAGTCATGGATGTGAATTTTTACGGTCGCAGAACGTTTCATTGCAACATATCAACATAAGAAAAACTCAAAAATTTAATGTAGAATCAATACACATATCAACTCGAGGTCAGAAATCGATTTAATTTTAAATCTGTTTGTTTCCTTGTCAATTATAATACTGAATTTAATATTGTCCAAAAACCATTTATATGGCCAATGCCAAGCTGAACCATTCACAACTGTCCTGCATGAAATTGCTACAACAAATAATTCATTTTTATTAATTTCTTACAAGTAAAGCTATTGATCAAATTACAGCAAAGCTCACCAGCTAGCAATACTGAATCTTCCAAACACAAAACACATAAGCACACACCTATATATGCTTATATGTTTCATAAATAGCAGACACACTTGAGAACCTAATAGGAAGCCAATACATTTAGTACGGGCATAAGTAGTACTTACAAAAATATACTCATATAAACGTTTATATCTACATCATAACATATTTGCATATGCATAAATGCCTGAATAGGGGAATATGTGCGTTACACACTTTTTAAGCTGCACGCTTTCAATTTCAAAGGCCAATTGCTGAAAACTCCATATATGTATATGGCGCTCACGTATTCTCTCTCTAAGGAATTGGCAAACAGCAGAAAAAATGATTTTGCTAGCAAAATATTTACTCGTCTGCCAAAGCAAGAGATTTTACAAATTCAAATCATTTTCATTTTAAATATTATACAAATAAAAATGAAAATCAAATGTCTGATTGGAAATTTGTAGTTGAATTTCTTGTCTTGTTAATTGCTTTTATATGCTTTAGCCACTGTATTAAATGTTTATTTTATTTAATCAGTAAATTTCACCTGTGTATATAGTGCTAGCCGGCACTGTAAGCCGATTTGTTATAGCCATGTATTTGTATCAGTCCGTCTGATTAATCTCTCAGCTGATAACACTTCTCTTAAGGTAACGTTGTTGCAACTTCTACAAGCAGATATCTGTTCTTTCTTGTTCTTCATTTGTAACCTTGCTCCGGGGTATTACGCTTTTGTTTTACTTTTCTTATGTTTTCTTTATCGTGTTGAAGATGAGTAAAATTATCTCAAGTTTGTAATTCAATTTAACGAATTTTAAATAGACGGCCGACTGCTTATGATGTTGACACTGGCAGCAAGCACTTTGGTAACTCGCACCATCTCCAAGGGGCTGGCGATTGGCGATTGGCGATGTTGAATCTTCAGCTATCTTTCGCATGCTTATTGGCAAAGTTTTTCTAATAGCTAGCTGGCAACTTTAGTGGGTCAAGTTTTAAGCAGCGTTGCCAGCGACTGCACTTTGGCCAATAAAACTTTCCGCAGTGCAACGCAACGATAGATGGATAGGGGCAGATAGAGGGCGTGTTGAGTGGGGAATGGTGGTGGATGGGTGGTGGGGTGTACAACTTAGTGGGGCCACGTGGCGCGTAACAATGCGCAGTCGTTGGCAATTTTGCGTAACGGTTCGCCGTTCTGCTTCGTTAGGATCGGCAGGAGGCGCAGCTGGCGGTGCGACTAAAGGAGCTAAAAACGGCAATGCGAGCTGAAGCTGGGATAGCTGCATAAACTTTGCCCGCCAGCCAAAAACGGATGTCACTGCAGATAATGTTGCATCAAATGTTTTGTGGCGCACGTGTGTCTCTCTCTCGCTCTCCCCTCTTTCTCTTTCTCTCGTCCTGTCAGCACACCTGCACCTGCTCCTGGTGCTGCTCCTACTCCGGTAACTCAGCCTGCGCCTGCTGCTCATCTCTACTTTGTTTTGGGCAATCGGCAGTGAAATGCGCGCAACATTTCTGTGTGTGTGTCTGCTTGTGTGTGTGTGTATGTTTGCCCCTTGTCTGCTCTCTGTTGGAAAGTTTTCTGGCTCAACTTAACCTAAAACCAGTTAGTTGGCCGCATTTGTTGTTTTTGTTTCATTTGGCTTTGGCTTTGGGCTTTGGGTTTTGTGCTTTTCGGCTTTCGGTTTTCGCAGCAACATTTTTCAACTATTTGCAATGCGGCTGTGTAAGAATTAATTTCGAATGCTGCGCTGGTTTTCCACTCGAGTTATTTCGCTGGCTGCTTGTCAATGTGAGTAATTGCCAATGATTTCAATTGCAAAGTCTTTGCTTGCATTTGTGCGTTGTGCAACACTGTTTCGATAAGAGGAAGACATGCAATGAATTTGCTAGTTTTAAAGCTCATATTCCCATCGCTATTCAATTTAGAAGCCCATGTCATGTCTCAGCCGGTTTTTGGTATTGAAATCAGCTGAAACACGTGTCCAATTCTCTTCAGCAGGTATCAAGAAATTTGTTATTGTCGCTGTTGCTGTTGTTGTTGCTGTTGTTGTGGCAAGTGATTGACGACGACGACGACGACGACGACGCTGTCGTTGATGTCCCAAGCGAAGGAGCATGCAGAACATGAAAGGAAACAATGATGGAACAACTACCACCACAATGCCAACACTAACAAACAACACCCGGTATTGACAGCAGTAATAACAGCAACAGCAACAACAACAACGATAGCAAACACTTCGCCCACAAACCAAAAAAGAAAAAGAAGAGCACGTAAAATGGCGCCGGATGTTGATTGACTTTTGTTGAACAATTTTTCGCATACGGAAGTTTGATAAACAGCAAACGGCGTTGTTTCGCCTCTTGCTGTATAGGTTGACATGTTGTTGTTGTTCTTCTTCTTGCTGTTCTTGCTCTTGTTGTTGCCCTTTGGCAGCACACATGAAATTTGCATGGACGTTGCGTATACGCAATGTTAAACAGCAACGACTTTGTCAAAGACATCAACATCAACGAAAGCTGAGAGTGTAAAGTGGCATCGTTTGCTGTTGTAACGTTGCCCGGCTCTGATTAGGGTTAACTCCCCCCTCCCTCCTCAATCTCTTACCACACAAGCATATAGAATAATTATATATAATAAGCCGTAGACTGTTGGTCGGCGCATGTTGCCAGTTGACTTTTATGGCAGCTTGTCTGTCAGTTAGTCAGCCAGTCAGTTCGATAGACTTTGTCAAGTGTTCGGCTTTGTCAAACATATGTCAAGTGTGCGCTGCTCTAAGCCTACTGTTATTCCCAGAAAGCGTGAACACATTTTTCCAGATTTACAGTTTATTGTGGCTAGAAAGCGATTTTTGAAAGTGAATGCTCTCTCCTTATAAGACTTGCCATAACTGCCATAACTTTGCCAAAACTGAACAAATTTGCAATGCCGAAATCATTTTGACCTTGGGTTGGCCCATTTCTATTTTCCACATTTAATTTTGAAAAACTTTTACTTTTCGGATTTTATGCCAAAAACTCTGGCAAGGCTTTAAAGTTGAAACCTCATAACTTTCTTTAAGAAAACGAAAGATATTTTTGTTTTCAGGGCGATTCTTTGTTTTTCACGGGCGGTGTTTTGGCTGCGTTTTACAATTTATATGGACGAGTTTTAGGCGCGTTTGCGGCAGCGTCTTCCAAACAGCTCCCAGCCCCACCAGCATCGCTGCTGCGTTTCCATCAGCAGCTCACCTGTCATCGTTTGTTCGTCCTCCAGGACTTGGACGCAGCTCGTCTGCTCGTACTGCTGCTGCTGTTGCTGCTGCAGACGCTGCAGTGCTCGGCAATAGGCCAACTTGTCCGGCTGGCGCTGTAACTCCAGCTCCACATCTTGGGCCCAGTTGCCGGACTCGGCCCAAACACCAAAGGGCAATATTATGAGCAGCAGCCAACTTGCTTTTGTGCTCCGCATTACGCAACCTCGCGGCGACAACTGAGCTGGGACAAAAGCTGAGCTCCGATTGATTCCCCAACTGGTAATGCAGCTGTTACTGCAACTGATAATGCAACGGCAACTGCAACGGCAACTGCAGCAGCGCAGCTGTTTTATTCGACCGGCAATGTTGGCGGTATTAGCCTCAAATGGCAACTCGGTAAACGGGGCTCGCTTTTTAGGTTTGCCCCTTAGTCACTGCCACTGCCATAAATAGCCATAAATAGATGAAAGATTGCAGATATAAATAACGAAAGAATGCTTGTCAAGTATTTTAAATTGAATACCAGAATAAATACGGTTCAGGGGGTTGGCAACGTGTGATTATGTTTGCATTAGAATTAAAACGAAATCAATACGAATTGTCAGTTTTGGTATCAGTTATCAGTTATCAGCCCCGTGCTGCAGAATTGTTGTCAAGTAGATAAGTTGGGAAGTAAACGGAAGATAAGCTTAATTGAAATTGGTTAGCAGGCAGCGAACATAATTGAATTAAATAAAATTAAAAATTGTTTCCGCCAACGGTGGTTTTCTGGCGAATCGCGCTCTTATCCATGTGTCACCATCTGATCTTTGGACTATAAAAGACATTACTTGGATGGTAGTTTCTTCAGTGTTTACTAAACCATTAACCAGTATAGTAATAACATGTCTGGTAAGTAGAAGAAAACTTTGGGATTTAACCGGCGATGATCTGAGTTGAGCGCATGCCTTGTAGGAACGTACCTTTTGGCGATTGTCCTGTGCCTGGCTGTGGGCGGATCCCTCGGATCAGTTATCGAGGGCAACTATAATGTGACCAGCGTTTGCACCACTGTCAAGACGGGCACCCAACTTGGCAGCATTGAGTCCTGTGACTATTACTATGTCTGCACCGCTAGCGGACCTGTGAAGACCTCCTGCTCGCAGGGTTACGCCTACAATTATAAGACTCAAAGCTGCAGTCCATCGGCCTCGGTCAACTGCTACTATGGCGTGGAGAATCCTTGCGAAGGCAAAACCGGTGACAACTGGGTGCCAGTTTCGGGCTCCTGCAATCAATGGATCTATTGCAAGAATGGTGTTTCCAGCGGCCGAGGCTCTTGCGGCGGCAACATGAACTTCAACCCGAGCACCCAGACCTGCGACTACTCCAGCTGTGATGACAGCACAGGTACGGACGGTACCTTTCTGAGTAACATCTGCGATGTGATGCCACCCAGCACCTACTTCGGTAGCACAGATAACTGCGAGACCTATAACTACTGCTACCCAGACGGCAGATTGACCAGCGCCAACTGCACAACGAGTGTAAGTAACCTCGACTAACTCTGGATTCATATAATAACTATGGACTTGTGACATCTTATAGGCATTTGTGGTACAAAGCGGCTCCTGCGGCTACGATGTTAACAATAATTGCGACCGAATTGTAAGCAATCCCATACCCCAAACTTGCAATACAGTCGGTACGACGATTGGCGATAGTACAACATGTGGCAACTACTTGGTCTGCAATGGCAACAGCTATGTGTCCAAGTCCTGTCCCACTGGTCAGTACTATGATGTAGATACCTCCCTGTGTGTTGCACGCCAGACGGCAGTGCCAACTGCCGGCTGCAATCGTTGCCAGTATGCAACGACTCCGTTCGTGAATGCTGCCGACAGTGAATACTGCCAATCATACTACTACTGCAAAAATGGTACCCATGATGCAGTGTCGAGTTGCCCATACCAAACGTACTTTAACGAAAATGAACAGGGCTGTGCAGATGTCTCGGGCTTGAACACGTATATCCAAAATGGCCAAAATGGAGCTTGTCATGGAGCCAAGGCAGAACCAACAACAACTGGTGCACCAACAACTTCAGGAGCCACAACAGTTTCAGGAGAAACAGCAGCTTCAGAAGACACAACTGCTTCAGTAGCAACAACAGTTACAGACGATGGTACGGCCAAATAGTAGAAATTATTGCATAACCACCACCACCGATTCAAAGTTACAAATGAATATCTATCAAAACTTAAAGATTAACCGAAAGAAATTTTAATTTCTTATTAATAAAGCAAGCAATTCAAAATAATCAATCCAAGCATTTCCGATTCCTAATTGCTGCTACTCGTGTTAATACTTATAATTATTGTAAACTCACCCAATATTTCGGAGCTTTATGAACCAATAGGCAAACTGAACATATTTATAGACTATGTACTATAGAGCTCCGTGGTCCATGGTCATGTTGTTCTACCTATCAGGTATTTTCCAACAGCATGTAGTATGTACTTATTATCAGTAATATGTATTTAAATAATGCTGACAGATTTTAATATATTATTTTTTTCACGGTTTTGTGATTTATCAGGTTTGCTATTATTTATTTGGGAACTGACTCTGTCATATATATAGATGTTTGATTTAAATATATAGCTTTCTTCTATTCGGTTCTATCATACAGCTATTACTGAAACAATTTTATTATTTATGATTATTGTTGAAGCACACTTATTCAATTTATTTAACACATTTTTTGTCGTAATCACAGAACTATTTGCCATTATTTTAAAAATATATTTGTAATCATAACTTGGGTCATTTGGAAAAAAATAGCCAAAATGACACTAACAATACAAAATAATTTATATATGTATGTAGATACCGCTATATATGAAAAGTGTACGATATGCTAAAGTGGATTTGTGCTCTTTTTATTTTTATGGATTTACGCGATTTTTCACACAAAATTAATTTTGTGTTTTTCACACCTTACACTCCAACACTCACCCAATCAAATTGCTTGTTAGCTATTTTTTGTCTTGTTCCGACATTTTCATTAACGTACCTGTTTTTTTTTGTAATACGTTTTTTATGTGCGCTTTACATCATCTACTTGAAATTGCATTTGCCACGCCCACAACGTGAAGCCTCTAGCAGCCCCAAACTGGCGCTCGAAACGCGGCTGATGCATCCAATCGAGCGTAAATTGCACCGTTATATTATTTAATAACGCGCTGAACGTTACTTTTCGACCTATCCATGTAGTTGACCCCACGACCAGCAGTTGGCCAATTGCCCGATTTTTTTTCTGTGCGTTCCGAATTGTGACAGGCTATATAAATAAATGTGCGGGTCAGTTGCATGAAATGCAGGCGAAAATTGTCTGCGAAAGATAAACGAATGGTTTGCAATTCTCACACAACCAACCACAAGTCACAAAAACTGTGAATCGTTTAGCATATACTTTTAATGGTATTTCTCAATTGGAAAAGTTCACATTAATATTAGAGATTAATTTTGAAAAAAGAAACGTTAAAATGGCAGTAACAATTATGAGTTATACTTAAACTTTTGAATTTAAAGCCTCGAGTTCTTCAATAAATTAATAATATTAAAGCATTTAAGCGAGCACAGATTTTCATCAAATATCAGCTAAAATATCAGTCACATGCTATCTGATATATTTAATATATAATTTTAATTTTATATGAAATTGTCTCTCACACCTTTGCTGTGCTCTGGGCGCTTACAGCACAATTCCATTATGCGCTTTGTGTTAAACGCATAAATACGAAATCCCCAATGTTAATTCAGTTAAAAATTGCCACCGTTGGGCATCCGCTTGTGCATCCTGTGGGCTGCTGCCTGTAACGGTAGTTCGCTCGGCTCGCAGTCAAATCTCAGCATGAAATTCATTTCGGATTAAATTAAGGATTAAGGTAACTTTTTCAAAGGTAGCACTCGCCCATCTCAACCGAGCAACGGCTTCGAGTTCATCAGAATAGCGATGGCTTTTTTCTGTTGATTTTTTCTCTGTAATATTCCATTTCAGCTGCTGTGTGGAAGCTCTAGCAAAAGCGCTCTTAAGTATTTAAGCAAATTTAAAAAGTTGTTAAGCTCCATAATGAAGCAATTTTGTAAGCATTGCAGAGCATCCAGTTCGCCGAATAAGCTCGACTTTTATTGGCTTTCGTCGACAGCTAATAATGCTGATAATGCTGATAATGCTGATAATGAGCATTAGCTGCGAAACTCATTTGATTTTCGGTACTTGCTTAGCGTTTTTATTAATTAGCTGGCAAAGCATATACATACATAGATGGCGGTGGGTGGGCCGGGGCATCAGCCATTAAACGTCGGCCTCAATGAGTTGAGCAGCGCCTGTCGTGTCCTGCTTGTAACCTGTCCTAATGATGCTACAACAATGCCCAGCTCAATGATAATGAGCCCAGCCATGTGCAGAGCTAAAGCATCAGCTCGTTATGCCAGCATCAGCTAAATGCCACTCATTTCATTTCATTTCATTTCATTTCAACAACTCCATTAAAGCAATGACAAAGGCAGCATTGAGGATGTGCCCGTCCACCTGGTCCCCAACTCCTTTTTAAGCCTGCGGTTTGTTTTCTTTTTTGTTTTATTTATTTGTTGGCATTGTTGTTGTTGGCGTTGCTTTTGCTGTTGCTCACAGAAATTAAAAAAGCCTCAACAGAAAAATTCAATTACACAATTTTGACCTTTTCCTTTTGCTCATGTTGCTTGCGCCCTTTTCTGTATTTGATTTAAATGTGTTCGTTTTTCGTTAATAGACAAATGTGCTTTGCTCTTTAAAGGCCCAAAGCTGCAGTTTTTCCAGGAATTAAAACAATGAATGAATGAAAGAGCACACAAAACGTGAGTTGCGTTTTATTTATATTTTTCTCTTTCAACGCTGGTGAAAAGTTGTATGGCGTATGAGTAATGCCATTTGCAAGTTGAAACTGCATACGACTAACTATAGCAGTTATGCTGGCAACTCATTCCTTTTCCCGCTGCCGGCTAAATGAACTGAGTTCTAATGAGTTGTAAACTATCCAAAGGCACGCATAGAATATATATACAGCGTGTATATATATATATATATATATATTGCATATGTCGAATGCCTTTCGGATGCTCATAAATCTTCATTCGCGACAACTTGTGTCATCATCATCATCATCATCATCTTGGTATTGGGTCTTGGATCTTGGATCTTGCTTTGGGCTTGGACTTTTGGTCTTTCATCTTTGGCTTCTATATACTACATTTGTTTCTGCTGCCTTGCCTTTTGTTGCCGGCATTGTGTCGCTTTATGCGTCATTTATCATGCGAATCTCTTTACTTGTCATATTTCCCTGCTGCTGCTGCTGCTGCTGCTGCATTCCATGATTTTTCAGTTTTCAATGCGAGGGCGTGACAAACTGACTGGCACCGAATGCATCAATGACGAGTCTGACGAGTTGACAAAGCCAGCCCAGCCAAACCAGCCATACCAGATAGTGCCACCAGCAACCGCATCAGTCACATTAAAGCCTGATACTAGCTCTCCTTTTTGCTCTCTTTGCCCTCACACTCTCTTAGCTTATGTATAAATAAGTGCTATAAATGATCACATTCGCTCAATATGGCAACTACAGCTGACATGTGCGAAAGGTTTCAGTTTCCGGCGGAAATAATGGCGATTAAAAATTAAATTCACCGTTGCTTTGAATTTGTTCCAATCAAATATCAATAATACAAAACTGAAAGGGAAACTCGCGCTTAGCAAACAAAACGAACGGAAAGCAAACAAAATAAACGCAATTGTTGCCGAGACGATAAACAATTGACAACAACAATAGAGGTCGCAGTCGGCCCGTTAGATACTACATACACACATACATACATACTTCTATTATTGGGGCTATATGATTCAATTTTCGTTGATTTCATAATGAGCCGCAGTCGCATGCATATTTCATAAGGATAATTGACTCAGACTCTCTCTCGCTCTCTCTGTCAATGACACGCAGCTTGCATATCAAATTGTGCGCATTGTTTTATTTTTCAGGCAGCTTTTCATCTGGGTTGGAGATAACTTCCCCCTGGCGACCGTTCCCAGCAGTGTTATGATTGAAAATAATTAAGCGTAAAACTTCTACAATGCTCACTTAATGACTTTTGTAATGATGGCATTGCCATTGCCATTGCTGTTGCTGTTGCTGTCGCCCCCTAGCGGCCAGTGTGCGCATTATGCAAAAGTTCTTCTTCTACAACTTAGAGTGTAATTAGCCAGAAATCAGAAAGGAAAATGCATAACGAAACCAAAAACACACAAACAGCCTTCAAGTTCAATATACTAAAAATCTTGAATTGTTAATTGTTATTGGGTCGGAGATCCTTCCTTAAGCCTGTTACAAATATTTCCACTACTTTATAATACCCTTTTTACCTATATTTAATGGGTTCAGGGTATAAAAACAAAGAAAGCGGCTAAATACCAGCTAATATATAAAATTAACTTATAATCCTTTTTTCTTCCTCTTCCAGCTGACATGTCATTGCTGTGCTTTTCCGCGTGGTACTCATCACTGTTCTACTCTGCTCGGTAGAAAATACCAACATACTGAAGACCATCGCCTACTTTAAGGTTCTTGAATATGAAATATATAATATATGTAATATATATGTATATGTATAAAAACATACTTTTTTAACTTAATTGTACCTAATATAAATTCAAAATAATAAAACAATAAAAAATATGCACTTATTCCTATAACAAATACAACTGCATTACTTTTATTATTTAATAAAAAAGATTTCGAAAATGGGATTAAATCCTTCCGGAGGGCGTGGCCAGGAAACCTATAGTCCAATCCTTAGAGTAGGTAACCAGTAATCTATGTTCCAAAATTTGTGAATCTAGCTTCAAAATTAGAGGAGTTATAGATTTTAGCGCTTTACGGGGGCGGGAGTGGGCGTGGCCGGTCAAACTATAGTCCAATATTTAGAGTATGTGTCCAGTTCTCTATGTTCCAAATTTGGTGACATTAGCTCAAAAGTTATAGAAGATATAGATTTTCGCGCTTTACGGGGGCGGAAGTGGGCGTGGCCGGGAAACCTATGGTCCAATCCTTAGAGTAGGTGACCAGTAATCTATGTTCAAAATTTGGTGACATTAGCTGAAAAGTTATAGAAGATATAGATTTTCGCGCTTTACGGGGGCGGAAGTGGGCGTGGCCGGGAACCCTATAGTCCAATCCTTAGAGTAGGTAACCAGTAATCTATGTTCAAAATTTGGTGACACTAGCTCAAAAGTTATAGAAGATATAGATTTTCGCGCTTTACGGGGGCGGAAGTGGGCGTGGCCGGGAAACCTATGGTCCAATCCTTAGAGTAGGTGACCAGTAATCTATGTTCCAAATTTGGTGACTCTAGCTTTAAAATTGTGGAAGGTACAAAATATCGCGATTTACGGGGGCGGAACAGCCCTCGGAGGGCGTGGCCGAGAAATTTATGATCCAATATTTGCAGATGGTCACTATGAAACTATGTTCCAAATTTAGTGACTCTAGCTTTAAAATTGTGGGAGATATAGATTTTCGCGCTTTACGGGGGCGGTAGTGGGCGTGGCCGGTAAACCTATGGTCCAATCTTTAGAGTATGTCTCCAGTAATCTATGTTCCAAATTTGGTGACTCTAGCTCCAAAACTGTGGAAGCTAGCAAAATTCGTGATTTGCGTATGCCGTGGGAGCGGGGGGTGCGGTAAAATTTTTGCGTTTTCAAAAGTTACAAAATATGCTCGTCAGCCAGCTCGGAGTACCAGGCGAACAGAAATCAGCAGCAGGTAGCCGAGTTTTAAAAAAAACCAGTGTTTCAAAAAAACCAGTGTTTCAAAAATAAAACAAACAGCCAGTATTTCAAAATTTAAAAAAAATCATTGCATCTTTCGCGCGCAGCCTAAATAAATAATTGCATCTTTCGTGCGCCTCACGAAAGATGCAATTATTTATTTATGCGCGCGAAAGATGCAATGATTTTTTTTCATTTTTGAAACACTGGTTTTTATTTTTGAAACAGTGGTTTTTTTGAAACACTGGTTTATGAAATACTGGTTTTATTTATTATTTTTTGAAACACTGGTTTTTAAATACTGTTTTTTTTTAAACACTGGTTTTTTTGAAACACTGGTTTTTTTGAAACACTGGTTTTTTGTAAAACTCGGCTACCTGCTGCTGATTTCTGTTCGCCTGGTACTCCGAGCTGGCTGACGAGCATATTTTGTAACTTTTGAAAACGCAAAAATTATACCGCACCCCCCCGCTCCCACCGCATACGCAAATCACGAATTTTGCTAGCTTCCACAGTTTTGGAGCTAGAGTCACCAAATTTGGAACATAGATTACTGGAGACATACTCTAAAGATTGGACCATAGGTTTACCAGCCACGCCCACTACCGCCCCCGTAAATCGCGAAAATCTATATCTCCCACAATTTTAAAGCTAGAGTCACTAAATTTGGAACATAGTTTTATAGTGACCTTCTGCAAATATTGGATCATAAATTTCTAGGCCACGCCCTCCGAGGGCTGTTCCGCCCCCATAAATCGCGATATTTTATACCTTCCACAATTTTAAAGCTAGAGTCACCAAATTTTGAACATAGATTACTGGTCACCTACTCTAAGGATTGGACCATAGTTGTCCCGGCCACGCCCACTTCCGCCCCCGTAAAGCGCGAAAATCTATTTCTTCTATACCTTTTGAGCTAATGTCACCAAATTTTGAACATAGATTACTGGTCACCTACTCTAAGGATTGGACCATAGGTTTCCCGGCCACGCCCACTTCCGCCCCCGTAAAGCGCGAAAATCTATATCTTCTTTAACTTTTGAGCTAATGTCACCAAATTTGGAATATAGAGAACTGGACACATACTCTAAAGATTGGACTATAGGTTGACCGGCCACGCCCACTCCCGCCCCCGTAAAGCGCTAAAATCTATAACTCCTAAAATTGTTGAGCAAGATTCACAAGTTTTGGAACACAGATTACCGACCACCTACTCTAAGGATTGGACCATAGGTTTCCCGGCCACGCCCACTTCCGCCCCCGTAAAGCTCGAAAATCTATATCTTCTATACCTTTTGAGCTAATGTCACCAAATTTTGAACATAGATTACTGGTCACCTACTCTAAGGATTGGACCATAGGTTTCCCGGCCACGCCCACTTCCGCCCCCGTAAAGCGCGAAAATCTATATCTTCTATAACTTTTGAGCTAATGTCACCAAATTTGGAACATAGAGAACTGGACACATACTCTAAAGATTGGACCATAGGTTGACCGGCCACGCCCACTCCCGCCCCCGTAAAGCGCTAAAATCTATAACTCCTAAAATTGTGGAGCAAGATTCACAAGTTTTGGAACACAGATTACCGACCACCTACTCTAAGGATTGGACCATAGGTTTTCCGGCCACGCCCACTTCCGCCCCCGTAAAGCGCGAAAATCTATATCTTCTATAACTTTTGAGCTAATGTCACCAAATTTGGAACATAGATTACTGGTTACCTACTCTAAGGATTGGACCATAGGTTTTCCAGCCACGCCCCCTTCCTCTACGGTAAAGTGCCAAAATCTTTGTTTTGCACAATTTGGGGATAGATTCACGAATTTTTAAACATAGATTCCTGTGACCTCTTCCGGCGGTTGGACGAAAGGTGTACCGGCCACGCCCTGCGGAAGGATTTCCGCCCGCGTAAATCAAATTATATTATATCTTCCACAATTTAAGAGCTAGAATCACAAAATTTGGAACATAGATTACTGGTGACCTTAAATAAAAATTCGACGCTATAATTACTGACCACGCCCCCTGTCGTCCACGAAAATCATGAATATGTATATTTCGTTCAACTTTAGAGCTAGGCCACACCCTTCTAACTAATATTAAAAGCCCGCCACCAACTTGAAACATTGATCAAGAATACAAATCCTTTATTGGGTCAGAGATGCTTCTTAAGCTTTTCCACAATTTTATAATACCCTTTTTGCTTATGTTTAATGATACCATTTTATATATATTTATATATGTATGCACATATAAAGCAATTAAGCTTATATGCCCTTTGTATTCCTCTCTTCCAGCTGACATAGGTACTGAGTGCTGAGCTTTTTGCGGTGGTACTCATCCTCTGTTCGGTAGAACATGCAAACATACTGAAGACCATCGACTGCTGCAAGATTATTGAATAGAAATAAAAATGTATACAAAATTTAAAATAATGCAGAATTTGTTATTAAAAAAAATGTAATTATTATTATACTAAAGTAAATATCAATAAAACTTATATTTTTTGTACATTAATACAACTGCAGTATACTTGTTAATAAAAAATATATGTATATTGTTTTAAAGTTATTCAGAAAAAAAAAATAAATTGAAAACATTTGAAAAGTAATTAAATACTATTTCAATCGCTTGTCAAACGATGCGTATATTATAGCACAATTATGAACTGTGAACTTTAGCTAATATGCCATAAAATTCCATTTAAAAACGTTGAATTAAAATAAAACTATTTAAAATGAAAGTATTGCAAAATGTGCGAACTCTTTTACGTTTTACGTAATTGTGTGTAAATATTTTGGCGAACGACATTCGTTTTAAATGAATGTGTGTGCTTAAAACCTGTTTGGTATTTGTTTATTGTTGTTGGCCATCATTTGATTACCGCAAATAAATCAAACACTGCACATACTGTTTGCCTGCTTAAATTTTAATTTAAATGCCAATGATTTTAATGAGCTGCACCAGCAGTTTTCAAAATGTGATCCTCACTCCATCGCACTGCACTCTTTGAATTGTTGCTGACCAAGGCGAAAAGTTATTCTCTAGTAAATGATTATGGGGCACACATGTCAAATGTTTTATTTAAGTGAATATTAAATGCTTACAAATTGCCCCGCCTCTCCTCTACCCACTATCCTAGCTGTTCGGTTTTTGTGTTTTGCATAAACATATTTCATTTGGGCTTTAACAAATTTATTTGGTAACGTGCGTAAAAAGGGGCAGCCCGACCACGCCTACGACCCACCAAAGTGCAAATAGACCCATAGCTTTATTTATGCATGCCAGCCGAGCAGGCAAGCAAACAGGACACATCAAACGTGCCCGGGTCCTGAAACGGCACCTCAAACGCTCTTGCTACGGATACTGCAAAAGTGCGCAGAAAATAGTCCCAAAAAGAAAAAAAAGAAATAACTATCAAGTATTTTGTAGCATACAACAAATGCCCTGTAATCAGTCCTTTTCATAATCTCTCTTCTCATTTATTTTCTTTTGCATTTTGACAGCTACATACTTAATTTTCTAAGTGTAGCTCTTCGAGTCTCTGAAAATTGCAAGACTACTATTGATGATAATTTAAAATATATTTATGTAGAGTATGTTTGCGTCTTCTCGGCTTGCCTCTTTTACTCGTGAGCAAAATTTGATTATATACCCTTTTTACTATTTTTGGTTGCTGGGTGTAAGAGTTTAAGCACATGTATGTGCTTAAGTGTAGCTGATGTGTGCGTGTGTATGTGTGTGTGTGTGTGTGTGTGTGTGTAGAGTGTATGCTGCTGACGTGTCTATCCTTTTTAGCAAACTTGCTCTTTTGCTGGTCAAACGTGTAAATTTATAATTAAACGCCAACACTTTTTCCAATGCTCCAGCAGGACACATAGCTTGCCAGCTCTTCCCCAACCACTCCCTCCCTCTCCTTCTCTCTCTCTCTCTCTCTCTGTGCATATGTCTCTGTCTGTCTCGCTGAGCATTTGTTGAGAGCTCGTTCCGTTTGGCCATTTATGCGGAAATCTTCGTGTAAGCACTTAATTAGTGGTAAAAGTTAAACAGTCCCAACAACAAAAGCACAGCACAAAGAGCCTCACAAAGAACAACAATAACAACCCAGGCATCGGGTCGGGGATTAATTTATTTCATTTGACGCAGATTAGATTAAATGGCACAAGGCTCTCTCACTGCATTTGCCGGCTCGCTGCGCACCGTCCAGAAAACTTTGTGGACCCATTCGAAGCATTTTCAAGTTAGTCTCTTTTTCGGCCATGTTGTGGTTTTCTGAATTACGACTCTCGACCCGGATATGTGTGCGTGTGCGTGTGTGTGTGTGTTTGTAACGACGTTATAGTGTCATATACTTGATGCTTGATGAGGCCAACTTCACATATGTGGCTTCACATATGGAGCCCAGCAATTTGCATTTTTTCATAGCATACTTTTCGTCTAATGGCTCGTTATGGAAGTTTGGCATGCTCTCTTTCCCACTCACCAACACACACACACATACACACACAACAGCTGTTGTTAGCTTAATCCCGAAAGCTAAACAATACGTGATTTGTATCTGCGCCATTTGCACGCATGCAACAACAACAAAGAACTGATTAACAACACGCTTCGTTGAGCGCCAAAGAAAAAGACGAACAACAACCACAATGAGAGCAAACAACGAGAGTAAACGAGGAGTGCAGCAGCGGGAAAAACATTTCAAGATTTATTTATAAATGTGACTCAGGCAGCGAGGACTTGCCACGCCCACTTGCGGCCCGCTTGCGGCGTTTAATTAACTTTTGCACAAATTTGCGCACAACTTTAAAACGATAAAAAACTTTTTATGAGCTGCCTTTTTGTATTGCATTTTGTATTGTTTGGCCAAATTACAATATGAATTTTAGTTTGCCACTCAAAATGAGCAAAAAGACACCATATAACAACAGTTCCGTTCTGACGAACTCAACTACAAAATATCCTGCCAAAAGTTGCTGTGGATTTAACAACAGACTCTAGTGATTATAACACAACAGCAACAATATTTCCTGTATGGTTGTAGGTTAACTTTCTAAAGTATTCCATACTTAAATTGCATTTGAAAATAAATCTTCTTCCAGTTAATATATAATACTTGAATACACTAAATGAAATTGACTGTATCTTTAAGACGCCCTTTTTATAGCTTGTGGTTTTTGGCAGGGTATAACAATTAAACTTTTGATGCTTTTGCCCGCATATAGAGGAATGCTGCCACGCCCACCAAACGCCCCATTGTTGATTTATTTTTAAATTGCATAACTGTTTGGCTTTGCCAGAGTCAACGCTGGCGCTGGCGATGGCGATGGCGGGGACAATGACGATGACGATGACGTCTCAAAGTCTCAGCCAGGTGCCATAGACACGACTCCAGTTGCATTTGTCAGTCTCTTTCTCCCCCTCTATCTCTCTCGCTGACTCTTTCCAGCGCTGATGTTCTGTCTGTTGCTGGCCCGCGGAGATTTTTCAATGGCTGCGTCAAGTTGGCGGCATAAATAAACAACAGCAATAACAGAAGCAGCAGCAGCAGCAGCAGCAACAACAATAACAATAGTAAAAGGCATAATAATAATGGCAGCGGCAACAACGGTAGACAACGATGACAAGAACGGCAGCCATTTTGCGTTCGCGTTTGCGTTGGCAAATGGAAATAAACTGCGGCACGGGCAACTTTTGCCTCGCTGTGTTAATGGGTCAATTTATCTGGCGAGCTGCCTCGACAGTTTACAAAATATGGCAACGACAACAACAAGAACAACAAGAACAACAAGAACAACAGTAGTCGACAGGCGAACACAAAATTAAGCAAGAATTGAAGCGCTCTACATGCGCTCCAAAAATGCGAAAACTTCTCTCGCACGAAACTATTTTCCAATTTTAATTGCTGCCCCTCACGGCATGTGATGATGATGACGATGACGATGATGTTGACGATGATGATGATGGTGATGGTCACACTGGCAACGGCAGCGACGGTCTAATTAACTGTCAACTTTATTTGGCTGTAATTTTGGAATCTTTTAAATAGTTTGCTCACTCTTCTTCTTCTTCTATATGGCCACTGTGCAGATAATCGCGAGTTCACAAGTTTAAAAGCTTTGCATACCTTTCAGCGCTGGCAACTAATACATACAAACTATATGTATATATACATATATATTAATTGAGAACTTTTAGTAAGCAACAACAAAGACAAGTTGTGCTATTCTATGGACTATATAACAGGTATTTTAGATGGTTATTTTGTTTTCGAGATAAGACAGTTTGACTATAACTTCAAAAGCTCGTTAAATGGGTTATTTGTTTGAAAGATGAATATACATTAAACTTTTGATATAATCATTTAAACTTTCTTAAACATAAATTAAAAGCAAAAATATTTGTTTTCTTTAATAGGAAAATATATAGCTATGAGTAATATAGCTAAGCTGTAAATAAAAATTCAGAGTAATAGACTATAATAAATAAAAAGATGGAGATAAAGTATTTATTCAATATTAAAAATATAACTTTTATTTGAGCTATTGGTTTCGAAATGGTTTATTTTGAAAGGGTTTCTTTTTTTACTTTCCAGCTAAGAATTTCAAAAGCAGTAATATGAATTGTGATTAATTTTGTGCTTTATGTGCATATAACGCATAGATAAATTCAAAGCAAACATTTATTAAATTTAATTAAAATATGCGCGTTATTAAAAGAGTGCAGCTTGCCAAAAATGAAATCATTTATCAATCGGTTAAATTGCTCGCGTGTAAAATGTATGCCCACAATTAAGTGAAACAGTGACGCGTGTGCATATAATTTATGATTTCATTTAAACAACTCAACTGCGAGTAATTATGTGACCGCACACGAGCACACAATCACACACACAATCGCGCACACACAAAATACACACATCACTCATACGCGCCGCAAGCCCAAGGACCCGAAATTAGACACTGCTGCGCTTTGTTGCCCCCCTAACGCCTCCTGACGGCCGTTGGCACGGGAGAGTTGGTGGCGCGAATGAAAGGGGAGACGAGGTCGCCATCAACAGTCCGTATAAGCTGACCGCAGCTGAAAGCTCGGGGTCCGGTCGAGCGAGAACTTTGCGCCTTGCGGGCCCTTAGGGCCAGAGCACCCGCACACACACAGCCACACATATTGCGCATACGCGCTGTGTGCGAATTAATGACTAGTCGTTGGGTTTATCTGAAGCGCTTAATTTGAAACGATTTCGCTTATGCTTACTCGTTCAGCTGGCAATGGCTTTAATGTTGCCGTTTTGGGTGCAAGTCAAATCGAATTAAATTAGGCCTGGCCAATATTAACAATTTATTGATTTAATGTACAAACAAAATCCGATGACGAACATTCTTAATCCCTGCCGTGTTACGTTACTGCCCAAAGCTGCCATAATTACAAATTAAAGCGCGTTTATTAATGGACACGAGCAGCGAAATTTAATTGAAAGGGCGTGACACAACTTTAAACATTTTTTTTTGTAATTTTTAAATGTTATTTTGTTTAAAAAAAATTCCAAAAAAATACGTAATCTTGAAATGTAAAATTTATATAGAGATCAATCCAAGAACAATCGGACCAGTTTTGACAAAGTTATGGGAGTCTCAATTTTCTTCAAGCAATCAAAAATTACCAACAAAAATGTCTACATAAATTCGAAGATCCCACCACAAAAATTTCAAATTATTTGTAGTATTTTATATCTAAATATTTAATATTTGTTTTGTCTTTTGACGTGATTACCTGTAGCTTTATTGCATATGTCACGATGCACCATTTCAAATGTGAATTAAGAACAGTTATGCATAGTATATTTCGTATGTTTTATAATTTCTTTAATCAAATGAATTTATTACAGTTCACATTGCCATTAAGAACTGAGAACTGCTTATGTTGTCTATGTTATGTTATTCATTGCTGAAGTTTGAAAACCGAAATGGAAAAAACTAAAAGAGTTACAGTGTGTGAATGTGTGTGCAGTTTCATTTGTTGTTGTTTAATTTTTTGTTTAAAATATTTACTTTAGCTTATATTATAATTACATAGTTTGATTTATTGATAGTTAGCTGACATTTACGAGAGTTTATGTATTGTATTATTTTAAATTGTGTTTTACTCTTTTTAGATATTTCTTTGAGTTGTAGCTTTTCTTTGCTTTGTGGTGTGCAAATGATAAGTGGTACTTAATTAGTTAATTGAGTTAACCGAAAGTTTTGTATGATTTTAATATATTTACATATGAATAGCTGTATATTTATGCATTTGCATTCGTTGAGGGCAAATTGCAGCTCAAATGATCAATGTTATTAATTGATTTAATTGCACTATGGCTATTTGTTAATTATTATTAATCCTTTAGTGATATTCTTTTTTTTTTAGTATTATATTTTTTTTATGGAAGCGTGGTGCAAGGGAAAGTGGTAAATAAAATTTAATACATCAATTAATGCGAATCAGTAATTTTACACATTGCAATTACATTTATAATTAATTTTTAGCAGCGATTTTTTATGTAGGGTTTTTCTGGTTTTTCGCTTTTCTATCTTTTTGTTTTTAATTATTGTTATACATTTTTACGCTTTGCATAAAATTAACACTAATTTTTCATATAATTTATTTGATGCCATAAACCGTTGACATACTTTTTGTTATATTATTTATTTTTTTTTTCAACTGACTTTACACAGTTGAAATTATCGTTTAACTATCAATATAATTATTTAATTATGTACAAGGGATGTTGTGTGTGTGTGTGAGTGTGTGTTTGTATGTGTATGTGTGTGTGTTTGACTTAATTATCATGACGTAAACGGCTGCTGTTGTTGTTGGTGCTGTTGTGGTGTCTGTTGCTGCTGCCTGTAGCTGCTTATTGACTGCCTGACATCATAATTGATATGCACTAAGGATAAGTGGGCGAAGCCAAGTAGCCAGCGTAGCCATCGCACCACAGCGCTGGCAACCAACGCGAGGACGAGGTTAAAATTGAGGCTGCTCCGGAGGCAGCTGCCATTGCCGCCGCTCTTCTGCATGGCCGCAGGACTCTCGTCTGCAATGGATGTTGTGAGTTGTGACGCATGAAATATGCAAAAGATGCAAGAGATGAAAAGATGAAAAAGACGCCGCTGCTGCTGTCGTCGATGCCGATGGGCAGACGCCACTTACCGTTAATGACATTGACCACAACGCTGGCCGCTTCAGCTGTCGTCGGCATGCAAGTATAGTTGCCCGTGTCCAGCAGCTGAGCATTCGCAATCCGCAATCTGCAACATTAAAGCAGGCATGATTAAAGCAATCCGTGCGAAAGAAGATTGCAGCATCCTTTGGGGGCCAGTCAGCCAATCAGCTGCCACATGCATTCAACTTCATTGATCAAAGTTCAAAATGCCGGAGAGCCAGCTATTGAGCTGGAAACTAACAAGGCCCTTAACCCACACACACACACACACACCACACACACACACACACCCACAATCCAATAGAAGCTCACACCTGGCCTTGCCAGCAGCTGCTGCTGCTGTTGCTTTTGCTACTATTGCTGGTTAGCCGCCCTGAGCTTATTCCAGCGTGTGAATAGCTTCAGTTTGATTCTTCATTATTATGATGAGCACACACATTTCAAACACACTATAACATTGAGCACAATGATGATGATGATGATTCTGCTTACCTGCTTTGCAACTTCTCGGCCAGTGTCGATTCCATGGAGATGCGCTGCAAATCGATGGCTGCATCGTTGGGATGCGCCACAAAGGGCGTCAGGATGTAGGGGCCGCGATACCAGTAAATTGGTCCAATATCCTGAGCCGCCGTTGTCGGCTGCTTCACGTGGCATGTGAGCGTTATGACGCTGCCCACTTTGACGTACAAATCCGTTGGACCGGCTATAATCGCCTTGGCATCTGGCGGCGTCACTGCAATGGCAAATGGAACGTGGGCCAAATTGATTAATAGCACTTATAGGCGCTCTCACACAACCCCCCCAACCACACACCTTCAACCTTCAACATCCAACCCCTGCCCCTGCCCCTGCCCCCATGGTGTTAACGGTTGTTAAGCATGTGGCTAACCGCCGGCAACAACGCACATTTCATTCGGCATGGCGACAGTTCAGCAGCTCATCCACAGTTACATTCGATGAATCAAAGATGCACCTGCATACCACACACAGCACACACACACACTCTCATACACACACCCAACGTTGGCGACCTGTTAATAAGCAGCTTGAAGGAGGTTTAACAGCCGCCTCGACGCTACGTGACATTACGTAACGCAATGCGAGTGGTGAAAATTCCTTTAAAATTCAAGTAGCTGTTTGAGATTTTACTTGTGCTTGTGCTTTAGAAAATGCTGCATACTTGTAGGCGACATATCGATTTCTATCGCACAAATTCTAAAAAGGATTTAATTTGTCTACTTTTCCAACGCGTGAAAAACTCTTTGACCATTTACTGAGAAAATTGAACTATTTTTTAGAACTGTTGTGATTTGTTTTTGAAAATGACCTTCAATTCGTGAGAACACTTAAAGTGAGGAAACTCGTATGGCTTGGAAATAAGCAACTGGAAAATAAGTATATGCAGAGCTGTATATATTTCAACTGACAGTAGTTGTCACTGTCAATTGACGTCATTGAGCTGGGCTCTTCATCTCCAGTGAACCCTGAGCAGCTATTGCCAAGTTAACTAACTAACTAGCTAACTAGCTGCGTTAAACACGAGGTGGCCTACTCAGCATCATCGCCTGCTTGCTTGTTTATGTTTGCTGTGCACTAAAATCGGCTTTAGTCGCTGCTGCTGCCAGCTAGTCAGCTAGTCTCTGCCTCCCTTCACTCCTCGCTGCCCCTTTGGCCGCTCAACCCCTCAGCACATCATTAACAACGTCAACATTTGACTTTGTTGACTGGCTGCTGTTGGGCAAACTGTCGGCGGACGCACGAAAAAACATTAAACCAATTTTCAGTGCCTACGAGTGGCAAGTGTGGGCTGTGTGGCAGAGTGGCAGAGTGGACGAGTATTCCGATTATATGCCGCGCATTTGTCTCTGTCTGCGGCAGCTGTTAACAGCCAACTGGCAACTGGCAACTGGCAGCAGTAAGCAACAGCAACAACAGTAACAACAACAATAACAACAACTTATCTCGCCCCCAAAATCATGGCCAATATTAGAAAGCCACGACGCACCCAGCCAAGAGCCATCAACGCAACGCTGTGAACATAATGGTTCCGCTCATGATCCGCACTACCACACACACACATGTGCTGCCCTTGGCCCTCTGCCCTTTTGCATGTGTGTGTTTGTGTGTGTGTGTGTGTGTGTGTGTGTGTAGTCACAATAACAACTGGCGAACAACACTTAAAATGTGTGTAAAATGCGCGACAGCAACAAGAATTGTGCCAGGCAATGGCTTCATTGGCCCCAGCCACGCCCCTAGCGCCCTGCCCTCCCCCAACAATGGGTCAATGATACGCTGCCGCCAACAAAGTCGGTAATGCTCACCACAAAGCAGAGCGGGCCAGCGAAGTCCAAATATTTTAGGCCTTGTGGTTACAAATTTGTATGTGTTAGTTTTCCCATTACATTTAGTTTTTGTTTTCCTACATACCCTGCACACACTAAATGGGCAAAAGAGGGTATCAGAGACTATATAACAGCCTATAATTGAAAGATAAACACTCAATACGAATGTTTTTAGTTTTAATGAGAACTTAATATAAACAGGCACGTTATTTAATAGTACAGAGTATCTCGTAGTCGCGCACATACACTGAGAGCATTCTCACTTGCTTTTTATTATGATTATGTGCCCGTTATGACCAGCTTTTGATAACACAAAGACCAGACACGGACAATTCCCTGAAATTGACTCTTCACATATAATGGCCACCTGAATGTGGAGGGCTTCGATGGGTTCGGTTTATGGGCCAGATTTTCAGTAGTAGATATTTGAAATAAAAATATATTGATATTCGCATCTGACCCATATAGTGGTCAATAAAACTTCAAAATTGTTTTGTGCACTGCAGTAGCGAATTAGCTTTAATTTTTTGTGAGCTAAAAAAGTCCCAGAGTTCTTGAAGATAAAACAAGTAAGAGTGCTCAAGTCGAGAGTGCCCGACAAGGATATACCCTGACCCAAGGTCTTAAATTCATTCATAATTATTTATCTGTATTCATACATGGAAACACACACACGTCATGCAATTGCTTTGCTTCTTCTTCTTCCCTTGGCCTCAAACTATGTTACATTGAATCGTAAATAACTTCTTTGCTCATTGCCCGATCGTTTTGCAATTTTTACATTTGTATGCTACAGGAGAATATACATACCAAATTGGGTGCCTCTACCTCTTATTACTTTTGAGCTATACCTAAAAAGCAGTAATCTGGAATCTAAAATTATCAATAACTTTTGAACGGTTCCTTATAAATGACCTTCTCAGACTTCAAACTGCCACAAATTTGTCAAATCTGAACCGATTTTCAATCCCGAGGCCATTTTGATCATTATTTGGCATCTAGTTTAATTCTACATCTCAAATTTATGAATTTTCTAAAAAATAAAATTTTGGATTTTTTTTCCGAAAAAAGCATAAGGGGGGACCCTTACAAATTTCGATTTTTCAAAAAATAGAATCTTGAAATTTTACGTTTAATTGATTGTGGGTGTCTCATATAGTATAAAAAACTATACGAAAAGTGATTTTGTGGTGTTTCATTTTTCTGTCAAAAATCACGCCAAAAGTGACAAAAAAATTGGCTTGTAACAATCCCAAACAACGAAAAGTTCCTTATAAATGACCTTCCCAGACTTCAAACTGCCACAACTTTGTCAAATCTGAACCGATTGTCAATCCCGAGGCCATTTTGATCATTATTCGGCATCTAGTTTAATTCTACATCTCAAATTTATGAACTTTCCAAAAAATAAAATTTTGGATTTTTTTTCCGAAAAAAACATAAGGGGGGACCCTTACCAATTTCTATTTTTCAAAAAATAGAATCTTGAAATTTTACGTTTAATTGATTGTGGGTGTCTCATATAGTATAAAAAACTATACGAAAAGTGATTTTGTGGTGTTTCATTTTTCTGTCAAAAATCACGCCAAAAGTGACAAAAAAATTGGCTTGTAACGATCCCAAACAACGAAAAGTTCCTTATAAATGACCTTCCCAGACTTCAAACTGCCACAACTTTGTCAAATCTAAACCGATTTCCAATCCCGAGGCCATTTTGATCATTATTTGGCATCTAGTTTAATTCTACATCTCAAATTTGTGAATTTTCTAAAAAATAAAATTTTGGATTTTTTTTCCGAAAAAAGCATAAGGGGGGACCCTTACGAATTTCGATTTTTCAAAAAATAGAATCTTGAAATTTTACGTTTAATTGATTGTGGGTGTCTCATATAGTATAAAAAACTATACGAAAAGTGATTTTGTGGTGTTTCATTTTTCTGTCAAAAATCACGCCAAAAGTGACAAAAAATTTGGCTTGTAACGATCCCAAACAACGAAAAGTTCCTTATAAATGACCTTCCCAGACTTCAAACTGCCACAACTTTGTCAAATCTGAACCGATTGTCAATCCTGATGCCATTTTGATCATTATTTGGCATCTAGTTTAATTCTACATCTCAAATTTATGAATTTTCTAAAAAATAAAATTTTGGATTTTTTTTCCGAAAAAGCATAAGGGGGGACCCTTACCAATTTCGATTTTTCAAAAAATAGAATCTTGAAATTTTACGTTTAATTGATTGTGGGTGTCTCATATAGTATAAAAAACTATACGAAAAGTGATTTTGTGGTGTTTCATTTTTCTGTCAAAAATCACGCCAAAAGTGACAAAAAAATTGGCTTGTAACGATCCCAAACAACGAAAAGTTCCTTATAAATGACCTTCCCAGACTTCAAACTGCCACAACTTTGTCAAATCTGAACCGATTGTCAATCCCGAGGCCATTTTGATCATTATTTGGCATCTAGTTTAATTCTACATCTCAAATTTATGAATTTTCTAAAAAATAAAATTTTGGATTTTTTTTCCGAAAAAAGCATAAGGGGGGACCCTTACCAATTTCGATTTTTCAAAAAATAGAATCTTGAAATTTTACGTTTAATTGATTGTGGGTGTCTCATATAGTATAAAAACTATACGAAAAGTGATTTTGTGGTGTTTCATTTTTCTGTCAAAAATCACGCCAAAAGTGACAAAAAATTTGGCTTGTAACGATCCCAAACAACGAAAAGTTCCTTATAAATGACCTTCCCAGACTTCAAACTGCCACAACTTTGTCAAATCTGAACCGATTGTCAATCCTGATGCCATTTTGATCATTATTTGGCATCTAGTTTAATTCTACATCTCAAATTTATGAATTTTCTAAAAAATAAAATTTTGGATTTTTTTTCCGAAAAAGCATAAGGGGGGACCCTTACAAATTTCGATTTTTCAAAAAATAGAATCTTGAAATTTTACGTTTAATTGATTGTGGGTGTCTCATATAGTATAAAAAACTATACGAAAAGTGATTTTGTGGTGTTTCATTTTTCTGTCAAAAATCACGCCAAAAGTGACAAAAAAATTGGCTTGTAACGATCCCAAACAACGAAAAGTTCCTTATAAATGACCTTCCCAGACTTCAAACTGCCACAACTTTGTCAAATCTGAACCGATTTTCAATCCCGAGGCCATTTTGATCATTATTTGGCATCTAGTTTAATTCTACATTTTAAGTTTATGAATTTTTGAAATAATACAATTTTAGATTTTTTTTGGCGAAAAAAGCATAAGGGGTACCCTTACAAATTTTGATTTTTCAAAAAATAGAAACTTGAAATTTTACGTTTAATTGATTGTAAGTGTCTTTAATAGTATAAAAAACTATACGAAAAGTGATTTTGTGGTGTTTCATTTTTCGAAAAGTTCCTTATAAATGACCTTCCCAGACTTCAAACTGCCACAACTTTGTCAAATCTGAGCCGATTTTCAATCCCCAGGCCATTTTGAACATTTTTTGCCATTAAAGTTTAGTTCTACATCTCAAGTTTATAATTTTTTTTAAAAAATTAATTTTAGTATTTTTTGTTCTAGAATCTTTTTTTTTCCGAAAACTATGAAACCGGTCGAGATATCGAAAAAAAAAGATAAATTTGTATGGAACCGGCACTACGAGAACATATATGTTAAATATGAAGACAGACAGACGGGCATCGACTCGGCTATTGATAGTGGTCAAGAACATATATACTTTTTGGGGTCGGAGATGCTCCCTTATGCCTGTTACATACTTTTGCACAAAACCATTATACCCTTTTTCCAATTTTTAATGGGTTCAGGGTATAAAAAAGTATGATTCTCCAGAAAAGTTTAATTTATTTAATGGTTTTTAAATATATTAGTTTTAATCGATTCAATTACTTTTCCTTAACAGGCTGGTGACTTTAATGAATTGGGTTCAATATATGGTATTACAATTATCGACATTTATTATTATATTATAAGCGTGAGCTATTGAGTTATTTGCTAGTTCTTTAATCTGAAACAAATCAAACTCTTTGCCAGGATTCAACAAAATTGTTTACATGCAGTCTTATATTAAAATATGGCCACTCTGTTTAAGATTATTCTTTTGTCTTTCATGCATACAGAATATACAGCTTTAATCTAAAAATATAATTTGTTTGCATTCAGTCGACAAGAATTTTTGTTGATTTTCAAGAGACGGAAATGTTCCGGCTCGTGTTTGGGTGCGTAAAACCGGTGACGGAATATTTTATCACGCCGCCAACTCCAGAAGCCAACGAAAAATCTGGGCAAAGAAATGTTTTCAAATCATTTGCATACATTTTTCTTCTTGGCATTGCGGCGACTATCCGTCGCCGGAGCAAGCTATGCCAGGGGTTGGAGGGGTATTTGTGGGTCGGGATTACTTTTTGTGCACTGCCAAAGTGAGTTTGGTGCAGGTTGCAAGTGCAACGGAAGCAATGGGGCAACAGGAAGCGACAGCGTTGATTTGAGTTTATAGCTGTTGATGAGATTTGCGCCATTTTGCCAGAGTTTGTTATAAATAAAGTCAGGTGGGTTGAATTCCTGGCAGCCAATTTGTAGCTGAAAATCCCCAGATGCTGGCAGCGGTTGCTCTTCCTGTTAAATCTATCTTGCCGGGACATGTGCGCCAGATTTCACACAACAACTCAACGCTTCCAGAAATACCGAATTTGAGCATCTCAACGTTTTTACCTAATTGAATCACATGAATGGCTCTCAAGTGGGCCAAAAGTGGTCAAGTAAACGATTGAATACACATCGGGGAATACACAAGCGCTGTGAATCAAAACGAATCAAAAGCAAACTAAACCAATCACAACGAACAAAAATGTTGTGAAACGTGCACAGAGAGATTCGAGCAGAGTTTCTCGAAGGCAAAGGCAAAGGCACTGGCAAACTATTCAATAATTTCAATTAACTTTACCCACCAAAAACGAGAATATAATCAAAAACAAAATCAAAATAAATAAATAAGCAAAACTTTGGCTTTGGCACATGATGACAAACATTGGGACTACAAGTTGTTTGGTTGCTTGGGTGAAAAAAGTTTCAAATCAATTTTATGTGCATGAATGAAACATGAACGTGCATGCCATTGTATAACAATTTATAACAAACAAGCAAACACACACATACACACACACACATATACACACACGTATACACATACAGGCTGAAGCACACACACGAGGCAGCGACTTGAAGTTGAGACGCAACGGAAATCCATTGTAGAAAACTTGTAAAATGCCAAAACAATGGGATGAGAGCGCTGTGTAAACGTGCAACAAAAAACACCTAAAAGGATTTCACACACACACACACTCGCAAATACACACAGACGCAATTGGCGCAACGCCCTCGGGGCCACGCCCTCGTCTCGGTTGGCTGGTGTGTATTACAGCCAGCATAGCATATGAATTTAGTATTGAATTTAAATGCAAATTGCGTTTGCATGCTAAACGTGGAGAAAAGTGTACACCACACAGTTTCGGCAACAACAGCAACAACAACAACAACAAGATGAGATAGTTCCTCGACATAGAGTATAGATATATATATACACTTGACCTACTACATCCATTGCATTAAGCCACATTAAGAAGCCAGCGCTACTGATTACTGCTTAAACTATAATTGATGGTATATAAATCGAATCCTAGAAATTGCCAAGTGTGCAGTAAATTAAAGACTTGGCTATTGATAATACAAGCACAAAGTAATATTGTTTACCCTTGATAAAACTGCATGAACTAAGATAGTAAGACCCAAACTAAAATATACCCGCACTTTTGCAGCTAAGAGTTGAATATAAATGAATGTGCTCCCAATTATAATTTATAATTTTGAGTTGAGGTCCTTTAAAAGAGGCTTAGCGAATTGGTAAATTCACACTTATGCCTTATATGTTTCATACCGATCGAACAACAACAAAAAACATAGAATCAAGTTTAATGTTAAAACGTATTTTGGGTCGGATTCACCAGACTTAACTTGATCAAAACTAAACCGATCTTCTTTTCCTCGAAATTCAAGTACAAGTTTGATCCTTAATCATTTTTTAAACAAAAATATGAAAGTTTTAATTTATTCTCATCGATCGAAAACATGAAAATCTTTTGAGTTATTTATGAACATATTTTTCATCGTTCCTACAAATATCAATAATAAAATGCACAGGCTATTGAAGAAAAATGTCGAAAAGTCGCTTTGAATTTAACACAGCATTTTATGAGTTTTCCCATAAAAAAAAACCCCTTAAAGCACATACATAACATATGTGGCCAGATGTAGATATTGGCTTAGGGTACATATTTACGCGCTGCAATGCGAAATGATGTCGCAGCATGACGCATGACTAACGAAAACTTTATGTAAAGTTGGTATGCGCTGTTTGCCACCCAACCCTCCGCGCAATGCAGCTAGCAAACTTTGTGCCCAATTGGAAAGACCCTCAACTCTGTGAATGAATAGTGTACAAAAAGTTGTTAGCTGCAAGTCGTGCGAACAGCGAGCTACAACAGCTACCTTGACAATGGGTAAGAACTCGACGGGTGCTTATTGCAGCAAAATGTAGAGAAGGGGTACGGGTATATATGTTTCTTACTCACCTATGACATTCAAGCGGAATGCCATCGAAATCTTTGGCTCCGTATTCACCTGACACTCGTAGATGCCGCTGTCACGTGGCTGTGCATATTTCACATGCAATGTCCAATCCTTGGAGTCGGCGGTGCGTACGACCTGCAAGCAAAATGCATAGATAAATCGTTAAGGCAACTCTACTAGAGATGGGGCTGGGCCCGGTGTCAGGCAAGCCTGCCATGAGCTTTGGGGCTATGTGTGTCCTTGGGCAAATTTAATCAATGCATACAAGTTGGCCCGCCAGGAGCAACGAAATGCATACGCAATTAAGCTGACTTGGCTTACAAATGGCACCAGCATGGCCCCTGGCCATTTAATAAGCCAGACTAACATGCCAGTGGGAAAGAGATACAGCCGGCAATAGAGAGAGAGAGGGATGGGATAATAAGTAGATTACGTATACGCACCTTGAAGCGCTCATCCGATGTGTAGGTCAGAATGCCTGCAGTCAGAATGTGCAAATCGCGTTTCCTTATCCAGGATACCTGCAAATAGACAAAAAACACCCACACACACACACAGATATTTAGTGAGTAGGAGACAAAAGGACAATGAGCGCTTAAGTCAATTTTTAAAATTGCTTTGGCCCAAGCAAAAGGGACCAGAACGAAATAAAGATGGAAAATTTAATAAACCAAACGACAAAATGAACTGAGCGCACCCAAAAAGAAACTAAAAACAACTTTAACAAATACTCTCGCCGTCTGTGTAAGCAGCAGGCGGCAGTCGGAGAGCGATTTGCGAGACCTGCAGTCGAAACCAGGACACGGCAGCAGGACGAATGGCGGCGATGAAGTGCGTGCCCAAAATGTCAGCGGCTTAGAGTTGCCAAAGCCTCCGAAAAATGGTGGCTATAGCCAAAAAGTAATCTGCGAGCCTGCCGCAGGCAACCAAAACTTTTCGTTGCTCAAAAAGAGACGAGACGCAAAAAAAACCAAAGGCAAACGAAAAATAAAACAAGCAAGAGCTGAAGCCCAAAACTAAAAGTGTCAAAGTGGCGAAAGGAAACGACGCCCTCCCACCTCAAAAAAAAAAAAAACCAAAAAAAAAATGTGAAAGAAAAAAGGTGCTACTAAATCTTGCTCTGTATGGAATGGGAATGGGAATAGGAATGGATGATGATGAGCAAGGTGCGCCGGCGGAATGTGATGGGTCTTTGCAACTACTTCGCTTGGGCAAGTGGATGCGCTGCAAGGTGAAAGAAGTCGCACCGAAAAGGTAAAGCTATGCAAAGCAGCAGCGGCAACCTCGCAATGATAGATTAAGAGACTCTGCTCTTTTGGAAACGGCTCAGCTAAAGTGGGAAACGGAATAGGCAAGTGGAAACTGGAAACTGAAAGCTGGAACTAAAACTGATGCTAAAAATTCATTGAGGTTAAGCTGAAAACTTTCGACAAGCTGACCTTGGAAACGGTTTAGATTAATGATGCAACACCTCTTAGAAACATAGTACTTAAAATATTAGTTGGTCAAATTGCGGTAGAGCTGCAATCGTTTTTGCATGCCTAGAAACTTTATCTACTTAAGCTTTTTAGAATTTCATTAGAAATTGGAAAAAACCATAAACTTCAAACCATTGCAAACTGTCCTTATACTTAATTTATGTCACTGAAACTAAATTAACTGAGTTTGGAATTTCAAATATATATTAACTTGAGACCTACTTGAACTAATTTATCTTATATTTAAAGCTACAGCTAACAAACTGTTAACGGTGTTTGAACTGTATTTAAATAAGCAACTGCCTTAAGCGAAAAACATATTTAATATAATTTGTATATTTATATTTATCCTGCACATCAGATCTGGAATTCAATCTTAAGTATGAGTCGATGCTTTATTAGGGTCCCAGTTCTCAGAATTGTTGCGGAACTGTCTGCTGGCAAAATTTCGTTACATTATTTAATGCGCAGAATATGCTATGTACACGTATATGCCATTTATTTCTCATTTATTGTTAGGGCAAAAAAATTCACAAAAAAATATTCAAAGAAAATACAACAAAATCAAATAAATTTGTATAAGCAATTATAAATTTCACATTTAAATACCTTTAACAAGAATACAGAATAAAAGAGAACTGTAACTCGTTTATGAATGAATTGATTGCCATTCATTTCTATAACCAACAGAAATATTTCCACTTTTCACTGCGATTGCAGAAAAGCTTAAGTTACAAACGACCTTTCCAAGCCACAAAGAAAAAGAAAAAACGGACAGTGGTGTAAAAAAAAACGCGGCAAAATAAACTTTAAAGTTGATGGAGCAGCGGAGCAATCAATAGATACAGAATACCAAATTAAAAATAAGTCAAGGGAACGCTGCGAAAAAGAACGATGAAACACAATGCAAAACCATAAACTAAACTTTACAGGGAGGCGAATGCCAATGGACTGACAAAGGAGCAGTAAACAGGACGATGAGGATAAGGACAGCGGACAGCGTACAACGACGGGCAACGCGTCGCTGAAGCTCTGTCATTCAAGCAAGAAAATGACCAAAAGATGCGATGAGAGATGATGGTGACGACAATGAAAGCGGAACCGGAAAACGATACGAGTAGCTGAGCAAACCGACAAAAGAAAAAATGTGGCAAAAACAGCAAAAATGTAGAAAAAAAAAAATAAAGAAAACTTTTCGACTTTGGCGCTAACTTGATTTTAAGCTTGACTAGTCGAACGCAAGGTCAACATTTGCCCAGGCCCGATAGTTAAAAGTGCATAAAAAACAAGTCTAAAGAAAAAAGCATTTTAAGATAAGCGGCCACAACGGGGGCAGCCACATCAACCAGCAGCATCCAACCACTTGACTCACCGATTTATCACGCAAATTCTCAACGCGGCAATTGATGGCTGCCGTGTGTCCTGTCCGGGCCGTTATGTTCCGGGGCATGCCAAAGTCAAAGACCGGCGGCGGATAAGTTGTCTCGTCCACTTGCTCATCCACCAGCTCATCCAGTGCATTCTCAAACTGCGCCACATTGTTGCGGTGCAAGTGGTGGTTGCCATTGCCATTGTCATTGTGGTTGAGGTTGTGTCCATGGACCAGCGAGGCGATGTATACATCATCCACCGCCGCAATGGAGGGCAACAAGTCGTTGTCTATGACGTTGCCAGCTGCAAGCAGAAAGAAAGAAGTGTGGAAAAAAATAGATGAATAGTTGAAAATTGAGCATTGAGAATTGCATATCGAGAATTGAGAATTGAGAATCGAGAATGAAGCAACAAGAATTGAATAAGCAAATGCGGCAATTGTTGATTGAATTGGCAGCTTCATCTGTCGACTATCGATAGAAAGGCAAAGCTTCATTTACAGCTTAGGCACAGAGAAAAACCACTTAAAGCTAACGAGAAAATGCCCAAGCAGCGAACAAAGGGTATAAAGAGCCCCATTGCATTCAGGGCAAATTAATTAAATGCCACTCAATGGCCAGAAACAAGAGTAATAGAGACCACGCCTCCTGCGAGTACTTGAGTACATGTGAGAAAAGTCAAATAGCTTTGTACACACACATACACACACACGTGCACATACACACATGCAAGTACTTCAGATCGTCTTTCACATATCTCAAATGTGGCATGATGACATGGCTTTAAGACAAAAGGCCAAAAGAATGCAGCTGTTTTTGCCTTGGCCTCAAATGACTTGCGGAAAATGCTCGTTATAATAATTATAAAAAGCATTGTAGAGCAACAATCGAATGATTTCCTGTGCTTTGCACTCTCTGTCCACTCTCGCTAAGCAACGGAAGTTGTTTTTAATTAAAATAAATGAGCACTTTAATGGCCAATGGCCCTGTGGCCGGAATTGGACATAAGCGAAGGCGTCCACGGCACTTCCTGGTGCCTGGTGCCTGGTGACTGGTTCCTTGTTCGCAGCTCTCTGCTCATGCATTCCATTCACGCAGTTGGCCAGAGTGATAAAAATTTGGACAACTCTGAAATTACAGTTAATGAGTGTCATAGAGAACGTGCCAAGCGAAAAATACATTTTTATTTTCGGTGGGTAGACGATTTTAATTTTAAATATTTGTTGTCTGTTTTATACATTTTGTACAGCTACGGCAAACTTATCAATTTATTTATGTGCCCAATAATCGTTTTAAAGTTATAAATGGATAGACATAAAAAGAAGATACAGCTGTCTGCATGCGATTTTTCATTTAAACTTAATTATAACCAAAAATCATGAAAGCATTGCCAGAAAGGACTCACTCTTTAATTTATAAACATATGTTTTTATTGAAAATCCATGTCTCTTTCTAAACACAATTTGTTTATTCTGTTGAAATAATCTTCGTCTTTCATTGACCGTTTATCAAAGTTCAAAGTTCAAACATCACACTCACAAATGAATGCATATCATAAGTATATATATATATATATATATATATGTATATACATGTGCATTAAGCACGTCCGACCGCACACAAATTCCTGTGACGTGAATATTCCTATTCGCATTATCATTTTTCAAGTGCAACACTTGTCAGTTGTGATGCTGTCGTTGTCGTTGTCGCTGTCGCTGTTCATCCTTTGGCATTGCAAAGTAAAATGCATATTTTTGCATTTGAATTTATTTGACATTTTAATGAGCGCATAATGCCAGCCATGTCAGCCCTGGCAGTCACAGTGTGTCACAGTTAGTCGCAGTCACAGGTTGACGACACTTATATTTCACCGTTACGCGGCTGCTTCTCAATTTAGCTAGGTTGCCATTGCTGCTCCGGCAGCCTGCAGCCAGCAGCCAGCACCCAGCAGCCTGCACCCTTTCCAGCCCCGTTCCGCATCCGCCCTAGCTATCTAACTGGGTCACTCACTTTGGCAGCTGCTGCTGCACTTGAATCTTTTAGGCCGTTGTGGCACTTGTGCATGTTAGACACAAAAATCTAAATTATTTAAGTGCCCACATACACGGGAACGGGAAGCGGGGAGAGAGACATCCGCTGGCAAGAGTGCGAAGTGCTTACCAGCAGAAAAACTCGACTGAAAGATACCTACAATATACTTGGGGTTCAACTTCTGAAACTGTGAAATATATTTGATTAACCATGTCTCGCTTTCTCAGGTCCATGGCAAAGTTCATGTTAGCTAGCATGAGGTTTATTTTGTCGTCAACAAAATCGTATAATAGATGGAACTTTTCTATTCATGAGACTTAATATAATATACGCTGCAACCATCCTGCTCACAGATGATCAGTATGATACAGAAAGGTCAATTCCCAATTTGGCACTGGCATACCCTTTTTTACAATAGTCATGTACAGGGTATACAAAAAGTTAACTACACACACACAAAAAAAGCAACATGCAAAAGCGCTAAAGTGAGTATTGCACTTGTTGTTGTTGTTTGGCTTTATGCTGCAGACACATACACATACACACACTAACACATACACATACACATACACATACACGCGAGCTCGCACACTCATATTTTTTGGCATCATTTAGATGCTCGTCGAGCAACTGATGCAAATTTAATTTGGACACCTCACACAAAAAGTGCGCGTGAGAGCAACGGAGGGAGGGGCGCGAGCAGGGTTAGTGATGTGGTGGAAGGGGTGTGAAGGTGGAGGTTTGGCGCTGGTTTGGCTAAGGGTAGCTATCTGCGCCATAACTTGCGCTTGAGTGTGTATGAACTGCAACTAATGATGTTGCAGGCACTCGAATGCGCCTTTTTGATTTAACGATCGACTTTTTTTCGTTATCTTTTTTGTTGTTGTTGTTGTTGTTGCTGGTGCTGTCGATGATAACGTGGGCAGAGAAGTTAAAGGTTGGAGATTGAAGGGCACAGAGAAAGGGAGAGAGAGAGAGCTTAATGACTGGTTGGTTTGGTTAGCTGGTTGGCTGGTTAGCTGCCCGTTTCCTGCGGTTTATGGTTGCCTTTTGACATTTGCTTTTTTCCGAGTGTTTTTGTATTTTCTATATATATTCTTTCTTTCTTGTTTTTTGGGTGGCTGATGCGCCTATAAACTTTCTGCACCGTTGCACAATTTTTCCATGATGCTCTCTGCTGGCAGGTTATTTATCATAAGTTTAACTGCAATGCTGCTCAGTATATACACACAGTATATATATTTTTGCTCAAAAGGGTTCATCAAATGCAAATGAAATTCGAATAAAAAGCTAAGTGGTTATTTGAGCTGCTGTCAGTAAGCCATCGATTGACCTTGGTATTATTGTAGATTGTATGGTTGCCAGATTACCTCATAAAAGCAAAAGTTTGTTTGCCTGTCTTGTGGCTTAGTCACTCATAATATGGTTAACTGAATATGTGTGAATATTAAGCTGCTTTTAGGATTTGATGCTGATTTGTTGTCACAGATGAGTATCAGCCCAGAAATAGGTAGCAATACTGTTTATTATTGCGCCACAATCGATGTGATGCCACAAAAATAAATCCGATTTTGCTGTCAAAAACATATTGAGTATAAGCCGATAGAAACAATCTACATTTTCGCATATATTTGCGGTTTTCATACATTAAAACAATAACGTTTTTTAAAGAAACGACGTCTTTTTTATTTTATGGTTAAAGCGCTTTGAGAAAAAATTATTGTTGATGTGAAAGAAATGCAAAGATGGCTTATGAAAATGGCAACAGCAGATAAAAATACCACAAAAACAAGACTTAAAAAGCTAAAAAGCTATTTTAAACTTTTTTATCTGGCTCCTATAAACTTTATACTAAAACAAACATGAGAGTGAGCAGTAAATATATTTGTTGAATAGTTCTTCAAGAATAGCAATGAATAAGTATTTATCCATAAATATCTAATGGATATTGATAGAAAACTAAAAATAAATTATGGTACTCAAATATTTATATAGATGTAGTTAAGCTTCTCTAAGAATCTACCAAGCTACAGTACTTGAATCTATATACATATATATATTAACATTAAATGACATAGCTCATAATTGTTATTCTCTTTGTTTCGTAGTTCACATAATATGTATAAAGCGACAAGTATTTAAGGATTATCGAGCATTTTGGTAATCATAAATAGTTTTCAGGATATATTAAAAACATCTCACCAAAGGCGACACACACAGACATGATGTGTGTGTGTATGTGTCTTATGAGATATGCATGAAAACTTAAGCACTTTAAAAATATTTGGCTTTAAGCATTTAAGCCTAAACGAGAGAAACCAAAAACAAGACTAGCATCTCTGGGGGAAAGTGAGGGGGGGGGGGACAGAAAAAGGCTTCAGAAAAATTCAATAAGCTGCTCATCCTCAGTTGACTCCTTGTCGTTGTCGTTGGCGTCATGTCCTCGCATCGTCACTTGCGGATGGTGTGTGTGTGTGTGGGGAATATTTATTAAAATCGTTGTGCACAATTTTATTTTGCATATCAAAAGGCGTCTGTTGTGGCTCGTTGTGCAGATTCCGTCTATGGGAACAGGAGCTAGGCCCCCGAAGGCATTCACCCAATGTGTTTGCTTATGTGGCAGTTGGCCTGACTCACTGACTGGCTGGGTGTGGGTCAGCATATAAAATAGCACAGTGTTTTAGCCACTGGCCAAACGGCCAATGCCCGATATAACACTGTGCATTTCAGACTTGCGTTCATAGAAATTATTCTTGGCCAAGCAAATAGCTCGAGGCGTTAAAAACCTACTCAAATAGACTGTGCGCAAGAGATGGTTTGTGATAGGCGCACAATTTCTCGAATATCACGTGTTGCAGCCACTTGAAACTGGAGCTCCACTTGGCTGCATCAAGTCAACATAACTGCAACATAGCCCGAGGGATGTTTGCAAGTGTCGCTACATGACAGTCTATATATATATATATATATATATATATATATATATAGTATAGCAGCAAAAGCAGCTCAATGTAACAAGAAGATTAATGGCATCCTCGGCGTTCATTGACATGGTGTTTGCATCCGCCCAGTGTTGACTTCAGTTCTAACACCAACTCGCATTTTTTAAATTGTATTTTTCATGCAGCACTGCTCTGCAACAGCTTTAGCTTCAGCTTACAACGTTATGGGGCTAGTTGAAAGGCGTAAAGATACATTACTCATATATTGAATATTCAAAAATCCAATTTAATCTATGAACATTAAAACAAAAAGCGAAGAGATTAATGGACATATTTAAATCGACTACTTTACACTCTGTCATAAAGTAAGTAAGATATTTTCTTGGCTATTTTATGGAAAACTTAAATAACTTTGCAGTAATTTGGCAATTTAATAGCATAACCCGTAGCTACTTTTAGGGAATATTTTACTTTCCCAACTGAAAGTAAACTTACTTTTGCCACTTTTCAAGTTCTAAAGTTGTTGTTTAGTGTAATAACTTAACTTCTGTATACAAAAACAACTATAATAAAATTGAATAAAATACTGGAAAAATGGTAAGCACAGTTTCAAGTGATAATGAAATACGAGGAACTTTCTAAGTTTTAAACTGCTACACTATTTTAGTGACAAATTAAAAATAGAACCGTTTTATTATCATATTATAATTATTTTACACTGCCTAGATTCCAGACAGTAAGTACTTTCTATAGTAATAAAAACGATTTGGGCACTAGAACAAATTGAAGATTATTTTCTGACAACAGGAATTAATGCTATCAAAGTTCGGGGAAAAATAAATAAAAAAGTTTTATTATCTACAATAATTTGCCGAAATGCCACACAAACTTGAATATAGTAAAAAGCTCAATTTTGAATTGCACTCAAAAGTCATACAAAATTCATAGTGTTGCCATAAATCTCATATGACATTGCCTGTCAATAATGTGGAAACTTTTGCGTTGACAAACAACAACTAACTTTATTAAGTTTCCGGCACAGCGTAAAACATATTAAAATACACTTGGCCACAGCAACAACATTAGTGCCAAATGTGTGCCATACACACGCACACACACATATGTACATGATAATCACTGTCTGAACAAAAAATGAAGAAACTTGCAAAAATCGAACACAGAGAGAAATTGATAAAAAATAACGTTGCCTACTTATGAGCGTCGCCAACTGAACTACTTCAAAAACGCATAAAAAATCAATGGCAACGAATGTGCGCAATAAATGTCAGCGACTCGCAGACAACAACAACAACCACAACGACAACAACAACTACAACAGCAATAATAACAAACAAAAAAATGAAAATGAAAACGCACAGAAAACTTCACATGATGTTTTTTTCCCGCCTCCGGGGCGGAGGTGTGAGGTTCGCATGGTTTCGTTTCTTTTTTATTATTTCGTATAGCATACTTATGTGCGTTGTCAAGGAGCAGCCTACGTGGCAGAAGGCAAGAGGCAGGAGGACAGGAGCAGCCTGTCGTCTGAAGTGAGCGTGTGAATTGGTCGCGGGGCATACAAATTGAAAATCCGCCATAAATTGAAGGAGAAGCGAAAGCAAAGTCTGCGTCTCAAAGCTGATGACAATTTATTGTTCACACTTGTAACTGATGATGGTGCTTAGGGCCACACACACACACATACACACATACACACACGTGCAGCAATTTGGGCCATGTGTGTTTGCGCAAGTATATTTCATTGTCTGCAGCCCAAGCACAAAAGTAGGCTCTACAAATTGCTGCCCATTATTTTGCGCCAAAGTCAATATACAATCTATATATACACAACATAAATTTGATTTCATTTTATTTTTTAGCTGCCCAGGTGTGTGTGAATGAGTGTTCGCGTGTGTGTGTGTGTGTGTGTGTATGCTGGCAATTGTGCGTCTTGTGCTGCTGACAGTCGATGATTTAAAAGCCAGCTCTCGACTTTTGCATAACTTGCTCTTTCAAGTTTCTCACTTTTTCTACTAGTTTTATTTCATTATTTTCAACTTTAGGCACTCACAATGGACTTTTAGCGATTTCCTGCGCCACCTTAGTAGCGTGCCAGCTAAGTGGTTGCATAACTCGCATTCAGCAACTACTTGCATCAAGCGAAAAAGTTTTCCAATACGCGCACAAAGCGAAAAAGGATGCGTGCCTCAAAAGTTGGCGAGGCAAAACGCGCGCGCCACGCTTTAAATGGTGCGGCAAATGATTTAAGGTGAAGCATCTCGTGTATTGCATAACAATTTGCCACCATTATTTTGTATAACTGGACAGCGCCTGTTGACTCCTCCTTTTTCCAAGTCAGCAGCCGCCGCCGCTCGTTCATCACATTTAAATTCATAACAGCGGCAAAAGCAAAAAAAAAAAAAAAAAATAAAGAAAACAAGAATCCACTTTGTTGTTGCCACTGAGCGCTGGATTTATGAGAGTCGCTATAGCTACTAAGTCCTGGCTAATAGCGGCTTTAGAATTTATAGAGTTTTGGCTGCGGCTTAGGAGTGCTTGCCATTGCCGCGCGTATTACGTATACGTAATATCAATAGAGCAGAGCCACACAGCTTGCTCATAAAGCTTGCAACACAAGAAATATTTATGGGTGTGCAGAAATTTGAAATCAATGTACCTCATGGTAGAGGCAGCTATGCGACTTTTGCCAAACATTATCAAATTAAGCTTATAAGCTGATTGATGTACATTTCTTCATGCAAGTGATTTGATACCAAACATAAATTACAACAAAACTCGACTGGAAATGAAGCAACACGAAATTTTCGTGCATCTCAATTTAACAGAAAGTATATATAATTTACATATTTTCAGTGATATAAATATCTTATAGTCGATTTTATATCCGATTAAAATTCAGCTGAATTTATAAATAACTAAATCTAATTATTATTATTATTATTATTTTCAAGTAGAGCATTAGCATTAATCCAATAATTAAGGAACATAAATATGTGTGTTTTCACCTGGCATTAATAATTTAATATAATTATGACTGCGCAAAGACTAAAATGAGCCTGAAATCCACTTTAAACCATATTTCAAACATCGATAACTAAATTAATATGGATAAATAGCTATTGCTTTGAAAGGGTATACAGGTGGCGTCGTAGTGCCAAAGGCGATTATCCTTTGTTATTATTTAAAGCAAAGGCCTTTTCTGCTTTTTGACATATTATGCTATAATTTTTGTGGCAAAACGTTTAGTTGAGCTACATAAATAATAAATAAATAACATAAACACACACACACACACACACGGAGACAACGACGGGAAGGGAAACGGGAGGTCAGGGCATAAAGGACAGGCAGTCAGGCGAGAGGTTTGAGAGCGGTACACATAATGATGGGCTACGTGCAAAAGACGAACCGTTTCCGTTGTTGTTGCTGCTTGTGATAGTCGTGTTGTTGTTGTTGCTGTTATGGCTAGAGTAAGGGTCTTGATTTACAAGCCAGTTGAGCAGGTCTTGTGGGCCATAGCCAACCTCAACTCAGGGGTTGACGGTTGAGTGCTGGTGGCCGGAGGCGTGGGGTTGGTGGCGAACCGAATTAATTTGCATTTTGTTGACTCAATTCATGCAGCAAAATGTTTTTACATAGATTTAGCATAAAATATTTAAAACAATCTCTGAAAGTGTGCATAAAAAAGTGCAATCGTTTTCCAAAGTTTATTTTAATTGTATTTTTTTATTATTTTATGTTATATTTTTTGCTTTTGTGAGGATATTCCTTAGCCCATCGATATGCAAATGCGTTTGTGAGCAAATTGAAAAACTTTGAAGTTCTCTCAACTAATAGTCGTAAATATTTATGCATCCATGTGTAAGCTGCGCAAATGAAATTCAAATGTGTCCAACTGTCTGAGCCAACCAGCTCAGCTAGACTTAGCTGCAATCCTTGGCTGGTTCGATGCTTTCTCAATGGGCGGCAGTCAAATCAATGTTTGCCAGCTTCCATTTATTTCCTTGTAATGTGCCAAGATTATATCAAATTTCATTTTGGCCAGCTACGCTGAGAGCCCTCAAGGAACCAACAACACGAAAACACAAAAAAAAAAAAAAACTAAATATACGAAAAATGTCTGCCATGCATTGCTAATGAAATTAAATTGAAACTTTTGGCAAGAGCCATTGAAATTTTACTATACTGGCTGTGGGCAAAATACTGATATCATGCTTCAATAAAGTAGTTGCGATGAGTCTCAATTAATACTAACATGTTTATGATGTGCAGCAATGCAGCAAGCAGCAGCTGCAGCTTCATTCAATTGGACACGTTTTATGTGCTGTTGCTCTATTCAAATTATAGCATTTTACATGTTATACAAATTCAACCAGAAATTTTCCGTTATTTTCATATTTTTTATGGTTGAATAGTGTAAGAGTATTTATTTGCTACATAATATGTTAAATGCATTTAATTAATTTGCAGCTGTTCAGTTTTAAAACGAATTGCAGAATATATATCCTTTTTTACCCCGAACTCATTAAAAATTGGCAAATAGGGGTGTTTCTTTGTATGCAGCTAAATAATTCTGAATGAATGTAAGGGCTGGGTGCAGGGTATATCCTAGTTGGGCACTCTCGACTAGAGCACTCTTACTTGTTTCGCTTGCTGTTGACAATCGATTTGCTCGACTTTCTTATTCCACTTTCATTTTCACTTTCATCTGATTTCAGCTCAAATAAGCCGCTGGCAGCAGAGGCCTGAAATATATATTTAACAATCTGTATAAACATATATGATAGCAAATAAGCATAAGCGGCATCATCTGCCACAACTCCCATTCGAACAGCTTCTGCCAGCGTCATCTTCATCTGCATCTCGTTGCTGGCGCTGCCTCAGCCAACTAATATAAATTTATGGCCTTAAGAGCGCACAGTGTGACACAGACACGCACAGCAAATTAAAATCAACTGGGAGCCGTCGTTATGAAGGCTTTCACTTTCGCTAATGTGTTATGAGAGTCAGCCAGCCAACCAAACCAAACCAAACCAAACCCTAAAACCACGCCAAGCTAACCAACCAGCCGGGGGAGAGCTAATAAGCGCGGGCGTAAGTATGTGTGTGTGTGTGTGTGTGTGGGTGTATTAGTGTGTGTGTGTGTTTAGGCAAATAGGTCGCCAGTTACACACACTGTCGCACTTTAACGCCCTAAAGCTTACATTGTAGTCCTCGTATTTGGCCAACTGAAAGAAGCCGCCAACGAGCAAGTATGTGTGCTTTAGTTGTGAATGTTTGTCTTAAAGATACCCTGTTCCATTTTTTAAAGCATCTTAAAACAATCAGAAATACGCAAAGGAGATAACGTACCGATACTTTGTATATATATTAAATTAATACATGCGAAATGCAAATTTTTGTATACTCAGAAATACCCGTTTGTTGCCTTAGGTTAACTACAGGGTACTTAAAGGAAGTCTAAGAAAATATGCATTAAAAGTTGAATTTGCGTATGAGTATGTGTGCGTGTATTCTGCCTGATATGTGCGTGTGTGTGTGTGTGTGTGTGCTGCAAAAGTCAAAGCAGAAATTAAACTCAAGCTTAAGGAGGAGGCAGAAATTTCTGGCCGCTGCTGCTCGAAGGAGTCGCGCTTTGGGGGATTACCAAGCATCACAAACGCTGACAAACACACTGACACAACACAACACACACACACACATACATAGACGCACACCCATCAACACACACTCATGTTTAATCAGATGCGCATACATACATATTTGAGTGAGCATTTGTAACTGGAGTGCTGGTGTGTATGTGTGTGTGTATTAGTGCTGTTGAGTTTTTGTATTTTTTTCCGTTTTGTCGTATTTACACTTATTTCATTTCGCAAGTCACTTTGTTTACTACATATTTAACTTAGCCAGCAAGTAAGTTGAGCTTTCGCTGCTGCCTCAAGTTTTTGCTGGTTGCGGGCGCCACGGAGCGTATGAGTGATTAAAAGTTTTAGCATTAAGCAAATTGCGTCTAATCTTGCCGTCGCTTTGTTTTTGCAGCAATTTCTTTTACGTTATGCTAATTGCAACACGCTCCAATAAACAACTTACAAGCAATCGTTGCCAGGCAATCAGCGGCTGTCTCAGATTCGACCTTCTGATGTCTGCTGCCAAATCCGAATCTGAATCCGAATCTCAATCCCAAATCCAAAGCCAATGTCAATCGTCAATAGTTGTTTGTCTTGCCCTGCCCTGCCCTGCCCTGCCCTGCCTTGCTTTGCTTTGCTTTCCTTAGGTTTAGATTGGTTTCGTTTCGTTTCGTATCGCTTTTGGCCAAGACGTTTGTGTTTCGACGCAGTTGGCTGATTTGATTTTCTGTTCCAGAGCCACATGCGATCTAGCATTTCAATTTGCCCGCTGCTTTCCCAATTATTATGCAACAAACAAATAATCTAATATGCTTTTGAAAACTTGACCCAGCTGTCGCCGCAATCTTTATGCCAAGAAAGAAAATACCAACAACCTCAACAGCAAGCCGAATATTAACAAAGAGCTGATAATACTTTTGGGCGCAAAAGTTTTTAATCGATGAAAGTTTTTGCTTAAGTACGTGCCGGAGTTTTTCGACAAAGCCAGCACCAGAACCGAACCGAACCGAATCAGCCCGGAAGCAAACTTTAACCTAATTGGCAACAGCTGTGGGCTCGCATACATCAATTTGTCCAACAAAAAAATATGCACACACTATAATTAATTGGTTTGCCGACATTTGAAACATGACATGAATTCTATTTCTCATTTATGCCATACGTTGCATATTTCAACAGATTTAAAATTACTAATAACCAACTATGATTCCACACAACAACAAGTGTGTAACAATAGTTTTACAATTTTTGTGACAATTAATTTTTATAAAATCACTGCTGCAATAAGTGTAAGCTGTCGAGTTTACAAGTCCATAAAAATGTCTGTATATGACTTTCAACACCCATAACTTTGGCATAACTGAACCGATCATCAAGCACGTTGCCATTTTCTTCATGGTTTGTCTTTAAATAAATACTACACTTCAATTAAAAGAATTTGTAGAATTTTTTTAAAATGTTATTATATTATATTATTTTAAATATCCCCCTACTAATTTTTTCAACATTTTGTTTGTCCAATTTACTAATAGACCTTTAAGCTCGCATGACTAAGTCATCTTAATAAATGCTGCAAATATTTGGACATGTCTAAATCTCAAGCTCCTAAAAATGATACAGAACCAATTTATACAGGAAATACATTTTCTTTGTTTTCTTCAAAAATATTCTCTGCTGCCAAGAATGTCAAAAAAAAATATAATTTAATGAGACAGCTCCCCACTTAGCGCATTTCCACTGGGCCCACACAGAAACGTCATGAAAATATTTTGATAAGCCATAAAGGGATTAACGTTTATCTATTGACGCATGCATATATTATCAAAGCCGAGAGCAAGCATTCATGTAGATAATTACAAGCAGGAAAACAGCTGCCGCATACAAACAAATCTAAATGGAAAAACTTCTAGACACAGACGCACACATGCACAGACGAGCGAGATAGAAGCCCATAAATAATAATTAAATGCGTGACTAATTACTTGTGTAATTTGCTATTATTAAGCAGCACCAGAAGCAACAGCAACAAAAGACGCTGAACAGACGGAAGTTGACGCCAAAATGGCGTTGTCATAATAGATACATATATAGCTAGACATAGAGATATGCACACATCCATATATAAAGGCAGGACACACATATGTTTGTGCCTAAAGGGAGAGAGAGAGAGAGAGAGAAAGTCGCATAATGAGCTGGCAATATGTCGAGTTATGCTTATCGCTAGAAATTAAGTTCGAGTTGCGACTGCTTGCAGATAAGTATTTGTCAATGCATAAGTAATCTAAGCGACTGTGCGTATGACTGTATGTGTGTGTGTGTGTGTGTGTCTATAAGTGTGCGGGTGTTGACGATGATTAAGTTGACAACAACTGTCAACTTTGCTTTGGCGCGCGCTGACATAACCTAACGCACACACACACACACACACACACACGACGCAGACGCAGACGCTGCCTGAGATGACGCACACACACACACACAAACAAATACACACACACAGGCACGCGATTGCCGTGGCAGCTGCCGTGTTGCGGTTTTTCCCATCTCCTTCTGCGGTTTAATGAGTCTTGATTTATTTCATTTCCTTCATTTTCGATACGACTACGTCGACGGCGCCGTCTTTGCGTTGGCTCTAATTCAAACACACACACACACACACACACACACACACACACACACACATACATGTACATATGTGTGTTGGTATGTGCCACGCAACATTCTCGATCTGGCATCTGCTTATTTACATGACAACACCAAAATTCATTACTCATGCTCTGACTCTGTCGCTTTCGCTGTATCTGACTATCTGGCTCTCTGGCTCTCTGTCGCTGTCGCTGTCACTGGCATCTGATATGCGCTGTCTTTGCGTCTGCCACGGACGTTTACCGCTGTCGTTGCCTTTGAGTGTGACAGCACTTGCTGTTTTAATTAAGACATTGATTGCTTAATTAAATTTATTTTCAACCGCCGTTTAATGGTGACATCGCTTAGCGATTTGAAGTGTGACGCGTGGAACGACTTGTGTGCAAATATTATTTTCAAATAGTATTCTCCAAGTGACTTTCACCTTGATCTACATTTAAGTGTGTAAAATAAATTGTTGTCAAAAGAATTCAAAGCAAGGGCTTATCAATTTTAATAATCAAATAATGCACGAAAAGCAATAAGCAGCAAAGGGAAATATCAACTAATCCGTTTGGCAAGCGTCTTAAAATACTTTATTTTTATTTGACCAATAATGCTTCAAAATTATATTTTCATGCAGTTGACTACCCTAGAATTTATTTTGTAAATAACATACACTTTTTTCAAAATATTCAGGACTGCTAAAAAAATTAAAATATTAAAAAAATAAATTCAAAATAGAAATTGAAAAATGCTATTTTTCTACAATTTTAAGCCAAAATTTGTATTAAGGTGTTTTTGTTACAGATTTTGTTTAGTATTTATCTTACATTTCAACTATATTTTCTTAATATTTACAAACGTTAGCCACTGTTATTTTTTCTACAACTTTAAGCCAAAATGTGTATTAGGGTGTTTTTTTTTTGAGATAGTATTTATCTAACATTTCACCTATATTTTTTTTAATATTTACAAACATTAGCCTGGGGAATCAGTACGAGCTTTTCAATATCCGGCACTTAAATTTTATTACTTTGCACATTTGACGCCACCATTTTATGCAACCTGTGCTGCACGTGCTCCCAGAGACATGCTTTCTCACTCACTCTTGGCGCACTTGCCACATTTCGCTGCTGCAAACATTTAGCGCGTATTGCTCGGCTCTGGCGAGCCATTCTCTGCATATAATCTCCATAAAAATACATATAAACAAAATGTAAAATTCATAAAAATTGCGAGCACGAGCATTTTTAGCCCTGCAGCTGGCAGTTCCACTTTAGTTCGCTGCATAGCATTATGTATGTTGTTGCTGTTCCCCTGCTCCATCTCTCTCACACTTGCTTCTCTATCTCTATCTCTCTCTTTTTAACTATGTATGTGTGTGTGCATTTGCTTTAGCCCTGTCTGCGGTTACCATACTCTCATGCAATGTTTATTTGCCCAAGCGCCGCTTGTGGTTTGTTTACACTTTTTTTGGTTTATGTTTCTCCCTTTTGTGCGGGTGTCAATTTTATTTACTTTTTACTGCACTAACTTGACTTTTATGTCCGTTTCTACTCCCTGCTTCCTGCTTACTGCTCCCTGCTTACTGTTGCCTGCTTATTGTTCGCTTCTATTCTGTCTACTTGTCATGCGATCTCTGTACTCTAAAACTTATTTCCTAAACGTTTTTCTCAAGTGGGCTTTTCTTCAAAATTGCATATTATTGTTTTGACTGCACATAGTACAGCTAAACAAAATGTAGAGAATATGATTTTATTTAGTTTACAGCTGATATGCACACATATAAATATTGAAAAAGTATTGCATTGAAACTAGAGCTGGTTTAGTGACTGAGCAAAGTAATATCCCAAACTTATCTGCGTTGCTAGCCAAACTTTCTGTTCATTTCTATGGCAATTTATATATATATATATATATATATATATATGTAGGTAGAAAACTTTTCCATTATTTCTGTCATAAATGCATATAAAAAGCTTGGGGCGCTTTGTGCAAGTCTTGCAATATTAATTACAACTTCAAAATAGAAATCCCTAAAATATTTGTGACAAGCGATTCAAAAGCGCCACAGAGTCGCTAGATTGAAAAGAGAACAAATAAGTTTGCTGCAGTCGAGAGTTATCGACTAGAAGATACCCTAATATAATTTCAAAGTATCCTGCACATAAATACACAAACACAACGTTAAAAACTGCATTTAATACATGCTAAAATAAATTTCTACCTTTTGTTCATACTGTGAAATTTAAATGATTATAAAATGGAAAATTATAGATATATTTCTTGTGCAAATGGACAAGCAAAAAGATCAGGATACAATAGAGGCTAGCTTATATATGATTTTAACAACTCTATTATAAACTTGTGCTTTTGCATTAATACAGGGACAGGGTATAATAAAGAGAGCTCAGCCAAGCACACACACACACTACACAGAGAGAGAGAGACTCGTACGCATAATGTAAACATAAACAGGGCAATATAATATGAATAGCCGGAGGCGAGCAGCAACAGTCGCCAACTGGCAGCCAGACCCGTTAGTCGCTTCAGTTATAAACCCAGCTAAGAGATGGACATTCAATTCGCCGTGGAGAATGCTCACGATGAGAACATATTGACACACAAGCTGCCACTGGAGAAGGAGGTGACAAATGGCCCCAAGGGAAGATCAATTTCAATCGAGCTGCAAAATTTATTTGGCATTTTCAGTTGTACTTGTCGTTTATGCTGTCGCTGCTGACGCTGGAATCGCATCCGGATGATCGCTTCAATTGTGATGAGGAGACGATTCGCATGCGCCAGAAGCTGCTGATCTATAAGGCCGAAGTGGATGCACTGGATCGCAATGCGGATGACTACTACCAGAAGAAGGAGCAGCTGATCTTCAAGATCTTTTGCGAGTTCCGCGGCCTTATCTATGAGCCCGACCTGCACGAGTGTCAGTGTGAAGACGAAGATGAGGATGATTATGTAATTGAAGACAATTGAATGCGACTTGAATGAAAAGCGCTTCAAAGCACATTCAGAATAAAGGTGTTTGCTCAGCTTTGCTTCACTGCACAATGCTACGTTGCGCTGTCTCAACTTTAGTTTAGATTTAATGTTCTGGCATTTGAATTTACCTTTACCCGGAGCCGGTAAAATGTGCAGTCAAGAGGCCAAAGCTCCAGGACACAGACGCAGGCCTAGGCTGTGGGCAGGACTACAACTTTGTACCTTGTCTAGAAATTAATTTCAACTATTGCCACAACGAGGTGGAGCCTGGCTGGCAAAGTCATTTGAATGCCGAGCGTATTATTTAACAACCAAATAAACAAGCAGCTGGGCGTGGCACTGACTTCTCGTCGTCTGTGTATGCAGGTGTGTGTGTGTGTGTGTGTGTGCTTCCACAAAATGACTTAACATGTCTGAAACTGGTTGGATTATTGCTCTGACAGGCAACGACAAAATATATTGTTGTCGGTATGCCGTTGTGAGTATGCCGCATCATTGCCTACAGGTGCCACCAAGTGGCGTGTCCATGTGGCTTATGCACGACTTGAGCGTAGACATCATTAGGCAAGAGTGCGTACCTTTTTCTCTCAGGAATGCTTTAGCAAATTGGCCAAGGCGCTGGCTGGAATGTGGTTCCCGAGCTATCGAACTCAACTCAACTGAACAGAACTGAACTGAAGCTTCATTAACATTTCGCTGCACGACGCATGCAAAAAAGGAAAAGCATCTCATGGAATTTGTTTAATTAAGCATAGTTGCCCAACATGTTGACATGTACTGCCACGCCCCCCACCCCTCCCTATCCCTCGCTGCCTTGCGAATTAATTGCGTAATCGAATTTAATAGCTAAATGTTCAGGGGCAACTTTAAACTAGCTACTTGAGTTATCAACTAGAAATGGCTGCAAATGTTGCCTTAATTAATTATCGCAGAAAACGCGATATTCCTGACTCTATCTCTGTCAGGCACACATGCACGCCCCCTAGCGGGCAAAGCGTGTAATTAAGCACCGTCTACCGTTTAGCCCCATCTGTCATCCCCTTGCCCATAGCCCCGCTTGGTTAGCGGTTTTTAGGTGCGTGCTGTGCTCGGCTCGAGTTTGCCGTTTCGACCCATTCACTCAAGTATTAATAACGCCAAAGTGTTGCGTAGGAAATTTATTAAGATGCCGTCGCCGGCAGGCGCTGCCACTCAGCGGCAACACTCGGTCGGACCGTTCACGATGCCTCAGCTGTTGCCACTTCAACATTTTTGGGGTCCTCCATGTTTTTTATTTTTATTTCTCTTTTTGTAGTTTGGTTTTCGGTTCGCAATTGGTGGGCGGCTTGCCGCTTGGCTCTTTAGCTTTAGCTTGGGTCATTTATTAACAATGTGGCGTATGCGTAATTTTTAAAGCGCTGCTCGAAACGTGAAATAACTTAAAAAGCACACGCATAGGAGGCTGTCTAAAAATGGCCATGAAATTCATTTAATATTGCCGAAAAATATTTGCTCAGATATTTTTTAAGCTTAATTTCATGATTTATTTTAATGGTTTTTAGCAAGAAGAAATCAAGTAGGATGCTTTAATATCCTGGCAGATACTTCGATTCAATTTATCTAGAACATAATAGTCTATACATCAATGAATATAAATACAACAGCTTGTGCGAATGGGTAAAAAGTAAAAAACAATTTTATCTTCATAAACACAAACATTTAAAATGTAGAATTAATCATGACCAAACTGTGCTCGGTATAATCTCAATATTTTACATTTTTGAACACTTAATCTCTCCTAAGACCGAGCATTGAAACAATTTCTCATTTTATCACATTATTATTTTATGCGAACAATTTGCCACTTGTCTTATTTGAAAATTGCATGTACTAAATAAATAAATTCGCTTGCAGCACATTATTTTTATGAGCACAACTTTTTGCAGCTATCGTCAGGCAGTAAAATAATATTTTATTTTATTCTTTTGGGTGCAATATTTTTTAAACGCAACGCCAAAAGACGCAACCCACATGCGTTTTCCTGTCCGGTCCGCCGGAAAGTTTTCACCAATAAGTCAAGCTCAAAGCCAGGGAGCAGTGTTTCCGAGAACTGCGACTCCAACTGCACAAAAGATGAACTGACAATGCCATAAAATAGTTCTAGCCGCAAAAGACAGCAAAAGGACACCGGCTGCAGTGCCTTGAAGAAGAATAATGTGAATGTGTGGTGCGATAGCTTTATAAATACTATGTAAGTGTATTTGATGATTATACACAGGACTCGCCAGTGGTCGAATTATGATTAATTTTCTGTTTAAAAAAAGTTTTTTTATTCTGTCACATATTTTAAATTGACAGTTTTAGAAAAATTGTTCCCAGAAGTTTATCAGGATAGTTATTTAAATGGCAATTGAGGTCAGATGACGTATGTAGTATTATATTTCTTTGTTTGCTTTATGAAAAATGGACTAAAATAATAAATTATTATCTTAGATATATAATTCTCTTGACACACATAAATATTTGTTATTTAATACTCTCCTGCATTGTATATATGTATTTTATAATTTTACAGCCATCGAACCCGCACGCTGAGACGTCGATAGCAGGAGAATTGTGAGATAAAAAAAAAAGAAAAAAGTGTAAAAAATATCTAGACACCCGCTGTGGGTGTGAATTTATGGTTGTAGACAACGTAAGGTCATAGTTCAGCATATGTCTGCATGGCTTGGCCCAACAAATCATCATTAAATGGAGCACATAGAGCGTGGACAACGGCAGCGACTGCATGTTGGGGTGCCATAAATAATAGTTTAATTATTTTATTACTTAAAAATGCACAACAAATGCGTTTTACACACGCGCTGACAATTAACGTGCACAAAATGCAAACTTTAAGTCCATAGAATAATTGCGTTAATAAAAACGTAATGAAAAGTGGCCAAAAGTGAGCAGCAAAAGCAGCCTGGTCCAGAAAATCCATTCAGGCAACAGAAAAGCCAACAGCCCAGCAGTAAGTAACTGGGCTGGCAAAAAGGGGGAGTCGCTCCACACAAACAACAAATGGCAGAGCGGTGGGGTTGGGGGGCTAGTAGGGCAAATGGTTTTCATTTCAGCTCTTGGCATGGCGTTTGAAATGTCACAACAGTGCGACAAAAAGGCGTTGCCGCAATTAGCCAGCCAGCCAGCCAGCACACAGAACACGGTATATATGGCTAGGTACATGGAACGCGGCATGTGTGCGCATACTTTTTGCTGGCACAGTCGCAGTCAGAGTTACAGTCACAGCCACACTGTGTGCCTTGATGCTTATTATGCTTGTGGCAACCCTTTGCAAATGGGCTCCATTTCAACACGCCATACCAATGTGGATCTCTGTGTGTGTGTGATCATAATTGTAGTGGCTGCAAATAACAGCAGCAACAGCAGCAACAACAACAATTACAGCACACAACAAAAGCCTTTTTACAGTCTCTGCCACCCGTATTCGCCCCCGGTTTGCATGTTGCTGCTGTCGCCTTTCGTTCTATTCGTTGCGCCTGCTTAAAAATGTCAACTGTAAATTCTTTAGCGCTTCTCCCTTTGCTCTTGCTGTGGTTGTTGTTGTTGTTGTGGTTGTGGTTCTTGTTGCTGTTGTGTAAAGCAGAGTTCATGTAACCCTTACGGCTAATACAAATAATACAAAACATACTTATTGTAACAACAACAACAATAATGCTAAGCACTGGCATTTTATTAAGATGTGCACTAGAATTTCTGAAGACAGCCAGCTAAAATGATTGGTACACAAAGGAAGACAAGGATAAAGAAAGAGTAAAACGCTGGCGATTCTTAGCATAGTTGACTCTGAGATAAGCTTAACGAAGCTACCTTATGCATACATGTTTGTTAAGGAATGTAGATAACGTTACATGGATATACTGAAGGTGCTTGTACACTTTAAAGTTAAACCATTTGTGAAATTAATATAATTCCTCAATAAATGCATTTATTTTCTCTAAGCGCAAGCATTTTTTTTTTGATTTTTCAAATATTGCTAGTACTTAAAGTGTAAAATTACAAAAAGAGAAAAAGAAAAGAATAAAAAACTGACTGAAGAAATAAAATTGAAAAATTTGTATTTTAATTAAAAATTCGTGATGCACCTGGTCTAAAATAAAAAACCAACATGTATTTCAGTTCTATAGACATATTGGTTTTTGCATGTCAACTTTGTGTACGCTGACGTTTTCATAACGATCGAATGGTGAACACAAAAGTAACTCAATAAACTAGTAAACTAGTTTATATAGTGCGCAGCAGCAGGTACTGATATGTATATGAAAACACTTTAAACTGGGTTGCAGGGTATTGTGTTTTTAACTAGAGCAAATTAAATCAACTACCGCGCACACAATTCAGTTAGAAAAGATTTCAGAGCAAAAATGAACGAAATATCAACAATGGAATATTCCTATAAGCTACACACTTGGTTCGTCACAGAAAAATAAACAAAACACATTTTGTTTTGTATATAAACTCTCATGCATTGGCGGGCAGTCAGAATTCAGCGGGGTAGATAGTTCCACAGACTGAAATGAGATATTTAATCGTATAAACTATTTATACTCATGAATAAAATGCACATCAAATTGCAGTTGAAACATGAGAGAATTTGGATAACGGCTAATTAGCAGAGAAAATAACTCTACGAAAAGTTTCGCATTACGGAGCGAAAAATAAACGATGAATCACTTTTAGGGTGAAGCAAATTCGTTTCTTTTCTGCTGAACTAACATTTTGCGTGGTGGCTTCGACTGTAAAATTATTGCTGGCAGCTCAAGGGTTATGAGAAAACTAGCAAAACTGAAACAAAAAACAGCAAACCAAAAAGAAAAAGCAACAAAAAGAATTGCTGCTTACGTTTGAAATAATTTCATTTGAGGGGCGTGCCACAAGGCAGGCAGACAGGCAGCAGAAAGGCGCAGCAGAAGTGAAGTGAAATAAAAGAAAAGAATGCTAAAAGTTTTCTCATGTCGCGCAACGAGAAGCGGAAGCGGAAGTGGAAATGGAAACGGAAGTCACATTGGACGACATGTGCGGACATGTGGCCATAATTTCAACACTCATAAATATGTAGATTTACTTTTTGTGCACTTTGCGGGATTGCCGCTGTGCCAATCACATTATAGTCATAGCTAAATGTATATACACATACATACATATATAACACACACATCCATACATATGGCTTGATAGAATTCCGTTGTTGGCCAAACAAAAATAAGCAAGTACAGCATGGTTTTAATTAAAAAATTGAGCTGCCGGCAGGAGCTGGCCAAAATAAATACAAGTACATGCACAAATACCAAATTTAAAGCAACAACAATGAGGCGCAACAAAAATATCAACAAAACTGGCAAATTATACAAAAACTTTGCTGTTCACACAGACATTACAATAATAAGAGCAGCAGCAGTAACAAAGCAGGTAACAACAACAGCAACAACAACAACAACCGCAAGCCATTAAGCAAGTCTTGAGAAGCACAAAAGCGTCGATGGCATAAAAAGGAATTCACCAAGACAACGAACAACGGAAAATGCGGAGACCAAAAAAACCACGCGGCTGCAAACGTAAACAATGCCACAAAAGCAACACGTGCCCCCAACCAAAAGTGACACATCCCACACCTCCCCAACCCCCCAACCTGTGCCCTCGGCGCCCTCTGTTGACGCCCCCTTACACGCCTGCTAAATGCTCACGTAGTCGTCTTAATGAGCCACAGGTTTTACTTATACAATGCCTAACGCCGACAGGTAGCAACAATAAAACCGAAAGAGAAAGCAGCAGAGAGAGAGCGAGAGCGAGAGCGAGTCTGTGTGCCAACAAAAAAGCAGCGTCCAAAAGAAAATGAAATAAAATGGCTTCATTTATTAAACACGAAAATAAGGGACACCAGCAGCCTTTTTTGGTCGTGCGTTTAATTAAAAATATCAAAACACCAAAACACAACACGACGAATAATAATAAAAAGGAAGAAAATAAAACAGCACAAAATGTCCTCGGACGCCTCCAGGGGGCCGCCTGTGACATTGGGCACCTGGCGAGCGAGCAAAGCAATGAAACTTTCAAACAATTTCCACATGTCAAACTACAGAGAGTACCTCCAGCATAACCTTCTGTCGTTATCCGTACGTTGACGTCTGCGTCGGACAGTCGTAAATAGTTTGTAGACCAAGCCCCCCAGGCTCTGACACCATGTCTGGCCATCTGACAATGTAGTAATTTGGCCAAATTGTTAGCATCTAATTGGCAGCACACACACACACTAATAAGGAAAACACATATGGTATAAAGAAATCAACATACAAAATGGCAGCCAAACTAGCAGTAAAACCAAAATCGGTTTGTTTTCTCTGAAAGTAAAAGTCAACAATAAAGTAATAGATTCTTAAGTGCAGTTGAAAACATTAATTGGTGATCACTTTATTTGTACATGACGGACATGGCTATATCGACTCGACAGTAATTGCTGATCGGGATTATATATACTTTATGGGATAGGAGATGTCTCCTTTTGTCTAATATTTCAAGATGCCTTCCTTAATGAGAAATCTAAGAAATTAAGTTAAAAAAAAGTGAAATTAGTTTGAAATGAAACATTTATGTTTTCTTTCAAGTTTTAAATTATTTAAGCCAAGTTAATCCGTTACTCATTATATATTATAGTAAATATTATACAAATCATAATTAAAGCAAACTATTCCAAGTGAAAAAGTGTTGCTCAAAATTAAAACCACCGGCCAAAATAAAGCTTCAATGATTTAAGACCCACAGCAGCAATCAATGCAAAACATTTGTCAACGTACCGAACCCGAAACCAGGCCACATATCAAGGCGATAGAGATAGGAACAGAGGTAGAGATACGAACGTGAAATGTGAAATGTAGCAAAAGCTGCAATTATGAGTGGCATTCAATCAAAAGAGCTCCAAGCAACAAAATAGACAAACACATACACATGAATATGCGGACAGTAAAAGAAAAAATGTTTGCCAATATTTGGCATGAAAAGAAAGTTGCTGACAGTCAAATTGGTCATAGAAGCACACACACACACACACACACATAGAGAGAAAACCTAGGGCCACAACAAGATATATGTGGGGCTAGGCAGGAAGCGTTATAAAAGCCATTAATACATACTCACACATAAACCGAACCACGAAATCAAAGTGTGAATACCGCTCAATGGTTTTCTCACATGATAGTCGCTTAGATTGCGCCGGGAAGGGCTGGATGCTGAAACCGTTTTAGGCATTGGTCAGGGTATTTTATTGTTTGGTCTTAGAGCGCCCGACCGACAATAAAACGCCCGAAAAAGGCAGCAAATCTTTCATTATTCATTATAAGCGCCACACAGGCCGCAATAACTTTTAGCCGGGCCAAAAAGAAACTCAAGTCATTTATCTTGCAGCCGCTCGATAGTCGTCGTTGTCGGTAAGTCAGTCAGCCAGTCCTTGTTCCTGCACCGACATAGCATAGCACCGACCCCAAAATTTCATCAATCTTTCAATAATGCGGCTCAAATTGCTCGCCTCGCTCTCTCTCCCCCTCTCTCTCCCTCTCAGGTAAGTACTTGTAGTGGTGAGCAGCCAGAGTTCAGTGTCATGTAAATTTGTTTGCGCTGTTGCACGTAGCCAATAAAACGTCTTTGAATGTGCCCTCACTTAAGCGGCAATTGAACCACTATAAACCCACACAATCACAATCACACACATACACAAACTTACACACTTACACTTGCACACATACACGTCTGAGGCAGGTCATCAGGATAGAAAGAAAGACAGTCGAAAGTAAATAAATCATGCGGCCAGCCAAGTCCTTGAACTGTTTACGCGTCCCACGCTTCAGCGCACCAAACAGACTTTTATTTATTTTTATCATTTTTCTGCCATTGACGATGCCAACATACACACACATACATACATGTCTAAATATATATATATATATCTATATTTTTTGTCTTCCGTTTCGGTTTACTTGATGGCTAATAAATTCGTACCGCATTCGCATATCCCTTTTATTTATGTTTGTGTTTAGCGTTTTTTATTGATTATACTGCGTAAAATATCTACCCGAACGCCGGCACCAGCGTCAGAGTCCTTGCCATCCCAATCTTTTTTTTTAAACATATTTCACATTTTATAAGTTCTCAACTTGTCAGATATATCGCATGGCTTGTCGCTTCAGTGCGCCTAATGAAGTTATAGCTCGTTTCGGCTCTCGGTTTTCGGTTTTCGCATTTTCTTTCATTGTTACATGGGAGCTCTCTCTGTCTCTCTCTCTCTCTCTTCTTGTTCTCCATATCTCTGGGGTAATATATTTTCATTAGCTCGAAAATTAAGTTGTTCGGGTTCCACTTTTGCCCTGCGTCAGCTTAAATTATTTTCATTTATTTAATTGGCAGCGCACTGAATTTATGAAAATTACCATCGATACATTTAACAAATGTTTATGGCTGAATGCGCCTCATTTGTTTAAGCAGATGTCCAAATAAAACCAAAAGAACACCAATCAATATTATATATGTCTGATGAGTTTTTATGCCTTGCATATGGTAAAGTCGCACAACTCATATTAAAATGTTTATTAGCTAATTTTTGAATAAAGACAATCAAAAGCTTTTATAGCATTTATGGAAGTATTACTTTATATGCCAGTATAATAAATGTGGCCAAATGTAGATAATAATAATTAATTGATCATTTTGAGAACGTTGTTTCGTAAGAGGTTTTATACCTTAAACCTTGCAGACCAAAAGACAGGGAATATTTCATATTTTGTAAAAATGTTTGCCAATATAAGTTTGCAGTTAAAGTTAAAGCTTTTTTTGTTTCCACTTTTCTAAAAACTTCAAGATTCTTTGCAATAACTTCACACACTTTCGTAGCAAGCAGCCCCATCCCGAAAACTTGAAACTCTTCTCGCACTTATCAACCGACAGATTCAAGATATATGGCTGCGTGAGCAGTTCGCCGCTCTGAGTCAATCCGCTGATATCAGAAATCCAGATGCGAATGCTGCTGATGCCACTCGATCTGGCTGGAGCCTGTCCTCTTGCTTGATGCTCCAATGCAATCAGGCTCTCGATATATTCCAGAAAACTGACTGCCGACCGATTCATGGCTAGCAACGACAAATAAATGCGGCTGCCTGTTTAGCTGCCAGCTGCCTTAAATAGCAAAAGATTCAACTGAGGCGTTGACCAATGGATTTAGTCAGAGCAAGCAATAAATGAAAGAAACACTTGTACGGCAAAACTGCTATTGAAAGAGTTGGGTCTAGAAAGAAGGAAGATAAGAAATGAGTGTACGTTTTGAAGAAATGCTGCACGTCTCGTTTGTCAAGCGGACATGGACATGGAAGACGGGTAAAGGACACTCCTGCGGCGACAGGTTCTCGGCACGTAGCCAGCCAGAGGCCAAAGCCAAATATGCCTGACACCGCGCTCTGGCCTGGTGTGACTTCATGACAGCCAGCCGGAATTGTCGCTCGACGTGGCATTACAACTGGCAACATTTAACTGGCAGCTGGCCAGTTTAGCCACAAGCCTTTTATAAGCCAATTGCCGACGGTAGCGATTTGAAAGCAAAGCTTATTTCTCTTGACAAATTGTCATATGCTCAAGAAATCATTCGGTATAAGTCACGGCATGTTTCTGTTAGTCATCTAAGTGATGGTCTACTGTATTTGAAATGCTGCTGCGTTAACTGCAATGTTCTGTTTTCTGACTATACTCAATCAATTTGTAAACCAATTCAAGGCTTTTTTTCAATTGACTTTTTACTTAAATTTCTTACATAACATTACATTTAATAAGTTTTAATATATATATATATATATATTTTGACAACATAAAGTTGTTATCCCTTTGAACAAATCACACGCATATCAAATCAAAGAATAATTTATCCATAATTATAAATATTTAATTCAATAAAATGCGATTTGCTTTGAGCATTTTCTGAGACTGCCCCAAACAGACATTTCAAAGTTGATTATTAAAGACAGTTTCTGTTTAATAATATTGAATGCATCAAACGGAATATCTTGACCTACCGCAGGGAATATTGTTTGGTTGTGAGTAAAATGCAATTAGGCAAATGACAAATTTGATGTACATATGTCAAGGAATGTTTGCGTGAGATGCCCTAAACCGCTATATATCAAAAACAATTGATTTTAGTAATTATTTCACAACTGGAGGCAGAGAAATTTACTAAGTACGCAAACTGTATTAAATGGGTAAATGTAACGCATTAAAAAGTATGTAACAGGCAGAAATTACAATCTCCGACAGTATATTTGTATATTCACATTAAAAAGCAAATCAAAGCAACCGACACAATTTTGAACAGCTAGTAGTATGGAAACACAAAATCTATTTACAGTCATTGTATAACGTGCACATAGAAAACAGTTACTAAATTCTCTTTTTTAATATCGTCTAGTTTTTGTAAAAATAATATTTTTTCAAAATTTTTTTATTTCAATCGGTCAGTTTCATTTTTTAGTTTCTTACCAAAATGTTGATGAATTTTCCGGGGATCACTCAGCGACCAATGGACACGGAGGACAATGATAACCATCTCATTGCAAGGGGGCGCTGGATCAACCTATACAATCCGGTAAACGGCCTAATGAGGCGATGTATTCGACCGCGCTACGGAAAGCGTGTGACTGTTGAGACGGCGCGAGATCTTATTGAGCCATTGCTACGTCAGATAACCGGACAGCAGGCGCTCGCCAATCTGGTTTTACTCGTGGGACCCGCTTCCATATATTCCTCGAATCACAAGCTGCATTGCTTTAACAGTTATGCACTTAATCATTTGGGCAGCAGCAGCATAACCCAGGAAGAACTTGAACTTGTACAGCAATACCAGATGGTACTTAAGTACGATATTGTGTATACTGAGGAACGGCTGACACTCCGCTCGCTGGCCTCGAGCATTAACCTTATTTCGAAACTGAAGCAGGTACGTTGGCTACCGCCACGTATCAATGTCCAAGTTATTCAGCCGCCCTCGATAAGTTCACTGCGGCAGCCCAAAATTCCAGTTCGCATGCGTGTCTCCGATTTGAGACGTTTTCAAAGAAAACAAAATGAAGCCGATGGAATTGTTGTAGGACACCCAATTTGGAAGATATAGTTTTAAATGTAATGCCACGAATTCAAAAGTCTGCTGTTAATTTTCAAAATTAATATACATCTATATATACAAAAATAAATATCACATTGTTTATAGTACAAATTAATAGTCGGCAAGGGAAACACAGAGTGGGCGACCATCGGAGGAGCATCGTCAGAGAGCGCTTTTCCATCCTTCAGTAAGCGTTCCCCTTAAGCTGTTAACTAACACAATGATATCGCTAGGCCTTAAAGTACAATTTTCTCATATTTTTTTATACGTATGACAGCTAATAGCCTGATTGCTATAAAATGTATATCTAATTGAGCTAGACACTCAATCTTTTAGAACACAAGGTAAATGCTTTCAATCTACATAACAATAACCGGAGAGCAAGCGACTGGGCATAATAAAAGCTTATTGCTATAGCGAAGAGCGTAACTTCAAATTGTCGAGTACTTTTCCTCAATGGGTGCATTCAAGAGCACTGTCGTTCGATACGCATAAGCATAACTGGCAGAAAGCGGTCTTAACGGTTGAATAAACATACGACACTCGATAGCCGAGTTGAGCCTGGATTGGCCATTAGCGACATCGGACGTGCACTGCTCAAATTGAAGTGTTATGGGGACATTATCCATTATCCAGTCGACAGCTCCGACTCATCACTCAATTAATCCCCTGCGCTTCAGCGCTACCCCTACCATACCCCACCTTGGCTAACCATAGCACCTTTGTCTTCAAGCACACACCGGGCGACTAGCGCTGGAGTCGTTTCTGCGGTAAGCCTCCTCAGCTGTCATTATTTGCTGCAGCTTAACTAATCGCACACGAAACGAGCAACAGGAACTGGGAGCTGAGATCTGGGATCATCGAGGTCATGCCATACTCAGCCTCATTGCTGTCAATTGTTTTATTTCCAATAATCGGCAATCTGGAGCACAAATGACAATAACAAGTACAAGTGTGTTAGTTGAAAAGTGTTCGACTAAGACATACGCTGTACTTAACTGTAAGATGCAAGAACCGCAATGATTACAACAAATATATATTTTATTAACAACTTCTAGTTTTGGTTACTGGCAAAATGCATAACTTCTGGGCTATTATTTTACAAAAAAACAGCTACCAAATATTGAAAATATGAATTTAGCTAGAATCCACAATTTTCTCGCTTTCTCTCACTGAGCCACAAAATATAAAGTCCATAAGCTCGAGGCAAACTCTTTCTGTCTGCTCAATGCAAACACAACTCATTGGAATCGCATTCAACCATTTTATGGCTACAGGGTATAGCAAACACTTTACGTTTTACGTGTCCTCTCACATTTTTGGCATTTTATGTTGTGCTCGGGTTTTCTAGGCCAGCATTGGCAGCATATGTGTATCCGTGTTGGTTTCTCACTCTCTGTGTGTGTGTGTGTGTGGGGGTGTGTCAGGCGCACTTTTCCAATCCGTTGGTTTTGTTCTTTGGCAGTTTTGTCGGTCGCATTGCCCATCGAATACTGCAATTTACACAAACGCCTCGCATGCTGCATCATACACTTTGTGGCTGGACAGCGGGTCAACAGTTTTTAAGTTTGTGCTTTGCTTTAGATTGCATTTCAACCTCATATGCTGGCCAGCGTGTTTATATATATATATATATACGGCCAGCGGTTGGCCAACGCGACGGTTACCTCATGTGATGTCGGCCAATGTGGGAGGTGGTTTTATGTTCGCATTGATTGAAGTGGGTTATAAATCCAGCGTTTATGATATACACATATGTTGGTATGATTTAAGTTGAATAGCTAGCTAGTTTATGTTTACAAAATATTACAGTTATAGGCAATTCTTTAGGCCATATTTATTGCTGACTATATCCTGTTCAAAACTTCATTGATGTTGTTCAACAGAGTTTTCAAGCACACAAAGTCTAGCAATAATAGAGCGTCAGATGATCTGGTTTTCCACCTCCCATGCAAAGGAAGGCGACTTTAAGTGAAAGAGGCAACAGCTTTCAACACTTCAGGTTTCAGATTCCTCTTGCATGTTTGCTCTGGCTTTTACAGATTTTCACATTTTGGTCACATACTCGGTGTGCTTCTTCCAACTTTAACTTGTGCTATGTGCTCTATCACAACTTCAACTTTGAGTTTTGCTTTGTGCAAAACTTGCTATAGTTTCTCGTTGGCATTGATGCCTTTGTCTGGCATCATGTGCGAGCACGTCATGGCCTCCAGTCTTCAGCAGCTGAATGGCTCCAATGAATATGAACGGCATTGGATTTGGCTGCTGCTGATACTACTGCTACTACTGCTACTATTGTTGTGTGTGCTGTGCTCATCACGCATCAGTCGGGGCAACAATGTGGCTAGATGAGCACAACTTTTTGGCCAAATGCAGTCTGCTGCCTGAAACTGGTTGCCGTGCATCTGCTTAATATCCATTTCAAATGGTAATCGTATACATGTTCGCCCATTATTCCACTCATCCATTAGCGAACACAACCATTTTTTAAGCTCTAGTCTCTGAACTCTGTTCTGGCACCAAATATTCGATTTATTGCAGTGGGTATCTGGGTACCGTATCTGGGTATCAAAAAGTAGTACAGCGACCGTTGGTAATTTGCATTTAATTAATGCCCAGCACTATTTTGCAGCCCTGGGAACTCGCAGCGGGCACTGGAGTCGCGTTGTTAAGGCCTATTGTCATTTTCATTGTGTGATATTGGAATTTGCAAGTTTGTCAAGCGGACGTTGAATATGCATTAATAGCAGCTCTACGTAGTTTTCGGTTGCAAAAGCAAATTGTTGCTCTCATGACATTATTGCTCTGTGGGTACTTAAAAACATGTACTATAATATTGAATTTTTGGCATGAAATTTGATAGAAAAATAAACCATCTAAAAAGTTCTTTTATTATACTGTTTAACTGCTATTTAGACCTTTATCATAATTTTGAGTAATAACTTTTATAGAAGGAAGAAATAACGCCGCATTATAACTGTACTCAAAATGTTGGCACAGCTTTTGGGCGAAGAAATTAACACACATTTTAGATGTGGCAGCAACATTTGGAAATGAAAATGGAAGCATTTCATAGCCGAAATAAGCATAATGAAAATAAATGTTGCCTACTTTCTGGGGCGTTCAAATTAATTATGACAATTTCCGCTCATTTATTGGTGCTTCAGCGCTCACACAAATGTTTGTCAAATTAGCACAAATCCCGGACAGCAAAGTTTAGTACAATATATACGAAATCATTTGTGTCACTCCGAACTTGCCGCATAATTTGCCAGCCATTGAAAACAATGCGAAACAATATCCACTTGAACTATGGCCACATTTTGTAAGCCGCCTCTTGAAATGCGCTTAATTTCAATCAGCGCGCTCTGAAACAGTGGCAGAATAAAGCAACAACAGCAGCACTAGCCGAACTAAAACTTGTTTTCATGACAAAATAAACACAAGCCAAGTCGCTAGGCAAACAAATGGCACAAGAGCACAAGAGAACAAAGCCAAATTCAAACTGAACTGAGCTGAAATGAGTTGAGCAGAACAAAACAGTCAAAGTTATGACAAAAACACAACAAGAACAATTAAAACAATAAAATGCTCTTTTTAAACGCAACGACGAAGATTGCATTCCCTTTTTCAAATTTATATAAAGCTAATTTATATTCGTAGTAACTAAATATATACCATTGCAGAGCGGGCTAAGGCGTAAAGTTGCTTTTAAAACTCCTAGCTTTATTTTCGACTTTGAAAATGTACCTAAATCTATTTTTAAACTGGTTCAAATAGCTGTAAATACTAAAATTTCAAGATGTCGCAAATTTCCTAACAAAACTATTATGCCCACTCCAAGTGCAGCTAAGAGTGTTCAACGTTGATAAAACCGTTCACAAAAAAATTGTCGTTTAAAGCTTAATAATATAGGTTGAATAGTTATTTCAATAACAAAAGACAATTTTGAAAATATTCCTATCCCAATCCATATGGGAACAAAAGTAAATTTAAACATTTTTTGTTTCATACATTTGCCATTGATCTAAAAAGTTCAAAATGTATATATACCCGATAGAGTGGATTTTTCTTTTCCCCAAAAGCGCAGTCGGAATGAAACGCATTTTTCTTAATTTGCAGGCAACAAAAAAAGGAAAAAATAGGAGCATAATTAAATGCGCATCATCTATCTAGCGACTTGAAGCACAAACACAACTGGATGCACAGAGCATGGAATACGATTAAGCAACTGCGCCTAAAAGTTTGTAAGCGAAAATTAAAAGCAAATTAAATTATTCGCCGTCGCCGTCGTCTGTCGACTGTCGACTGTCGTGAGTCGTTCTGTCTCTTGGCAGAGTTGCGGAATAAAATGCTGGTGGCTTGCGGTCGCTTTGGTACTTTGCGGTGCTCCGCATTTGCGCGGTGATTCACTGTGTCCGCGTTGGAGAGGAGTCGGTGGAGGCGTACGCAAGGAACGGGGGCGTATGCGTAATTTTTCACACTTTTAGACTGCGACTGCTGCTGTCTGATAATTTATGCATATTTTTTTATTTATTTATTTTTACTGAATATTTTGGCATTTTATTAGGCGTCACAAATTACATTGCAAATGGCACACGCTGCAGGATAATGCAGGAGAGAGACAGAGAGCGAGGGAGAGAGTGAGACAAAGAGAGCAAAAGACCGACAGCTTTGGACATGGTAAATGGCACCTTGGGGATTTGACTAATAGTTTGCTAATGCGCGTTTTATGCGCTGGAGGTTGTGGCTGGTGAGTATGCCAAATTGATGCTGGCAGCAGAGTAATGAAAATATGGAATGAGAACGGGAGAGAGCAAGACAGAGAGAGAGGGAGAAAGAGAAAAATAAACTGAAAGTTTCTTAAACACTACATAAAAGAAAAACAAGTGAATGCGTTTTTAAATAGAAAAGAAAAGTTAAAGTTGAATAAAGGGTGGCATAAAATGTTCATTAGAGGCGTATTTCGAGTTTTACTTTACTTTTTTAAGGTTATTTGAATAAAGTAAATTCAATAATATTATTTTAATTTAGCAAAAATTGTAAGAGAAGAAAATTAAATTGTTAAGTGAATATGTTAATATGTATAGTATATTTCAAATTATTTATCAAGTTAATTAACAACAATTTTGTCATGCCAAGTTTTCAATTGTCCAAAAATGTCCATTCATGCCTTCAAACTACCATTACTTTGTCAAATCTCAATCGATTATCAAATTCAAGGCCATTTTGGTCATGGCTTGTCATCTAAAACAATTCAATATTTCGGATTAAATGTCAATAACATCTTGTCTTGAAAATGCCCCTCCCAGACTTCAAAATGCCATAACTTTGTCAAAACTGATCCGATTTTCAATTCCAAGGTCATTTTGGTGATGGTTTGTCATTTATAACAATACTTCATTCAAAGTTGAAAAATTTAAAAAATTCGGATTTCAAAATAATGACATGATGTTCCCAAGTCCCTAAAAATGACCTTCACAGACTTTAAAGTGACACAACTTTGTCAAAACTGATCCGCTTGTCAATCCAATGCCATTTTGGTCATTGTTTGTTGTCTTTAACAATTATACATTCAAAGTTGACGAATTTCCAGATTTCGGATTTCTTGTCAAAAATCATGACACGATGTTGTTCCGATATCGCTAAAAATTACCTTCACAGACTTTAAAGTGCCATAACTTTGTCAAAACTGATCCGATTTTCAATTCCAAGGTCATGTTGGTCATTGTTTGTCGTCTTAAACAATTCTACATTCAAAGTTGACGAATTTCCAGATTTCGGATTTCATGTCAAAAATCATGACACGATGTTGTTCTCAAGTCCCAAAAAATGCCCTTCCCCGACTTTAAAGTTCCATAACTTTGTCAAAACTGATCCGATTTTTAATTCCAAGGTCATGTTGGTCATTGTTTGTCGTCTTAAACAATTCTACATTCAAAGTTGACGAATTTCCAGATTTCGGATTTCATGTCAAAAATCATGACACGATGTTGTTTCAAAGTCCCTAAAAATTACCTTTACAGACTTTAAAGTGCCATAACTTTGTCAAAACTGATCCAATTGTTACTCCCAAAGTCATTTTGGTCATTGTTTGTCGTCTTTAACAATACTACATTCAAAGTTGACGAATTTTCAGGTTTCGGATTTTTTGTCAAAAATCATGACACGATGTTGGTCCGAAGTCGCTAAAAATGCCCTTCCCGGACTTTAAAGTGCCATAACTTTGTCAAAACTGATCCAATTGTTAATCCCAAAGTCATTTTGGTCATTGTTTGTCGTCTTTAACAATTCTACATTCAAAGTTGACGAATTTCCAGATTTCGGATTTTTTGTCAAAAATCATGACACGATGTTGTTCTCAAGTCCCAAAAAATGCCCTTCCCCGACTTTAAAGTTCCATAACTTTGTCAAAACTGATCCGATTTTTAATTCCAAGGTCATGTTGGTCATTGCTTGTCGTCTTTAACAATTCTACATTCAAAGTTGACGAATTTCCAGATTTCGGATTTTTTGTCAAAAATCATGACACGATGTTGCTCCGAAGTCGCTAAAAATGCCCTTCCCGGACTTTAAAGTGCCATAACTTTGTCAAAACTGATCCGATTTTCAATTCCAAGGTCATGTTGGTCATTGTTTGTCGTCTTTAACAATTCTACATTCAAAGTTGACGAATTTCCAGATTTCGGATTTTTTGTCAAAAATCATGACACGATGTTGTTCTCAAGTCCCAAAAAATGCCCTTCCCCGACTTTAAAGTTCCATAACTTTGTCAAAACTGATCCGATTTTTAATTCCAAGGTCATGTTGGTCATTGTTTGTCGTCTTTAACAATTCTACATTCAAAGTTGACGAATTTCCAGATTTCGGATTTTTTGTCAAAAATCATGACACGATGTTGCTCCGAAGTCGCTAAAAATGCCCTTCCCGGACTTTAAAGTGCCATAACTTTGTCAAAACTGATCCGATTTTCAATTCCAAGGTCATGTTGGTCATTGTTTGTCGTCTTAAACAATTCTACATTCAAAGTTGACGAATTTCCAGATTTCGGATTTCATGTCAAAAATCATGACACGATGTTGTTTCGAAGTCCCTAAAAATTACCTTCACAGACTTTAAAGTGCCATAACTTTGTCAAAACTGATCCAATTGTTACTCCCAAGGTCATTTTGGTCATTGTTTGTCGTCTTTAACAATTCTACATTCAAAGTTGACGAATTTCCAGATTTCGGATTTTTTGTCAAAAATCATGACACGATGTTGCTCCGAAGTCGCTAAAAATGCCCTTCCCCGACTTTAAAGTGCCATAACTTTGTCAAAACTGATCCAATTGTTAATCCCAAAGTCATTTTGGTCATTGTTTGTTGTCTTTAACAATTCTACATTCAAAGTTGACGAATTTCCAGATTTCGGATTTTTTGTCAAAAATCATGACACGATGTTGCTCCGAAGTCGCTAAAAATGCCCTTCCCGGACTTTAAAGTGCCATAACTTTGTCAAAACTGATCCAATTGTTAATCCCAAAGTCATTTTGGTCATTGTTTGTCGTCTTTAACAATTCTACATTCAAAGTTGACGAATTTCCAGATTTCGGATTTTTTGTCAAAAATCATGACACGATGTTGCTCCGAAGTCGCTAAAAATGCCCTTCCCGGACTTTAAAGTGCCATAACTTTGTCAAAACTGATCCGATTTTCAATTCCAAGGTCATGTTGGTCATTGTTTGTCGTCTTAAACAATTCTACATTCAAAGTTGACGAATTTCCAGATTTCGGATTTCATGTCAAAAATCATGACACGATGTTGTTTCAAAGTCCCTAAAAATTACCTTCACAGACTTTAAAGTGCCATAACTTTGTCAAAACTGATCCAATTGTTACTCCCAAAGTCATTTTGGTCATTGTTTGTCGTCTTTAACAATTCTACATTCAAAGTTGACGAATTTCCAGATTTCGGATTTTTTGTCAAAAATCATGACACGATGTTGCTCCGAAGTCGCTAAAAATGCCCTTCCCCGACTTTAAAGTGCCATAACTTTGTCAAAACTGATCCAATTGTTAATCCCAAAGTCATTTTGGTCATTGTTTGTCGTCTTTAACAATTCTACATTCAAAGTTGACGAATTTCCAGATTTCGGATTTTTTGTCAAAAATCATGACACGATGTTGCTCCGAAGTCGCTAAAAATGCCCTTCCCGGACTTTAAAGTGCCATAACTTTGTCAAAACTGATCCAATTGTTAATCCCAAAGTCATTTTGGTCATTGTTTGTCGTCTTTAACAATTCTACATTCAAAGTTGACGAATTTCCAGATTTCGGATTTTTTGTCAAAAATCATGACACGATGTTGCTCCGAAGTCGCTAAAAATGCCCTTCCCGGACTTTAAAGTGCCATAACTTTGTCAAAACTGATCCAATTGTTAATCCCAAAGTCATTTTGGTCATTGTTTGTCGTCTTTAACAATTCTACATTCAAAGTTGACGAATTTCCAGATTTCGGATTTTTTGTCAAAAATCATGACACGATGTTGCTCCGAAGTCGCTAAAAATGCCCTTCCCGGACTTTAAAGTGCCATAACTTTGTCAAAACTGATCCAATTGTTAATCCCAAAGTCATTTTGGTCATTGTTTGTCGTCTTTAACAATTCTACATTCAAAGTTGACGAATTTCCAGATTTCGGATTTTTTGTCAAAAATCATGACACGATGTTGCTCCGAAGTCGCTAAAAATGCCCTTCCCCGACTTTAAAGTGCCATAACTTTGTCAAAACTGATCCAATTGTTAATCCCAAAGTCATTTTGGTCATTGTTTGTCGTCTTTAACAATTCTACATTCAAAGTTGACGAATTTCCAGATTTCGGATTTTTTGTCAAAAATCATGACACGATGTTGCTCCGAAGTCGCTAAAAATGCCCTTCCCCGACTTTAAAGTGCCATAACTTTGTCAAAACTGATCCGATTTTCAATTCCAAGGTCATGTTGGTCATTGTTTGTCGTCTTTAACAATTCTACATTCAAAGTTGACGAATTTCCAGATTTCGGATTTTTTGTCAAAAATCATGACACGATGTTGCTCCGAAGTCGCTAAAAATGCCCTTCCCGGACTTTAAAGTGCCATAACTTTGTCAAAACTGATCCAATTGTTCAATTCCAAAGTCATTTTGGTCATTGTTTGTCGTCTTAAACAATTCTACATTCAAAGTTGACGAATTTCCAGATTTCGGATTTCATGTCAAAAATCATGACACGATGTTGTTTCAAAGTCCCTAAAAATTACCTTCACAGACTTTAAAGTGCCATAACTTTGTCAAAACTGATCCAATTGTTACTCCCAAAGTCATTTTGGTCATTGTTTGTCGTCTTTAACAATTCTACATTCAAAGTTGACGAATTTCCAGATTTCGGATTTTTTGTCAAAAATCATGACACGATGTTGCTCCGAAGTCGCTAAAAATGCCCTTCCCCGACTTTAAAGTGCCATAACTTTGTCAAAACTGATCCAATTGTTAATCCCAAAGTCATTTTGGTCATTGTTTGTTGTCTTTAACAATTCTACATTCAAAGTTGACGAATTTCCAGATTTCGGATTTTTTGTCAAAAATCATGACACGATGTTGCTCCGAAGTCGCTAAAAATGCCCTTCCCCGACTTTAAAGTGCCATAACTTTGTCAAAACTGATCCGATTTTCAATTCCAAGGTCATGTTGGTCATTGTTTGTCGTCTTTAACAATTCTACATTCAAAGTTGACGAATTTCCAGATTTCGGATTTTTTGTCAAAAATCATGACACGATGTTGCTCCGAAGTCGCTAAAAATGCCCTTCCCGGACTTTAAAGTGCCATAACTTTGTCAAAACTGATCCAATTGTTAATCCCAAAGTCATTTTGGTCATTGTTTGTCGTCTTTAACAATTCTACATTCAAAGTTGACGAATTTCCAGATTTCGGATTTTTTGTCAAAAATCATGACACGATGTTGCTCCGAAGTCGCTAAAAATGCCCTTCCCGGACTTTAAAGTGCCATAACTTTGTCAAAACTGATCCAATTGTTAATCCCAAAGTCATTTTGGTCATTGTTTGTCGTCTTTAACAATTCTACATTCAAAGTTGACGAATTTCCAGATTTCGGATTTTTTGTCAAAAATCATGACACGATGTTGCTCCGAAGTCGCTAAAAATGCCCTTCCCGGACTTTAAAGTGCCATAACTTTGTCAAAACTGATCCAATTGTTAATCCCAAAGTCATTTTGGTCATTGTTTGTCGTCTTTAACAATTCTACATTCAAAGTTGACGAATTTCCAGATTTCGGATTTTTTTTCAAAAATCATGACACGATGTTGCTCCGAAGTCGCTAAAAATGCCCTTCCCGGACTTTAAAGTGCCATAACTTTGTCAAAACTGATCCAATTGTTAATCCCAAAGTCATTTTGGTCATTGTTTGTCGTCTTTAACAATTCTACATTCAAAGTTGACGAATTTCCAGATTTCGGATTTTTTGTCAAAAATCATGACACGATGTTGCTCCGAAGTCGCTAAAAATGCCCTTCCCGGACTTTAAAGTGCCATAACTTTGTCAAAACTGATCCAATTGTTAATCCCAAAGTCATTTTGGTCATTGTTTGTCGTCTTTAACAATTCTACATTCAAAGTTGACGAATTTCCAGATTTCGGATTTTTTGTCAAAAATCATGACACGATGTTGCTCCGAAGTCGCTAAAAATGCCCTTCCCGGACTTTAAAGTGCCATAACTTTGTCAAAACTGATCCAATTGTTAATCCCAAAGTCATTTCGGTCATGGTTTGTCGTCTTAAACAATTCTACATTCAAAGTTGACGAATTGCCAGATTTCGGATTTTTTTTCAAAAATCATGACACGATGTTGCTCCGAAGTCGCTAAAAATGCCCTTCCCGGACTTTAAAGTGCCATAACTTTGTCAAAACTGATCCAATTGTTAATCCCAAAGTCATTTTGGTCATTGTTTGTCGTCTTTAACAATTCTACATTCAAAGTTGACGAATTTCCAGATTTCGGATTTTTTGTCAAAAATCATGACACGATGTTGCTCCGAAGTCGCTAAAAATGCCCTTCCCGGACTTTAAAGTGCCATAACTTTGTCAAAACTGATCCAATTGTTAATCCCAAAGTCATTTTGGTCATTGTTTGTCGTCTTTAACAATTCTACATTCAAAGTTGACGAATTTCCACATTTCGGATTTTTTGTCAAAAATCATGACACGATGTTGCTCCGAAGTCGCTAAAAATGCCCTTCCCGGACTTTAAAGTGCCATAACTTTGTCAAAACTGATCCAATTGTTAATCCCAAAGTCATTTTGGTCATGGTTTGTCGTCTTAAACAATTCTACATTCAAAGTTGACGAATTGCCAGATTTCGGATTTCATGTCAAAAATCATGACACGATGTTGTTTCAAAGTCCCTAAAAATTACCTTCACATAACTTTGTCAAAACTGATCCAATTGTTTCTCCCAAAGTCATTTTGGTCATTGCTTGTCGTCTTTAACAATTCTACATTCAAAGTTGACGAATTTCCAGATTTCGCATTTTTTGTCAAAAATCATGACACGATGTTGTTCTCAAGTCCCAAAAAATGCCCTTCCCCGACTTTAAAGTTCCATAACTTTGTCAAAACTGATCCGATTTTTAATTCCAAGGTCATGTTGGTCATTGTTTGTCGTCTTTAACAATTCTACATTCAAAGTTGACGAATTTCCAGATTTCGGATTTTTTGTCAAAAATCATGACACGATGTTGCTCCGAAGTCGCTAAAAATGCCCTTCCCGGACTTTAAAGTGCCATAACTTTGTCAAAACTGATCCGATTTTCAATTCCAAGGTCATGTTGGTCATTGTTTGTCGTCTTTAACAATTCTACATTCAAAGTTGACGAATTTCCAGATTTCGGATTTTTTGTCAAAAATCATGACACGATGTTGTTCTCAAGTCCCAAAAAATGCCCTTCCCCGACTTTAAAGTTCCATAACTTTGTCAAAACTGATCCGATTTTTAATTCCAAGGTCATGTTGGTCATTGTTTGTCGTCTTTAACAATTCTACATTCAAAGTTGACGAATTTCCAGATTTCGGATTTTTTGTCAAAAATCATGACACGATGTTGCTCCGAAGTCGCTAAAAATGCCCTTCCCGGACTTTAAAGTGCCATAACTTTGTCAAAACTGATCCAATTGTTAATCCCAAAGTCATTTTGGTCATTGTTTGTCGTCTTTAACAATTCTACATTCAAAGTTGACGAATTTCCAGATTTCGGATTTTTTGTCAAAAATTATGACACGATGTTGCTCCGAAGTCGCTAAAAATGCCCTTCCCGGACTTTAAAGTGCCATAACTTTGTCAAAACTGATCCGATTTTCAATTCCAAGGTCATGTTGGTCATTGTTTGTCGTCTTAAACAATTCTACATTCAAAGTTGACGAATTTCCAGATTTCGGATTTCATGTCAAAAATCATGACACGATGTTGTTTCAAAGTCCCTAAAAATTACCTTCACAGACTTTAAAGTGCCATAACTTTGTCAAAACTGATCCAATTGTTACTCCCAAAGTCATTTTGGTCATTGTTTGTCGTCTTTAACAATTCTACATTCAAAGTTGACGAATTTCCAGGTTTCGGATTTTTTGTCAAAAATCATGACACGATGTTGCTCCGAAGTCGCTAAAAATGCCCTTCCCCGACTTTAAAGTGCCATAACTTTGTCAAAACTGATCCAATTGTTAATCCCAAAGTCATTTTGGTCATTGTTTGTCGTCTTTAACAATTCTACATTCAAAGTTGACGAATTTCCAGATTTCGGATTTTTTGTCAAAAATCATGACACGATGTTGCTCCGAAGTCGCTAAAAATGCCCTTCCCGGACTTTAAAGTGCCATAACTTTGTCAAAACTGATCCAATTGTTAATCCCAAAGTCATTTTGGTCATGGTTTGTCGTCTTAAACAATTCTACATTCAAAGTTGACGAATTGCCAGATTTCGGATTTCATGTCAAAAATCATGACACGATGTTGTTTCAAAGTCCCTAAAAATTACCTTCACATAACTTTGTCAAAACTGATCCAATTGTTACTCCCAAAGTCATTTTGGTCATTGCTTGTCGTCTTTAACAATTCTACATTCAAAGTTGACGAATTTCCAGATTTCGGATTTTTTGTCAAAAATCATGACACGATGTTGTTTCAAAGTCCCTAAAAATGCCCTTCCCCGACTTTAAAGTGCCATAACTTTGTCAAAACTGATCCAATTGTTAATCCCAAAGTCATTTTGGTCATTGTTTGTCGTCTTTAACAATTCTACATTCAAAGTTGACGAATTTCCAGATTTCGGATTTTTTGTCAAAAATCATGACACGATGTTGTTCTCAAGTCGCTAAAAATGCCCTTCCCTGACTTTAAAGTGCCATAACTTTGTCAAAACTGATCCAATTGTTAATCCCAAAGTCATTTTGGTCATTGTTTGTCGTCTTTAACAATTCTACATTCAAAGTTGACGAATTTCCAGATTTCGGATTTTTTGTCAAAAATCATGACACGATGTTGCTCCGAAGTCGCTAAAAATGCCCTTCCCGGACTTTAAAGTGCCATAACTTTGTCAAAACTGATCCCATTGTTAATCCCAAAGTCATTTTGGTCATTGTTTGTCGTCTTTAACAATTCTACATTCAAAGTTGACGAATTTCCAGATTTCGGATTTTTTGTCAAAAATCATGACACGATGTTGCTCCGAAGTCGCTAAAAATGCCCTTCCCGGACTTTAAAGTGCCATAACTTTGTCAAAACTGATCCAATTGTTAATCCCAAAGTCATTTTGGTCATTGTTTGCCGTCTTTAACAGTTCTACATTCAAAGTTGACGAATTGCCAGATTTCGGATTTTTTGTCAAAAATCATGACACGATGTTGTTTCAAAGTCCCTAAAAATTACCTTCACAGACTTTAAAGTGCCATAACTTTGTCAAAACTGATCCAATTGTTAATCCCAAAGTCATTTTGGTCATGGTTTGTCGTCTTAAACAATTCTACATTCAAAGTTGACGAATTGCCAGATTTCGGATTTCATGTCAAAAATCATGACACGATGTTGTTTCAAAGTCCCTAAAAATTACCTTCACATAACTTTGTCAAAACTGATCCAATTGTTACTCCCAAAGTCATTTTGGTCATTGCTTGTCGTCTTTAACAATTCTACATTCAAAGTTGACGAATTTCCAGGTTTCGGATTTTTTGTCAAAAATCATGACACGATGTTGCTCCGAAGTCGCTAAAAATGCCCTTCCCCGACTTTAAAGTGCCATAACTTTGTCAAAACTGATCCAATTGTTAATCCCAAAGTCATTTTGGTCATTGTTTGTCGTCTTTAACAATTCTACATTCAAAGTTGACGAATTTCCAGATTTCGGATTTTTTGTCAAAAATCATGACACGATGTTGCTCTCGAAGTCCCAAAAAATGCCCTTCCCGGACTTTAAAGTGCCATAACTTTGTCAAAACTGATCCGATTTTTAATTCCAAGGTCATGTTGGTCATTGTTTGTCGTCTTTAACAATTCTACATTCAAAGTTGACGAATTTCCAGATTTCGGATTTTTTGTCAAAAATCATGACACGATGTTGCTCCGAAGTCGCTAAAAATGCCCTTCCCGGACTTTAAAGTGCCATAACTTTGTCAAAACTGATCCAATTGTTAATCCCAAAGTCATTTTGGTCATTGTTTGTCGTCTTTAACAATTCTACATTCAAAGTTGACGAATTTCCAGATTTCGGATTTTTTGTCAAAAATCATGACACGATGTTGCTCCGAAGTCGCTAAAAATGCCCTTCCCGGACTTTAAAGTGCCATAACTTTGTCAAAACTGATCCAATTGTTAATCCCAAAGTCATTTTGGTCATTGTTTGTCGTCTTTAACAATTCTACATTCAAAGTTGACGAATTTCCAGATTTCGGATTTTTTGTCAAAAATCATGACACGATGTTGCTCCGAAGTCGCTAAAAATGCCCTTCCCGGACTTTAAAGTGCCATAACTTTGTCAAAACTGATCCAATTGTTCAATCCCAAAGTCATTTTGGTCATTGTTTGTCGTCTTTAACAATTCTACATTCAAAGTTGACGAATTTCCAGATTTCGGATTTTTTGTCAAAAATCATGACACGATGTTGTTCTCAAGTCCCAAAAAATGCCCTTCCCCGACTTTAAAGTTCCATAACTTTGTCAAAACTGATCCGATTTTTAATTCCAAGGTCATGTTGGTCATTGTTTGTCGTCTTTAACAATTCTACATTCAAAGTTGACGAATTTCCAGATTTCGGATTTTTTGTCAAAAATCATGACACGATGTTGCTCCGAAGTCGCTAAAAATGCCCTTCCCGGACTTTAAAGTGCCATAACTTTGTCAAAACTGATCCGATTTTCAATTCCAAGGTCATGTTGGTCATTGTTTGTCGTCTTTAACAATTCTACATTCAAAGTTGACGAATTTCCAGATTTCGCATTTTTTGTCAAAAATCATGACACGATGTTGTTCTCAAGTCCCAAAAAATGCCCTTCCCCGACTTTAAAGTGCCATAACTTTGTCAAAACTGATCCGATTGTTAATCCCAAAGTCATTTTGGTCATTGTTTGTCGTCTTTAACAATTCTACATTCAAAGTTGACGAATTTCCAGATTTCGGATTTTTTGTCAAAAATCATGACACGATGTTGCTCCGAAGTCGCTAAAAATGCCCTTCCCGGACTTTAAAGTGCCATAACTTTGTCAAAACTGATCCAATTGTTAATCCCAAAGTCATTTTGGTCATTGTTTGTCGTCTTTAACAATTCTACATTCAAAGTTGACGAATTTCCAGATTTCGGATTTTTTGTCAAAAATCATGACACGATGTTGCTCCGAAGTCGCTAAAAATGACCTTCCCGGACTTTAAAGTGCCATAACTTTGTCAAAACTGATCCAATTGTTAATCCCAAAGTCATTTTGGTCATTGTTTGTCGTCTTTAACAATTCTACATTCAAAGTTGACGAATTTCCAGATTTCGGATTTTTTGTCAAAAATCATGACACGATGTTGCTCCGAAGTCGCTAAAAATGCCCTTCCCCGACTTTAAAGTGCCATAACTTTGTCAAAACTGATCCAATTGTTAATCCCAAAGTCATTTTGGTCATTGTTTGTCGTCTTTAACAATTCTACATTCAAAGTTGACGAATTTCCAGATTTCGGATTTTTTGTCAAAAATCATGACACGATGTTGCTCCGAAGTCGCTAAAAATGCCCTTCCTGGACTTTAAAGTGCCATAACTTTGTCAAAACTGATCCAATTGTTAATCCCAAAGTCATTTTGGTCATTGTTTGTCGTCTTTAACAATTCTACATTCAAAGTTGACGAATTTCCAGATTTCGGATTTTTTGTCAAAAATCATGACACGATGTTGCTCCGAAGTCGCTAAAAATGCCCTTCCCGGACTTTAAAGTGCCATAACTTTGTCAAAACTGATCCAATTGTTAATCCCAAAGTCATTTTGGTCATTGTTTGTCGTCTTTAACAATTCTACATTCAAAGTTGACGAATTTCCAGATTTCGGATTTTTTGTCAAAAATCATGACACGATGTTGCTCCGAAGTCGCTAAAAATGCCCTTCCCGGACTTTAAAGTGCCATAACTTTGTCAAAACTGATCCAATTGTTAATCCCAAAGTCATTTTGGTCATTGTTTGTCGTCTTTAACAATTCTACATTCAAAGTTGACGAATTTCCAGATTTCGGATTTTTTGTCAAAAATCATGACACGATGTTGCTCCGAAGTCGCTAAAAATGCCCTTCCCGGACTTTAAAGTGCCATAACTTTGTCAAAACTGATCCAATTGTTAATCCCAAAGTCATTTTGGTCATTGTTTGTCGTCTTTAACAATTCTACATTCAAAGTTGACGAATTTCCACATTTCGGATTTTTTGTCAAAAATCATGACACGATGTTGCTCCGAAGTCGCTAAAAATGCCCTTCCCGGACTTTAAAGTGCCATAACTTTGTCAAAACTGATCCAATTGTTAATCCCAAAGTCATTTTGGTCATGGTTTGTCGTCTTAAACAATTCTACATTCAAAGTTGACGAATTGCCAGATTTCGGATTTCATGTCAAAAATCATGACACGATGTTGTTTCAAAGTCCCTAAAAATTACCTTCACATAACTTTGTCAAAACTGATCCAATTGTTACTCCCAAAGTCATTTTGGTCATTGCTTGTCGTCTTTAACAATTCTACATTCAAAGTTGACGAATTTCCAGATTTCGCATTTTTTGTCAAAAATCATGACACGATGTTGTTCTCAAGTCCCAAAAAATGCCCTTCCCCGACTTTAAAGTTCCATAACTTTGTCAAAACTGATCCGATTTTTAATTCCAAGGTCATGTTGGTCATTGTTTGTCGTCTTTAACAATTCTACATTCAAAGTTGACGAATTTCCAGATTTCGGATTTTTTGTCAAAAATCATGACACGATGTTGCTCCGAAGTCGCTAAAAATGCCCTTCCCGGACTTTAAAGTGCCATAACTTTGTCAAAACTGATCCGATTTTCAATTCCAAGGTCATGTTGGTCATTGTTTGTCGTCTTTAACAATTCTACATTCAAAGTTAACGAATTTCCAGATTTCGGATTTTTTGTCAAAAATCATGACACGATGTTGTTCTCAAGTCCCAAAAATGCCCTTCCCCGACTTTAAAGTTCCATAACTTTGTCAAAACTGATCCGATTTTTAATTCCAAGGTCATGTTGGTCATTGTTTGTCGTCTTTAACAATTCTACATTCAAAGTTGACGAATTTCCAGATTTCGGATTTTTTGTCAAAAATCATGACACGATGTTGCTCCGAAGTCGCTAAAAATGCCCTTCCCGGACTTTAAAGTGCCATAACTTTGTCAAAACTGATCCGATTTTCAATTCCAAGGTCATGTTGGTCATTGTTTGTCGTCTTTAACAATTCTACATTCAAAGTTGACGAATTTCCAGATTTCGGATTTTTTGTCAAAAATCATGACACGATGTTGTTCTCAAGTCCCAAAAAATGCCCTTCCCCGACTTTAAAGTTCCATAACTTTGTCAAAACTGATCCGATTTTTAATTCCAAGGTCATGTTGGTCATTGTTTGTCGTCTTTAACAATTCTACATTCAAAGTTAACGAATTTCCAGATTTCGGATTTTTTGTCAAAAATCATGACACGATGTTTTTCTCAAGTCCCAAAAAATGCCCTTCCCCGACTTTAAAGTTCCATAACTTTGTCAAAACTGATCCGATTTTTAATTCCAAGGTCATGTTGGTCATTGTTTGTCGTCTTTAACAATTCTACATTCAAAGTTGACGAATTTCCAGATTTCGGATTTTTTGTCAAAAATCATGACACGATGTTGCTCCGAAGTCGCTAAAAATGCCCTTCCCGGACTTTAAAGTGCCATAACTTTGTCAAAACTGATCCGATTTTCAATTCCAAGGTCATGTTGGTCATTGTTTGTCGTCTTTAACAATTCTACATTCAAAGTTGACGAATTTCCAGATTTCGGATTTTTTGTCAAAAATCATGACACGATGTTGTTCTCAAGTCCCAAAAAATGCCCTTCCCCGACTTTAAAGTTCCATAACTTTGTCAAAACTGATCCGATTTTTAATTCCAAGGTCATGTTGGTCATTGTTTGTCGTCTTTAACAATTCTACATTCAAAGTTGACGAATTTCTAGATTTCGGATTTTTTGTCAAAAATCATGACACGATGTTGCTCCGAAGTCGCTAAAAATGGCCTTCCCGGACTTTAAAGTGCCATAACTTTGTCAAAACTGATCCGATTTTCAATTCCAAGGTCATGTTGGTCATTGTTTGTCGTCTTTAACAATTCTACATTCAAAGTTGACGAATTTACAGATTTCGGATTTTTTGTCAAAAATCATGACACGATGTTGTTCTCAAGTCCCTAAAAATGCCCTTCCCCGACTTTAAAGTTCCATAACTTTGTCAAAACTGATCCGATTTTTAATTCCAAGGTCATGTTGGTCATTGTTTGTCGTCTTTAACAATCTACATTCAAAGTTGACGAATTTCTAGACCGACTTTAAGTGCCATAACTTTGTCAAAACTGATCCAATTGTTAATCCCAAAGTCATTTTGGTCATTGTTTGTCGTCTTTAACAATTCTACATTCAAAGTTGACGAATTTCCAGATTTCGGATTTTTTGTCAAAAATCATGACACGATGTTGTTTCAAAGTCCCTAAAAATTACCTTCACAGACTTTAAAGTGCCATAACTTTGTCAAAACTGATCCAATTGTTACTCCCAAAGTCATTTTGGTCATTGTTTGTCGTCTTTAACAATTCTACATTCAAAGTTGACGAATTTCCAGGTTTCGGATTTTTTGTCAAAAATCATGACACGATGTTGCTCCGAAGTCGCTAAAAATGCCCTTCCCCGACTTTAAAGTGCCATAACTTTGTCAAAACTGATCCAATTGTTAATCCCAAAGTCATTTTGGTCATTGTTTGTCGTCTTTAACAATTCTACATTCAAAGTTGACGAATTTCCAGATTTCGGATTTTTTGTCAAAAATCATGACACGATGTTGCTCCGAAGTCGCTAAAAATGCCCTTCCCCGACTTTAAAGTGCCATAACTTTGTCAAAACTGATCCGATTGTTCAATTCCAAGGTCATGTTGGTCATTGTTTGTCGTCTTTAACAATTCTACATTCAAAGTTGACGAATTTCCAGATTTCGGATTTTTTGTCAAAAATCATGACACGATGTTGCTCCGAAGTCGCTAAAAATGCCCTTCCCGGACTTTAAAGTGCCATAACTTTGTCAAAACTGATCCGATTTTAAATTCCAAGGTCATGTTGGTCATTGTTTGTCGTCTTTACCAATTCTACATTCAAAGTTGACGAATTTCCAGATTTCGGATTTTTTGTCAAAAATCATGACACGATGTTGTTCTCAAGTCCCAAAAAATGCCCTTCCCCGACTTTAAAGTTCCATAACTTTGTCAAAACTGATCCGATTTTTAATTCCAAGGTCATGTTGGTCATTGTTTGTCGTCTTTAACAATTCTACATTCAAAGTTGACGAATTTCTAGACCGACTTTAGTGCCATAACTTTGTCAAAACTGATCCAATTGTTAATCCCAAAGTCATTTTGGTCATTGTTTGTCGTCTTTAACAATTCTACATTCAAAGTTGACGAATTTCCAGATTTCGGATTTTTTGTCAAAAATCATGACACGATGTTGTTTCAAAGTCCCTAAAAATTACCTTCACAGACTTTAAAGTGCCATAACTTTGTCAAAACTGATCCAATTGTTACTCCCAAAGTCATTTTGGTCATTGTTTGTCGTCTTTAACAATTCTACATTCAAAGTTGACGAATTTCCAGGTTTCGGATTTTTTGTCAAAAATCATGACACGATGTTGCTCCGAAGTCGCTAAAAATGCCCTTCCCCGACTTTAAAGTGCCATAACTTTGTCAAAACTGATCCAATTGTTAATCCCAAAGTCATTTTGGTCATTGTTTGTCGTCTTTAACAATTCTACATTCAAAGTTGACGAATTTCCAGATTTCGGATTTTTTGTCAAAAATCATGACACGATGTTGCTCCGAAGTCGCTAAAAATGCCCTTCCCGGACTTTAAAGTGCCATAACTTTGTCAAAACTGATCCAATTGTTAATTCCAAAGTCATTTTGGTCATTGTTTGTCGTCTTTAACAATTCTACATTCAAAGTTGACGAATTTCCAGATTTCGGATTTTTTGTCAAAAATCATGACACGATGTTGCTCCGAAGTCGCTAAAAATGCCCTTCCCGGACTTTAAAGTGCCATAACTTTGTCAAAACTGATCCGATTTTCAATTCCAAGGTCATGTTGGTCATTGTTTGTCGTCTTTAACAATTCTACATTCAAAGTTGACGAATTTCCAGATTTCGGATTTTTTGTCAAAAATCATGACACGATGTTGTTCTCAAGTCCCAAAAAATGCCCTTCCCCGACTTTAAAGTTCCATAACTTTGTCAAAACTGATCCGATTTTTAATTCCAAGGTCATGTTGGTCATTGTTTGTCGTCTTTAACAATTCTACATTCAAAGTTGACGAATTTCCAGATTTCGGATTTTTTGTCAAAAATCATGACACGATGTTGCTCCGAAGTCGCTAAAAATGGCCTTCCCGGACTTTAAAGTGCCATAACTTTGTCAAAACTGATCCGATTTTCAATTCCAAGGTCATGTTGGTCATTGTTTGTCGTCTTTAACAATTCTACATTCAAAGTTGACGAATTTCCAGATTTCGGATTTTTTGTCAAAAATCATGACACGATGTTGTTCTCAAGTCCCAAAAAATGCCCTTCCCCGACTTTAAAGTTCCATAACTTTGTCAAAACTGATCCGATTTTTAATTCCAAGGTCATGTTGGTCATTGTTTGTCGTCTTTAACAATTCTACATTCAAAGTTGACGAATTTCTAGACCGGACTTTAAGTGCCATAACTTTGTCAAAACTGATCCAATTGTTAATCCCAAAGTCATTTTGGTCATTGTTTGTCGTCTTTAACAATTCTACATTCAAAGTTGACGAATTTCCAGATTTCGGATTTTTTGTCAAAAATTATGACACGATGTTGTTTCAAAGTCCCTAAAAATTACCTTCACAGACTTTAAAGTGCCATAACTTTGTCAAAACTGATCCAATTGTTAATCCCAAAGTCATTTTGGTCATTGTTTGTCGTCTTTAACAATTCTACATTCAAAGTTGACGAATTTCCAGATTTCGGATTTTTTGTCAAAAATCATGACACGATGTTGCTCCGAAGTCGCTAAAAATGCCCTTCCCCGACTTTAAAGTGCCATAACTTTGTCAAAACTGATCCGATTTTCAATTCCAAGGTCATGTTGGTCATTGTTTGTCGTCTTTAACAATTCTACATTCAAAGTTGACGAATTTCCAGATTTCGGATTTTTTGTCAAAAATCATGACACGATGTTGCTCCGAAGTCGCTAAAAATGCCCTTCCCGGACTTTAAAGTGCCATAACTTTGTCAAAACTGATCCAATTGTTAATCCCAAAGTCATTTTGGTCATTGTTTGTCGTCTTTAACAATTCTACATTCAAAGTTGACGAATTTCCAGATTTCGGATTTTTTGTCAAAAATCATGACACGATGTTGCTCCGAAGTCGCTAAAAATGCCCTTCCCGGACTTTAAAGTGCCATAACTTTGTCAAAACTGATCCAATTGTTAATCCCAAAGTCATTTTGGTCATTGTTTGTCGTCTTTAACAATTCTACATTCAAAGTTGACGAATTTCCAGATTTCGGATTTTTTGTCAAAAATCATGACACGATGTTGTTCCAAAGTCCCTAAAAATGCCCTTCCCGGACTTTAAAGTGCCATAACTTTGTCAAAACTGATCCAATTGTTAATCCCAAAGTCATTTTGGTCATTGTTTGTCGTCTTTAACAATTCTACATTCAAAGTTGACGAATTTCCAGATTTCGGATTTTTTGTCAAAAATCATGACACGATGTTGCTCCGAAGTCGCTAAAAATGCCCTTCCCGGACTTTAAAGTGCCATAACTTTGTCAAAACTGATCCAATTGTTAATCCCAAAGTCATTTTGGTCATTGTTTGTCGTCTTTAACAATTCTACATTCAAAGTTGACGAATTTCCAGATTTCGGATTTTTTGTCAAAAATCATGACACGATGTTGCTCCGAAGTCGCTAAAAATGCCCTTCCCGGACTTTAAAGTGCCATAACTTTGTCAAAACTGATCCAATTGTTAATCCCAAAGTCATTTTGGTCATTGTTTGTCGTCTTCAACAATTCTACATTCAAAGTTGACGAATTTCCAGATTTCGGATTTTTTGTCAAAAATCATGACACGATGTTGCTCCGAAGTCGCTAAAAATGCCCTTCCCGGACTTTAAAGTGCCATAACTTTGTCAAAACTGATCCAATTGTTAATCCCAAAGTCATTTTGGTCATTGTTTGTCGTCTTTAACAATTCTACATTCAAAGTTGACGAATTTCCAGATTTCGGATTTTTTGTCAAAAATCATGACACGATGTTGTTTCAAAGTCCCTAAAAATGCCCTTCCCGGACTTTAAAGTGCCATAACTTTGTCAAAACTGATCCAATTGTTAATCCCAAAGTCATTTTGGTCATTGTTTGTCGTCTTTAACAATTCTACATTCAAAGTTGACGAATTTCCAGATTTCGGATTTTTTGTCAAAAATCATGACACGATGTTGCTCCGAAGTCGCTAAAAATGCCCTTCCCGGACTTTAAAGTGCCATAACTTTGTCAAAACTGATCCAATTGTTAATCCCAAAGTCATTTTGGTCATTGTTTGTCGTCTTTAACAATTCTACATTCAAAGTTGACGAATTTCCAGATTTCGGATTTTTTGTCAAAAATCATGACACGATGTTGTTTCAAAGTCCCTAAAAATGCCCTTCCCCGACTTTAAAGTGCCATAACTTTGTCAAAACTGATCCAATTGTTAATCCCAAAGTCATTTTGGTCATTGTTTGTCGTCTTTAACAATTCTACATTCAAAGTTGACGAATTTCCAGATTTCGGATTTTTTGTCAAAAATCATGACACGATGTTGTTTCAAAGTCCCTAAAAATTACCTTCACATAACTTTGTCAAAACTGATCCAATTGTTACTCCCAAAGTCATTTTGGTCATTGCTTGTCGTCTTTAACAATTCTACATTCAAAGTTGACGAATTTCCAGATTTCGGATTTTTTGTCAAAAATCATGACACGATGTTGTTTCAAAGTCCCTAAAAATGCCCTTCCCCGACTTTAAAGTGCCATAACTTTGTCAAAACAGATCCAATTGTTAATCCCAAAGTCATTTTGGTCATTGTTTGTCGTCTTTAACAATTCTACATTCAAAGTTGACGAATTTCCAGATTTCGGATTTTTTGTCAAAAATCATGACACGATGTTGTTCTCAAGTCCCAAAAAATGCCCTTCCCGGACTTTAAAGTGCCATAACTTTGTCAAAACTGATCCAATTGTTAATCCCAAAGTCATTTTGGTCATTGTTTGTCGTCTTTAACAATTCTACATTCAAAGTTGACGAATTTCCAGATTTCGGATTTTTTGTCAAAAATCATGACACGATGTTGCTCCGAAGTCGCTAAAAATGCCCTTCCCGGACTTTAAAGTGCCATAACTTTGTCAAAACTGATCCAATTGTTAATCCCAAAGTCATTTTGGTCATTGTTTGTCGTCTTTAACAATTCTACATTCAAAGTTGACGAATTTCCAGATTTCGGATTTTTTGTCAAAAATCATGACACGATGTTGCTCCGAAGTCGCTAAAAATGCCCTTCCCGGACTTTAAAGTGCCATAACTTTGTCAAAACTGATCCAATTGTTAATCCCAAAGTCATTTTGGTCATTGTTTGTCGTCTTTAACAATTCTACATTCAAAGTTGACGAATTTCCAGATTTCGGATTTTTTGTCAAAAATCATGACACGATGTTGCTCCGAAGTCGCTAAAAATGCCCTTCCCGGACTTTAAAGTGCCATAACTTTGTCAAAACTGATCCAATTGTTAATCCCAAAGTCATTTTGGTCATTGTTTGTCGTCTTTAACAATTCTACATTCAAAGTTGACGAATTTCCAGATTTCGGATTTTTTGTCAAAAATCATGACACGATGTTGCTCCGAAGTCGCTAAAAATGCCCTTCCCGGACTTTAAAGTGCCATAACTTTGTCAAAACTGATCCAATTGTTAATCCCAAAGTCATTTTGGTCATTGTTTGTCGTCTTTAACAATTCTACATTCAAAGTTGACGAATTTCCAGATTTCGGATTTTTTGTCAAAAATCATGACACGATGTTGCTCCGAAGTCGCTAAAAATGCCCTTCCCGGACTTTAAAGTGCCATAACTTTGTCAAAACTGATCCAATTGTTAATCCCAAAGTCATTTTGGTCATTGTTTGTCGTCTTTAACAATTCTACATTCAAAGTTGACGAATTTCCAGATTTCGGATTTTTTGTCAAAAATCATGACACGATGTTGCTCTCGAAGTCGCTAAAAATGCCCTTCCCGGACTTTAAAGTGCCATAACTTTGTCAAAACTGATCCAATTGTTAATCCCAAAGTCATTTTGGTCATTGTTTGTCGTCTTTAACAATTCTACATTCAAAGTTGACGAATTTCCAGATTTCGGATTTTTTGTCAAAAATCATGACACGATGTTGCTCCGAAGTCGCTAAAAATGCCCTTCCCGGACTTTAAAGTGCCATAACTTTGTCAAAACTGATCCAATTGTTAATCCCAAAGTCATTTTGGTCATTGTTTGTCGTCTTTAACAATTCTACATTCAAAGTTGACGAATTTCCAGATTTCGGATTTCATGTCAAAAATCATGACACGATGTTGTTCCAAAGTCCCTAAAAATGCCCTTCCCGGACTTTAAAGTGCCATAACTTTGTCAAAACTGATCCAATTGTTAATCCCAAAGTCATTTTGGTCATTGTTTGTCGTCTTTAACAATTCTACATTCAAAGTTGACGAATTTCCAGATTTCGGATTTTTTGTCAAAAATCATGACACGATGTTGCTCCGAAGTCGCTAAAAATGCCCTTCCCGGACTTTAAAGTGCCATAACTTTGTCAAAACTGATCCAATTGTTAATCCCAAAGTCATTTTGGTCATTGTTTGTCGTCTTTAACAATTCTACATTCAAAGTTGACGAATTTCCAGATTTCGGATTTTTTGTCAAAAATCATGACACGATGTTGCTCCGAAGTCGCTAAAAATGCCCTTCCCGGACTTTAAAGTGCCATAACTTTGTCAAAACTGATCCAATTGTTAATCCCAAAGTCATTTTGGTCATTGCTTGTCGTCTTTAACAATTCTACATTCAAAGTTGACGAATTTACAGATTTCGGATTTCATGTCAAAAATCATGACACGATGTTGTTTCAAAGTCCCTAAAAATTACCTTCACAGACTTTAAAGTGCCATAACTTTGTCAAAACTGATCCAATTGTTACTCCCAAAGTCATTTTGGTCATTGCTTGTCGTCTTTAACAATTCTACATTCAAAGTTGACGAATTTCCAGATTTCGGATTTTTTGTCAAAAATCATGACACGATGTTGTTCCGAAGTCGCTAAAAATGCCCTTCCCGGACTTTAAAGTGCCATAACTTTGTCAAAACTGATCCAATTGTTAATCCCAAAGTCATTTTGGTCATTGTTTGTCGTCTTTAACAATTCTACATTCAAAGTTGACGAATTTCCAGATTTCGGATTTTTTGTCAAAAATCATGACACGATGTTGCTCCGAAGTCGCTAAAAATGCCCTTCCCGGACTTTAAAGTGCCATAACTTTGTCAAAACTGATCCAATTGTTACTCCCAAAGTCATTTTGGTCATTGTTTGTCGTCTTTAACAATTCTACATTCAAAGTTGACGAATTTCCAGATTTCGGATTTTTTGTCAAAAATCATGACACGATGTTGCTCCGAAGTCGCTAAAAATGCCCTTCCCGGACTTTAAAGTGCCATAACTTTGTCAAAACTGATCCAATTGTTAATCCCAAAGTCATTTTGGTCATTGTTTGTCGTCTTTAACAATTCTACATTCAAAGTTGACGAATTTCCAGATTTCGGATTTTTTGTCAAAAATCATGACACGATGTTGCTCCGAAGTCGCTAAAAATGCCCTTCCCGGACTTTAAAGTGCCATAACTTTGTCAAAACTGATCCAATTGTTAATCCCAAGGTCATTTTGGTCATTGTTTGTCGTCTTTAACAATTCTACATTCAAAGTTGACGAATTTCCAGATTTCGGATTTTTTGTCAAAAATCATGACACGATGTTGCTCCGAAGTCCCTAAAAATGCCCTTCCCGGACTTTAAAGTGCCATAACTTTGTCAAAACTGATCCAATTGTTAATCCCAAAGTCATTTTGGTCATTGTTTGTCGTCTTTAACAATTCTACATTCAAAGTTGACGAATTTCCAGATTTCGGATTTTTTGTCAAAAATCATGACACGATGTTGCTCCGAAGTCGCTAAAAATGCCCTTCCCGGACTTTAAAGTGCCATAACTTTGTCAAAACTGATCCAATTGTTAATCCCAAAGTCATTTTGGTCATTGTTTGTCGTCTTTAACAATTCTACATTCAAAGTTGACGAATTTCCAGATTTCGGATTTTTTGTCAAAAATCATGACACGATGTTGCTCCGAAGTCGCTAAAAATGCCCTTCCCGGACTTTAAAGTGCCATAACTTTGTCAAAACTGATCCAATTGTTAATCCCAAAGTCATTTTGGTCATTGTTTGTCGTCTTTAACAATTCTACATTCAAAGTTGACGAATTTCCAGATTTCGGATTTTTTGTCAAAAATCATGACACGATGTTGCTCCGAAGTCGCTAAAAATGCCCTTCCCGGACTTTAAAGTGCCATAACTTTGTCAAAACTGATCCAATTGTTAATCCCAAAGTCATTTTGGTCATTGTTTGTCGTCTTTAACAATTCTACATTCAAAGTTGACGAATTTCCAGATTTCGGATTTTTTGTCAAAAATCATGACACGATGTTGTTTCAAAGTCCCTAAAAATGCCCTTCCCAGACTTTAAAGTGCCATAACTTTGTCAAAACTGATCCAATTGTTAATCCCAAAGTCATTTTGGTCATTGTTTGTCGTCTTTAACAATTCTACATTCAAAGTTGACGAATTTCCAGATTTCGGATTTTTTGTCAAAAATCATGACACGATGTTGCTCCGAAGTCGCTAAAAATGCCCTTCCCGGACTTTAAAGTGCCATAACTTTGTCAAAACTGATCCAATTGTTAATCCCAAAGTCATTTTGGTCATTGTTTGTCGTCTTTAACAATTCTACATTCAAAGTTGACGAATTTCCAGATTTCGGATTTTTTGTCAAAAATCATGACACGATGTTGCTCCGAAGTCGCTAAAAATGCCCTTCCCGGACTTTAAAGTGCCATAACTTTGTCAAAACTGATCCAATTGTTAATCCCAAAGTCATTTTGGTCATTGTTTGTCGTCTTTAACAATTCTACATTCAAAGTTGACGAATTTCCAGATTTCGGATTTTTTGTCAAAAATCATGACACGATGTTGTTTCAAAGTCCCTAAAAATGCCCTTCCCGGACTTTAAAGTGCCATAACTTTGTCAAAACTGATCCAATTGTTAATCCCAAAGTCATTTTGGTCATTGTTTGTCGTCTTTAACAATTCTACATTCAAAGTTGACGAATTTCCAGATTTCGGATTTTTTGTCAAAAATCATGACACGATGTTGCTCCGAAGTCGCTAAAAATGCCCTTCCCGGACTTTAAAGTGCCATAACTTTGTCAAAACTGATCCAATTGTTACCCCAAAGTCATTTTGGTCATTGCTTGTCGTCTTTAACAATTCTACATTCAAAGTTGACGAATTTCCAGATTTCGGATTTTTTGTCAAAAATCATGACACGATGTTGCTCCGAAGTCGCTAAAAATGACCTTCCCGGACTTTAAAGTGCCATAACTTTGTCAAAACTGATCCAATTGTTAATCCCAAAGTCATTTTGGTCATTGTTTGTCGTCTTTAACAATTCTACATTCAAAGTTGACGAATTTCCAGATTTCGGATTTTTTGTCAAAAATCATGACACGATGTTGCTCCGAAGTCGCTAAAAATGCCCTTCCCGGACTTTAAAGTGCCATAACTTTGTCAAAACTGATCCAATTGTTAATTCCAATGTCATGTTGGTCATTGTTTGTCGTCTTTAACAATTCTACATTCAAAGTTGACGAATTTCCAGATTTCGGATTTTTTGTCAAAAATCATGACACGATGTTGCTCCGAAGTCGCTAAAAATGCCCTTCCCGGACTTTAAAGTGCCATAACTTTGTCAAAACTGATCCAATTGTTAATCCCAAAGTCATTTTGGTCATTGTTTGTCGTCTTTAACAATTCTACATTCAAAGTTGACGAATTTCCAGATTTCGGATTTTTTGTCAAAAATCATGACACGATGTTGTTTCAAAGTCCCTAAAAATGCCCTTCCCCGACTTTAAAGTGCCATAACTTTGTCAAAACTGATCCAATTGTTAATCCCAAAGTCATTTTGGTCATTGTTTGTCGTCTTTAACAATTCTACATTCAAAGTTGACGAATTTCCAGATTTCGGATTTTTTGTCAAAAATCATGACACGATGTTGCTCCGAAGTCGCTAAAAATGCCCTTCCCGGACTTTAAAGTGCCATAACTTTGTCAAAACTGATCCAATTGTTAATCCCAAAGTCATTTTGGTCATTGTTTGTCGTCTTTACCAATTCTACATTCAAAGTTGACGAATTTCCAGATTTCGGATTTTTTGTCAAAAATCATGACACGATGTTGCTCCGAAGTCGCTAAAAATGCCCTTCCCCGACTTTAAAGTGCCATAACTTTGTCAAAACTGATCCAATTGTTAATCCCAAAGTCATTTTGGTCATTGTTTGTCGTCTTTAACAATTCTACATTCAAAGTTGACGAATTTCCAGATTTCGGATTTTTTGTCAAAAATCATGACACGATGTTGCTCCAAAGTCCCTAAAAATGCCCTTCCCCGACTTTAAAGTGCCATAACTTTGTCAAAACTGATCCAATTGTTAATCCCAAAGTCATTTTGGTCATTGTTTGTCGTCTTTAACAATTCTACATTCAAAGTTGACGAATTTCCAGATTTCGGATTTTTTGTCAAAAATCATGACACGATGTTGCTCCGAAGTCGCTAAAAATGCCCTTCCCGGACTTTAAAGTGCCATAACTTTGTCAAAACTGATCCAATTGTTAATCCCAAAGTCATTTTGGTCATTGTTTGTCGTCTTTAACAATTCTACATTCAAAGTTGACGAATTTCCAGATTTCGGATTTTTTGTCAAAAATCATGACACGATGTTGCTCCGAAGTCGCTAAAAATGCCCTTCCCCGACTTTAAAGTGCCATAACTTTGTCAAAACTGATCCAATTGTTAATCCCAAAGTCATTTTGGTCATTGTTTGTCGTCTTTAACAATTCTACATTCAAAGTTGACGAATTTCCAGATTTCGGATTTTTTGTCAAAAATCATGACACGATGTTGCTCCGAAGTCGCTAAAAATGCCCTTCCCGGACTTTAAAGTGCCATAACTTTGTCAAAACTGATCCAATTGTTAATTCCAATGTCATGTTGGTCATTGTTTGTCGTCTTTAACAATTCTACATTCAAAGTTGACGAATTTCCAGATTTCGGATTTTTTGTCAAAAATCATGACACGATGTTGCTCCGAAGTCGCTAAAAATGCCCTTCCCGGACTTTAAAGTGCCATAACTTTGTCAAAACTGATCCAATTGTTAATCCCAAAGTCATTTTGGTCATTGTTTGTCGTCTTTAACAATTCTACATTCAAAGTTGACGAATTTCCAGATTTCGGATTTTTTGTCAAAAATCATGACACGATGTTGTTTCAAAGTCCCTAAAAATGCCCTTCCCCGACTTTAAAGTGCCATAACTTTGTCAAAACAGATCCAATTGTTAATCCCAAAGTCATTTTGGTCATTGTTTGTCGTCTTTAACAATTCTACATTCAAAGTTGACGAATTTCCAGATTTCGGATTTCATGTCAAAAATCATGACACGATGTTGCTCCGAAGTCGCTAAAAATGCCCTTCCCGGACTTTAAAGTGCCATAACTTTGTCAAAACTGATCCAATTGTTAATCCCAAAGTCATTTTGGTCATTGTTTGTCGATCTTTAACAATTCTACATTCAAAGTTGACGAATTTCCAGATTTCGGATTTTTTGTCAAAAATCATGACACGATGTTGCTCCGAAGTCCCTAAAAATGCCCTTCCTGGACTTTAAAGTGCCATAACTTTGTCAAAACTGATCCAATTGTTAATCCCAAAGTCATTTTGGTCATTGTTTGTCGTCTTTAACAATTCTACATTCAAAGTTGACGAATTTCCAGATTTCGGATTTCATGTCAAAAATCATGACACGATGTTGCTCCGAAGTCGCTAAAAATGCCCTTCCCCGACTTTAAAGTGCCATAACTTTGTCAAAACTGATCCGATTGTCAATTCCAAGGCCATGTTGGTCATTGTTTGTCGTCTTTAAAAATTTTACATTAGAAGTTGACGAATTTCCAGATTTCGGATTTCATGTCAAAAATCATGACACGATGTTGTTTTAAAGTCCCTAAAAATGCCCTTCCCCGACTTTAAAGTGCCATAACTTTGTCAAAACTGATCCGATTGTCAATCCCAAAGTCATTATGGTCATGGTTTGTCGTCTTAAACAATTCTACATTCAAAGTTGACGAATTTCCAGACTTCGAATTTCATGTCAAAAATCATGACACGATGTTGTTCCGAAGTTGTGCTTGCAACACTTGATTGTTAAACAAATAAGCAAGTAAGTTAAAGTTGTTAGTAGATTAACATTGCTGCAACATATCTTTCAACTCACCAATATGCAAACACAGGTATATAGGAATGAAAAGGACATAAAGCGATTAAATTATACCCAAATAGCATTGAAAATATTCAATGCTCGACATAGGCATAGTTTTAATAGGATTTTCATTGTGTGGACAACAAGAGAGCAACTGGTCCGGCAAATGCGTCACGCATAAATGGAAAATCCTCAACACATTTGTATGGAAAATAGCTTAAAATATCACAAACCTAGGAGTGATAGAAACAATAGAACGTGTTGCTGCACAAATTCCACGCACATCGGTTTTGTCATTTTTGGCATAGAGCAATTGTGGGCTATCGATGATAAGTGCAAACGTTAGCATTGCGGCATTGAAATGCCAGGCGCCAAAAGTGAAATTATGAAGCTGGCTAACGTTGCGTATGAGCAACCAAGCGATGCGTAACTTGAGCTGAAATGATGTTTACCCAGTGTGTGTCTGCGTACCTTCCGAATATTGGCCTTGGCTCCCAACTTGTTGCAGCTAGGAGCAAACTTTATGTGCAGCCGATAAACTTTTGGCTATATACGTATTACGTATACGCCCTGTAATCGGAACCCAATGAGTTGAGGCTGCCAGATGCCGGCGTGTTAGCTCAAAATTAAGCAAGGCACGTAACAAAACTTGAGTCCAAACACAAACACAAACACTGACAAGCTGGTAAACGAAGTATGGACGAGGAAGTACGTGTAAAGGGCGGGGCGTCACGTAGGCATATATATAAACCGTAGATGGATGTCTAAGCAGAGCAACAGCACAAACATGTTGCTGGAAATCATTTCTATATTCCCTGCCACCTCTTTGAGAGTTGCCTCAGCGCGTGCCAATTTTGTTTGAGGCCAAAGAAATCAGTCAAGCGTTAAGTTCACTCAGCTTATGTGTGAGTGTGTTTGGAGTGTGTGTATGTGTGTGTTTGTGCAGTCGTGTGTTTACCCAAACTACCACTCATATATAAGTTGTCTTTCTGACTGTCGAACCCATCGGGGGCTCAACACCTTTGGGCTTGCAGCTAATGAGCCGCATATTTTGCAAGTGCCGCTCAATTACACTGAGTGCTTGAGCTTGAGAGAGCTCTGAGAGCTCTGAGAGCACCTCAAGATGCGGAGCACATCCGCAGAGAGATCGCTCCAATTGCTACCTGTGATGATAAATGCTTTGTGGCATTTGCTGCCAACTGAAACAAACAAACGAAACTATTTGGCAAACAATTGCAGCCTCGCAGATAATTTACAGCTGCACTGAAGGCCAGCTCCAAGGAATGCAACAAGGAAATATGCTAAAACTTTCCCGAGCGCTGGCGCATTTCCCAAATACAGCGCTCAGTTTGCCAGCAAATTGAATGTGCAGCTGTTTCTGCTTGCTGCGAAATTCCTCCGTCTGCGGATGGGATACATTTGAGCAGCTTTAAGCGAGGACAAGAAAGTTAAATGATGCTGCATTAATATCTATTTGCATACATATATGCACAGCAAAGAAAATATTATAAGTTATGTACATATATTAAATAAATGATGGTGCAGTGTCGTCAGACTTTTAAAGCCATATACATTCATTTGTATGCCTTGAATAAAATGTGTTAACACATATTTTAAGTTCTTTAAGACTGCTGATTACAGCTTATTGTTATGATTATTAGACACGAAATTGCAAAACTCTCGAAAACTCAAAAACAGTCAAAGCACTTAAAACAAACATCTCAAGTTTTATCGATGTTGATTGCAAAGAAGTTTCAACTACTTGTATACCAGTTTTTATAACAGCCTACAATTAAACGGCGCCACGATGTGGCGACACTCGAAACCAGCAAAGTATGCAACATTTCCCTCACAAAATTCACCAACAACAAAAAAAAAGGAAACCGAAAAACAAAGGAAAACCGCTCTTAATTGATTGGCCCGAAAGGCACAAAGGCGAAATGCCAGCGAATGGCAGGCGAGGCTTTGTAAAAATTGGCAGAAAGCGTCAACGTCAATCAAAAAGCCAAGACAGGCCGTAACCGACTGTCGGGCAGGCTGGCAGGCAGGCAGGCAGTCAGGAAGCAGGAAGAAGCAGAAACAACTACATAAGGCATCCGGGCAAAAAGTGGCACAAACGAAAATAAAGTGGCACGAAGCAAATAACCTAAACACAATGCAGTGGCAAGTTGCAAGTCGCGAATTGGCCGTTGAAATTTCTAATTAGAAATCGCGTCACGAGCAATGCGGCAATTTTATGGCATACTTTAAGGCGCTAGCACTAATTAAATTCAAGTGCAGGCAATGGGCAAAGTTACAAATAACCGTATATAGTATATATATATATATATATATATATATATATATATATGTGTGTATACAGTTAGACCAAATAATTATCATAAAGCAAGCGCTGAGGGGAAAAAATAAAAAGCAAACAAACCATTCAGAGCATGAAAGAAAAAGGAGCTGCAGTAAATTTATGGCCGGTCCCCAAAACTTTTTGGCTTGCAGGCGCACAAAAGTCAAACAAAACGAAAGACAGAGAGAGCAGCAGATAGAAAGAGTGAGAGAGAGCGAAAGAGAGAGAAATAAAAGCAGGGAGTGAGGTGGATAGGTAGATAGGTAACGGGGTTGCCAACTCGTTGCCAGTCGCCGGCACTTAAGTTTCGGCTATCGAAAAACTTTTGGCGTCACTTCTGTCTGCATTCTCTCGTTGACCCAATGCGCCCCTGATAGCCACAAGCCCCACACCCCACCCTGTTATTGCTTCCCCTCCCTGCACAATCGGATGCATTATCTATGACAACTCAGCCACTGCGCCGCAAAACTACATATACATGCATACATACATATATAAATTGCCATAATGCAACGGTATGTGACTTCAGCATAAAATTTGTTGAACTTTTCAACTGATTGGGGAATGTATATTTACAGTAATAATTTTATTATTATCACTTGAATTCCAAGTGGAACGTTGCGCTTTTAAATACAGTAAAGTGATATACTATTTATATAAATGAGTATATATATATATATATGCGATAATAATAATCGATAGTTTAGCAGCATTACCTTGCAAAATAGTTCTAAACATAAAATGCACATTTTTTGGCTATTTATCTAGCTTAGCCCAACTGCTATCCAAAAGTTTTTATTGTTTTGCTCTCAACACTTACAAATCTTTCAATGGCTTCGATACACACATAGAAAAAGTTGTGAAAAACGTTTTGCAATTGGAAAAGTTATTGCCTTTTACGGCATTACAATATAGCCCAAAAGTTTTCAAATGCATTCCCATATGGCTACGGCTACGGCTAGGGCTAGGGCTAGGGGTTGGTAGATGATAGATGGTTGGGGGGGGGGGGGGGGGGGCTGAATCCGTGCTAGTGCTTTTGGTAAACTTATTTGCGGTCAGGAAATGCATATGCGTACATAAATCTGAGCTGGGATTTGACTAAGTGCTGAAATGCCTAAGAGCGTCCAAGGATCCACAAATTTTTGATACTGATGAGTGGGTGAGTGTTTAAGTGCAGAGTGCGTTCTTTTCTCTATGTGTGTGTGTGCGTGTGTGTGTGTGTATACTGTGTGTTGTGCATATGACTAATGCGATTAGCAAATCTAGTCGAAAAATTGTTTTAGTTTTCGACTGTCAGCAAACTAAAATATATATGTTTGCTTAATATACGAAAAATAGCTCAGCATAAGCAATAACAACAAAAATTAAAACTAAATAAAAAGCAGCATTTGGCAAGCCTACAAAATACCAACATTTAAATATCAATATGAAAAATATGAAATGCTTCATCAATAAACTTTATTTGTGGACCAAAACGGTTACGGGGATGTGGGGGTGGCATATGTAACTATGCAAATACTTTTTAATAAACAATTTCCTGCTAAACTGATGTCGCATAAATAATGCTTCAATAAATTTGATTATAAATTGTTTTATTTTTGAATAATGAATAACTTTGACAACGCACAATTTGTGTATCAAATATTATTCGAAATAGGCATTTTTCGGGTAAAATGCATTTTAATGTGCGAGTGTAAATAATAATTACCTGCATACTTTTATTCAGGTAAATGTTGTGCAGTGAAGGGCAAATTTGACTAAATATATAATAATAAAATTAGCAAGCCTTGTATAAATGTTTATCAGCAAAAGCTTGTGCCAAGGATCAACGAGTTTCTTTTATTGTATTTCGCTATAAATAGCAACACTGCAGTAGAAAGTTGCTAATGCCTTTCTTGTTGCCAATTTGCAGGCTAGACGCGCCTCCAATAAACAAAATACATTATTGTAGTCTGCAAAGTTTCGTTGATTGAAATTCAATTTACGATTACGAATTGCAGGCGAGGAAGAAGGGGGGGGGGGGGGGGGGGGCAACAGCAGGGGAGTGGCTAATCGCCTGACAATGTACAAATGTCAACGATTTAGACAACTTTTTGGGGGCGGCTAATTGAAAATGTCTGCAAAGTCAATGGCAGCATTAATAATTGTTCATAATGTGTTTTGGCCAATTGCACGATTTGTCAAATGGAAAAATGGCGAATGACTACAGAAGTTGACAGGTGGCCATGTCAGGCCTCATGTTTTCGGTGTTGATTTATGCCTTACAATTGTCAGAGTGTTTGCCAAGTGTGTGAGTGTGAGTGTGTGGTTGGTTGGTGTCAACGGCATTGTGCGGAGCGTTCAATCACATTTCTAATTACCAGGTTTCCCCGAGGTAATTAACTTTGCATGCATTACCCAAATTACAACAATGCGCCCGAGCGTTTTATCAACTCAATTACGCAAAAGCAGCGGCGCTACTTCCACCTGCCATTCATGCCACATGCCCCGAGAGAGTATCAGAGTGGAGAGATACTTTACACAGATAAACAACAAATAAGCATTGTTTGTAATTTAGCGAAATTGTTGTGTCTTCTCACACGCCCCGCCCACCACGCACTCGAACTGTCGCCAACTCCCACTCTTTGTTTATCAACTGGCAACAATCACAGGAGCAGAAGTTTGTGTTAGTTTATACAAGTTTTAGTTGTTGCTCTCTCTGTGTGTGTGTGTGTGTGTGTAACATCGTTGACAATCAGCTTGTTAATATGTGTGCTCTTTTATATATCTATCTTACTTCCACTTGCTCATTTTATCACTCTACTCATCTAGCTCTCTGCTGGCAGCTTCATTTGTTAACGTTGCGTATACGTAATGTGCAAGGCAATGTGAGCTAGTTAAGTCTACAAGTGTGTATGTATCTGCGTGTGTGTGTGCTTGTGAAGCTTATTAGAGCTTGTCTTGACACAGCAGCACTACGGCATAATAACTAATTTTTTTAATTTTTTTTTTTGGCTGGCGAATTTTTAATTACTACTTGGAGCCATTTTTATACCCTGTACGCATTAAATGTGTAAAGTGGAGTACATTTCTAGCAGCCAAAAAATGACATTCACCTAACATTTATAGTGTCTCTTTTTGTATTTTCTGCTTTTAGCTTTTGCTTATCCAATAAAAATAAATCGAGTTTATAGCTACTAAAGTATTTAATTTGAGTTTTGGGTACAGGGTATTCGCTAGTTAAGCAGCCACTGCAACAATACAAATTTTTTTCACTTTTGTTTTTTTAGCGTAAGGTCATGTGTTCTGCAAACAGCAGCAGCAACATCAGCAGCAGCAGCAGCGAGTGCAGCTTAATTATGCTGTAATATTGCGGAATAAAGGCGAGAATTTACGACTAGGAAAGTTCGGGTGTAAACTTCAAGCTGTAAGTGGATTGTGTGGGCTGAATGAGAGTGGAGCAGCACTGAAATTAATAATTAAAATCGTTTATTATGTTGAGAGTACTTTTTTCTAAAGACAAATACTACTTCATTCTTTCGCTCGGCGCTTAATATGATTAAACTGGCACTTGAGCATGAAGATAATCTTGCGTATAAGTAGTACTTCAAATAAAGCTGAACACTAACAAAATGTTGTTGCATTTCAATGGCATTCTTTATGCTTACTTTTCAGAGTTGACACATAAGGCTAGTGTAATAATTTTGGGATTTATTTCACTTTTGAGAGACGATGTAAAATCCTTTATACATTATCAATCCTTTCTTTTTTATTTGCCTACATTGAAAGTCATATCTTTACTTCTGACTTAAGCCGCCCGATTACCTTTTGTACTTGACTTTTTTCACAATCTGTTTGCAATCATAAATTATTCATTTCCTTTATTGATATGGTAATTTCTGTGTCTTTTCGCATCCTTACTCTTGCTGCTCCCATCTTATACATGTTTCTCTACTTATCTTTATATATTACTCGACCATCTCTTATATTTCACCACAGTAAGCCTTGCTTCACACTCTTTTCGTTTCCTTGTGGCACTTTCCTCATTCCTGCTACCATTGAAAAGTTGCAACAAACTCAATTTTAATGTATTTATTCGTTCCCTTCAAATTGACACACTCGGCGACAATCACACGCTGAATTCAATGAAAAATTGAATACTTCATAAAGCGACAACAAATCGAACTCTCCACCCCAACACACATGCAGATGGGACCTCGCTGCGGGTACCCTGGTGGGAATGCATGGCATTATATATCAAACTACAACCGAACAAACAACCAACCAACGAACGAACAAACAAACAAATAAACAAGCAAACAAACAAACAAGCAAGCAAGCAAGTAAAAAAAAAGCGTAAAAGTTGCAAACAAAAGTGGCGAAAACGGAAATAAATCTAACAAAAAGGCTTTATAGCTTACACTTCCACCTCTCTCTCACTCTCTCTCTCTCTCTCTCTCTCTCTTACGCTCACTCTTCCCCTTTCTTTCTCTGTCTGCGCCTGCAATATCAGCCCCAAAAATTATATAAGCGCCAGGGCATTTTGTTTGTGTTTGGCTTATTTTCGCACTGACAAACGAGGGTAGCTTCAAAAGTATACAGCTTATTGAATTTTTATATATTTTTATTTATCTGCCATTTTGTGTCAATAAACAGCTAAAAAGATTAGCTTTTGTGGTTTGAGTAGCAAAGCAAACAAACTTGCAAGGAAGCTAAAATTTAAAATCGCATTTAAATTATTCGCCTGAATAATGACAATAGATAGGGTATAAAGAAACAAAATGACTCAACCGACAAAAGGGATATAACTATTTATTTCTTTAGTTGAGTGTATTTTTAACACAGTAACTTCTGTGCCTACCCACATATTTATATATATACATTTATTTATGTATATGTATTCGCTTTGCTTTTGCTGCCCTGCAGTTTCTATAATATATATATATATATATATATATTTGTATGGTCATATGTGTGTCAGCTTTTATGCGTCGTAAGGCTAATGTTTTTGCAGACGAAAGATTTGTTACAGATTATGCTTGCCGCACATAAAACACACACAGCAAGAGTAACACAAAACACCGCTTGAGTACAATGGCCTGCCATAATTTCTCGCTTTTACCTACAATGGGGGTACGAAAAAAAAGAAAATAGAACAATCAAAAAAACAAAAGCATAAAACAAGAGTAAAGTTTGTGAACGGTGATTGGGAAGTTGGTCTCTGAGTTGGCACTGCGGCTGGCCAACTAAAATTAAATTTAGTCGCAGCGCACAAAATTTATGGCTTACTATTATTTCAGTTGAGTGCACTCGCAACCACGGAACGAGCGCTACACCACCGCCGCCACCCAACCACCCAACTACCCTGCAGGCAAATCATTATTTCTACATTCAGGCGAAATTTGTCCCTTCTCCGTGGCACAGCTTATTTGTTTGTAGCTGTTTTGCCAACATCATTGATTCCGCATTTTAGCATAAATCGCATGTATGCGGTTGATTTGCCACCCCTGAGCACCCTGCCCCCTCCCCGGGCCGTTGCGTACCGTTGCGCCGCACAATAAACACAAAATCAAATTGCAATTTAAACTCAATTAACAAATTATCATCGTGCAATGCTGCGTATGCGTAATATGCGTGCATTTTAATTTTCTCTGTATGCACAACTATTGCAGCTGCCTTTTCGCCAACTAATTCGAAATGTTTGCATACTTTGCGGCGCATCTGCACAAGAAGCACGTGCCGCATTGCCCAAAGGAGCCGATACACACACACACGCACACGCACACACACACATTCGTATTGTAGTTATCCTTTTAGCCGCCTGCTGTGCAACTGGCATTTGTTCTTGCTGCACACGTTTCACTTGGGCTGCTCTTTTTGTGGACATGACACACACACACAATTTGATTGCATTCTGTTTCATATTTTTGCTTCGCTTTGCAAATTCGATTTGGGACAACTATGGCGAAATGTGACCCCAAAAAATTATCCAATTAGGTAAATGTATGGTAATTGGTTAACGGTTTTATAAATTCATAAATTAAATTGACAATCGTAATTGTGGATAAATATACAATTTAGTTTACTCACACAAAAAGCATAAGCCGATGAAAGCTTTCATTTAATTGTAATTGAAAAACAAAACTAAAACAAGTAAATAGAAAAATTACACTTTGATCAATATATATGAATACATATTTGAATCCCTTAAAAGGGAAAGTTAAAAGTTCAGCTTTTTGATCATTTATCTGCCAATTAACTTATTATTTTGGTGTCCTTTAACCTATGATTTTATTTGATTAACAATTGGAAATATGACTCTCAGCAACGGGTAATCCCCGTAAATTGCTCATTCGCGCATTCGCGCATCCGTGCGACTTGGTCACATTTAAAGGCAGCAAGGCAGCTGCCGCAGTGCAAAAGTAATTTGTGGCATACAATGAAAATGCCGCAGAATGTACGGGAAATGCATGTAAATATTCAAAGCGGCGACCGCCAAAAACATATGCCGCATATTTCAAGTATATGTAAAACAATTCATAACACCCAGCCAGAAAAAAAAAAAAGAGAAAAGGACCAAAAAAAAAGCAAGGAGCAAGCGAAATGTGAAATAAAATATAAATGAAAAGAGTAGGCCGGCATATGCAGGACAATAACCGCTGTCTGTGTAGCGCGGGCAAAGGACATGCTGCCATGATTTTTATGAGCTTGTATTTATATGATTTCCTTATATCCTTTAGGGGTCCCTTATGCCACGACAGAGCGCGTCTCGCCAGCGTCTCTCAACTGGCGCGTCCTGGCGGGTCCTTTGGCGGGTCCTTGGCTGTCGGCCGCTCTCGGCCGGGACGTGCTGGCGACAAAAAGTTGGGCCAGCCAAAAAAGTCATCGCCCAAAATGTGAGCAACAATATGAAATAAAATTACGTGCCCATATGCATAGTATACACTCACACACAGGCACACACATGTAATTGCTGTTGTTCTTGTTGCTTTGTATTGTTTAAATGAAATTTATGTTTATTAAATTGCGACGGCACAAAAAGTGTCCCAAGCTGAGGCCATTGGCTTTATCAGCCGAGTTGGTCCTGCAACATTTTGCAGACAGTCGGCGTAACAGTTTTCGTACGCCTTCTCGGGCTACCCTGTGTGCCTATAAAATGTAATGAAAGGAGTATAAAAAGTTGTGCAAAGTGCACACCCAAACCAATAAATAATAGTATTATATATATATTTCTTGACCAGCTTTAACAGCTGCATGGATACAGCCAAGTTTTTCGGGTACTGCAAGTGTTAAGCTTGCCAAATTTGCTTTAAAAGTTTGCTTACAAAAACTTCCAGTGGTAAAGAGTTCATGTTGTTATAAGTTTGATCAAAATTAAAACCATTTCTTTATGAATACAATCAATAAGTTTAATTTACGTGTATAAATAAAATCTACTTTGTGTTGAGTCCATTAGAAGTTGACATATTAACTTATAGGATATCTACAAGTCGAGCAGTTTGATTTGTATTTTTCTCTTTTTTTATACAAAAATAGAACATATCCAAATATTTGTATGGTATGCTAGACTTAGCTTTATTCTCTTTAATATATATACATTTTTTGATAAACGTACACTTGGCATATTAAATACAAATTTGCGGTTGAAAATATTACAGGATGTCTTCAAGTCAAGCTCAATCACGCTCTGGTTTTAAACAAGAATAAAGAACCCTTTTTAAATAATTTATATACACGCATATAAATTTAATGACCAGGCATTTCCGAGTGCCGAACATTTTAATAGGCGATTTAAAATTGCCAAATGATTGAGCGATTGAGAGCAGCAACAATAACAACAACAAAAGCACCGTCAGCAGCTGAAGCAGCAGCAACAACAATAATGACAATTTAAGCCACGTTAGTTAGCTCATTAATTTTTTGTGCAATTTTAATTGGCCGCATCATGGCTTCAAATTGTTGCCGTCCAGCATCTGAGCCAACGCAGCCAACTGAGCCAGCTGCTGGGCATTTTGTCTTCATTATCAAAATTAAATATCATTAAAATTTTGATATAACCCTTTGATACACACTCCAACGGTTTACGCTTTGCGCTTTTAATGGCCCAGCTCAGAGCATTTTTAGAGCTCATTTTTATGCAATTTATGAATTGGCGCGCTTAAGAAAGTGCGGCAGCTTTTACCTTGTCATCAAGTCGATATAATGACCATGCCCACGCCCACAGCCCGCCCCCCTATTATATGGTTACAAAATAATCTAAACTTTTTAATTGCCACGACAAATGGCTGCGCACGTTTTGCATTCGTGTTTTCTTTTTGCCGCACTCATTTTTCGTTTTGTTTCCAGCTTTTTTGTTGTTGTTTCTTTTCATTTTTCCTGATGATATAAAAATTGCCAGCAAAAGTCGCTGAACTTGCGGCAGGAAAAGCAGGAAAAGCAGGGGGCCCGTTGGCAAGTTTAATTGTGCGGCCAGGCTGGCGGGTAATAAAATTATTTTACGATCTTGTTTTCCTGTTCGTTCAACCCCCGCCATCTCCGTCATCTCCGCCATCCCCTCCCGCACCGGCGAAACGCATTTGCCTTGGACGCTTTGAGGCGCATCAAGTTAAAGTTTGAGTTCATTTACGCAACGCTGCGCATCGCAGTGGGCGTTGGCGGTGGGCGTGGCACATTGTCTCTACTTATGAGCAGAGTACACAGCAGCTTTATATGTCACGACTCCTTGCAGCCTGCATTGTTGTTGACTTTTCATTCTGGCATTGCGCTCGACTTCTGTTTCAGAACCTCCTCCCGGAGACAGGCCGGGTCCTGAATGGATGCCATGTACTTGCCAACAACTCGCACATGCTGGCAGCTTTTTGGCAAAGACCTTGCCCTCATCATCAAGTTTGGCTGCTGTCGGCAGAGCGTCTACGTATTGACTGAGTGGGCCAAAAGTCAAAGTGCAGGTGCACACAAATACTAGTGCAGAACGCTGCTAAAAACATTGCAAGCGGACTGACAACCCAACAACACTCGCCCATTGCCAACAGCTGATCAGGAACAGCAACAGCAACAACAACAACAACAGCAGAAATCACTGAAAGAACACCAACTGGAGCAGCATTCGAGCGTCCTTTGGAAATACATTTTCCGCAGCTTAAATAAATACTTTCAATGTAGCAAATGTTGACGGCAACAACAACAACAAAATTAAGCTAGTTGGGCAACAAATTCAATTTTGATATTTTATGAGCTTGTATTTCATTCAAGTAGTTTCTAATTGAATTTAATAATACATTGTATATGAATCTCTCTCTCTCTCTCTCTCTCTCTCTCTCTCTCTCTCTCTCTCTCTCTCTCTCTCTTCACGTATTATTTTACTTAATTCACGCCTGTTTTTATTGCACCTCCGTTCCACTATAATCCACAATATTGATTACATGAACTTAAATTTGTATACTCAAGTGTTTATTTAATTTGTTTAATTGACTAAATATATAGGTTCAATTAAAAGTTGTATTAAAATAACAACATTTATCAATTCAAAACTTAAAGTCAAGCAAACTTTAAAACCATTTTAATTTGTGCGCATACAACTTGAAAATAAATGCATAGCATTTAAATTGTAAACTTCCATGCAGCTTGTCTTAAATTTTTACTAATTATAATCTCGCCAGACTTTCATGTTATTTCTTTACCAATTTCCACTCTAAATCTTTTTGCGCCCTCTTTAACTTTGTTTTTAATCTTATATCATTTACACATTAAGAGCAACTTTAAATCTTATTTCAATGCTCGATTCAGCTGTTAGTCACGCATTACTTTCAATCCAATGCCAGAGAGCTGGCGAACCGTAAACCACATTCAAGCAAATTAGCCGCCTTTAAATTACTTAAGCCAAGTGGCAAGCGCCACACGCTGTTTTATTCTGCCCCCCCGACCACTGTAACTTGCTGGCTGCCATAAAATATGTCAGCTACTTAAAGCAACATAAAAATTAACAACACACTGCGTATACGTAATACTAAATCTGTAGTGGAATGAGATGCCCCGAAAAGTGATTTATGCGCATTTTCGTATAAAATTTAGTTCCAGTGGCGTTGCCGTCGTCGCTGCTGCCAACAAGTTATTTTAACTCAGGGCCATAAAAACGTTAACCATATTTTGCGAGCTGCAGCGGGCCAAAAACGGAATGAGAGCCACTAAATAAATCAGCGAATAAAATAAAATGTATAAATACGGTGTGCGGCGCTTTGAGTGCAAAACTTAGCAAGGATTTGAGCTGCAGGATTGTAGAGCTAGCTGCCTGCTTACAATTTACACGCATCTCAAGTAATACTTGCAGATATATAAGTGCGTGCGTGTGTGTGTGTGTGTGTGTGTGCTGCATGTGTCTGAGTGTGTGCTTTAAGCCTTGCCAGACAAGCTGGCAACGTCAAGGCTGATAACACTCGTGGCATGTCTATGGCAACAGTGCCGGGACCCCAACAGCAGCAGAACCCTTGACATTCTTTCTGCTCGCGACAACTGTAAATTAATATGACAGGCAGCATCTTCAGTTGTCTGCCCAAAAAAGAACCCAGCCACCTAACCCCAATGGCTGCAACCTGTGCAGAGTTCAAGGCTCTAGGACATCAGACGCAGGCATCAACAAAGTTCCTCAACATTTTCCGACTTGAATAAAAATTTAATTAACTTATTTGTTGACTGGCTACGCACTGCGAAAGGTTAATGAATGTCTACCCATATTTATGGAGACGGTATAAAGTGGATTTCATTACACGAAGATACAATCAAATTAGCTTCTAGAAAAATGTATCTTAAAGGCCAGCTTATAGACTTTAGAGAGTAATAAATATTTGTAAGCCAACTGGGAATATTCGAATTGAGAGAACTCGACTAGAAAACGCCCTGTTTCAATTTTAATATTGTAGTTCATTCAAAGATTAGTAAAAATGTAAAGAAAATAAATATAAAAAGTCGCGCTGCTTTTTTATTTATATTTTAAAAACTGTTGTATATCCCTTCGTTAACAAAAAGACTTTAAAAAAAAAATTACCTTATTTTAAATTAGAATTTGATGGAATCTAAACGAGTCCAACAAGTTAATTTCCATAGTTTTGTTTTTCCTACAAACTTGAAACTCTCTAACAAAATTATGGCTTTTTTCAATTCTAAACGAGAATGCATACAAGCAAACCGAGCGAAAAAAATGTTACAACTGAACAAAAACATTAACTACCAGCTTTAGTTTTATTTTTATTTTTTACTTATTGACATTTTGTACAGCGAGCGAGCAACGAGAATGCGAAACAATTGTCGCAAAATTGCAAAAATAATAAAAATTCAATTAGAGCGCGAGTTGAATTAAAGACTTGGGACACATTTCACATTTTCACATTTTTTTTCTGCCCGCTTTCTGTTTGTTTAAATTAGTATTTTACAGCAGGCTGTGCTGGGTTGGGGCACGTGTTCGACACTTGCCATCAGATTTTTGTTTGTATTTTTGTAAGTATTTCAGAGCCTGGCAAATTGTGGCACATAACAATAAGCGCACAACGAGCTGCAACAACAATGCGAATGGCAAACGGAATGAGAATGAGTACAGCAACAGCAACAACAAGTATGTACAGTAATAATGATAATAATCATAAAAGCGAGTCCTTGTCGCGTTGGCTTTGGCTCTCGGAGCGTTAAAGCCGCAGCCGCAGCAGAAACAGTGGCAGAAGTAGCTGAAGTAGCAGCCCCTTGGCAGCAGACTAGAGGATGCCGCGTGAGTTATGTTGATGCAAGGACATGAAGGACGTACGCTCTGCTCTGCTCTGCTCTGCTTCGGTTCGGTTCGTTTCGGTTCTCTAGCTTGGCTCGCCTGCTGCTGTAACATGATTTAATTAAGGTTCTACATGTGCTAAGTAGATTTTATTCTTTGCCAACTTGTTTCCTTTCGCTTTCGCTTACTTTCTCGCTCGCTCTCTCTCTCTCTCCCACTTTCTCTTTCTCTCTGCCTTTAGGTTCATAATTGATTTAGCCGTTTACTGCATTAAACGACTGGCGGCAACAAAAACTTGCCCATAAATTAACAATGCGTCCAACGCTGCGTATGAATTATATTTGATTTGATTTAGCAAAAACCCCGCCCCCTCTCCCGACTCAGACATTATTATTATTATATACAACATAGTATATTGCATTACATTTTCTCAAGGCTCTCACTTTATGATATCGCAATATTTCATATTGTAGTTGTTCATTCTACCGCCGTTTCTCATAGTGAGACTGCACTTTGTCCTGGCTAACAAGTGTCTGTCTGTCTGATGTGCCAGGCTGATGTGATAAGCAAATTCAATGCCTGATTTCATATGAACAAAGTTTTCGCCTCCCAGACTCGGCGCTAAAGTGTGTGTGTCATTGACAGTCAAGTGAAATGCGTGCGTCATTCATATTTGATTTAATATTATGCCAGGCCGGGACAAAATCCATTAACATTAGCCGAATTGTAAGCTCAAAAGCTGCAAACTTTTGCAGCGTGTAAGAACACTGAGAACATATACATATCTTTAATAAGAGGTTTTTATATTGGTCAGTTTGGAATTTAATCAAATATAATGACATTTTTCTAAAGTTCTTCTTTTCGTCATTCATATATTTATAAATTGCGTTCTAAAAATACAAAATAAATTAAAACCAGTTTTCAGTTTACTCTCTTAATATTTAAATATATTTATAGAATTTATCTTCATGTCACAAAATATTCCGCATACTAATTTATGGCTAACAGCACTGACATTTCCGATTTAATCCAAACTTTAGATGTTTAGTTAACTATGACAATCATTATTATGCAGCTTTATTCATCCAATTCAAATAAATGACATTCTTAGAGTTCAGAGAAATTAATCGCAATGCATTTACCTATGTGCATGAGTAATTTAATCAAACAGCAGCAGGCTAAACAAATGTTGATAATTTCAATTGTGGCAGCTGCAGGCTGTTGTGATGTTGCAAGTAGTTAAAGGATTAATAAAGCAGCTGCCACAACATGTTGCCTACTTATGGAAATACACAAGCGCAATAAGCTGCAGACAAAAGCAAACAAAGCAGGCTAACAGGACAAATGAAAGTCAAATACATATGCATCTATTTAAAAGGATATATATATGTATATGTGAAAATGTGACTGTGTACTTACATATTGACTTAATGCGTTGCTCTGGTTGCTGGGCAGCAGCCTCAGGCTGTCGCTCAGTTGCAGTTGCAGTTGCAGTTGCCATTGCAGTTGCCGCTGCCGTTGCCGTTGCAGCTGCAATTAAAGTTGCCTTCATGGTTGTGGCATTTATCATTGCGGGCAGCGCTGTCTGCAGGAGTGCCAGGAGCAGCAGCCTTACACACTGGGCCATTCTGGCCATTATCCTTGCTACAGTTGCTTGCTACTCTTGCTGCGTTTAATTATTTGTCCTTATTGTTTCAGTCGTGCTTGATTAGAGGCATTTGATGAATTAGATTAATGCTCTGTACTTGCACTGTTCGCGTTGCTGTTGTTGTTGTTGTTGTTGTTATTGTTATTGTTGTTTCACTTGTTGGTGTTTTAGTTGTTTGTCGGAATCTGGTTTGGGTTTTGTACTGGTTTAATTTCACATGATTTAACAGCTCCCAGCAGCTGAGCAGCTCTTCGCACTTTCCTTGTTGCACACTGCAATTGGAGAGAAGCAAGAAGAATAAACAATCAATTTAACTAATTAATTCAACACTCTCACAAATTTCAGCCTAATCAAATCTCTATGCTAATCAACTAGATTGCAGCACTGGAATTTCCAATTTTACTCTTGTACATTTTCATATTAATTGCAATCAATTCAAACTATGAAACAACAAAACATAATTAAGTCAGTAAACATAATTTAGGTACTATACTACATTCATATGTGTAAAGGCAGTTTATTACCCGCGCAATGAAAAACAATTTAATGAAGCGCTGTTCAAATTTAATTTTTAAGTTTCCAATTCTCTTTGATTGCCCATCCAAGACTTTAAGCTCCCATAACTTTATCAAAACTAAACCCCGAGGCCTTTTTAGTCATGGTTTGACAATTTTATTCATTGAAGTACTATAAAATTTAGGTTTTTCTATCAACTTTCATGACAAAACTGTAGACTCGGAAGTCCCAAAATCTCAAACATTTGCATTCCCAGTCACCAAACTCCCATAACTTTGTCAATTCTCAACTGATTATCAATTCCGAGGGCATTTTAGTCATGGATTATCACCATTTATTAATCCACATTCAAAGTCGAAAAAATTAGAAATTTCATATTTCATGTCAAAAGCTATGACACTAAGTCCCAAGTTCATTAAAAATGCCCTTCCCAGACTTCAAAGTGACATAACTTTGTCAAATTTGATCCGATTTTCAATTCCAAGGTCATGGTGGTCATGTTTTGTCATCCTTAACAACTCTACATTCAAATTTGAGAAATTTCTAACTTTCGGATTTTATTTCTAAAATCATGACAAGATGTGAAGTTCCCAAGACTCGAAAAATGCCCTTCCCAGACTTCACAGTGCCATAAAATTGTCGAAACTGATCCGATTTTGAATTGCAAGGTCATTGTGGTCATGTTTTGTCATCCTTAACAACTCTACATTCAAAGTTGAGAAATTTTCAAATTTCGGATTTCATGTCTAAAATCATGACAAGATAAGGTTCCCAAGTCGCTGAAAATGCGCTTCCCAGACCTAGAAGTGCCATAACTTTGTCAAAACTGATCCGATTGTCAATTCCAAGGTCATTTTGGTCATGATTTGTCATTTTTAACAACTCTACATTCAAATTTGAGAAATTTCCAAATTTCGTATTTCATGTCAAAAGCTATGACACTAGTCCCAAGTTCATTAAAAATGCCCTTCCCAGACTTCAAATTGCAATAACTTTGTCAAAACTGATCCGATTTTCAATTCCAAGGTCATTTTGGGAATAGTTTATCATCCATAAAAAAACCTACATTCAAAGTTAAGAAATTTCCAAATTTCGGATTTCATGTCTAAAATCATGACACGATGTTGTTCCGAAGTCCAAAAAATGCAATTCACAGACTTTAAAGTGCCATAACTTTGTCAAAACTGATCCGATTTTCAATTCCAAGGTCATGGTGGTCATGTTTTGACATCCTTAACAACTCTACATTTAAAGTTGAGAAATTTTCAAACTTCGGATTTCATGTCTAAAATCATGACAAGATAAGGTTCCCAAGTCGCTAAAAATGCCCTTCCCAGACTTAAAAGTGCCATAACTTTGTCAAATCTGATCCGATTTTCAATTCCAAGGTCATGGTGGTCATGTTTTGTCATCCTTAACAACTCTACATTCAAAGTTGAGAAATTTTCAAATTTCGGATTTCATGTCTAAAATCATGACAAGATAAGGTTCCCAAGTCGCTGAAAATGCGCTTCCCAGACCTAAAAGTGCCATAACTTTGTCAAAACTGATCCGATTTTAAATTCCAAGGTAATTTTTGTCATGATTTGTCATTTTTAACAACTCTACATTCAAAGTTGAGAAATTTCCATATTTCGGAATTCATGTCAAAAGTTATGACACTAAGTCCCAAGTTCATTAAAAATGCCCTTCCCAGACTTCAAATTGCAATAACTTTGTCAAAAGTGATCCGATTTTCAATTCCAAGGTCATTTTGGTCATGTTTTTTCATCTTAATTAATTCTACATTCAAAGTTGAAGTACTAACAATATTCTGATTTTTTGTCAACATATTTTTCAAGTCTGAATTACAACTCTCAGGCAGCGCAAAAGTAAATTGTGGAATCTTAAACTTGTTGTTTATATTCTTGTTTCGACTGAAATCACCTAAAAATTCAAAGGAAAAGAAATATGAATAATTAAATTAAAACGCTGAGCAAAGAACGGAAGTTTAAATTGTCTAAAGTCCAAGTCCAAAGATAAAAATGGAAAATAAATAGAAATTTCAAGGAAATTATTTTAATATTTGCTTCAAAAACTTTAAAAACCTTGGTTTGGTGAAATCCTTGACTGTTTTTCTATTGAAATTTATATCTTGAACGGCTTCCATTAGCAAATGCAAATAAACAAACATTATTATTATTACTGTGTATCTGAATGAAATGCGAACTGAACAAACATTTTGATTTATGCATGTAAATTGAAATGAAAAATATCTCTGAAACTTAATTTTGCTTAATGCTATCAATAAGTGATGCACAATCAATATTAAGAAATTAAAAATTATTTTTTAAATATTTATAATTTCCCAGAGAATTTGCTGCACTCTCGAAAAAAGCGAAAACGCTGCAGAAGTTCACTCGACCATATTTTTGAATTTTAAGCTTTCTGCAAGTCAGTTGAGCTCTTATTTCGATTACCGCTTGCAGATTGCAGATTGCAGATTACAGATTGGGACTACTGCTCCAATAACAATTACCTGTTTGGCGTGTCCACTTGGCGCATTGTTTGAGTGGCGCCCAACGCCCCAACAGCTCATTACACAATAACAACAATTATAATAGCCCTGAGAGCCGCATTGGTAATATGTAAGTATTTAAATGCCGTGATTATCTCGCAGCAGATGCCAGCTTATTAGTGTGAGTGTATATATATGTATAATATATGCGTGTTTCTGTATGTGTATGTGTGTGTGTGTGTGTGTGTGTGCGATGCATTTTGTGGGTAAGGTCAGCCAGTTATTCGGCAGGGGGCTTGCACTTTTGGGACCTGTGTCGCTTTTGTTGATGCTGTAAATTAATGCAGCAGGCTGAAAATTGCATTGTTTGTTATTGTTTACGCAAAAATTAACATTTTAATTGGATTTTGGGGCATTTCGTGTTTTTGAATATGAACCCTTGAACCTTTAAGCCACCGTCGAACTTTGCTTCTAGCCAGCACACTCTGTAAACATGTCTCTATTTATTTTGTACAAATTTTAGATGAGTCGTGTTTTTTTAATATTTATGCATTTGTTGTCGCTGACATTTTGTATAAACATATAAGGGTACAAAGTAAAGACATACATCAATATTTTACAAATAAAAATATATCCACAGACACGCAGAAAATATGGGGACATTGCATAAACATTGTTATATAAACAAGTGATCTCTGCTCGGCCAGGAGATACCCTGTTCCAAGCTGCAGAGTACTTAAAATCAATCATACAAGCTTCTAAGTATACTATTTAATTAGTTAGTTAATTTACATCCATCTATATAAATATTTAAGCAGGTGCTGTAACATCATTTCATCGCACCTTTTTTACCGCAACAATATATTACATAACATTAACAACATTGTATAAAATTTCGTACAGAATAAAATCATAATTTAAAAAAAAATACAGTAAAGAAAAACCATGAGGTTTATATTAAATATTTTATTGTACAACAAGAATATTCACTTTGCAATTATTAAAAAAAAAACATGAAAATTAAATTTATGGAGTGTTGTGTAAAGAATGTAAAAAGTAAAAAGAAAAAAAAACTTTTCATATACAAAGTTGTTAATGTCCGCATTTCATGTACTAAATGCAACAGGTATTATATTAATTTCAATTTTATCTCTTATTTTTCCTATAGTATGTAAGTATATTGAGGACAACAAGGACAACTCATACATTTTCGGGGAATTGACACTGATTGCCGTTATTGCAGTGAAATTCATTTATGCCAGAAACAACTCGATGCTAATTTAATGAAATTTCTAAAAGTTGAGACCAAATTAAGTTTAAACAAACTTTGCTTTAATTATAACAAGCTGAAAAGGCCCCAAAGAGCGTCATCAATATGCAAATTTCAGTCAACAGTTTTTCGCTGGTTCAGTAGACAACTTTTATGTTAAAGTTTTTGTCGTTGCAAAAGCGATTTTCGATTTTCGGCACTCAATTTATTTAACGAGTGTTGCTTAAGCTCATGCTTACACCATTTGGGAATTATAAATGCACACAATGCGAAAATGTGCCCTTGGGCGTGTTTTGTTATTGAATTACAGTATAATGGTTTATAACGCCTTAATCTTAATGTTTAGGATCTATTTAAAGTTCTTTTAGTTTTTGAGGGGAACTTTTAATGAAGTTTTTCGATTCGATAAAAGTAACTTTCAACTGCAGAAATGTCATAATGAACTGTCCACTAGTATATATGCATTATACACACATATGTATGTTTATAAATTAATATCCGTAACACTCGACTACACTTGCAAACCTCTGTTAATTTCCTGGTTTATCAATCCTTTTACCGTCATAAAATATAGCAACTCATGACAGTTGTAATCACTTTATTACATTAGTTGCTTAGCAAGTGAGACAGCAGGATGCAGGACTCGCCCTCCTGAGGCAGTCAAGTGAGAGTATTCATTTACACTCATTTCAACCACAGCACCCCTTACCCCAACCATTCCCCTGTCCCTGATTTCTACCTTTATACGCAAAAAGCCACACGAGCCAAACAAGCCCAAATGAAATCTCTGCCCTGTGAGTTAACAAGTGTTGGCCATTAGGGTATCATTCGACCAGGTGTGTATATGTTTGTGTGTGTGTGTGTGAGTGCAGCTGAGTGTCTGTGTGAGTGTGTGTGTCACTGTGTGTGTGTGTGTGTGTAAATACAAGTTAATTAAACAAGCCACGTCTGCACATTAATCACCTGGACAACGGTCTGGCGCCAGGTAGCCGCAAAGGCTAACCAGAAAGAGAAAAAGAACAGAGAAGGAGAGTAAGAGAGAAGTGCTTTGAAATAAAACCGAAATTCAATTCAAAGCACGTGAGAGAGACGAGCGAGAAGTCCGATGAGCTGTGCGGTGTCCTTGTCGAACTACTCTCTAAGCCCGTGACATGTGTCCTTTGTGGTGTTTATGAGGTCATAAGATTAATGAGCGACAAGCTCATCTTTTCTTATTGTTTTCAGCGGCGTCTAATTAATTGCTGCCCCCCGCCGCCACTCCCGCAATCTCCAACGGCACGCTGTCAGTCGGATGCCAGGCAACCGGACACAAGTGGCTGCCAAGACGTCGCATCCTTTACAACAGTATCGCCAGCGGCTTGCCAAATGGTTGCCCTGGCGTCTTGCGTCTTGCGTCTTGCGCCTTGACATGCCACAGACATTTGCCCCTCGCCTCGCATTGTTGCAAGTTTTGCTGCAATATCAAAATTCCATCTCAGATTTTTGTGGCAATTTCCGCCTTTTGCGGCTTCTGTGTATTTTTAATATTTTCATTTACCACGCATAAAAATACCAAGAGTAAAAAGAACTGTCAAAGTTCATGTTAAACATTCGGAGAAATTAATTACAATTTGTTCAGCATCATATTATGGCGAGAGAGTCCTTCAAGCATTTACATAAATAATCGCGGTGAACATCAATAGAAATTGTATACGTTAATGGCATGCAGGAATTTCCCTCTGGCAACATGATTTCTTTCCGAGAATCGCATTTTCATTCGCCATAACAACAATGCCAAATCCCAGATGAGCATTGTTTAAGGGGGATTAGGTGGTGGAGTGTGCGTATACAAAGTGGGGCACTGTATAATAAGCACAACATAAAAAGTTCACCCAGGTCAAGTCCGTGTCGATGATATTGTATTGAAGCACTCGCTGCTTTTGACTTTGGCCACGAGGACATTTCAGGGGTCTGTTTTTGAAAAATAGTAAAAAAAAAAGTCAATTTTGGATTTGTAATTCGTCAATGTCTGACTATAAAATACACAAGCAGTATTCAGATATCTAGTGAAGTAAATTTGAATTGACTAGTAACTTTATTTAATATGGAACTAAGTAGAGAATAGAGTCATGAATATATCGTTATCAATAATAATTATATATAATTTAATTTTAGCATTCCTCTTTAATAAAAAGATCAAGATATTATGTGCTTAATTTAAGCTGGACTAAGAAAAATATTTTTAAAATATTATCTGAAATATTGATTGTAATTTATTTTAATGTTCTCTAGGATCAAGGATCTATCGAAGAAAGTGAATGTAATGGATACTTAAAAGCTAAGCCCACAAATAAATTATAAAAGAAAGTAAGAATTTCTGCCTTCAGCAAAATAGTAAAAATAGTACCAGCAAATTTACACTGTTCTCTATCATCCGCAGTTACTTGGATTAGCACTCAAAAATTGAATTTGGTGTCAGGAAACAGTGGAAAAAAGTTCAGTTATTGGAAAAACCGTTAATGCGCATAGCTAACATCACAGCATCAACAAATCACTCAGCGAGTCCTGCTGGTGCTGGTCCTGGTTCTCTTTCTGCTCCTGCTGCTGCTGCTCCCGCTGACTGGTCCTGGCAGAGGACATGTACACGTGCTCATCAAGGATGTTGCCAGTTTGGCTCTAAAAGCAAATAGCAAACACTGAACACAGAATACGGAACACCAAACGAAATCAAAAGCAGATAAGTTAAAAGTAACTTGGGGAAACTTTCAATCCGAGCGTAAAGTTCGATGTGGCAACTGAATGAAGAAACGGCAGCAGACAGAGAAATGAAAAGAGCGAGAGGGAGCGAGAGAGGGGAGAGAGAGATGTTCCCTCAACTTTCAGCTTTTCAGCTGTCGTGCATTTGAGACAAAGTTGCCAAAGATCCACGCAAACAAACCCAACTCAAGAGATATAGATATAGATATAGATATATACATATATCTTCAAGTATATGTATTATTTTGAAGCGAAAAATTGCAAAAACCAAAGTTGTAACAAATGCATTTTCGATTAGCATTAAATCACGTCGCTTGTCTGAGTTCATTTCCGATGCGAAATAAATATTTTACTTTGATTTATTTGTGAGCAGTAGTAAAAGTAGAAGGGAGGGGACAGGGGAGGTTGGGCAGGTCAGGTAAAATCGGAGAAATGCAAGTCAAATGAGCCGTGTACGTGCTGTGGTTACTTCAAGGCAGGGTCTGGGGGGGGGAGGGGGTCCGGTGCCAAAGAAATCGCAATGTTTTTACTGCATCAGTTACGAATCCCGTTGCACACATCCGGGGCATTTCCACCGTGATGTCATCAACGAAAATGTACTCAAGTGTTTTTAATATAAGCTAGTGGAAATATCCAAAAGCAAGCATACATTTTATTTTATAGCTTTCAATCACATTTGAAGGTTTTTTATTAAATATTCGCTGACCAGCATATCTGTTATATGTATATAATCTCATGTCCTATATATACTTATGATCTCATATTCCAAATTAAAAATGCAATGCAAAGAGCAAGCTTTATTTTGATGATTAATCAAAGCAAATTATGAATTTAATCTCAAGTTAATTATTAAGTCAAAAAATATGTCACGCTATTTTTATGGCTTGTATAAAAATAAACTAAAAAAGATAAGTATTAAAACAAGACAATTATATATTTGAAAATGTATTCCAAATAATTTGTAATTGCTTTAAAAAACCTATAAGTAGTAGTACCTATCTCAGATCCTCTCTATAGTTCCGCCATAAATAAAACTACTGAAATATCATCCAAAAATCAAAGCAAGAATAAAACGATTTTAAGCTTGCTATTTTAGTTTCTTATATTAAAGACTGTCATTTTAAAAATCAACTTACATGGTTAAAGTTTAGTTAAAGATGCCTGACCTATGAAAAGTCCATTGTTGTTGTGTTAAAAAGCTGTTCTACATTGTTGCTTGTGTGGCGGCAAAACAGCTGCTTTTAGCGCTTTTTTTTTGTTGGTGATGCTGGCCTGCAGCAGACAACACTTAAAGAAACCCTTTTGAGCCACACTGTTTCGTTGCACCTTTGAAGGTTGCACAATCGCCAATTGTGGGACTCGACTTTCACTTGCTTTTTTGCACAATTGGCACAAATCGAATCAATTGGAACGCTTTGCTTGCACTTTCTTTTGCTTCGTGGCCTTTGCTGCTGATCAAAAATGCATTCAATCTGCTTTGCCAAGAAAGGACGAAACTAACGGGCCAACCGACACGACACTGTGGACCACAAGACGCGCGCTGCATTCAAAACACGTGCGACGCGAATTGACATTCGTTTGAGACTGCACGAAACCAGAAAGCTTTTCAGCGCGTCTTGCCGAATTCTTAAATCATCTCGGCCGACAGCCAGCCGAACTGTGCCACTGTACACCCACCCACCCACTGCAGGACCGGCATTCGGCAAACTCCGAAAACGGCGATTCGCGGCGAATTGCTAAAAAGGGGCACCATTTTGTTAAGAACAGAAGTACTGTTATTTTAGTCATGTTACGTACTAATGTAACAGCTGGACTAATGTTACAGAAGTACTAATGTTACAGCTGTACTAATGTTACTGCAGAGCAGCTGCTGTTAAAATAACCTTCTGCTTGCTAGCTATGTTAATAGCAGCGCTGTTTACAAGAAGCCCTGTTAGCAGACATTTACAAGAAATTCGTCAGCATGTTATGGGCATGAACAGTTCCGTTAATGTTAAGTGACTTGAATTGAACATTATCTAAGTTTTGGCATTTCCAAGCAAAATGTTTTTCTCTGCACAATTTTGGATTTATATATTTCACATATTATATATATAAGATATAATTAAAAAACGTATTTACATGTGTTCTTTTTTGTTGTTGTACGCTGAAAGTGTGGCCAACTTTTGTGCTGATAGTTTTTTCATGTTTTTTATATTACTTTATTCAAATATTACAAAGATCGTAGCTTTAATAATAACTAACGCTTTGTTACAATGTCGATTTGAAAGCTCTGCTCAAACAGTAGATTAGCAAACAGAATCCACAATTACGTTTGCCTTTATGAAAAAGCTCACGCAAACAAAAAAAACACGCTATTTACCGATATTGAAAAGACCGCCGCGAATAGTTTTATGATCGAAAACGAATTAAAACAAAACAAAAACACTTTGCCCGCACTTAGTAACACTAACTATTTATTTATACTTTGAGAGAAAATTATCTGGCAAATTTGGCGACAGATACAACCGACCAGCAAAGCAGACGCACACTGAGTAAATTCTCTCAATACGCATGCACTTATAAAATAGTAACAGGATCAACAGCACATTCCACGCTCATTCACTTGCTCTCTCTCTCTCGCTGCCCGCACAGCTAATGTAACAGGATCCAAAGGTATTTCTGATAATGGCGGCTCTGTAGTGGAGACTAAGATGTCTCCACAATGCCAGCTCTTTGAGACAATGCGATGATCCGTGCTCTTGTATTCGTGTGCCAAGGAAAGCTTTTCTTCAGATGTTACCAATCATGTTAACTACCCCATTTTAGTTCACTTAACATGCGCTGTTACCGTGCTGTAATACTGCTACTATACAGTGCGCTTTCCCCTACAGAAGTAAAGTACTAAAATATCCCAAGCCCTACAGTGGTTGTTGTACGTACAACAACATAACAGTCATCTCTTGACACTTAACAGTGTACAGAACTGTTATGAAACATTTCAAATTTTCTATTACTTCAACTTTGTTTATTTATGCAAAAATCCTTCAATATGTTAAACTTACAAATGGAATTAAAAAACTGAGACGCAATCGAGAAATATAAATATATATATATATATAACTGACTAAACACATTGTAGTTGAAAGTCTTTTGAGAAATTGCTTAAAATTCGCATGCACACAAAAACTACAAATTGATAAATATTAAAAAGAAACCTTTAAATATCTAAATAGCTAAATTCTTTTAACTTTATTAATTTATTTATTTACTTTTTTGTGTTTTTGTGTTTTTCTTTTTGTTTGCCATGAAATGCAATTGGAAATGTTAGTTGTTTGTTGAGTTCATTCTTAAATTAATTTCGTTGCGCTCGCAGTACCCAAAAAAATGCATTTGAGGAAAATTCTAGAAAATTTTGATGAAATACATAATGAAAAGTTGGAAAATTGTGCTTTTAAATATTGCGGAACAAATTCGTTGGGCGAAACTCGCATCGCGATTTGTAAACAAAACTCAATTCTTCTTCTTCCTTTTTTTCCCCGACTTGTGGAAAAATGTACAAAACGATTCGCGGCGAGTTCATTTACAAGATATACAAATCTTTCTTACTTTTTTTTGTGTTTTTTGTGTTTTTGTTGTTGTTTTTGCTTTTTGACTTTACAACTAAATGCTGATTATGTGTGTTAATTTACTAATTGTAAATGTATGTATAATTTTAATTTGAATCAAGTGCAGCAAACGCCGCTGTTGTTGTTGTTGTTGTTGTTGTTGGTGTTTTTGTTATTGCTTCTTTCTGCCTTGCACCCCCAAAACATGTGCATAATGAATGTGTGCTTACTGACGAGAGGGGGTGTAGAGGGAGAGGGGGAAGGGGGGGGGGGGGTATGCGACGTTTGCTGTCACCTTTTGACTAAATGCCGAAACGAAATTTGCATTAAGTGGGTTTTCTATAACGGTTTGACTATGACGCGTATTTGTTGTTTGTTTCTATTGTTGTTGTTTGTTTCAGTTGTTGTTGTTGTTGTTAGGGTGCATGCTGCTGCTGCTGCCGCTGAAGATGTTGCTAGACGTGCCGGACGCTTAGAATCATTTGAGCTTGGCATACGCATCGACCTTTTTGTGAAACTGATTGTAGTACTCGAGAGCAGCAATACGCGTCTGGTTGAGTGCCTGATTAATGTTCTCCGGTGAGAAGCGACCACTGTAACGGTAAGTAAACGTAATTCGATTAATATTGAAACATTTAATGTGCAAAACCGGAGATATACTAATAATAATATACTTGTATTCATATGCAATAAATTCTTAAATGAAGCTGTTTTTATCTTGAAGAGACTTTTTAGGTTTTATCTCTGTAAACATATATACAAATATATATATATACATATCACAAGTTAAACTCCCATAACCAAGAGATCTTTAAAGATATTTGTTTGATTTTGAGCAACTAACTTTCATCAAATAAATACTTAATATAAATCAAATATAAATCGATCGATTAATACTAATACTACAAAAATTGAAAAAAAGTTAGTAAAATTGATTTTTAAAAATAAAAATGATAAATAATTAATTTAAATAATTTTTAGAATTATTACTTATAACTGTTACGCTGCACACTAAAAATAACTTAAAAGCTGCCTTTTGATATAAGGACATTTGAATAAATTTAATGACTTTTCTGGAGTATATTATTTTGAAAGTGGAAACTTTGATATACTTACACCAGCACTTTCTCCTTGATGATTGTGGCAGATTTGTCGTAGCTATTGACGGCCAAATCCTTGGCGCCCGCAGCAAAGGCCTCCAGTTTGTGCGAGATATTGGGCACATATTGATCGATCTGTGAGATGGTCACGCAGTGAGATGGACAGAGAAAGAAGGAGAAAGGTTAGAAGTGTGCGTCAAACCAAACCGGTTTACCCCTCAATGACTTTCGAAAAATAAACCACAAAAGAGAAGCTGATGAGAGAGAATGATGTCAGCTAAACTATACTTACTTTCTTGGCCACCACTGGCCACACGGAGCGCCAGTAGGTGAGGCCATTCGTGTAGGCATTGCAGCAGGCATTGCGGGTCACTTTCCACACATCGACGGTGGTTTTGATCGCCGGCTCGGCATAGGGCGGCACATGTTGCTCGGCCCATTTGTAGCCGCGGGCACCGGCGCCCATTGTGACATACCAGCCGCGCTGCACGTGGGGCAGCACTCCGGCATTCTTCAGCACCTTGCCGGTGGCCGATTTCTCAAAGATGCCCTTGCCATTCACCTCGGTGTCGTAGAAGAGGGCGCCCGCAATCAAGGCCACTATGAAAATGCTGCCCAGCGCCCATTTGCAGCAGCCGCATTTCTTTTTCTGCGACTCATTCTGTTTGTTCTTTTTCTGTTGTGCGCTGCTCTTCTCCTGTACGTTCTGTTTGCGCGAGAGTGGAAGAGAGAGAGAGAAGAATGTCAAGTCATAGGTCATAGGTTGGCAAAAGCTTTCAATTATCGGTAGGGGTTCCAATTGTGTTACCTTCTTTGCAGCAGGCGTTTGTTTGCCCTGTTTGCTTTGTTTCGGTTTAACCTGAGCCATATTTCTGTATATTTTAATTTCAACTAATTTTCTGACACAGCTGCGAGTATTTCAATAACTGCTGTCGTTCAAAATTTGCAAATAAATGTTAATTAGTTTCGGGTTTTTTTTTAGAACTGCAATTGTGCTGTTAAAAGTATTACAAAAGAGCAAGAGAGAGCGAGAGAGCGAGAGAGCTGAAAAGCTTCAAGTGTGTCGTCAAGTCGCAATTAAAGAAGAGCTTAGACAAAAGTCATCGGTCAGCGAGAGCCAATTAAAATAATGCACACAAAATATTCACACGTAGACCAAACACTTCGCAGCTTGACACAAGCACAAACACGAATGCGAATGCGAATGTGAATGTGCAAAAGGCGCGCAAAAAAAAACAGCAAAAGCAACCGCAGCCAGCAGCAGCTGCATACGTCACAAGAGCACACAAATTTGATGACGCGTCATCAGCTGAGCATTCATCAAAGCAAATGCGAGAATGGGAGAGACAGAGAGGATACAAATGATAAGCTTGAGAAGCATGAGAATGAGAGAGAATGCCAATTTGATAAACTTTGATAGCAAGTTAGAAAACAAAACATAAAACAATAGTGTAGGTACAGTGGTCACTCGCAAATTGAAACTTGCATATTGTTGTTGTAATTTTCAAGAGATAAGATAACATTAACTTGGAATATTTTTTAATTAAATTAGTTTAAAATGTGCAATAATTAAAACCAAGATTTTGTAATTTTAGTATTTTTGCATATTTAGTTTATACTTTTACAAAAAGTTCAACTTTCAGCAACTAAAAATATTTGCAAATCAGAATCACTTCTGTAAGCGATGTATTCCAATTTGGCAGCGACTACTGTATACACACACTGACACACACACACAAGCATACATACATATGTATGTAATAGAGGCCAAACCTAAAACAACAACAACAGCGACAACTGTTGATAACCAAACAAGTTGAATGAACTTTACAAACAGTGGATCTTTTTCCGACACTTTAGCCAAAAATTAAAATGTGCACAAATGAAAAAAAAAAAAAAAAAAAATGTTGAAAAGTGACAACGTAGCAGATTCAAAAGCGAATCGAAGAAAAATCAACGAAGAGCAAAAGAACCGAGGACGCCACGTGTTGAAGCCGCAGCAGCAGCAAGAAAGAAAAAAAAAAAGAAAGAAAACTTGTTGTTGTTCTTCTGGTCTTCTTCTTCCTCTGCTTCTGCTTTGCTTGAACTACACAGGCATTTGTGACGTGGGCAGTGGTCAATTTGCCTGCATCTTCTTTCTTTCTCTGCTGCTCTTTGCTGTTATCTCCGGATGGAAATAAAAAACAAAACCCGAAAATTTAAAAATAAAATGGAATGAGAAACTTCAGCTGCGCACAATCAACCAGGGTGTGCAGCAGGGGGGGGGGGGGGGCGAGAATGCTATGAGGGCGGGGAGAGGCGAACAGCCAATCGCAGCTATAACACATCATCCATCCATCCAAGCGACGCTAGATGATCACAAATAGCTGCTGCTGCCGCTGCTGCGTGCGATAAGCGCAATTCACACACACACTCACACACACACATAAATTAGCGGCAAAAAAGTAGTTAGCCCGCATGGCAACGCCATGGGAAAAATATGCACACCAATACACAGTTATAGAAAACGCACACACATACACAAGCACGCACTGCAAATTCGAAAAAAAAAAAGAAAAGAGAAATTTAGCGCCCGGCAAATGGTTGGCAACGGTGTCTACAGCCGAAATGAAAGCTCTTTCAGAATTGCAGCAGACTGAATTTGGCGCGTAATACTTTCAACACAAATACACTTGCAATTCCAATTGGAATGTGATTGTTAAACAGAATTATGCTACTAGCGATGAAAAATACTTTTTTGTTGTGCAGCTACTTGCAATTAACTGACAGTCAGCGCGCGACGTGTACACAATGGCGTCGAAACGTTCACAGGTTACGCGCACACAGCAAACAGCTGTCAGTGTGACCAGCTTTGATTTCACTACGTAAACGGGTGGAGTTTTGACGTAAAACGCAGCACTTGTCTGATCAAATTTCAAAATATCTATAACTTAAATAAAAACTTGCCTTTAAAACGGTTTCCAGCTCATCTGCGTAAATTTCTTTACGTTTGCCCGCTTGCAGTTCATCGTTCAGAAAGCGCAAATCCTTTAGAAATGCGTGATATGCCTGCGATTCAGCTAAATGTTTGGTGGAGTCTGTCCAATTGTTATCTGTTAACAGTAGAGACAAAAAAACGGTTTAGATCTATTCAGTTAACAGACCGATTAACAGCCCTACCTATGGCTTGCAATAACAGCAAACTGGGCAGCTGCTGTTTCTTGTAGTTCATGCGCCACACCTTGAAGCAATCCTCAGCGCCGCTGCTCAACAGGCAGCTGATGCAGCCGTCGATCTCTGTCCGCTGTTTGTTGTTTGTGTTAATGTCACGCAACAGTGTTAGGAAAATGTTGGCATGCTTAACAGGGCTGGCAATGTAACTTTGCTGTAAGCAGAAAATTGTTATCGTTATTGTAATTGTTATCGGTTAAGCCAAATTTGTTTTCTAACTTATTAAGGGACTCATTATATTTTTTTGCAAAATTTTAAATGCATAAACCTATAAAGTAGAATTAAGAGAGAGGCCAAACAATGGCCAAAATGCCCTCAGGATTCAAAATCGGTTTAATTTTTGCAAAGTTATGGCACTTTGAAGTCTGGGTAGGGCATTTTTAAGGACTTGGAAGCTCACATGTCAACATCTTGTCATAATTTTTGACATGAAAGCAAAAATTTTTTTTTTCAAAAATCAAAATTTGTAAGGGTCCCCCCTTATGCTTTTTTCGCCAAAAAAATCCAAAATTTTATTTTTTCCAAAATTCATAAACTTGAAATGTAGAATTAAGCTATATGCCAAACATTGATCAAAATGGCCTCGGGATTGATAATCGGTTCAGATTTGACAAAGTTGTGGCAGTTTGAAGTCTGGGAAGGTCATTTATAAGGAACTTTTCGTTGTTTGGGATCGTTACAAGTCAATTTTTTTGTCACTTTTGGCGTGATTTTTGACAGAAAAATGAAACACCACAATATCACTTTTCGTATAGTTTTTTATACTATATGAGACACCCACAATCAATTAAACGTAAAATTTCAAGATTCTATTTTTTGAAAAATCGAAATTAGTAAGGGTCCCCCCTTATGCTTTTTTCGGAAAAAAATCCAAAAATTTATTTTTTCCAAAATTCATAAACTTGAAATGTAGAATTAAGCTATATGCCAAATAATGATCAAAATGGCCTCGGGATTGATAATCGGTTCAGATTTGACAAAGTTGTGGCAGTTTGAAGTCTGGGAAGGTCATTTATAAGGAACTTTTCGTTGTTTGGGAATGTTACAAGCCAATTTGTAATACAAAACCACTTTTTCTATATTTTTTTTTACTAGAAGTGACACCTACAATCAACTAAAAATAAAATTAAAAGATTTTGTTATTTTAAAAAAATTAAAAAATTAGGTTCATTTGTTCTTTTTTTTTTAAAAAAAATGAGGAATAAATTTTTTAAAAAAAGTGCATGAAATGTATATTTAGAATTAGACTAGAACCAAATAATGACCAAAATGGCCTTGGGATTGGTAATCGGTTCAGTTTCGGCAAAGTTATGGGAGTTTAAAGAGAGTTTGGAGAGGTAATTTCAAGTCCGCCAAATATTTGTATGCAAAGGTTCGGTTTTGACCGGGTAAAGGGTAAGTTGAGTGTCGAGAGTGACCAACTAGCAGGGTCTTCTTAAGAAGTTATCGATATATGTATCGTTATCGCTACTCACCAGCAGCTGGTAGGTGCTGCGCTTGAGGCTCTGCTGCAGCTCCTTAGGCAAATTGTTGTAGGTGGCATTGAGGGAGTTGTAGCAGGCGAAAAACTCCTGCTGGTTGATCATCAGCGATTCAGACTTTCGAGCCGTAGCTGCATTAAGGACACGCTCAATGTGCTCCACGACATATTTGCTGAAGCTCTTCAGCTCCAGATTGGGCAGCATGAGGTTCTGCCAGACCTTGACGCCCTCGGTGAGCGACTGATGGCCGCCTTGGCCAATGGCCCAGAGAATGCTCAGGCAGATGTTGCTGCGATTCTGATAAGAGTTGCGCAGCAGCGCCGTCTTGGCCATGTTCTGTGAGCAAATGCTTGGCCAGTGCTGGCCAATCAGCTGCAGCACAAACTTGTAGCCAGCCACGTTTTGGCCACTATTCAGTTCTGTGGCCATGCTATCCAGCAGGGAGTAGAAGAAGTACTCGAGGTTCGTTTCGCCCACGCCGCCCAGAAACTCTAGGGTGCTCTGCTTCAATCCCGTGCTGGCCAAACTACTCGGATACTGGGCACTGCGGCCGGAGAACGTGGGATCACAGTCGAAGGAGAGCGCTCCATTCAGAAAGCTGGCCATCTGAAAGAGAGTAGTTTACTATAGTGAAAGTAGATGCTTAAAGGGTATATTAGAAACCTTTGCTTTCAGTGGTGTTTCTATTAATTACTAAGAATCTCTACTTACTATACTTGCTAATTATTATTAAGAATGGATAATTATCATATTAGAAATTAAATAATTTTTAGGATTTTTGTAATTTCAATATTCAAATATATCACACTAATAAAAGAGTACACTCAAAAATAAATAATTTACATTTAAAATTAAGATTCCTCTTTCTGCAAGTTTCAATTAACGAGCGATCACTGTAATTAGAAATAGTGAAACTATGCGGGTTAATTAACAACAGAACCAAGTTCATTAAAATAAATGAAAATAAGGAGTCCGTTGAGGTTAAATGCGTGATGAATAGAATATAGAAAGTGGTCTTTGATGGTAATACAATATACCTAAAAACGAATATCCTTTGCAAGAATGTACAAAAAATGACTTGAACCGAGCAAAGCCTGGTAATATCAGTTAGTAAAATGCGTGATGAATAGAATATAGAAAGTGGTCTTTGATGGTAATACAATATATCTAAAAACGAATATCCTTTGCAAGGATATACAAAAAATGACTTGACCCGAGCAAAGCCTGGTAATATCAGTTAGTATATAACTGCTTCTATATATATATATATATTGATAATTCGCTTACATGGCTCAGCCATCGCAGTTCGGAGCCGGGACAGCTGATTTTCACCTGTGCCACCTGTGCGGCAAAATCATCAGCCGTTATTAGTTTCATGGCCTGTTCGAGAGTTTTGGGTTTCGTCTGCTTCCCCGAAGACTGCTGCGGCTGCTGCTGCTTCTTTGCCGACTCTGCTGCTGCTGATTTCGTGGCATTTTTGCGCGGCGAATTCGATTTACCCTTGGAGGATGCCAGGCTTGACGTGGATTTCGCGGGTGAAGGCTTGTTGTTGTTGTTGTTATTGCTGCTGTTGCCGAACAAGTTGAGATACTGTTGTGAAGGCACTGAACAAAATATAGGTGGGTAAATAATAGGGCAATTGTTAATCACTAACTAATGTGCTTACGCAGCTCCTCCAGTTTTGGCAGCTGGGCGGCGATTCGCTTCTGTTCCGAATGGGCGCTCACTTTCTTATCGAGATTCTTTTGCTTGCGCGATTTGGAGACTACTTCCCATTGGTTGGACGTGGCGGACATTTTGCCTTGAGTTATTGATTCAATTATCGTGAGAGACAATTATTGTACTATGTGAGTGCGTGCAAGTGCAGCGAAGCAATGCTCGGACCGGCTGTGTAGAAAATAAATAAATACTTCAATGTTGCTAGCTGCGAGCAGCATATTAGTTTTAGCAGGTGTTTTGCAACACTGTCACCGCTCTCACTCGCACTCTCTCTCTCTCTCTGAGAGGGGAAACTGTTAGTTAACAGCGTGCCTGGCTAGGCTCTCGCACTGCTAACTTAACAGACTAAGAGCATGCAATTTGCACAATAGGTATTTTTCCGTATTTATTACTCTCTGGTCACACTAATAAAACAATAAGTGGAATTTGAATTTTATGCCAGCGTTTATTATTTTTATTTCTATACAGCTTTAAAGAGCTAATAAAAATGCAACATGTAGTTACTTTCAGGTCGTACTCGAATTGGTAATCAAATCATATTGACAATAATTGAAAAACTTTATTTAACAAGCTGAAAAGCAGCTGCAGATTTTCTCTGCAGAATTTTTCAAGAGATTTCTCTCTCTCTCTCTCTCTTGCGTCTCATCTGTTAAGTCAACAGGCTAAGAGCGCAAATGTTAATTAACAGCGCAACATTCGCCTCAAATCAGTATTTATTCGTTAAAAGTTTTCACACGATGGTCACACAGGCAAAATTACAAAATCAAATTTGAATTTTGCATTGCTTACTTTTAAGTTATATCATAAATTAAGCAATATATTTTGCACTTTTATATTTTATTTCAATTATTGCACAAAATCTACCTGAATCCTTAATATTAATTTTATAATTGGTAATTTAATCTGTCTTTTATTTTTCAATGTTTATTTTTCACATTTTTCAACCCCCTGTTCGTTTGGTATATTCTGTTAAGCTGACTAGTATATTTAACATGGACAGAATCGGCCACACTGGCGCATGTTAACAGCTGTTATTGTGCGTTGAATTTTTGAACCGAGCAGACGTGTGACGCGGAAGCCCTCTGTAAAAACGCGGTCTACGTACAGTGCAACCATTTTGCTTACATATATATGTATATATATATATATATCGTAACAGTGTACATCTGTGTGTATATGTGTATATGCCAAAGTGCTGTAGCAAAATAAAAATTGCAAACACAAACAACAACAAATATATTTTGCACAAGCTTGTGAAAACTTCTAGTGTGTGTGCTTTACAGCAGCAGCAGCAACAACAACAACAACCACAACAACAACAACAAGATCGTCGCCGCGGCGCTAAATATTTTACGGCGCGCCGCCTGCTGTTTGAAAGTGTGCTTGTGTGTGTGTGAGCGAGTGAGTGAGTGAGCTGCCTATCTGTGTGTGTGTGATTGTGTGCCTAACAGTTTGCCGCTAAACACAAAGCAGCTGAAGGCAGTAGAAGAAGCAGACAGAAGACCAGCTGACAAAAACAACGAAGTAGACGAAGACGACGACAAAAACGAAACACACACATTGCCAAAAAGTCAACGATCGATTGTACATGTGTGTAGGTGTATATGCGTGAGTGAGCAAGCCAGGTGAAAAAAAAAACAGCAAATGAGTGCAAGAAGCAGAAGAAGAGCAAAACAAGCGAAAATATAAAATTGCAATAGCAAAACAGAGTCGAGTGAAACACGTGTCCTCCTGCTCTAACAACAACAACAACAACGACAACAACAGCAGCCACAACAACAGTTACAATTCAAAGTGCGCGCAATTTGTGAGAACAAAAACAAGAAGAGGAAGGAGAAGAGGACAACAAGAAAACACGATAAAATACACAAATAATAATAAAAAAGATGTCTTCGGTACCGCTGGCCATCAAAACGGAGGAAGTCATTTTGGAAAACGCCGAATACAACAGCGCCGAGGAATTGGATGAAGAGTTACAGTAAGTGTCGCATTACCGTTATGCGTTATTCGAATGTATCAAATGTTGTTTACTTTAAATTTCATCGTATAAACATGGCAAGTAAAAATAAACAAACGGCGTTTACATTTTCCCTTTTTTTATCACGCAAATTATCGATTATATTTCTTTCACTCTCTCTCTGTGTGTATCTGTCTCGCTTGCTCGCCACAGAGGAAGGAACGAAAGAAAACGTATAATTTTGCCGCCTGTTTTGCCGCACAAAACAAACGCGGCATAAAAACACCACCACCAATGCAAGCCAACAGCAACACACACACACACACACACATAGATAGAGACTCACATATGGGAAAACGTATGGCGTTCAGTTTTGACAGACATTCCATTCCATTTCCACAGCATTCCCATTGATTCTGCCCGTTTCGTTTTGTCCACTGTCTCGCTGGAAAAGGTGACGCTACTTTTTGTTCTGTTTTTTTTTTTCTTTCGTTTTGTTTGCTCTCTCTTCTCTGTGCCCCTCTGTGTGTTGTTCATATTGTTGTTTGAACGTTTTACACTCGCCATATTTGAAAAAACGGCTGTTTTCTCAAATTATTATTCCAGAGTGTGCGCTACACTGCCGGCTAAAATAGTGGGCATGCTTCAAATTGTAATTAGTTGCTGCTTCTTTGTACTTGAACTGACGATCTGCTGTGTGCACACACTCTCTCGCTCTCTCGCGAAACAGCTGCGCTGCTGCTTATCGCCAACACGCTGTCTAATCAACAGCGAGTTTATGCTAGTTGCGACCAAATCAGCTGTACCGGTATATTTCTACAATCATCATATGGCTGGCTACCTGAGCGAGCGAGCGGGAGAGGAGAGAGCAAGCGAGTGAGCAACACTCACACCAACGCAACAGCACTAAATGAGCAGCCAAATGAAATTTGTAAAAACTGATGAAAGAAAGAGAATGTAAATGTGTGAGTGTGTGTGTGTGTGTGTGTGTGAACTGGAGAGCGTAGAAATGTACAGTTTTCTATTGTTGTTGCTATTATTTTGCTGTTATTTGTTATTTGCGAATTTTGCATTGTTGCTTGTGCGGCGAAAGTTGCGCCGGCCCTTTTTATCAAAATCATATGGTTTTTTGGTCACACGTCACACGACAAAATCGACGAGTCTGCGTTATCAGTTGTTGTTGTTGTTGTTGCTGTTGTTGGTCTTGTATTGCGGCTGCTTTGCTGTTTTCAGCAGTCAGCAGTCCCAGCATATGTTCGCACACACACACACACACGCATAGAGGGAGAGAGTGTGTCTGACGTAAAAGAAACCAATCGCCTACGCTCTCCCTCTTCCCTTACCCTTCAGGCGGGCAGCTGAGAGCTTCAAGGCTTTCTGTGTGTGCGTGTGTGTGTGTGTGTGAGTTGGCTTATCAATAAGGCAGGCATATTTCCCATATGTTTGTATTGTATAACTGCATATGGCTGCTTTATCAACACTGTAATTTGAGCGAATTTCTACGAAAAAAAAAACAGCTGACAGGTTTTTTTTTCTATTATTGAAATGTGAGACATGTTATTTTGGACAGCAGTTAAGCGATGGAACTTAGCATATATAGGATTTTATGCCAAAAATGGCAATTTTCGCATTAACAGCTGCCCGGCAAGTGCCTTGGCTAAAAGTCTCCACATGCTCTCACATTGTATGTGTGTGTGTGTGTGTGTGGCGTCATTTCCGTTTTCCCCACACACTGGAAGGCGGCGTCAGCTGCCATCGCCACGCTTGTGAATTCGCCCATAGTGGAGCATGTGTATGTGTTTGTGTGTGTGTGTGTTTCTGCATGCAGTCTCCCTTTTTTTCAAAGTACATAAGCCAGCACTGTGAGTGAGTAAGTGAGCGAGTGAGTGTTTGCATTGCACTCAAAAGCTTGTTGCTCCTTGTCAATGTGTCGCTACGAGAGAGAGAGAGTGAGAGAGTGGGCGTCCGTGTGTGTGTGTGTGTGTGTGAGTTTGCATTTAATAAGGGGAATTTTGCAAAAGTACAGATGCCGCCACACAGCGCAACGCTTTTTACTACGACTACACACGATTTCATTGAAAAAAAAAAAAAAAAAAAATTATAAGCGTATACACAAAATGCCGCTGGGAACGCCGACGCAACTGCAACAGTGTGAGTGTGGCAGAAATTTGCAAAAATACAACAACAAAAAAAGGCCAATAAGAAAACAATACACATGCAAAAACACACAAAAGATAAAAGCTGCTGCGCAAATTTTTGGGCGATGGCTGTTTGGCTGTTTCACATGTCAAGCGTTTCGCGGCGTCAGTGTTTCAATTTTTCCCATTGCGTTTTTGCATGCGGCATTTATTATGGGCAACCTGCGCGTCTGCCTGAGAGTGAGAGTGGGTGCAAGACATTGAGTGTGAATGAGTGTGAGTGAGAGCGGGAGAGAGGGAGAGGTTGAAAAGGAAAGAGCAAAGGAAGCAGCGGCATCGTTTTCTATACTTTTGGATTGTTGATGAAAAACACATGATTTTTGTGGGTGGTTTGCCTGTGTGTGTGTGTGTGTGTGTGTGTGTGCCACAAATAGTTTGACTTGCAAATTTATGAAAGATTAACAAGAAACGTCAGCTGTGGCTTCTTTTTATATGTATGTATATACATGTATAATTGGCATATTTATGTGTGTGTTTTTCTATTTACTGCTTGACAGCTGTTGTTGTTGTTGTTGTTTTTTCTCTCTAAAAGAAACTTTATTTGAGCCCCTTGCACCTGTCACACACATATTCATTTCGGATTACCTCATACAAGAGCGTGTGTGTGTGTGTGTGTGTGTGCTTATGCAACCGTTATGTGTCACCCTCTCTCTCTCTCTCTCTCTCTCTCACTCAGTCACCATGTCTGCTGTCTGTCCATTGAGATTGCAACTGCATTTTGCAGTCTGTGGTTCTCTGTTTATATTTTTATTGCAAATGTGGCGCCAAAAGGCCGACACATTTTGACTTGAAGTGTGTATGTTTGAGTGTGTGTGTGTGTGTGTTCTAAACTTTTTCATTTGTTTATGCTACTTTGTTGCTCAATTGTTGTTTTTTTTTTTTTGTTGCCTGCTGCTGCACATTACGCAAGTGGCAAAGTTTATTGCGTTTTACTGCGCATTTTGCCAATTGCTGCTGCTGCTGCTGCTGCCTGCCTCCCTGCCTCCCTTCTACTACCTTTTTAGCATTTACTACGCTTTAGTTTTGCCACTACTACACATACACATGCATGTGTATGTATTGGTGCATGCATTTAGTACGTGACTGGACATAAAACGTTGGCCGCCTTTCGGTGCAACAGATGCTCGGCCTCCCTTTCCCCACTCCCTTCCCCCACTCCACATTCCTAACCCATAATCAACATGATGGCGGATCGTAAAAGTGTGACCATATATAAAATAATGATAAGAGTAGATGATTTGGATGGAAACCATCCAAATGGGAAGCTTTAAACTGCCAATGGGAAATCAATGTGAAACTCTTTTGCACTAGATACAGATACAAAGTTTATGCAAGTCATAAGAAAACTTATCGAATTACACTTAAATAAATTAATAAAGAAGAATAGAAAACAAATATAAGTTCTGAACATAAAGTTTTAGTTCTCAAAGATTATTTAGTACCAATATTTTTAAATAATAGATAAACATAGCAATGGACCTTGCACAATGTTAACTAGTTGCTTATCACTGTAAATTTTGATAAAAAATAAATGCTTAAATGCTTGAACTATACTTTTCGATTAGTTTATTTACGATAATTTCTACAAACTATTAGATTCTCGACTTTTATTGAATTTCCATTTTGATAGTTCGACTGTTGTTGCAACTTGTGGATGAAAAGAAGAACGAGGACAAGTCGCTATTTATGCAACTGATGATTATATAACTCGTGTTTATCTTTATGAATTAAAAATAATTGTGCGGCTCCACCTGCAATCGGTTAAACTGCTGCCGACAAATTCCAGGCAAAACGTGATGACGTAAGCGTTGACCCAATAAACGTACACACCACATACAAGCAAGCATTCATACAAATATACATATGTATGTATGTATGTATGTACATGCATACGATTTATGTGCAGTGCAGCAGCAGCAACAACAGCAACAACAACAACTCGGCGGCACTCGTGACTTCGGCTTTGTCTGTTCTGTTTAGCTTTGTTTGTGTGTGCCTGTGTGTGTGTGTGTGTGTGTTGGTTAGTTGGCGAAAAGTGGCCAATGAACTACATTGAACTTTGGGGCAGCAGCAGAGTCGGCCCCTGGGCAGCAGCAGCAGCAGCTGTTGTGTGTCATGTACTGTTGTTGTTGTTCTTGTTGTTGTTATTCTTGCTGCGATGCTAAAAATGCGTGGTGCAATTTGTAATAATTGCAATTATCTTTTCAAATGCCAAAAATAACAAATAACAGCTGTCTCTATTTTTACATTTTGCTTGAACATCTGTTTTATTTATTTTGATGTCAAGTAACAGCTGTTAAATGTTTGGCCATGTAAATAGTTAACACCCCAAGTGTTTCTATGTTAGTTTAACATGATCGCTATTTTTAGCTGCTGCTACGTAGACATATTTAAATTAAGCGCAACAGCTGTTTCTTGCATGTCTGCATAACAGGCGACAGCAACAGCTAACTTGTAATAACATGACATACACACACACACACACACACACACACACACACACACACACATAATGCATGTGCGCATGTATTAGTGGCGAGTGCCTCAAATATTTTGTACTTGACGGCAGGCTTCATTCAACTTTTATGTTATGCGGCATTCAACGCTTTTGTGGCTTTTGCCGTTGCTTGCAGCTTGCAAATAGAAATTCCAGAGCAATAGCAACAACAACAACAACAGCAATACCAGAAATAACAGCAGCAAGTGCAGCAACATCCGCTTAGCCAAGTTTGGCAACTTCTCGCTGAGGAATGAATGAATTCTTTGGCATATATGCGACTATGAGATGCTCTTTAATCCAATGCGAACTTCTTTTTAGTGAAGAGGATCAATATGAAATATGAAAAAATAGTAAAATCTAATAAAAATCTATAAAACTTTGTTTCCATATGAACAGAACCTATAAATTCATAATTGAAGGACATCAGTTATATTAATGGAACTTTTGATGTGTAATTAATATAGACAAGAAACCATGATCAAAGTAGCATTTTTATAGACTTGTGAACTTAATCTTGTCATGATTTTTGACATGAAATCCGAAATTTTAAAATGTCTCAACTTTGAATGTAGAGTTGTTAGAGATGACAACCCTTAACCAAAATGATATCGGAATTGGAAATCGGTTCAGTTTTGACAAAGTTATGGCTGTTTGAAGTCTTGGTATTTCTAGGGATTGGAAATTTCCTTGCTCAAAAAGTGTTTTAAACTCAAAATTTCTATACTTAAACCATTCTCAATCATAGCATCTTAAGGTGGTAGCATAGTATACCCATTTGTTAGTCAATACTCTCGCACGGGGTATTAAATCCACAGCAAATATGTGTGTTGCGGAGAACGACCTTTGTTACGGATGGTAATGGTATGTTGCTAAAAATAAACCAATGCAACCAGACGACGTCTAAGATTTTCTATCGTTGTTGTCTTAAGCGTTCGTTCTGCTGCTGCTGCTGTTTATTGTATTGTTGCTGGAATGCAGTGTTGCAACTTTACACACACAAACATACAGGGGCACAGCTCACTCTCTCACACACACACTCTCACACTCATATGTTTTGTGGCCGGAGCATACCTTTGTGAAAATGCTTTTCAATAGCCGCACAACAGAAAATGTTTCCAGTGTGTATGTATATCTGTGTGTGTGTGTGTGTTTGTTTTTGTTGTAGAACCTGTTTAAAATTCTTATGCTATGGCTGTGCAGCATAAATTTTCGACTTTAATCCCAGACTCAACAATAACAGTCAAAAAGCCATCTTTGACAGCTGTGAGCGCGCTCTCTCTCTCTCTCTCTGTTACGCTCCCGCGCTCTTTTGCTCGCCCTCTCTCTCTCTCTCTCTCTTGCTGACATGTTGCTTTTTATGCTGCTGCATTGTTATTGTATTTGCTATTATTTGTACATTTTTCGTTGTATTGATGCCCGCTGGCTTTGTGTGCTTATGTATGTGTGTGTGTGTGTGTGTGTGTGTGTGTGTCTGTGAGTATTGGTGTGCGGCTAAACTAAAACTGAATTGAATGGAATTGTAAATTTATGAATGAATGAATTTTTCAGCGTTATTGTGTTTGCCTGTGTAAAAGTTAATTGGTTTATTGCCATAAATATTCAACATGTCTCACAATTATTATTAAACTACACTGTTTTTAAAAGTGTAAACAGTATATTAGTTAATAATAATAAATATAGATTCCCAGCAAATCTTAAGAACGGTAAAGCAACAGTTTGACAGCTGTTACTACACAGTTAGCAGCGTATGGATATAATGGCTATAGTTATACAATATAATGTTTATCCTTCATTCATTTACAGATTACAACTGGAAGATTCAGGCGGCGAGAATACCTATCACATTGAATACACCACCGAGCCGGCGCATCTGGTTACAACTAGCTCGCAGCGTCGCATATCGAATATGAGCGGATCGAATACAACAAAGGACGGTGGAGGAGGCATGGGAGGCGACGGGAGCATCTCGCCGAGCGGTAAACCCGTCGATACCGAGAAGCGCATCAGGCGCGAAATAGCCAACAGTAATGAGCGAAGACGTATGCAGAGCATCAATGCCGGTTTTCAGAGTTTACGTTCTCTGTTGCCGCGACACGAAGGCGAAAAGTTGAGCAAGGTAAGTTAACAGCAGAGACCAATAAAAACAAAACCAACTAAAACGAAAAAGAGAAAAACAGTTTGAGCTGCACTAATTGGATTACATGTCTGCATTTGTATGTGTGTGTGTGTGTGTGTATTGGCAATTGTTCTGTTATCCGCATTTACGCTTCAACACCTCGCTCAATTGCTGAGACGTGTGTGCGCTCTCAATGAGCACGCAACTTCAATTACATTACCACAGGAGTAATAACAACAACCACAAGCTTTACAATACTGTGCTTTATTTTGTGTTGACAAATTGCCGCTCTCTTTTACACTGCAGTGCATTTTGCTGAAACTTTCCAAAAAAATCTCTGCGTGTGCACACCAGCAGCGACGTCAGCAGCGCAGCTCAAGCGCCACTTGACACTTGAAGGTCCCTTTTCCAGTCGCGTTGACATGGCAACCTTTTTGGCATCGCCGTCGCTGGGTGGGTGTTCGTTTGCAGTGCAGCAAGTAGTTTATGGATTTTTTCACGCTCTTTTACTGCTGTTGCTTCTTCCTCTTCTTCTTCTACTTCTTCTTCTTCTTGCTATGCGTTTATCACACATAGTAAACATTGTAGTATGTAGTAGTTTTGTGTGCAAGCGAGCTGGCGAACCGCAGCAGCTGCACTGCTCTTTTGCTTGACCAACTTGGAGTAGAAACCCCCATCAGCCCCTCCCTCCCGCGCTGGTCATGGGCTGAGGCAGTTGAGCCTAGGCCTAAAACGAAAACAAACTAACGACGACGACGAAGGCGGACGAATGGAATCGGAATCAGGTCGCACGACGAATGCAGCTCTCACACACACACACAGACAGACACAGACACACACGTACATATACATAGACGAATGCATGCAGAGCTTTTGGTTGACACAAAAGTGCGAAAAAATTGCAACACTGCAGAAAGTACGACGACTGAGACTAGCCGCTGCTGCTTTGCCATTGACAGTTATGCGCAAACACACACACACACACACACACACACACACACACACACATTTTCTATGTAATGCATATATGCGAGAGAGAGAGAGTGAGAGAGAGAGTATATAACTGTTATGTACTGGCGCACGCGAGTGGGCGACTGTGCCAAGTAGTCTGTGATTTACTCGTTGAGGCGGGTCATTGAACTTACTTGCCTTGCGCGCTAGGTGGCGCCAAAGTGCAAAAGTGCAGCTAAATTGCGTACAGTTCGCTCCGTTTTACCGTTAGCAGCTGAACTAACCTACATTAAAATGCTGAGTGATTGGCCAGCGGCATGGGTGAATTGGGTGCTGTAAGAGGCAACTGGACCATTACCCCCACCCCCACCCCACCCCACAACTGGAATTATTTTGCTAACACGCGCTCAACTCCCGCTACAAACAACTACGTAGTAGCTCCAAATTTATCGATCCATTGCCTCGTGGCCTTCCAGTGCGCGCCAAAAGCAGCAAACAACCCCCGAGTTGGTAGCACTCTAAACTCGAGTCAGGGAATAGAACAGCACTGGAGGACAAAGACAGGCTAGAGCTACAGTGAAGCTTAGAAAAGATATACAGTGGTTGCTCGAAACTTTTTTAATCTTCAAACTCCAAATACTTGAAAATTAATTATAATAATAATTTTCTATAATTTTTAGGCTTTGATTATTATATGTTTCTTCTCTTTTAAGATAGATACAATTTTCTGAAGTATTCGAAGTATTAGCAACCCGGTTATAACCATGTATTACCGTAATCGGCGCACAGACTCAAACCAAAATACTGATTGCGGCTCCGGGCCAAGCCCCACCAACAATCCCTGCCCTGCTCCCCCCGTGACCCACACTGCTGGCACAGCTGAGAGCAACGCTCTCACATGCTTGTCCTTCTAGCTGCCTGCTGGCCAGTAGGGGATGGGATTGTGGGTTGGGTAGGGATTGGGATTGGGATTGGGTTTGCCTGTTTCATTGCCATTTTGTTGCCGAAAACGAAACGTTGGCGCCTGTTTGGCGCCTGGTAGGCAGCTGTTTGGCCGATGACGATTATTTGTGACTGGAAAGTGACAGCCAGGTGAGGGGGATAGTAGGTACTGAATTGGATTGGATTGTACACCCCCCAAAAAACCCAAACTCCTTAAATCAAATTGGGCGTTCAGCTTTTTGATGCGCCTGCGCTTACTGCTGCTGGGGCTGGTGGGGCTGCTGGTGTTGTCGTTGGGCCCGGCGAACGAACGAACGAACGGTTTTTGTGTCTGCAGCTCGATTACGGCTAAAAGGCGTGGCGTGTGACGACACCGAAGAGGGGTGCGGGGGGGGGAGTTCCGGGGTGGATAAACAGTGCACTAGGCCATTGGCATCGTGCAACCTTTGCTTTTGAGCGCGCAATTGCAGCCCAGCAGCTGTCCGGGATGCGCCAACACCCAACCGAACATGTATACATATATACACATATACACACAATACATATACACACACAATACATAACAGCTAGGTACTGTTATGTCAGCTATGTGCTGTATATGGCGCAATATAAGACTGTACATTCAGTTTGCTGCATGTTCGTAGTAAAGCTCTTGCCATCTCGCTCACACCAAATGCAGCAACACTGTGACCTCTGCCCTGTCACCCACTCTGTGTCTGTGTGTGTGTGTGTGTGGCATTATCTTTTTGGCCACGAATTGCAATTAATGCAGCTGCGTTTGGTTAATTTGGAAATTGTTTTGTGCATCCGCAAGTCGCCTACTTGCTTAATTACAAATAAATAATTCATGGGTGAGGTGTGGAGTGTGTGGTGTATGCAAAGCAAAGCAAAGCAAAGGCGATTATGCACAGGGTTGCCACAGGGGCAGACAAAAACGATAACTTATCGAGAGCAGTTGGCTGACTGCACTTTCGCAGGCAAGAATGTACGAGTATAATAATAGCGGAAAGCGACGAGAGAAAGCTGCAAGGCAACAACAGCAAGCTAAACGAAAACAACAACAGCAACAACAACAATAACAACGGCGGCCTAGCAAAGCATAAGTGCAATGGATCAATTACTTTGTGGGTTTTCTTTACACACAGACAGCAGGCAGACAAGTGTGCCTGTATATATACATGTATGTATGTGTGTGTATGTTTTGTGTTTGCAAAAATGTCGGTCGGTCGTTGGCTGCGCTGCGCTGTCGTCTGGCGGCGCTTAAAGATCGTCGTCGCCGTCACTTTGTCAATTGCAGGCTTGCAAGCTGAGCTTTCGGCTAGTCGCTGTTGTTGTTGTTGTTGTTGATTACATGGAATGCCGTCTCGCCGGATTTAATGACTCTGTTGCGCTGTAACGGCGCTTTTTTTTATCAATGGCAACTGCAGCGAACAGCAAAACAAACGAACAAAAAAAGCTGTCATTAAGAGCGCCAAATGGGAAAGGCGGTCTATGAATTCTACACACTGTTAGTTCCGTTTCGTTTACAGCAATGTTATTGTGCTGTGCTGTACTGTGCTGCTTACAGAATCAATGAATCAGCAACAGCTGAGATTTCCGACGAATTTAATCCAATATTTTATTTGCAATATTTTATTTGCAATGACAGCAACAGCAATGAGAAATGCAAAGTAAAGCAACCATAGCAATAACAATAACAAGTACTTTTTTGATTTAATACGTAAAGTCAACCGGCATTTTTGCTGCGCAATTTACACACAGACGCACGCACAGTGGGAGCAGCGACGTTGACGTCGACGATGACGCTGACTGCGGCGGCGGCGGCGGCTCAGCTGGTCAAGCAATAACAAGGTTGACCGGCAAAAGCTCAGCTTTCCCAATTGCGTCGTTGCGACAAAAACAAAGCACAGTTGAGCAGCCATTGCTCGCATCAAGCGCGAGACGGTTTGAGAGCTACATATGTATGTATGTATGTATGAATCTATGTACTTACTTGCAAGCAGGCAGGCAGGCTGTCGTCATCCATCCGCCCGCGTGTTTATATTTCATTTTTCGCTGCAATTATATTTTTGTAACAAATGCAGCGCGACGTCGCCGATTGCTGTGTTGTTGTTTTTATTTTATTTGGGTTAATTAAAACAGCTGTCTTGGGTGTGAAGTCTGACACATACACAACACACACACAACACACACACAAATATACACACGAAAATAAATATAAAGCGTGCGCGCTTTGTTGTTGCTTTTACTTATTTTTATATGTAGACATGAAATTCGATCAGCTGATCTACTGAGTAATGCGTATGTGTGTGTGTGTGTGTGTGGATTTGAGGGTCAGCGTCAGCGTTGACGTCTCGCGTTGTTGTTCTTGCATTTTGTTGGAATTTGACTACAACATTGCCGGCTGTTATTGTTGTTGCTGCTGCTGCTCACTCGTTCGTGCTTTCATCACATTTCTGGCTGTTGCTTTTCCCGGCTTCTTCTGTTCTCTCTATTGAAATTCAAATTCAAATCGTTTTCAACACACACTTTCAACCTTTCTCGCGTGTACACTCACATACATGTATGTATGTATATGTACATATGTATGTACATATAACTGTTTTTGTTTTTTCGTATGCTAATTAAATGCTTTCGTTGACCATGAGCTTTGTGTGGTGTTGTTGTTGTTGTTATTATTGTGCTTGTTCGTTGGTTCACAGTTTTATTGACCTTTTGTAATGGAATTTTAATGAAGCACTGAAAGCGCGAGTGACGATAACGACGACAAACAAAAACGACAAGAAGAAGAAGAAGAAGAAAAAAGAAGTTGCAGGTCGGGTGAGCTGGGGCAAAAGATTTCTTAGCTCGCCGCCTGCCGCTATGCAACACTGTCGGCACGAAAGAGTAGAAATACTAGAGCAGGACTGCACTATGGCACTGGCATGTTAGGCGACTGTTAAAAGACGCTTTAACTTTAACAGCCTGATTCGCCTTGAACTGACTATGAAAAAAAGAGTTCAGACTTTGAGCACGTGCTTCAAATGAATTAGGTTAGCAAGAAACTAATTATACATATCCATGTACATACATACAGTTTGTATTTGTGTGAGTCATTGCAGCAAAAGCAGCTGCGGCTGTTAAAAATTAGCTAAAAACGCAAAATACATTTGGCACAAAAAAACACAAACGAGAAGAATGAAATGTTTATTTAAATATTTTTTTTGAGCGCTGCCAGACTCGACAGCTGTTTTGCACTGACATTTCCATTCTACGCGGCTGCTAAGGTTGAGCCACACACACACACATATGTATATACAAATACACATATAGAAGAGACCCCAAATGACCTCGCCTTGTGCTGCGTAATCTCTTTCTCTCTCTCTGTCTCTCTTCCACAATTTACTTTCGATGACGGCATTTCTGCAAACTGTGCCGCAGATAACGGCGTATATAAAAAAAATGTATAGAGTATAATTTAAAAATAGTATTAATTTAATGCATTTGCCAGCCGCTATTCTCGTTCACTCTCCCTCTCTCTGGGTGATGTTGTCACCCATTATCGTTTAATACAGCTATGAGCGTGTGAGTGTGTAGAAAACACATGTTTGGCGCCCATTGTTGTGGGCGCTCACACAGCTGAGTGTGCGAAAGAGCGAGTGCGAGCGAACCAAGCCATCTGTGTGTGGGTGCTTATTCATGTGTGTGTGTGTGAGCATCAATGCCGGCAGCGCTTGATAGCCGCAGCTGTTTTTTGGCTTGCGCATACGTATACATACATTCATATGTGTGTGTGCATTGCCAAAAAGCAGCTAAATGTGTGTGTGTTATTTGCAAAATGAGCTCTTGACGCCTGCAACGTGTGCGGCCTTCTCAAATTCCGCTATGTTTGTAAATACATACTATGTACACACATGCATATGCATGTGTGTGTGGCTAATTTTAGCAAAAATTCGGCAAGCAAAAGCTCAGCGCTATGATGAAATGCTAATGAACCGCAGCAGCCGCAAAAAGAAAAAGAAAAACACGCGCTTTTGTTTGCCAAAATGAAAAGAAGACCACAGCGCAAAATGTAGAGGAAGACGGAGAAGAAGAAGAAGCAGCAGAGACCTACAAAAACAGCATCAACATGAAACTACAATTTTTAATGTCAGCTGACTTGTTTTCTTTGCTTTGCTATATGTCCCGTCCCCCTTTCCTCTTAATACACCAACAAGCAGAACTCGCATCGTACTCACATACACATACATACATTCATACACTCTCTCTCTCGCAGTCACACCTGTCGTTGGCCGGCAGCGAAGAGAGATAAGCAGCGAGAACAAACACAAACGCTAATTGTTTGCCGCCAACAAAACGTGCGACGCAATAGGGACTCAAAAGGCAAAAGCAAAAGCAAAAGTAAATGCAATCGATGATAAGCGTACCTAGAACCGCACTAGGATTTTCGATACACTTTTTCCCAAAATACATATCGAAAAACTAAATTAGTATTTTCAGTTAGAGCAAGTCGATATTCCTATCGAAATAACTGGTAGTTATTTCTAGAACAAAATTGGTACAGCACAATTTTTGAAAAAGAGACAGCGATTTTAAAAGAGTTTAAAATCAGAGTATTGCAACTATTCATATGAAAATATACATTTGTATATACAGCAGCTCTGTTGCAACTAAAAAACAAACAAAAGTTTGTCTAAATTGTTTTTGTTTCATTTTGTTTATTTTTACTACAGATTTGTGTATGTCGTTTAGTGCGTAGGGCATGCGTGCAGTCACGTAGGCTAGACATCTGTAGGGCGGTGGTGTGCTTTTGGGTGGCCCAGGCGCGCCCACTTACTACTCACACACACATACATACATACATGCATATGTACATATAGTTTTTGCTCACGCAGAAGTTGCCAGCTCAGCTGATGACGAATCAGCAGTTGGCGCGCGCTCATTGCAAGCGTTTGCTTGCTTTGCTGCTATTTTTATGCATTTTATTCAATCAAAAAATGTAGCGTAGTGTAGGGCCCAAAGAAACAGAAAACAGGCCGCCGACGTCGTCGTCGTCGTCGTCAGAGTCAGACGCGCCATTTATAGAAACGAAGCAGACGATAGCAAGCAAACAGCAGCAGCAGCTGACTCGATGCTGCTGTACATACACACGTTTCGGATTGCCTGGTGAGAGCGAAAGAGAACGCGTCACAGGCACTTCCAATTCGTATTGGAAGCGACTGGAAGCATTAAGAGAACAACACACGTGTTTACGTTGCTGCCCAAATGCTGAGCGCAAGAGCGAGAGGCGAGCAAAAGCTGAAAAAGCTTGAGTCCACATGTTTTTCGCTACAGCTGCCGCCGCCGCCGCTGCTGCTGCCGTTGCTGCAGTACCATTTCCGTTTCAGGCGAAACGAAACGATATGGCAAACGAAACTTAACGAAGCCGCGCTCTCGCTCTCACAGGGCCCACGAATGTGTGTGTGTGCAAGAGAGCGCAACACGCTAGCAACATTTGTGACGACGACTGAACTACGAAACGCCGGCGAATATTGAAAAACTTTTCGTATTGGAACTGTTGCTGCTGCTTTGCTGCTGCTGCTGCTGCTGCTGTTTGGTGGTGTGTTTTCGTAGCGGCCGTGTGTTGGAAAAAAGTACAGTCGCCGCAAAAACGCTGCCTGCGCTGCCGCCGCCGTCGTCGTCGCTTGCGCTGCCGTTGTTGGCCGTCTGGTTGGTTCGTCGTTGTTTGGTTGGTTGGCTTGCTGGCTGGCTGGCTGGCTGACTGGCTGGCTTGCTTGATGCTCGAACGCGTTGGCTGTGGGATTCTTGTTGGAACAACAACGAATAACTCGCGCGCGCGTTTGATCGGCTTTTTGTTTACACTCACACCAATGCGCCACACACACACACACAGTCTGATGAATAGCATATGTAATATGTGTGTGTGTGTGTGTGTGTGTTGTTTGCCTGTGTGATTGTTTGTAGTACAGCTGTGGCTCTTGCGGCTGCGGCTGTTGTTGTTGTTGTTATTGCGAATTTGCAGTTTTTTTTTCTTCGCTGTTTCTTATTTTGCGCTTGGGGCGATTTGTGTATAGATTTTTGCCGGCATTTTAGCCCGACTGCGTCGTAGGAAATATGGCCAACCACATATTCTTATTAGCCAAGGCCCGTTGTAAGTTGCCGGTCTCCAACCCGCTGGCAGCCGCCATATGATGTGTGGGATTCTTGACATCTGTACTCCAATAGGAAAATTATACGTTTCTATCGATTCTTAGCTAAACGCTTTCTGATTGGACTACACGGCTTGGAATCATGCAACTTAGCACTATTGAGTTTGACAATGGACTAATTCACAAATAATTCTAATTTCTCTATACAAATATGGAAAATTAATGTTTATAATATGCTACATTTCCATTTAAATTATTTTTCCAAGTCAATTTCTTTCGGGTTTTCAAAAACTCTTTATTCAAAGTGTTTTAAACCAAACGAATAAAAATAATGTTGTTTTAAATGCGAATTTTACATTGAAGGTTCCAAAATATTCAAAATTAAACAATTTTATTGGTTTTTCAAAAATGCTGTATTTAAAAGTGTTTTAAAAACAGAAAAGTCGGAGTAATTTATTTGTTAATAAGATTTAATATTCAAGCTATCAAATGCATTTCAAATTAGAATTTTAATTGCTCATATTAAATTTAATTTCTCTTTGATAACATATTATTATGCATCCTAACTTTGATTTTATGTCTTTTTGTTCTAATTGGCACATTTTTGGCGGCACGCCTCTTTTGCTAATGCTTGCCTTGTGCAGCTTTCCAATGTTTTGCCATTTTCCAATACGTTTCCAATGCAATCCAACAACAACAACAGAGCGCTAGCTAAAGTCAATGAACGGCCTTTGGGGTAGCACACACAACAAAACTGAATAGATAAATTAGCATAGCAAAAAAAAAAAAGTGTTAAATGTGCTTGATTATTATTATTTTTATAAAATATGCGCGCGACATTGCAATGCCGTCGCCAACAACAACAACAACAACATCAACAACAACAACGAAGCGCCGCTGATTTTTATCTGAGAAAACTGTACACAATGATTCGTTGCGCTCTCCCGCTCTCTGTGTCTCTCTCTCTCGCTCTATTGGCTGTTAGTGTGTCCCCATCATATCAAAACAACGTAACAGCTTTGCTGGCCGCCCAGACAGCTGTGCATTGGGCATGAGAGTAGAGCGGGTGGGGCGAGGGAGAGAGGCAAAGATGTAGAGGTAGAGGTGTAGATGCGAGAGAGTGAGAGCAGCAGCAGCTGTGTGTGTAGCCGGTGTCGAGAGCTAGTTGCTGTTCTTCTTGTTGTTGTTGTTGTTGTAGTAGTAGTGACCTCCGACAACAAGCTGCGACGCTGGCGTCCAGTAAAATGTGAAACAAGTTTTATGGCTGCTGCAGCAGCAGCCACAACACAGATTTATTATTTTTTAATCAAAGCCCAAAGCCAAAAGCAAAAGCTAAAGCTAAAGAATTTCCACAGAGCTTCGCATTCCTTTGCCATGATGCGGTGGCGTCTGCCTCTGCCTCTGTCGCAGCCTCTGCCGCTGCCGCTGCTCTGCTTGGCAGCTGCATTGCATTCTTTTGTGATGGGTGTTGCCAGATTTCTCAACTTTATTACTCTTTTTGTTTTTTGCATACAAGTCGCCTACGCCTTGCTGCTTTCTATGCCAGTTTTCACCGTTATGCGTTGCCCACGCACATTTTTTGCAGCGTTGCCAAACACATGAAACTAAGTGGAAAAATGCATAAACAACTTTTGCATGTATTTATTACACACACACACACACAAGTGATTATGCTGCGCCATGCATGTATATTTATTTTGTATGTGTGAGTGTATGTTGTTTGTGCCGAGAACGCGCGCATTTTGAAGGACACAAGTTCCTTCACCTTTCGGGCAAAAGACGGCGTCACAACATAACCGAAGAAGAGAACAAAAACAAGAACAAGAGCAAGCACAAGAACAACATCAACAGGCTTACTACACTATTTACTATAAGCGCTCTACAACCAATGCAAATTCAAGAACAACAACAACAACAACTTACCTATGTATTACGTTTATTTCTGTATGCATAATTCTGTGTACATATGTATGTATGTATGCGTGCATTCATTTGCGGTAATTAACAAAGCTCTCGCTCTCGCTCTTTGCTAAATTATGCTGCGCTCCGCTCTGCGACGTCTTGTGAATGAGTTTCATTGTTAACAGCAGACGTTGCTGTTAGTGTGTGTGTTTTATTTACAATATGCATGTGTGTGTGTGCTATTACGTTTATGCGATGCAAAGAATTGTGATTTTGCATTAGAATGTACTGCAAAGCAGCTACATACAATTTTTCTTGCTTTGATTTTTAAATACCATTTTAGTAACATTATGTTTTATAGGATTCTGTTAAAAGTATAGTTTTAAGATAGTTCTAAAGAAATGGAACAGAAAATAGAAGTATTTAAAAACATATATTCCAAAATTGTGGTTTAGAAATAGTTTCTTCAGTTTTCATATGCAAGCCAAAGTCAGATATCTCCTTAGAGAGTTACTCGATCATTTGATAATCTCAGTATTATTATGGGGCAAGAAAACTATCGTTAGTTAACCGATAGTTAACCTAGTTGAGCTGAAAACTTCTCACTAGCCGATACGATATGAAGAACATCTGTTATAATTTTCCCATTTTCATTGTCCCTTTACAGGCTGCCATACTGCAACAGACGTTTCAATATATTGTGGACCTGGAGAACCAGAAGACACAGCTCCTAACACAAAACAGCGAACTCAAGCGCCAGGTGGGCGAACACGAGGCGGGTGGCGGCGGGGGAGGAGGAGGAGGTGCCTCTGGCGACAACTACAGCAGCAATGCCAACGAATCGAACAGCAACAACAAGAACAGTGCGAGTGCGGTGGCCATCAAGAAGAGGAAGCTGACGGACAATGTGATCAACATGCAAACGATCAGCGACAGTTCCGACGAAGGACTCGGCTCCATGTCACCCGAACCAATGACGCTGCTGACGGGCGGAGGAGCGGCGGCGGGCGTGGCTGCGGCAGCGGCGGCGGCCAACAAATTGAATAATGCCAGCATTATTGCAGCCAAGGAGCTGCTCGAGATGAAGAAGCAGCTGGAGAAGGAGCGCAGTCTGCGCCGATTGCTGGAGGATGAGCTGCAGATGATCAAGCGACAGTTGTACAGTGTGGCAACGGCGCCACCGGGAACCGCAGTGGTCGCAGCGGCTGGCAACAGCAGTGGCGCCTATTCCATTCCACGGGAGGTCATCGAGCACACGGACAACTTTGTGCGCGCCGACGAGCTGGAGGAACTGGGCGGCACCGTCTCGTACGTGGAGATCGATGAGATGACCGGCCAGCAGCAGGTTGTCGTCTGCTCCAGCATTGAGGAGCTCGAATCTGATGCGGCGGCCGAGATCATCAGCGAGGATCAGGTGCACGAGGAGGTAATACTCTCGTCGAACAGCTCCACGGAATCGGAGAACGAGGTGAATGTGAATGCCATTGCCAAAGCCTATGCCGAGGGCATGAGCACGCCCATACTGCAGGCGGCGATCAAGGCCACGCCCAAGGTCGAGGTGGAGCGCATCAATGAGAAGATCGTCAAGATCAAAACGGAGAAGCTCGATCCGCCAACGGTAATGGGCGGCACAGCGGTATTTACGCGCTCCCGTCAAAATCTCGAAACGATTGTGGAGGCCATCCGTCATCTGGAGGGTGATCATATGTTCGATGGCGAGCACAAATTGCAGCAGCAGTATCAGCAACAGCAGCAACAGCAGCAACAGCAACAGCAGCATCATCAGCAACACCAGCAGCAACACCAGCAGCAGCAGCAACATCAACCGCAGCAACACCACCAACAGCAGCAGCAGCAGCACCACCACCACCAGCAACAGCAACAACAACATCATCAGCCGCAGCAGCAACAGTCGCACCATCAGCTGATCACCACGAGTCATCGGTTGGCGCAAGATGCGCCGCTGGCTTTGACCACTGGTAAACAGCATGCGGCGCTGGCGGAGCTGAGACCGTTCCTGCAGCTGAAGGGGAACAAGCAGGTCATCATTACGACCAAGTCGGCCAAGGATGCGGGCATTAGTGTCGGCGGCAGCGGCAGCGGCATTACGCCGACAGCCATATTCAAAGTGCAGACGACGACGGGCGGTTCACCGGTGGTGGCGAGTCATCAGCCGGTGACAATAACAACATCGCTCAAGCAGTGCCGTCCCGGCGTCATTGTTGCCAAGCAGCTGCCGTCATCCTGATTGCCCACCCACACCAGCAGCCATAACAGCAGCAATAACAGCAACACCAACAGCAGCAGTAAAAGTGCTTGCAATAACATAACAGTAACAGCAGCAGCAGTAACAGTAACAGCAGCAGCAACTCCTAATTTAACTAATAAGCGGCACAGCTATGTTAAACAACAGCAGCAGTGCATTAACAGAGCTGTTAGGCGGCATTAAGCTCGTGAGAGAGAGAGAGAGTGAGAGAGATCGATCGATCGCTCGTCTAGCAGAGAAGTATATGTGGCGCCCTCTGCCGTTGAGCTGCAGCCGCAGACTGTTGCAAAGAGTAGAAGTAGAAGAAGTAGAAGAAGCAGACGCAGAAGAAGAAGAGTCGAAATGGCAATTGTATAAAATTTATTAGAGAATTTTGTGCAGCTATAAATACTAATTTTTCAATCAAATTTGATTTACATTTTCCATTTGCAAAAACAAAAACAAAAACTCACAGCCACTGTAATTTAAAGCAAAAGTAAAGCAAGCAACAAGAATTTGTTCATTTATTGTTTAAGTAAACGTGAGAGAAACAAACAACAACAGCAACAGTAACAACAACAACAACAGGCAGTAACAACAAAACAGAGTACAAAAAGAAAATAGACATAAAATTTTATGATTTTCTGTTTATTACAATACATACACACACCACACACACACACACACACAGCAAGTTAAGAGAAAAATTAAAAAATTATATATATATACATAAATTAAATAAGAAAACTAAGAAAACAACAAAACAACAAAATATACAAATATACAAATACAAACAAAATGGTACATGCTATATATATATATATATATATGTATAATATATAATGAGCATGCTGAACTCTATAAACACCATCGCATTAATTTTTACTTTTTTAAATTATTTTCTATTATTTAATTAATTTTAAATTTACATATATATACACACACACATTATATATACATATATATATGTATAACATTTAAACACAACTTAATTGTATATTTTCTTTTTCCCAAAAACAACAAAAAAAAACAAAACAGAAAATTCGAAAAAAATTTGGAATGGAACTTTTTGAGTTTTTGTTGATTGTATATCTAATTATAAGAGAGAGAGAGAGAGAGAGAGAAAGAGAGAGAATGCGTGGTAAGAAGAAGTGAGAATCGTTTATTATATAAACTACACATACATATATAATATATATATGTATATACATATATACTTTATAAATACATGCAAAGTACATATATACATATACATACATACATACATACGACATAAGCTAACGCAACATTACATAATATTACTACTAAATACGAGTACATTAAAACTATGCATATACATATACATATAAATCCATAATTACACACATATATATAGTATATATATATACATATATATGGGCATATATACTACAAATAAATAAATTGCATACATACTATATGATGTAATATGCTTTAGTACATAAGTTGAAAGTTCAGTGTTTGAAAACAGTAAACAAAAAACAGACGTCGACGTCGCGAGCGCATCGTAAGAAAAACCGAATGCCCCATGCATGTGTGAGTGTGTCCTAAATGTGTGTGCGTGAGTGCGTGTGTGTGTGTGTGCCTTTGTGTGTGTGCGTGTGTGCTAAACAGAGAGAGTGTAGACTGACTGCAGCTCTCTGCTAAGCCGCTGGGACGCTGCGCGCGCCAGTCAGAGCAGCCAGCTTTTGTCTGGCACAAGGACACCAAGTGTCTAGCGCGCAGCGCAGCAACGGCTTTGGGCCCCCACAACGGAGAGAGAGTTTGAGAATGATGGAGAGAGCGGCGCTCCACCCATACACACACACACACACACATGAAACACACATGCACGCACATATACACACACCCACACCAACCATCCACCCACCCACATACATACACACACACACACACTTGCACATCCGTTGGGCATTCCTTTGGCATATGAGAGAAGAGATGAGAGAGAGCGAAAAGCGCGCGCGTTGCAGGTCAACAGATTTATTGCAAGAAGAAGCATATGATTATGCATTATATAAGCCAGATCATACATACAACAACATATTACTACGTACATTCATGCTCTATATAAACAAACAACAAAATACATTAAATAATTAAAAATACGAAACAAAAAATTATGTCAAATAAATGGTTTTTCCTTTTCCCCTCAAAGAAACGCAATTTGTGCTTTTAATTGTTGAGCTCTCGAATTGCGGGAGATCTCAATGGATATCACAGTTTATCTATAGATTTCAGTGCATAGACCTGGTCAAATCTCGGAATATGGCAACTATTACCAGAGTTATCTAAGATGAAAATATGTGGAGAGCCGAATAAATATTTCGACCTTGAAACTCCCATAACTTTGCCAAAACTCAACCGATTATTAAGTTTGTTGGCATTTTCTTCATGGTTTGTCTTTTAAATAAATACTGCATTTAAATTTTAAGAATTTGCGTAATTGCATTTTTTGAAAAATATCAAAATTTAACCTTGCTAATTTTTTCAAAATTTGTTCGTGGCAAATTAACACTTAGACTCCCTTAACTTTGCCAAAACTGAACGGATCCTTAAACTCTTGCATTTTCTACACGGTTTATCTTTTAGATATAAACTGCATTTAAATTTTAATGATTTGCAAAAATAATTTTTTTTGGGTAAATATCAAATCTTCACCTTGCTAATTTTATAAATTTTTTTTTTTTCAAATTAACACTTAGATTCCCTTAACTTTGCCAAAACTGAACGGATCCTTAAACTCTTTCATTTTCTACACGGTTTATCTTTTAGATAAAAACTGCATTTAAATTTTAAAATTTTTCAAAACTGTTATGCACCCATCCTACATTTTTTTTCAATATTTGTTTTTCCAAGTTTAGACCTTGAAACTCCCTGAAATTTGCCAAAACTGAACCGATCATCGAGCTCGTTGGCCTTTTCCTCACGGATTAATCCCTAGATTAGTTTCCACATTTAAAATTTATGAAATATCATATGATTAATCATTGATCAATCAAAAATAATTACTGTATAATATACAAATGTCTTTATTTCGATAGTTCTTATTTTACAATGATTATAAAACGGACTGAATTATCACTAGCCTTATTCTGATATATAATAAACTAAAGCTAGGTAAGCTGAGGTTTGCTGTTGCTACAGTTGCTCCTCCTCAATTTGGACATCTGTGGAGAAGACATACATATCCCTACGGCGGGCAAACAGCAGCTCCTGTCGCTTGGGATGCGATGCCAGGGAATGCACCACGCCACCATTATCACCTGCAATAAGACAGCATACAGTTAGTTAAGGCTATAGTCAAGTATAGTATAAATGAAGTTTACTTATGCGAATACGCTGCAGGACCTTCGCTTCGAGCAGATCCCAGATGTAGGCATCGCCAGCGCCGGAGCCGGCGACAATGTGCGCATCGCTGGCCAAAATGCCGCACTCAATGTGATAGTCATCGGCCTGATGTCCTTTGTATTCGGCCAGCAGGCCGCCCGACTCGCAGTCCAGCAGACGCACCACACTGTCCTGGCAGCCAGCCACCAGGCACTGCTCGTCGCGCGTCTGCGCCAGATAGGTGACCGGCTGGCCAATCTTGTCGCAGCTCAGCTCCCCCACACGTATATCATAGTGGCGCACACAGCCATCCAGCGAGGCGGCATAGATCTTGTGCTCATTGGTCAGCACCGTCGTTATGCAATCTCGCGCCTCCTTCATCACCTGAACCGGCTCTAGTCGCCTCGTGCGTATATCCCAGCACATGACGGCATTGTCCCGTCCCCCGGATATCGCTATGGACGAGTCCTCGTTGAAGCACACGCAGCGCACGCCGCCCGCATGACTCCTCAGTCGACGCACAGGAGTGCCTATATATGTATGTATGTAAAAGTATTTTTTAATAAATTGTAAATATTAAATATTATTAATAGAGCAGAGATTTTTTTTTTAATTTTTATATCTTGAGGTTTTTTTTATAAAATCTCACATAAATATTTACCCCATTTTTATATCATGATGAGTGGGTTATAAGAAATCGAGATTTATTAAACTGAATTTAAGTTCGATTGAATAAAGGGGGTTTTTACGTTTAAGTGTTGACTAATGTCACAATAACATCAACTATTGTGACTGTTATCATTTTTGTTAGGTTAGGTTAGCGGTTTGTTTACCTGTCGATACGTCCCAGTAGATGATGCTCTTGTCCAGGCTGGCGGAAATGATATAGCTGCTGTCACAGCTGCCAGCCGCATCGGTTACCTCGTCCGCATGTCCGCCATAAGTCTTGAGCAGTAATCCCGAGGCGGGATTCCAGAGTTTCACCTTTTTGTCGGAGCCACAGCTCATGCAGTAGGTGCCATCCACTAAAAGCAAAGATTACATATAAATAAAGATCTTAAGAATCCTCGGCAAGGCTCACCATTATAACGGACTGCGCGGACAGCGCCTTGTTTGCAGTCGATGGTTTGGGTACAGTTAAAATCAAGAAACTCCGGCATTTGTTTACAAACATATACATATATTTACTGAATGCTAGAGATGAGCAATCGGAGAGTAACTGTGACTGGCTCAGAGTAACTAAAAAATACTGGTTACAATGTGAGTTAAAGTCTCATGTTATCCGCATTTAGTTTATTTATGGGAACTGTATTTGCTCAATACATAAACAACTAGCATTTAATAAGAAATATACAAACACCTTATAATTTTTAAAAGTCACAGTTACTTCATTCTTTCGCGCAGCTCTATTAAGTGCTGGGTGGCAACGCTGTGGCAGTGCTGGCAAATGCGCCCAGGCCAAAGAAAATGGCACATAAAAATGGCAAAACGCGTCGAATTGACCAAAGCAAAATGCCAACAATAATAAAGCAGCGGCAACAACAACAAACAGTCGACGCAACAAAAGTTTAAAGCACAACAAACAAATAAATAAAAACACACAAATAATAAATGAAAAGCAATTGCATTCAAAGGTGGCAAATATACAGTAATAAGTAAATATAAGCAACGACGCAAATTCCGTAGCATACGCACTAAGCACGTGCGCGGGCGGGGGATGTGAGGAGAGGCGCGCTTGACTTTTTGGATGCTACGCAATAAGTCAACGCTACGCAATTTCAGCTGCCGCTGCCAGCGTCGCTGCTCGCTGCTCGCAGCTCTCTCAACGCACCTGCCAAACTGAGCAGCGCTGCCGACGTCGACGTCGCTGCCTACTGCTGACGTGTGCAAACGAGTGCGAAGCGACGACAGGATATATTTAACGGCAACAACAACAACAACAGCAGCAATAACTGCAAAACTGCACGACAAAATTAACGAAGTGTCAGTGCAATTGAACGAAACGCAACGACACGACACACGCATACAAGCACACACACACACAGAAACCCACACACAAACACTCATATAGAGAAGAAAAAGCAAACGCGAAAAATAAAATAATTGCAGTTAAAAAATATAAAATGCAGCAGCGCCACAGAGAGCGCAGCAGATTGCATAAAAATCCTGCTCAAGAATAAGTGCACACATCAACAAACACACACACACACGCACACACACACAGACGCACATAGAAGCGCGACAAAGCAAAAAGGCAAGAAGAGAGGCCTAAGCAGCAACAGCAACAACACACAGAGAAGAAAAAAGGGCACAAACAAGGTGGAAAGTAAAAAAGTTGTTTGTCAACTTGTGGCGTCCATTGCACACATACACACATCCCCACCCCGCGCGCCCCGCCCCTACACTACCCCCCTGTTGCCCGCTCAAATGTTGCAGCAACAAAGTGTCTGGCTGTACTGCTGCTGCTGCCGCTGCTATTGCTACCAAGTGGAAGTGCTGCAAGTCCAGTGTGCATGCAACAGCGCCTGCGGCCAGTGCTAAACAGAGAACTGCACAAGAAGAAGCAGCAGCAAGCGAAGCAGCAGTAGAAGAAGCAATTGCAACCAAAACCTGCAACAGTTGCACCAATCCTTTTCAGCCATGTCAACGGTTACACGCAGCGCCAGCGCCAGTCCCTGCATGGCCCTCAACGGCATCATCGACGCGAGCCTCTTCCCTCTCAAGTCCACATCGGATGTGGTCAATCTGTTTCGTCGCGCCCTCACCAGCGCCATCGAGCCCGATCTGACCCTGCTCTCCATTGTCGTTGGCTACATTGAGCTCTCCCTGACCACAGGCGAGGCGGCTCAAGCAGCTCAGGCGGCCCAAGCGGCTTTGGGTGAGTGTTGGGCATGCCCAAGCCAGGCTTTTCCCATTCCACATATTCATATTCAACAGCTGCAAAGCGTACGCGATTTTCAGTTTTCATTTTCCTCTTATCAAATTACGCTTGAAAGTTAAAAGGTCAAACAGCAAAGGAAAAGCGCGAAAATATGAAAAATATAAGCAAAAAATTTTGTAAAAAAAAAAAAATTTATAATTTTTTATAACTAAAAAATAAATAATAAAAAATAAAAAAAATTTAAATAATAAAATTTTAAAATTGAAAATTTTTTTTGAAAGCCCAATATTATTATTTTTTTAAATCTTAAATATTTTTTTTGTTTTTATTAAGTTTCTTAAATTTTTTTATGTCATAAATAATAGTTTTTCAACAATTTTCCACTCTAGTAGTTTAAGTATTTTTGCATATAAATAAAATTAAATTTCAAACTTTATAATCGGAATATTGAAAATTATAATTAAAATGTTTTAGCATACTTTTTAGAGCACACCATAAAAATACTTAATGATAAGAATTTTGTAAATTTAAAAATACTCCAAAATTAAATAAAAAGTAGGAAATGCAACTCAAAATGGTAGATAATTCAAGAACTTATGAACTGACAATATATATACTCGATATAGTTTTGCATAGTTGATTATTTGATTGTGTACTAATTGCTGCAATTATTGGTGCGATTAGGTGGCAGCAGTGACGTCATCATGGGCAACAGCGTCCCCTTTCCCGTTGTCACACACGAGCTGATTGCGGGACTGTATAAGAAGTTCCAGACCATATTGTCGGTGGTGGACAAACCGAAGCCGCATCGCCAGGCGACGCGGGACATCATCAAGAAGGTGTCGGATGTCATTTGGAACTCGCTGATACGCAGCAGCTACAAGGATCGGGCTCATCTGCAGAACCTCTACAGCTACTTGTCGGGCAACAAGCTGGACTGCTTTGGTGTTGCGCTGGCCACCACCGCCGGCTGTCAGCTGCTTGGCTATCGGGATGTGCGCCTGGCCATCTCCGAGGATCATGCCTGGGTCGTGTTTGGCCAGAAGCATGTGGAGAGCATCGAGGTGACCTGGCACGGCAAGGGCAGCGAGGATAAGCGCGGCCAGGACATTGGCGCCGGCATCGAGTCCGGCTCCTGGCTCTATCTCGGTGGCCTGGCCGTCGTCTGTGAGCGCGGCATGGAGGTGGCAGCCATCTGTGTGGCTTTGAATATCTCGCTGAGTGCGAATAGCGATTGCGTCGAGGTGGCGGAGCTGCAGCAACAGTTACTGTGGCTGCTCTACGATTTGGGCCACCTCAAACGGTATCCCATGGCACTGGGTCTGCTCGGCGAGCTGGAGGAGATCAATCGCACGCATCGCAGCATCAGCTGCGAGCAGCTCTTCCGCGAGGCCATCGATGCATCGCGGAGTCATTACCACAACCATCACGTCTATCCGCACATCTTTCAGGGCAACTATTACAATCGCCTGTTGAAGTATCGCGAGGCCTTCGCCGCCTGGGCGAATGCGGCGGATGTGATCCGGCTGTACACGTATCAGTGCCGTGATGACGAGGAGATCTACAAGGAGCTGCTGGACATTGCCAACGAGTTGATACCCTATGTCATGAAAACGGAGAGCTCCGGCCACTCGGCGCGCAGCATTCTCCGCGACGCCGAAGTATTTGCCAATCTGTTGCGCTTCTACGATGGCATCTGCCAGTGGGAGGAGGACAGCCTAACGCCCATACTGCACATTGGCTGGGCCAAGCCGCTGGTCACGAACATTACCAAGTTTGATTACGATATACGCTCACAGGTGGTGATCAAACTGCCCGAGGATGTGGAGGCCGAACAGGCGGCCGCTTTGGAGGCTAAAAAGGCAACCGCTGCCGCAGCAGCCGCTGCCGCAGCTGCAGCAAGAGCAACTGCAACAGCAACAGCAGCTGCAGAGGCGACGCTTCAGTTGGAGGGCAACAACAACAATAACAATACGGTTGTCAAAAAGGATGAGGTAAGTGCCAGTTGACCTACTTTCCTGATTAGACAGTCAAATATCACTGTTTTCCATACTCACAGAAATCGAAATCAGAGCTGCCGACAACATTGGCGGACTTGACAGCTGCTTGTGGCGAGAAGATTCTGAATCCTGATTTTTTGCTGCAGGGCGGCGGTCAGCCGTTTGCCGATCAGAAGCAGCAAACCGTTGCTGAGCAAACGACGTCCAGCGATGCGTCGCACAACAACAACAACAATAATATCAACAAGAACAGCAGCAATGCTGACAAGGAGGCTACAACAACAACTACAACAAGTAATGGCGGCGGCAGCACTTTGGCGCAGCCACCGCCCAGCGAGGCTAGCAGCGCCAATGAAGCGCAGCCGAAACAGCAGCACAAAGAAGCTAAATTGGAGGAGAGCAGCAGCAGCAGCAGCAGCGGCGTGGAGCAGACAAAGAGTGCTCCACTGGTCGATGATTATGATCCGTTTGAGATAATGCTAAAGCGTCCGGTTATCACACTGTATAGCCAGAAAATGAAGGGCCTCAAGGATCTGCTGCTGGCCGAGAAGCTCAACACGCACGCCATCTCGCTGCAGGTGACCGCCCAGTCGGTGGCATCGCGAAAGGTGCGCGGCGTTGCGGACACGCGACAGCCGGCTACCATATCGGCGACCATAACGGCGATTGCCTTGTCCGAGGGCGCGGCTGCTGGTGGCAACACAACGAGCTCATCCTCAGCTGGTGGCGACTCGATAGCAGCTCCAAGGCCAAAACGTACCAGGCGCGAGTAAAACAAAACAAAACAAAAAGTCCTGTAGTAATTTGTTGTTTGTAATTATTATATATTAGATGTATGTATAACGTATATCGTCAAGTAGGCTGCCAAAACACAACGAGTAAAAATCTCAGAGAGAGAGTAAGAGAGAGAGGACTCTCTTTGAGCTTTTTACTCGCTGCGTTTTGTGAGTCAACTTTTAACTGTGTGTGTGTGTGTGATTAGCACACACGATTTACATTAATCCTTTATTATTATTATTATGCATATAGCATATATATGCGCTATCAATATTTTTGATGTTCGATGTGTATTTATGTAGTTTGTAAGCGCGAAACAAATACCGTTAGAGAACGCTTAGCGTTTTAAAAACTAAAGAGACACACACACACAAACAACACTCAACACACAACACACACACAAAGCTCTCAACTATTTATAAAGCCACTCAGCGCACACAGCGAGTAATTCAAACCGACGTGTGATTTACTCTACTTTATGTGCTGAAACTTGAAATTGAAATTGAACTTGAACGTATTGTATTTGTATTGTAGCTTGTTAAACTGATTGATTTTTGTTTGTCATATTTATGAATGCAACTTGTTTCCCCACAATACCTTGGTATACTAGTATACTATATCTATACCTATACCTATACATATATATACATATATGTATATGTATATGATTTTGCTTAAGCTCAAGCGTAACTTTATTGGTGCTCTTCTTGAAAAATTTAAATATGTATAAAATGAATGTCTGTATTTACCACTTTATGCATTTTATGAGGCTAAGCTGTTTAGTTTTTATATATATATATATATATATATCATTTAATCTACAGATTGTACACACATGCATGTTTGTAGTTTTATTCAACTTCAAGTCGTACAGAACACACAACCGCAACACACAACACATAGAACATTTATTAACGCAACAGCAACAGAAAACAAATATTTAACACTTCCTCTCTATATGTGATAAACTGTTTTTTTTTTTTTAAATTTTTTTGTATCTAGAAAGCTTTCACATACTACATATATATGTATGTACTAGATACGTATGTAATAATACATATATACTTACCATATACATGCTATATATATATTTATCGAAAAAAACACACATACACAAAGGAGGGCCGTGCAACTTAAAGGGGCGGGACGCGGCATGCACTTTTTAAATACTTGATCAAATACCAGCACAAGCTATGCAACAAAAAAACAAAAAAGTTATTTTATTTGTAAAAACTTTCGAAAAGCAGCACTTATTAGTATTATTATGAATGAAATATGTTATGGAAAACCCCTCTTATTAACCTGTAATCCTGTAATCAGTTGGACAATGACATTTTCTAAAGAGGTCTGCGTCAAAGTTAAGCAAAACGGAGCTTGAAAACAAATTGTTAAATGATGATAATAATTGCATTGCATTTTTTTATTTGTGCGTTGTGCGTCTGTGATGAATAATGTATAGAGCAGAAACGGAATGAAACAGAGAGAGCGATAAAGCCCATTACAAAACAAAAAGAATTGTAAACAAAAAGAAAACAAAACACAAATCGAACAATAAGTTCAAAATGGTATAAATATTCAAATGTATGGTGTTTTATTCCTTTATTAAAGTAGCATATTTAAACAGAAACAAAATGAAATGAAACGAAACGAAACAAATCTATATTAATACATACATATTATGTAGGTATATTTTGGCATACAAAATTTTTACAATAAGCGTAAAAGAAAAAAATCAACAGTTTTGGCAAACAAAAATCCAACTGATAAAAAAAAGTAATAGCCTATGCAAGAAAACAAAACAAACATGCAATAAATCAAAAGCATACCGCAAACTATTTATTATAAATGTTAACGTTACGTACATTTCAACTGCTCAATAACCCTATTAGCTTGAAAGTCAAATAGCCACAAGTCAAAATGTTATACAAAAAAAATATAAATAAATGCATAATTCAAAAAGCAAACTGAGCGCGCGCCTACTTTTCTGCTGACTATGTGGCAGCGCTGCCCTTGCAGTGCTTGACAGTAAGTCAATCGTTTATCGATAACTTAGACGTACATCACTAGTTCAGTGACTCGGCATCATTTCGGCTCGGCGTCAAATTGAACAAATCAAATTGTTAAACAATTGAAATTCAACACATAAAAACGAAAAATGTCTGCGCCCGATAAAGAGAAGGAAAAGGACAAGGAGGAGTCGAATCAAAAAAGCGAAGACTTGGGCCTCCTAGAGGAGGACGATGAATTCGAAGAGTTTCCCGCTGAAGGTAATACAAATTGTTGTTGTTTGTACCTTATTTCTTTTGCTGACAACCGTTTTCTATTTTGCAGACTTTCGCGTGGCCGATGATGTGGAGGAACCGAACGTGTGGGAGGACAACTGGGATGATGACAATGTCGAGGATGATTTCAGCCAACAGTTAAAAACTCATCTGGAGAGCAAGAAAATGGATGTTTGATTTCGTCCCTAACCCCAAAATGAGCGTAAACAGTTTACAGTTAGAAATAAACAAGTTGATATATTAAGTCAAATCAAGCATTTTCACCCACTAATTTGGTTAAAAACAATTTGATATCCTCAGCCGTACGCTGTTCCTCTTCGAACTGCTCCTGCAGCGTTATCTTGCTCTGTTCCAATTCCTCAATTGCAGTTTGTTTTTGTGTTACTTCCTCCTCCAGTTGTTCGTTCTTTTGTTTTGCCACTTGCTCCTCCTGCTCGTATTGCAGCTTGAGTACCTTCAGCTCATTCTCGCACTGCTCCATTTGCAGTTTCTGTTTCTCAGTGGCGCTGAGAAGACCCTGATTCTTGGCCTCCAGTGAATTGTGTTTTTTCTCCAGGCGCTCTGTTAGTTTAAGTTTCTCTTTGTAATCGTTGAGCACTTCGGGCGGCAGTATCTTCATGGCCTTCTCAATGTCGTCGCTCAGCAGCTGATTGGCTTCGATTTCAACGCGTCGCTCCTTGAAGATCTCCTCCTGCTTGGCCATCTCCACTTTGCAGCCTTCAATATGAGTAACTATTTGTTCCGTGTGCCTGTAATCGGATTTATTATGATTATTATTATAGATATTACTATAGGTTTGGACTTACGCTTTCACATCGGCCACTTCGCTGTCCTGCACCACCAGCTGCCTCAATTGATTCACTTGACTGGTTATTTCCGTCAGCTGTTCCTCCTTTAAGGCTGATTCCGACGACTTTTGCCTCAAGATTTTTGCCTGAGCCTGCAGCTCCGCCTGCGCTTTGGGCAGCTCCTCTAGCAGTTGGCCTATGTTCGCCTCGCATTTGCCTATATCGATCTTTATCTGCGCCGCATCCTGCTTGGTCTGCTGTAGCTGGTTTTGCTTGGCGGCTATTGTGGCAGCCAGCGCCTGGCGATCCTTTAGCTTTTCCAGTATGGGTGCAATGATTTCCTTCTTTTGCATCTTGTAGAAGCATTTGTAATTGAAGAGTACATCCAAGATATTTGAGGTCTTTCGGGCAGCTGCAAAAGGCATCCCAGTCTATTATATTGATCATTTATAACTGTATGCCTAGATTACTTACTCGGTTCGATGATATCAATGTAGGTAAAGGTTCTTCCGGGAAATGAGATTTGTACGATGCGCTGCACTTGGCGGCACAGTTTGCTTAGGAACTGGCGCCTCTCCCTGGACGTATCCTGCGAATCTATATTGTACGGCGGATCCACTCGGAAGCCAAAGGAACGTAAATAATGAACCAACACACGGGTGAGAAATGACTCCGTGGGATGCGTTAGTTCGTTGATGTTCACTTTTAGCTCGGGGAACAGTGAATTGGCTGTTTGACAAACGAGCTCTATCGCAGCTTTATTACTCATGTTTCCCTTTTATTTAGATTAATTCTTTCTCAATTATAACAAGCAGCAAATTACCCGCTTATTTTTGACTCTAGCTTCGATATGCAAGCAGTATTTAATCGATTCATCGATAGGCGCTTGCGATGTTTTTTAAGTGCTGTAAAAGACTATTGGCGGCAACAGCTGGCTTAAGTAACGGTTTCTTATATGCGCAGCTGCCATGGGAACAATTATGTGTTATATTTTGTGTGTTAAGAATAAAGTGAAAAATGACATCCTCCAGCGCTGTGGAAGATGAGCGACTAACTGACTCGGATTTATCCGATGATGAGGGTAAGTAATATATATATGTATCACACTTTAAGCTAGTATCTTATGTGAACGATCCATAACAGAGCACAAAGTTGAGGTTAAGGCGGAAGAAGTTCGCGCGCCAACCCCGCGTCCTACATATAGTGATGAGGAGCTGAATCAGTTGGTGGAGTATATACAGCGCATGACGCTGCTGTACTCATTGAATCAACGGGATTGGCATGAGGAACCTCTAGATATTATACGCCGCTGGCTACTGGAGGTCAATGAACCCCTTTTAAGCATCTTCTATGGAGGCAATAAACTGAGCGCTTTGCTGGGGCTGCCCACTGAGCCGGTGGATGATATTAGCTACTTTATGCGAGGCGAACCCAACGAGATATTCACCGTCGATGGCTTCCACGACGAGATTCTCTTTGGCACCATCCACAGCGATGTGGATGGTTGTCTGATGCGTCTGCTGGAGCGTTTCTATGCGCCCATCTTTCGCAACTACAACGACTGGAATGCCACTGTACGTGCCCGCTTCTGCGCCAGTCTGGACAAACTGCTGGCGTTCCTCTTTGCCATGAACTCCAAGATCGGCGGCATCTCGGCGCTCTATGTGCCCTTTGTGCTGCATCAGATTGGCGGCGAGCAAATCGTCTGCGACAGGCCGCTCTTCAAGAATCTCGAGAGCATTGCCGTCTACTGGACAACGCAGATACGCACAGTGGTGGCAGATCGCACCCTGATGGTGCCCAATGAATTGGCCACCGTTAACGATGAGTTCGAGTTCTGGCAATATCGCTGTGAGCACTCTTCACATATTGTTCACCAAGCAAACCTATTCATTTTGGGCAATTTATAGTTCATTTTTAATTTTTGAAATTTGAGCAATTATTTTTTAAAAACGTAAGTTTTAATTTATTATTTATTTTAATTTTTTAAAATTTGATTTTCATTTTATTTTATTAATTCCCGTTTTTTATTTAAGTTATCCAATAGAATCTATATTTTTTAGTTTAAATAATCTTTTTTATATACCTACAGTGGAGGTGCTGCAGGGTCTGAATTCGCAGCTGGTTGAATTTGATGTGCAGCGCATTTTCAAGGTGTTGCGACAGTGGCAATCAGTGCACTTGCCCCAAATTGTGAAACTGCTCGAGGCGGCCCAGCGGGAGCAGGAGTTGGCCATGTCGAATATAAAGTATCTTCATTTACTGGTGGAGCCCTGTGGCAAAATCGACGAGGCAGCTTCGCCGGCGGCGGTGTCGCAGCTGTTGCCGCATATCATTCAACTGATGCGCTTCATTTGGACACACTCGGAACACTATAGGAGCAGTGACCGCATCACGATACTCTTTCGTAATCTGAGCAATCAGATTATCAAGTACTGCACGGAGCAGATAAATCTGGAGATAATTCTGGAGGGGCGTCCACGTTTCGGCATCAAGATGTGCAATCTGTCGGTGGACTGCTGCTTGGCCTACAAGGAGCACATGAGTCGGCTGCAGCATAACATTGGCTGGCAGCTGCAGCAGGGCATCATATTCAATCATGTGAATGCATTTATGGAGCGCCTGGCGGATCTAAAGGACATATGCGAGGCAATGATAGTGTTTGGCCGTCTGGACGAGAATGAGCATATAGAAATGACACAGTTCAGTGGAACGAGTGGTGAGCAGCTGGAAAAGATTGCCGTGTGCGTGGAGCAGCAGTTTCTCCAGGCACTCAACCAACTGCGACGCAATGGCTCCAAGCAGCTCATGTTGAACGTGCACCGTGGCGAGTGGTACGAACAGATGGCCAACTATCGACGCAGCGTGCAACGCATGGAGGAGACACAGCAGCGTCTCATTGTCCAGGTATTTCAGCGTGTGTGCAACGTGGAGGAGGCACTGGAGGCACTGAATGTGATGCTCTATTACAGCTACCATGCCACGCTGCGCAAATGCTATGTGCGGCAGGTGAGCCGCGTGTGGCAGCTGTTCAGCGAGGACATGGATACCACGACGAGGCAGCTGCTGCAGCTGCGCACCCAGCCCGAGTCCTGGCTGCCCCAACACGTCTCGCGTGCCTTGAACTATCGCATTAATCTGGAGCGCTTGCTCTGGCTGCGCAATCGTTTGGCCAAAAGCAGCTCCGCCTGGCTGCCAACTGTGCCGCAGGCTTCCCAAGTGCTGGCGAAGTTCGAGCTGCTGCGCGGCGAATTCGAGCGGGAGATGCGAATCTCCCATGAGCAGTGGCAGCAGCTGTATGCCAGCTGCGGTCCGAATCTCGCCCAGAAACTGGAACGCTATCTGCTGGTGCGCGGCAAGCAGGCCAAGTCCTTGCTGCAGTGCAACATTGATGTTGCTGTCCTGGACATCTGCCAGCAGGCGCAGCACTTTGAGCGCTTGTCATTCGCCTTGCCAAATCCCCTGCGCAAGATCTTCGAACGCCATGAGACCTTGCGCTTCGTCTACAACAGCGTGCTGCATCTCTGCCTGGACTACAATCGCCTCATGAACGCCCTGACTAAGCGGGAGCGGAAGCTGTTCCGGCCCTTGATCCAAGCCTGCGATCGTCAGCTGATGCCGGGCATTTATAAGCTGAGCTACGGCTCCATATCTTTGGAGCCCAGTGATGGCTACGCCCAGTGGCTGGAGGATTGTGTCCTGCAGGTGGAGCAACTGCGTCAGATTCTGCAGATATACAAGCGCGCCAATCGACAAATTGTGCTCTGCTGCGAACGCATCTGCGATACGTTCATGCTGCGTCTGAACTTTAGTGGCGCGGTGGAAATCTCCGTCTTTGAGCAGCAGCTGAGCAGTGGACTGAGTCGCGGCAACAGTGCTTTGCGCAAGGAGTACAACACCATTGTCGAACTGATGCTAGCAGTGTCCCATGAGTTCGACGAGGTTAAGGACGAGGTAAGATTTTTACACAAAATCTCAAAAACGGAAAATTCATAAACTTGAGATGTAGAACTAAACTTGATGCCAAATAATGATCAAAATGGCCTCGGGATTGACAATCGGTTCAGATTTGACAAAGTTATGGCAGTTTGAAGTCTGGGAAGGTCATTTATAAGGAACTTTTCGTTGTTTGGGATCGTTACAAGTCAATTTTTTTGTCACTTTTGGCGTGATTTTTGACAGAAAAATGAAACACCACAAAATTACTTTTCGTATAGTTTTTTATACTAGTTGAGATACCCACAATCAATTAAACGTAAAATTTCAAGATTCTATTTTTTGAAAAATCAAAATTTGTAAGGGTCCCCCCTTATGCTTTTTTCGCCAAAAAAATCCAAAATTTTATTTTTTCAAAAATACATAAATTTGAGATGTAGAACTAAACTTGATGCCAAATAATGATCAAAATGGCCTCGGGATTGACAATCGGTTCAGATTTGACAAAGTTATGGCAGTTTGAAGTCTGGGAAGGTCATTTATAAGGAACTTTTCGTTGTTTGGGATCGTTACAAGTCAATTTTTTTGTCACTTTTGGCGTGATTTTTGACAGAAAAATGAAACACCACAAAATTACTTTTCGTATAGTTTTTTATACTAGTTGAGATACCCACAATCAATTAAACGTAAAATTTCAAGATTCTATTTTTTGAAAAATCAAAATTTGTAAGGGTCCCCCCTTATGCTTTTTTCGCCAAAAAAATCGAAAATTTTATTTTTTCAAAAATACATAAACTTGAGATGTAGAACTAAACTTGATGCCAAATAATGATCAAAATGGCCTCGGGATTGACAATCGGTTCAGATTTGACAAAGTTATGGCAGTTTGAAGTCTGGGAAGGTCATTTATAAGGAACTTTTCGTTGTTTGGGATCGTTACAAGTCAATTTTTTTGTCACTTTTGGCGTGATTTTTGACAGAAAAATGAAACACCACAAAATTACTTTTCGTATAGTTTTTTATACTAGTTGAGATACCCACAATCAATTAAACGTAAAATTTCAAGATTCTATTTTTTGAAAAATCAAAATTTGTAAGGGTCCCCCCTTATGCTTTTTCCGCCAAAAAAATCCAAAATTTTATTTTTTCAAAAATACATAAATTTGAGATGTAGAACTAAACTTGATGCCAAATAATGATCAAAATGGCCTCGGGATTGACAATCGGTTCAGATTTGACAAAGTTATGGCAGTTTGAAGTCTGGGAAGGTCATCTATAAGGAACTTTTTGTTGTTTGGGATCGTTACAAGTCAATTTTTTTGTCACTTTTGGCGTGATTTTTGACAGAAAAATGAAACACCACAAAATTACTTTTCGTATAGTTTTTTATACTAGTTGAGATACCCACAATCAATTAAACGTAAAATTTCAAGATTCTATTTTTTGAAAAATCAAAATTTGTAAGGGTCCCCCCTTATGCTTTTTTCACCAAAAAAATCCAAAATTTTATTTTTTCAAAAATACATAAACTTGAGATGTAGAACTAAACTTGATGCCAAATAATGATCAAAATGGCCTCGGGATTGACAATCGGTTCAGATTTGACAAAGTTATGGCAGTTTGAAGTCTGGGAAGGTCATTTAAAAGGAACTTTTCGTTGTTTGGGATCGTTACAAGTCAATTTTTTTGTCACTTTTGGCGTGATTTTTGACAGAAAAATGAAACACCACAAAATTACTTTTCGTATAGTTTTTTATACTAGTTGAGATACCCACAATCAATTAAACGTAAAATTTCAAGATTCTATTTTTTGAAAAATCAAAATTTGTAAGGGTCCCCCCTTATGCTTTTTTCGCCAAAAAAATCGAAAATTTTATTTTTTCAAAAATACATAAACTTGAGATGTAGAACTAAACTTGATGCCAAATAATGATCAAAATGGCCTCGGGATTGACAATCGGTTCAGATTTGACAAAGTTATGGCAGTTTGAAGTCTGGGAAGGTCATTTATAAGGAACTTTTCGTTGTTTGGGATCGTTACAAGTCAATTTTTTTGTCACTTTTGGCGTGATTTTTGACAGAAAAATGAAACACCACAAAATTACTTTTCGTATAGTTTTTTATACTAGTTGAGATACCCACAATCAATTAAACGTAAAATTTCAAGATTCTATTTTTTGAAAAGTCAAAATTTGTAAGGGTCCCCCCTTATGCTTTTTTCGCCAAAAAAATCGAAAATTTTATTTTTTCAAAAATACATAAACTTGAGATGTAGAACTAAACTTGATGCCAAATAATGATCAAAATGGCCTCGGGATTGACAATCGGTTCAGATTTGACAAAGTTATGGCAGTTTGAAGTCTGGGAAGGTCATTTATAAGGAACTTTTCGTTGTTTGGGATCGTTACAAGTCAATTTTTTTGTCACTTTTGGCGTGATTTTTGACAGAAAAATGAAACACCACAAAATTACTTTTCGTATAGTTTTTTATACTAGTTGAGATACCCACAATCAATTAAACGTAAAATTTCAAGATTCTATTTTTTGAAAAATCAAAATTTGTAAGGGTCCCCTCTTATGCTTTTTTCGCCAAAAAAATCCTAAATTTTATTTTTTCAAAAATACATAAATTTGAGATGTAAAACTAAACTTGATGCCAAATAATGATCAAAATGGCCTCGGGATTGACAATCGGTTCAGATTTGACAAAGTTATGGCAGTTTGAAGTCTGGGAAGGTCACCTATAAGGAACTTTTTGTTGTTTGGGATCGTTACAAGTCAATTTTTTTGTCACTTTTGGCGTGTTTTTTGACAGAAAAATGAAACACCACAAAATTACTTTTCGTATAGTTTTTTATACTAGTTGAGATATCCACAATCAATTAAACGTAAAATTTCAAGATTCTATTTTTTGAAAAATCAAAATTTGTAAGGGTCCCCCCTTATGCTTTTTTCGCCAAAAAAATCGAAAATTTTATTTTTTCAAAAATACATAAACTTGAGATGTAGAACTAAACTTGATGCCAAATAATGATCAAAATGGCCTCGGGATTGACAATCGGTTCAGATTTGACAAAGTTATGGCAGTTTGAAGTCTGGGAAGGTCATCTATAAGGAACTTTTTGTTGTTTGGGATCGTTACAAGTCAATTTTTTTGTCACTTTTGGCGTGATTTTTGACAGAAAAATGAAACACCACAAAATTACTTTTCGTATAGTTTTTTATACTAGTTGAGATACCCACAATCAATTAAACGTAAAATTTCAAGATTCAATTTTTTGAAAATTCAAAATTTGTAAGGGTCCCCCCTTATGCTTTTATCGCCAAAAAAATCGAAAATTTTATTTTTCAAAAATACATAAACTTGAGATTTAGAACTAAACTTGATGCCAAATAATGATCAAAATGGCCTCGGGATTGACAATCGGTTCAGATTTGACAAAGTTATGGCAGTTTGAAGTCTGGGAAGGTCATTTATAAGGAACATTTCGTTGTTTGGGATCGTTACAAGTCAATTTTTTTGTCACTTTTGGCGTGTTTTTTGACAGAAAAATGAAACACCACAAAATTACTTTTCGTATAGTTTTTTATACTAGTTGAGATACCCACAATCAATTAAACGTAAAATTTCAAGATTCTATTTTTTGAAAAATCAAAATTTGTAAGGGTCCCCCCTTATGCTTTTTTCGCCAAAAAAATCCAAAATTTTATTTTTTCAAAAATACATAAACTTGAGATGTAGAACTAAACTTGATGCCAAATAATGATCAAAATGGCCTCGGGATTGACAATCGGTTCAGATTTGACAAAGTTATGGCAGTTTGAAGTCTGGGAAGGTCACCTATAAGGAACTTTTTGTTGTTTGGGATCGTTACAAGTCAATTTTTTTGTCACTTTTGGCGTGATTTTTGACAGAAAAATGAAACACCACAAAATTACTTTTCGTATAGTTTTTTATACTAGTTGAGATACCCACAATCAATTAAACGTAAAATTTCAAGATTCTATTTTTTGAAAAATCAAAATTTGTAAGGGTCCCCCCTTATGCTTTTTCCGCCAAAAAAATCCTAAATTTTATTTTTTCAAAAATACATAAATTTGAGATGTAAAACTAAACTTGATGCCAAATAATGATCAAAATGGCCTCGGGATTGACAATCGGTTCAGATTTGACAAAGTTATGGCAGTTTGAAGTCTGGGAAGGTCATTTATAAGGAACTTTTCGTTGTTTGGGATCGTTACAAGTCAATTTTTTTGTCACTTTTGGCGTGATTTTTGACAGAAAAATGAAACACCACAAAATTACTTTTCGTATAGTTTTTTATACTAGTTGAGATACCCACAATCAATTAAACGTAAAATTTCAAGATTCTATTTTTTGAAAAATCAAAATTTGTAAGGGTCCCCCCTTATGCTTTTTTCGCCAAAAAAATCCAAAATTTTATTTTTTCAAAAATACATAAACTTGAGATGTAGAACTAAACTTGATGCCAAATAATGATCAAAATGGCCTCGGGATTGACAATCGGTTCAGATTTGACAAAGTTATGGCAGTTTGAAGTCTGGGAAGGTCATTTATAAGGAACTTTTCGTTGTTTGGGATCGTTACAAGTCAATTTTTTTGTCACTTTTGGCGTGATTTTTGACAGAAAAATGAAACACCACAAAATTACTTTTCGTATAGTTTTTTATACTAGTTGAGATACCCACAATCAATTAAACGTATAATTTCAAGATTCTATTTTTTGAAAAATCAAAATTTGTAAGGGTCCCCCCTTATGCTTTTTTCGCCAAAAAAATCGAAAATTTTATTTTTTCAAAAATACATAAACTTGAGATGTAGAACTATACTTGATGCCAAATAATGATCAAAATGGCCTCGGGATTGACAATCGGTTCAGATTTGACAAAGTTATGGCAGTTTGAAGTCTGGGAAGGTCATTTATAAGGAACTTTTCGTTGTTTGGGATCGTTACAAGTCAATTTTTTTTTCACTTTTGGCGTGATTTTTGACAGAAAAATGAAACACCACAAAATTACTTTTCGTATAGTTTTTTATACTAGTTGAGATACCCACAATCAATTAAACGTATAATTTCAAGATTCTATTTTTTGAAAAATCAAAATTTGTAAGGCTCCCCCCTTATGCTTTTTTCGCCAAAAAAATCGAAAATTTTATTTTTTCAAAAATACATAAACTTGAGATGTAGAACTAAACTTGATGCCAAATAATGATCAAAATGGCCTCGGGATTGACAATCGGTTCAGATTTGACAAAGTTATGGCAGTTTGAAGTCTGGGAAGGTCATTTATAAGGAACTTTTCGTTGTTTGGGATCGTTACAAGTCAATTTTTTTGTCACTTTTGGCGTGATTTTTGACAGAAAAATGAAACACCACAAAATTACTTTTCGTATAGTTTTTTATACTAGTTGAGATACCCACAATCAATTAAACGTAAAATTTCAAGATTCTATTTTTTGAAAAATCAAAATTTGTAAGGGTCCCCTCTTATGCTTTTTTCGCCAAAAAAATCCAAAATTTTATTTTTTCAAAAATACATAAATTTGAGATGTAAAACTAAACTTGATGCCAAATAATGATCAAAATGGCCTCGGGATTGACAATCGGTTCAGATTTGACAAAGTTATGGCAGTTTGAAGTCTGGGAAGGTCATTTATAAGGAACATTTCGTTGTTTGGGATCGTTACAAGTCAATTTTTTTGTCACTTTTGGCGTGTTTTTTGACAGAAAAATGAAACACCACAAAATTACTTTTCGTATAGTTTTTTATACTAGTTGAGATATCCACAATCAATTAAACGTAAAATTTCAAGATTCTATTTTTTGAAAAATCAAAATTTGTAAGGGTCCCCCCTTATGCTTTTTTCGCCAAAAAAATCGAAAATTTTATTTTTTCAAAAATACATAAACTTGAGATGTAGAACTAAACTTGATGCCAAATAATGATCAAAATGGCCTCGGGATTGACAATCGGTTCAGATTTGACAAAGTTATGGCAGTTTGAAGTCTGGGAAGGTCATCTATAAGGAACTTTTTGTTGTTTGGGATCGTTACAAGTCAATTTTTTTGTCACTTTTGGCGTGATTTTTGACAGAAAAATGAAACACCACAAAATTACTTTTCGTATAGTTTTTTATACTAGTTGAGATACCCACAATCAATTAAACGTAAAATTTCAAGATTCTATTTTTTGAAAAATCAAAATTTGTAAGGGTCCCCCCTTATGCTTTTATCGCCAAAAAAATCGAAAATTTTATCTTTCAAAAATACATAAACTTGAGATTTAGAACTAAACTTGATGCCAAATAATGATCAAAATGGCTTCGGGATTGACAATCGGTTCAGATTTGACAAAGTTATGGCAGTTTGAAGTCTGGGAAGGTCATTTATAAGGAACTTTTCGTTGTTTGGGATCGTTACAAGTCAATTTTTTTGTCACTTTTGGCGTGTTTTTTGACAGAAAAATGAAACACCACAAAATTACTTTTCGTATAGTTTTTTATACTAGTTGAGATACCCACAATCAATTAAACGTAAAATTTCAAGATTCTATTTTTTGAAAAATCAAAATTTGTAAGGGTCCCCCCTTATGCTTTTTTCGCCAAAAAAATCCAAAATTTTATTTTTTCAAAAATACATAAACTTGAGATGTAGAACTAAACTTGATGCCAAATAATGATCAAAATGGCCTCGGGATTGACAATCGGTTCAGATTTGACAAAGTTATGGCAGTTTGAAGTCTGGGAAGGTCACCTATAAGGAACTTTTTGTTGTTTGGGATCGTTACAAGTCAATTTTTTTGTCACTTTTGGCGTGATTTTTGACAGAAAAATGAAACACCACAAAATTACTTTTCGTATAGTTTTTTATACTAGTTGAGATACCCACAATCAATTAAACGTAAAATTTCAAGATTCTATTTTTTGAAAAATCAAAATTTGTAAGGGTCCCCCCTTATGCTTTTTTCGCCAAAAAAATCCAAAATTTTATTTTTTCAAAAATACATAAATTTGAGATGTAGAACTAAACTTGATGCCAAATAATGATCAAAATGGCCTCGGGATTGACAATCGGTTCAGATTTGACAAAGTTATGGCAGTTTGAAGTCTGGGAAGGTCATTTATAAGGAACTTTTCGTTGTTTGGGATCGTTACAAGTCAATTTTTTTGTCACTTTTGGCGTGATTTTTGACAGAAAAATGAAACACCACAAAATTACTTTTCGTATAGTTTTTTATACTAGTTGAGATACCCACAATCAATTAAACGTAAAATTTTAAGATTCTATTTTTTGAAAAGTCAAAATTTGTAAGGGTCCCCCCTTATGCTTTTTTCGCCAAAAAAATCGAAAATTTTATTTTTTCAAAAATACATAAACTTGAGATGTAGAACTAAACTTGATGCCAAATAATGATCAAAATGGCCTCGGGATTGACAATCGGTTCAGATTTGACAAAGTTATGGCAGTTTGAAGTCTGGGAAGGTCATTTATAAGGAACTTTTCGTTGTTTGGGATCGTTACAAGTCAATTTTTTTGTCACTTTTGGCGTGATTTTTGACAGAAAAATGAAACACCACAAAATTACTTTTCGTATAGTTTTTTATACTAGTTGAGATACCCACAATCAATTAAACGTAAAATTTCAAGATTCTATTTTTTGAAAAATCAAAATTTGTAAGGGTCCCCCCTTATGCTTTTTTCGCCAAAAAAATCCTAAATTTTATTTTTTCAAAAATACATAAATTTGAGATGTAAAACTAAACTTGATGCCAAATAATGATCAAAATGGCCTCGGGATTGACAATCGGTTCAGATTTGACAAAGTTATGGCAGTTTGAAGTCTGGGAAGGTCATTTATAAGGAACTTTTCGTTGTTTGGGATCGTTACAAGCCAATTTTTTTGTCACTTTTGGCGTGTTTTTTGACAGAAAAATGAAACACCACAAAATTACTTTTCGTATAGTTTTTTATACTAGTTGAGATACCCACAATCAATTAAACGTAAAATTTTAAGATTCTATTTTTTGAAAAGTCAAAATTTGTAAGGGTCCCCCCTTATGCTTTTTTCGCCAAAAAAATCCAAAATTTTATTTTTTCAAAAATACATAAACTTGAGATGTAGAACTAAACTTGATGCCAAATAATGATCAAAATGGCCTCGGGATTGACAATCGGTTCAGAATTGACAAAGTTATGGCAGTTTGAAGTCTGGGAAGGTCATTTATAAGGAACTTTTCGTTGTTTGGGATCGTTACAAGTCAATTTTTTTGTCACTTTTGGCGTGATTTTTGACAGAAAAATGAAACACCACAAAATTACTTTTCGTATAGTTTTTTATACTAGTTGAGATACCCACAATCAATTAAACGTAAAATTTCAAGATTCTATTTTTTGAAAAATCAAAATTTGTAAGGGTCCCCCCTTATGCTTTTTTCGCCAAAAAAATCGAAAATTTTATTTTTTCAAAAATACATAAACTTGAGATGTAGAACTAAACTTGATGCCAAATAATGATCAAAATGGCCTCGGGATTGACAATCGGTTCAGATTTGACAAAGTTATGGCAGTTTGAAGTCTGGGAAGGTCATTTATAAGGAACTTTTCGTTGTTTGGGATCGTTACAAGTCAATTTTTTTGTCACTTTTGGCGTGATTTTTGACAGAAAAATGAAACACCACAAAATTACTTTTCGTATAGTTTTTTATACTAGTTGAGATACCCACAATCAATTAAACGTAAAATTTCAAGATTCTATTTTTTGAAAAATCAAAATTTGTAAGGGTCCCCCCTTATGCTTTTTTCGGAAAAAAAATCCAAAATTTTATTTTTTCAAAAATACATAAACTTGAGATGTAAAACTAAACTTGATGCCAAATAATGATCAAAATGGCCTCGGGATTGACAATCGGTTCAGATTTGACAAAGTTATGGCAGTTTGAAGTCTGGGAAGGTCATTTATAAGGAACTTTTCGTTGTTTGGGATCGTTACAAGTCAATTTTTTTGTCACTTTTGGCGTGATTTTTGACAGAAAAATGAAACACCACAAAATTACTTTTCGTATAGTTTTTTATACTAGTTGAGATACCCACAATCAATTAAACGTAAAATTTTAAGATTCTATTTTTTGAAAAGTCAAAATTTGTAAGGGTCCCCCCTTATGCTTTTTTCGCCAAAAAAATCGAAAATTTTATTTTTTCAAAAATACATAAACTTGAGATGTAGAACTAAACTTGATGCCAAATAATGATCAAAATGGCCTCGGGATTGACAATCGGTTCAGATTTGACAAAGTTATGGCAGTTTGAAGTCTGGGAAGGTCATTTATAAGGAACTTTTCGTTGTTTGGGATCGTTACAAGTCAATTTTTTTGTCACTTTTGGCGTGATTTTTGACAGAAAAATGAAACACCACAAAATTACTTTTCGTATAGTTTTTTATACTAGTTGAGATACCCACAATCAATTAAACGTAAAATTTCAAGATTCTATTTTTTGAAAAATCAAAATTTGTAAGGGTCCCCTCTTATGCTTTTTTCGCCAAAAAAATCGAAAATTTTATTTTTTCAAAAATACATAAATTTGAGATGTAGAACTAAACTTGATGCCAAATAATGATCAAAATGGCCTCGGGATTGACAATCGGTTCAGATTTGACAAAGTTATGGCAGTTTGAAGTCTGGGAAGGTCATTTATAAGGAACTTTTCGTTGTTTGGGATCGTTACAAGCCAATTTTTTTGTCACTTTTGGCGTGATTTTTGACAGAAAAATGAAACACCACAAAATTACTTTTCGTATAGTTTTTTATACTAGTTGAGATATCCACAATCAATTAAACGTAAAATTTCAAGATTCTATTTTTTGAAAAATCAAAATTTGTAAGGGTCCCCCCTTATGCTTTTTTCGCCAAAAAAATCGAAAATTTTATTTTTTCAAAAATACATAAACTTGAGATGTAGAACTAAACTTGATGCCAAATAATGATCAAAATGGCCTCGGGATTGACAATCGGTTCAGATTTGACAAAGTTATGGCAGTTTGAAGTCTGGGAAGGTCATTTATAAGGAACTTTTCGTTGTTTGGGATCGTTACAAGTCAATTTTTTTGTCACTTTTGGCGTGATTTTTGACAGAAAAATGAAACACCACAAAATTACTTTTCGTATAGTTTTTTATACTAGTTGAGATACCCACAATCAATTAAACGTAAAATTTCAAGATTCTATTTTTTGAAAAATCAAAATTTGTAAGGGTCCCCCCTTATGCTTTTATCGCCAAAAAAATCGAAAATTTTATTCTTTCAAAAATACATAAACTTGAGATTTAGAACTAAACTTGATGCCAAATAATGATCAAAATGGCCTCGGGATTGACAATCGGTTCAGATTTGACAAAGTTATGGCAGTTTGAAGTCTGGGAAGGTCATTTATAAGGAACTTTTCGTTGTTTGGGATCGTTACAAGTCAATTTTTTTGTCACTTTTGGCGTGATTTTTGACAGAAAAATGAAACACCACAAAATTACTTTTCGTATAGTTTTTTATACTAGTTGAGATACCCACAATCAATTAAACGTAAAATTTCAAGATTCTATTTTTTGAAAAGTCAAAATTTGTAAGGGTCCCCCCTTATGCTTTTTTCGCCAAAAAAATCCAAAATTGTATTTTTTCAAAAATACATAAACTTGAGATGTAGAACTAAACTTGTTGCCAAATAATGATCAAAATGGCCTCGGGATCTGCTTTGACGAGGTCTTGGATGTTGGAATGGAGGAAATGAACTGTAAATCTAAGTAATTTTTTCTTTCTTCTAGCTATCGAAGGAGTGGCATCAATATGTGAATGTCTTTGATGATATGCTGGCAAGCGCTTTTCTCAGCTGTGCGCGTAGTTCGCTGGAACTGCTGGAGGATGCGCTGCATTGTGATGAGGATATGGCGCCTGCACCGATTCTGGTCATGGAATCGGACGTCAAGGAGTCGCAGATTGTGCTCACACCGGACATGCAAGCGATTGGCGCCGTGCTGCGCGGAATTATCGATCGCGTGCAGAGCCTGGTGGATCAGTTTCCACGACTGGGCCACAAACTGAAGCTGCCCAAGGAGCAGCGACGTCCGAACTTCGCGAGAGCCTTTCGCGAGGATGCCGAATGCTCGGAGCTGGTACGGCGCATTGAGGCAGAGATTGCCAGGCAGCAGGAACGTATTGACGACTATGTGGTCCACTGGCAGCAGCACCATGCGCTCTGGGAGATGACGGAGGAGGCATTCACTCAGCGGCTGCTGTCCAGCGCCAAGACAGCGGGCGTCTTTGAGGGCGGCATTGAGCATTATAGCTCCCTAGCCGATGATATATCCTTTGTGGATGCCATTGCCCATGTGCACTTTGTGCTCATCAATCAGAATCCCATCAAGAGCACGCTGCTCGACTGGATCGAGAAGTGGCAGGCATTGAACATTCAAATACTGTTGGATCATGCAACGGCCCTTATACAATGTAAGTGCCTCAACTTGTACCTCCATAATATAAATATACAAGTCGCTCTCTATCTTCTGTGTACAGCTGTCTATCGCTATATGGAACGCAATGAGCACAAGGTGTTGCGGGTGCCTCGCACTCGCAGTGAATCGGCCACAGCCAATCTGCTGCTCGAGCGTCTCGTCCATGCTGTGGCCCAGAAACAGATGCGATTCACGCCCATGCTGGAGCTATTTGTGCTGCTGCATAAATACCGGGTCACCATGGCGGAGGAAACACGCCAACAGATCACCGATCTGGAGCCCAGTTGGCTGCACTATCTGCAAGCACTGGGCGAGGCTGATGAAATGCTGGAGAACGAGGGAGAAGAGCATAAGATAATGCTGGCTCAGCAGTCCGATAAGTTTAAGCTGATCTTGAAGGAGTTTCACGAAGACTTCTTCTCCAAGCTGCCCAAGAAATAATATCACGTAAGTGAAAATGAATAAAAAAACATTTTTACTATAGTTTTAAAAAGATTTGTGGGAGAAAAGTAAAACTTGGAAACTTTTTATTCTGGAATGTGTACAATTCATATTAATTTCGTATTTAAATTATTATTATTATTTATTTTTACTTTTTGTTTTAATTTTTATATGCAGTTTATGTACTATTGTTTTAAAAAAGATTAGTGGGAGAAAAGTGCAATTTTGAAATTTTTTTATTCAGGAATGTGTACAATTCATATTTATTTCGTATTTAGATTATTATTATAAAGTTTTTTTTTTTTTTAGTTTTGACAGGCATTTTACTTATTAAAAAAGTTGAGTTTGTTTTGAAATGAGTGCAAATTCAAAGAAATTCACTCAAATTAATGAGTAAAAAGCAATTATTACTCATTATGTTATATTTATTATATTATTATATATTTTCTATCAATGAGGTTTTGTTTTTTGTGTGTTTCGCTTTGATTTGATTGTGTAAGCAAATTGCCGCATTTAATGTTATCAGCTTGATGGATTGCTGGCTGCCTGGCAGTCCCTGGGCTAATGGGCAGTTAATTTGTGGGTTGGGGGCTCAGTTATGAACTGGCCAGTAAGCTGTGCACTCGTCACTTTGCTCAGTTGCTGGCCAAGTGGCGCCTGGGGCAGTCACATTTTGGGTTTATTTGTGAATGTGCATCGGTCGCAGTTGCTCGTCCATTTGGCGGTGGCACGTGTCCTGCTGCAGCGTGGCCATCAGTTGACGCTGGTCACCACGTTGCCGCTGGAGCATGATTGGCTCTCGGAGAATATTACTCACATTTTGCTGGAATGGCAGCCGCAGGCAAGAAAGGAGCAGGACACGCATGGAAACTTTGTCAGTCGCCTGCAGGGAACGCTTGGCCGTTTGGAGCTCTCGGGTGAGCTGCTTTCTCAGCCTGGCTGGCTGGATTTTATGCAGGCCACGCCCACAACGCCCTATGAGCTGCTGCTGCTGGGCTATCACTTCAACGATCATCTGCTGGGAGTAGCAGCACATTTTGAGTGTCCTGTGGCCATTATATCCACACAGCAACCCATTGGCTTTGTGCACAGCCTGCTGGGCAATCCCGAGGAGCGCTGGTATGTGCCACAGCCGTATGATAGTCGCCAGCGTACTGGACTTGCCGGCTGCATCTTTGGCATGTGGGAGAAGTCCACGGAGCTGCTCGCCAGGCGCGTCCTGCAGCGGATTTATAGGTGAGTTTGAGAAATCATTAAAATTATACTATTATTTATAATAATTTTATCATATTTTTTACAGCACTCACTTCCCCTCGCCCCGCTATCCCAGCTTTGAGGCAATGCGTCGTCGAGTTTCGCTGGCCTTAAACAATCATCACATGATCAGCGAGGGACCCATTGCCCCACTGCTGCCCAGCATGCTGGACATCGGCGGCATAGTGATGGAGCAGTCGCCAGCTAGGAATGGAAAACTGGACATGGGTTTAAGCCACCGGCCATTTATCATCTTTAGTCTGGGCACGCGTTTCAGTTGGCAAGCGGCGCCTCTTCATCTGGAGCACATCATTGTGGCGGCATTTGCTCAGCTGCAGGATTATGATATTTACTGGACATATGATGGCAGCAATGCCAGCCAGATTGCCTTGGCTCATAAGCATATTAAGCTGGCCAAATGGTGGCCCCAGGCACAGCTGCTGGCGCAGCCCCTCGTCCGTCTCTTCATCACGCATGGAGGCAAGGGTAGTTTGACGGAGGCGCTGTATTATGGAGTACCCCTACTGGGCTTGCCGCTCCTGGGCGATCAGCGGCCCAATCTGCGCAAAATGGAAGCCAAAGGCTGGGGTTTAACCTTGCACCTGAGCAATGTGAGTCAGGTGGAGCTGCTGGGAGCTATAGAAAAACTGGTCACAGAAGACAGCTTTCGCATGAGGATCAAGAAAGATTCCTTGCTGTACCGGGATCGTCCCTTAAATGCCAGCTATTTGACTGCCTACTGGCTGGAGTATGTAATCCGTTACAAGGGTGCCCACCACCTGTCTGGCAACGCCAGACAGTTGACCATGTGGCAACACCATTTACTAGATGTACGACTCCTGGTCTACGGCACACTGTTCCTAATCAGCTGGACAGCGCTGTGGCTAAGCCGAGCCCATAATCATTAAGTACACACAGATGCGATCGCTGACTAGCTGTATCGTTTAATCGTAATGTATATATATATACTATATATATATATAGTATATATATAATAAGTATTTTATAGTATAGTCGAAGCTTAAACACATAACTTAAGTACAATTGAATGTTAGTTCGTTTCAATACTTTTTCGTCGATTTCTAAATGTTAACTGCATTTTGAACTTGAATGCTTTAAGATTATGTTTACAATGTCGATGCATGTTTTTAGAATAGCTTAAATTAAATTTACAAAATGTGAATCTTAAAATTAACTTGACTTCAGTTAAAAGGAACGTTTTATTAAGTAGTTTTTATGTTGTTGTTTTTGTCGCAGCCAGACTTATATAAATATTATGTAAATGAGTTAGCATAGATTCAGATGGAGGCAAATGTGAGTGGTTTTTTATAGTTCGATCTAATATATACTATATGATGTATTAAATTATTACCAAATTTAAGATAATTTGCCAATTGATTAATGTTCATTTAATATATTTTTATGTTATTGCATTTTATATTAAGTAGCTATTGCAATATTGACTTTAATTATAGTACTTAACTCTAGCGAGAGGATAAAGTAATGACAAATTATTATTAATTAGAAGAATATGTAATTTGTTGTTTTACTTTTACTTTCTCCTGTATGTATGTAATCTATGTTTGTAAGTAGAAATAGTTAAATGTATGCACAGTTCTGGATTGCTGGATTGTTGGATTGCAGGATTGCAGGATTGCTGATTTGCTGTAAACGGCAGCAGCAGCTTCCTTGCACCTGGAAGCCACTTAGCCGAATCCCAGTTGGCGCTGTGATGAATGTGTGGAACGCGGACAGCGTCCAGTTCTAAGGATGAAAATGCCATAGTTACAAATGGGCGGACTGCACTTTTTGCTATGGATGCACCTAAAAAAGGGAGTTGAGGAAACAGTTAAGATTTGATCATTTTTCTGATCAACTAGATTTACTCACTTGAGCTCTGAGACGGGGAATCCTTCCTCGCCATTCTTCATGCGCTGACACGTTGTATTGCTGAGGTGGCAATCACAGCGGCAACTTGTTGCTTGTTGTTCGCCATTGCCATTGCGCAGCATTTGGCCTCCAAAGTTGCTAAAGTGCTTGGGGCAGTGGCATTGGGGGCTGCGCTTGCGTCGCTCCGACTTCGGACTGTCGCAGTGGCATTCGGTGTGATTGGTGAGTGGCACCATCCTGGCCTGGGCAGGTCGACTGCCAACGGTCTTCACCCAGAAGGCCAGCTCCACGATCGTCTCGCTCTTCATCTTCCACTCATTCGGCTCCGAGCAGCAGCTGGTGTGCTCATCGCAGCGATGCAACTTCACGAATCGCGGCGAAATCCAATTGGTTGTCGCCGGCAACAGCGTTGACATCCGGATAATCCGCGGCTGAGGCCATTTGCAGAGCGGATCGTTCTCCAAGCTAATCAGGTGCTTACGCGCCAAGTTTTCTGATAAAGATAACAAAAACAAGATTAACAAATATATGTATATCTATTTGTATATGTATATATACATATATATATATATATATCTACTTATATCTCTTTATCTATCTCTTTATCTACATCGATATTTATATCTCTCTCTATATCTATATCTATGTCTACTTCTATCTCTTTATCTACATCGATATCTATATCTATATCTCTCTCTATATCTATATCTATATCTATATCTATATCTATATCTATATCTATATCTATATCTATATCTATATCTATATCTATATCTATATCTATATCTATATCTATATCTATATTTATATCTATATCTATATCTATATCTATATCTATATATATATCTATATCTATATCTATATCTATATCTATATCTATATCTATATCTATATCTATATCTATATCTATATCTATATCTATTTCTATATGTCTCTCTATATATATACATATATCTATATCTACTTCTATCTCTTTATCTATCTCTTTATCTATATCGATATCTATATCTTTATCTAATCATTTATATCTTTATATATATATTTATACATTTATATCTCTCTCTACATCTAAATTAAGTATTAATGAATTTCCTAATTGGGTCTTTCGATACACATTCTTATAGGTAAGGGGCAAGTAGCTGCTGCTGCAACAACATTCAGTTGCAGTTGCATTTTATAGTCAACTGATGACTTTATTGCTTTTGTGGATGTTTGTTGCTGGAACACTTAATGGTCACGGCTAACTGCTGCAAGTGTGAGGGGCAAGTGGCACGTGGCAAGTTCAGAGGCAGCAGCTGCAGTTAAGGCAGAGGAGTAGGCTGTTTGGGGCAATAGCAAATCGGGCGCACTGAGTAATTTATGGTAGAAGTGGTTGTTGTTGTTTTGTCTGCCAAGTTGATGATTCAATTGTGCGGCATTTATGAAAACCACACACATATGGCACATATACACACATACATAGCTATGTCTTAAGCTGACAGATCTGATTCTGCTTCTGTTTCTGATTCAAACTCAAATTCAAATTCAGATTCAGATTCAGATTCTGGTTTGTGGTTTATAATAAACGTGGCTCCATCTGTCGGTGGGTGGCCACGTCACTTTGTTTTCGCATATGTTGCTTTGTTTGCTTTATGACTTTATTGGCTGCAACAGACAACAACAAGTACAACAATAGTGGCAAAAAAACTGCGTTTATTTTTTTTATTGCTTTTGGCGACAACAACAACAACCACAACAGATACATATAAAAGCAGCAGCAGCATTAACTGTAAACAACGTACATGCAATAAAGGTGCAAATAAACGGCTGATCAATAAAGAAATTACGGAAAATACAAATACAATTTTTATATGCAGCTCTTGCTGTCTACAAAAAACGCGCGTAAAAAACGCTCGGGAAACGCAATCGCCGATTAACCCATTGTGAATTACGTATTCAGAATGGCATTGAAAAGTCAATCGGCGAGCTTTTATTAAGTTGACTGAACTGCGTCTAAAAACGCGCGAGAAACGCGTGCGACAAAAACACTATTTAAAATCATATTGGCATGTATGCATGTATGTATGTATGTATAAATTTAGTAGAAATTAAGCAGATATTAATCGAAGGCTGTGACATTCAACAATTTATTGCCTTTTATTACCTGTGTAGAATATATATTTATTACAGTATTTAACAGCCAACAATTATTATTTATAATCTGCGTTAACGATTGTAATTATCCATTTTCTTTTTCTTCTCACGCTAGAATTCAGCAACAACAACGCTGACAGCAGGAGAGCGCATAAGAGAGCGCATATAAACTTATTCTACTGTAAAACAACAACAAATAATACTAAGCTAAAACAAATACTGGGAATTAGATTTTCAAGTTCAGCTCAACCCCGTATTTCGGCGTGGGCGTTGAGTTTATTTAGTTAAGTGCGTCGCTTGATCGGTAACGGAAGCAATTTGCTATCGCGTCGTGAGTTTATTAACTAGTGTCTTAAAATTGATTTTATATTGTTAATTTAACAATCATTCATATGCTGTGTGTACGCGTTTTCGGAATTCGAGCTATTGAAATTAGCTCAATTAAGTGAAAAGTGGTAAAGGAAAAGATATTTAGTTGTGGCTGCTGCTGCTGAAATTGAACAATGTCGTTGTCTCTTTTACTCTGCGTTCTTGCATACACATGCACATTGCGAATTGTCGTAATGGAGTACAACGAACGCAACTGCGGTGAGCATTCAAAGAGAGCGCGAAAGAGATGCTCGGTAGAAATAAAATATGTACAAATTAAAACGATACTATTATTTCGGCGTGTGTGTTAAATTCGGTATACGGTAAAACAGTGAAGTTCAAAAAGAGACGCATTATTTTAATAACTAAGATCAAAATAGATCACAAAGAGAGCGGTACAAGTGTGCACTAAATCAGGGCCGGCCAGCTAAAGCCCCCGGGGGCCGAACGGACTCGTGTTTCGTCGCGTTTTCGTCGTGTTTTCGTCGTGTTTTCACACACACTCTTGGCTGTGTGAATCGGTGTGACAAAAAATAGAATCCGTCGTATGACGGCTTTCATGGAAGCTACATCACGCAGAATCACTAAATGCACAGTCTTTTATAAATAATATTGAATAACTTTGAGTTTCGAATTTATAATTTTGCTCAGTGCATACATTTGTTGTGTTAGTTTTACGCAGATTAACGACAGTAGCAGTGTTTGTTGTAGATGTTGTTGTCGGGCTCACTTGCTAAATTTCTCTGCCCACCCTTGCTTTGGATGATCGACTCGTGCATAATTTGGTAAGTTTCATTATTTTTATTTTTATTATTTTTCTAGCATTGTATTCCAAAATAAAATTTAATTTATCGCAATAAAACATGCTTTTCATACTATACTAGCACCATTTTATAAAGTTATATAATTCGAAGTTTATATAAGTCGAATTTATTGTTAACAAACACAATTTAATATTATTATAAATTTACATAAAACTTAAATCTGGTTTAAATGTATTTTACTAAGTTTCAGCAACATAATTCAAATACTTGCAGAGTTATAGCTATTTTCACTTTAAAAGAGTTTAAAAAGTATTGATTTACAATATAAATCATGATTTATCTCTGCCACTTAAAACAGCTTAACAACATAATGAAGTTATGCCAGGAAACGAGTAGTGAATTCCATTATAGATAACATACTATTAAACCCGTAGCACTGAATGGCAGACAGGCAGAGACAGAGCATGCTAAAAGTCATGGAGTAGTATGGGTAAATTGCATGCGCAAACAATAATTGAATCAGCAGCAACAGCAACAGCAAACTGTTGAGATAACGGTTAATAAACAAACATGTCGCTTGGCAAATGCCAATAAACAGGAGTCAATTTATAAGAATCGAGGAATCGGAGGTAACCGAAAGCCAAAGCTGACTTTCAGCGCGTATTTCTCGCTGGCAATGACAACAAAAATGTGATAAGAAAATTGTTGCATCATTACGCATTTAAAAGCGTTGCCGGCAAACCCAACTCCAGCAAATCCAAAACAACAACAATAACAACAACAACAACATTGAGGCATATCAGTTAACAATTTCCCAGGCTTAGTGACACACTTTCATTTGCGGTGACGACGCTGCTTGCTGTCCACACGCGCTTAACGGTTTACAAAAACAACAACAAAGCGAACAGAAAAAAAAGAATGCACTTAACGAGAGTGCACGACCAGCAGATACCCAGTATTTAGATGATCTTTATACAGCTTTCAATAAACTAAAATTTGTTTATTTTTAAACTTAGTTGAATCAGAAAAGGCGATAATTTTATTTCATAACAAATAAAATAGCCTATTAAATATATAAATTTATATAAACATACCTTTTTATACCATGAAGTATAACCACTTTTAATGTGCAACAGGGTATTGCAAAAAGACGCTTTTCACGCGCTTTAAACGGCAATTTTCCAGCCGAATGGAAGTGGCAACGTAAAAGATACACGCGATGAGCTCACATTTCATTGTCAATGCCTCTCGACTGGGCAATTGTTGTTGTTGCTGTTGTGGATGCTACTGCTGACATGTCCGATAGTCAGAGGCTTTTAATGAAGTAATTGGTAAGATCAGCACAAGACCAAAATACCGCAACAAGCGCTTGATTACACTTTGTTAAGCACACCGAATATTGAACACACTAGTTGCAGACTACGAGGTTTTCTAAAGTTTACTGGTCTTATTGTTGATAGATATCTAAAGATGGAAACCATCCTAAACATATATTATAAAATGTTCTTAAGCTTTAAAGGGAACTCAAACTTTCGGAGTAAGAAGTAATTTTTTAAATTTCTAAAACTTTTCAAGTAATCTTGGTTAAAATATTATACTATACAAACTGAATAATTGACGCACTCACTGCCTGTATTAAGAGTAGAGTAGCGTACCAGGAGAGGAGTAGTTAACAAAACGAAACAGCTACAACAAAGTTGACAAGTTAACTTGTTTTAATTGCAACGAAAGTGCACAGAGATAGAGACTAAGAGAGAGAGAGGCAGAGGTGGGGCAGAGAAAATGTCTGGCATTTGGCTAAGTTTTGGGTGAGGTATTAAAAAAAGAAAAAGAATAGAAAACAGCAAGTTTGTTGCTGGCTTCTTTCAGTGAGTTTCTAGCCATTTAGAAAGTGTCTCCGTTTTGGCTTTGGTCTCTCAACTGGATTTTTGCCCTTTGGCTGGCAGTGTTTCATCGTCTTCTTAGCCTGCGGTCACGTACCCAGCCATTAGACCAGCCCAGACCCCAGCAGCCCAGACAACCGCCCCAGACATGACCATAAATAACAACGAAATAAAAGAGGAAGCAGACGCAGAAAAAGAAGTCGCTGATTCCGACAATGCGTTTAGCTTGCGATGGAATGCCAACAAAGTTTGCATTTGTTTAGCACATATTTTATGGCCAGAACATGATCATGCTCATGTGCGTAGCGCCTTGGTCTATTTGCAGTGCAATTAACAGATCAACTGCATCGACCCCCTATATATATCCAAGACATTATCGCTTAGCTGCTGTGGCGCTTAATGGCGCCTGCACTCAGCAAAATATGATCTAGATTTTAGAATTTGGAAAACTTACACACTTCTTTTGTATGCCAAAGTCAATTCGCGGAATTATTCAGAAAATAATTTCTAAAATTATAACTTCATTTTTTAATAACAAGTTCTACTTTTTTTAAATTTAGAAAGAATTTAGAAAGTATTTCCAAGAAAACAAAAATATTTTCTGGTTTTTATATTTTTCCTTATTTTCTGGGCCATATTTTTTACTTAATTTCTATGTATATCATGTGTACTTACGCAATGTCCTATTCTGGCTCTCAAACTGGTCCTGATAGAGCCGGCGACTCTTTTGTACCATGTTCGGGTTGCCCACTTCCTGTTGCTTCTGGGCGGTCAGCACGCCAGGCGCCTGATCCGATTGATAGCCTTCCTGCAATGTGAGTGTTTGAGTGTTTAAGTGTTTGAGTGTGTGAGTATACGAAGAGGAATATGAAAATTGAAATTGAAATTGAAATGCGACTCCGGCAAAGTGGAATCGAAATGTTGCATATTGCACTCCTCCCCTCGACTACATTTTACTTATTTTTTTTTACTCTGCCAATTTCCATGGCCTGACCACGTAAAGTCATATACCATGTACATTCATATGTGACCATAAAGTCATATACTCTACAGAACGTTGTAATGGGCATATAGGGTTTGTATGGTATTAAGATCTAGTATGCAAAAAACTTGAACAACATGTTGGAAATAAATGTTATATATTTTTTACTTTATTTTCACTCCGCTACTTTTCTAAACTCTCGTTTTTCATTTAAAACAATACCCTTTAACCTTATTTTGTAACTATATGGGTACAGAGTATCTTTCAGCTGACTCTCCAACACATTTTTTTTTGAATTTCTCGTCGCGGCTTTCATTATTATTGCACTATTTCAATATGTTTGGGAGCATATGAAATCAACATGAAACATTTACAATTTTGCGGATATTTATTGAACAAGGAAAAAAACTCGTCAATATGCAGAGTACAAATTGTGCAATACATGAGAAATGCAAACTGAATGCAACCACAAACCATAAATATGGAAATATTTTTTGTTATTTAATAGATCATTTCTGTTCTTTATATCACAAGAGAGCGAAAAAAGTGCAAACATATTTTTTTATATTACAATTTCGAAATGGATCCATGGAGTGAATTGCAGGACAACAATTTGTTAACTGTGTGCTGAAGAAAGTGCAAGCAAAAATAAATATTTTTAAAGAGAGTTAGTTAGTTGAGAAAGGAGTCAGAATAAATTATACAAAATTCCATTTTGGTGACTAGGACTTTCGGCTTGGAATATGTACTATAAGTTGCTTGTATTTCATCTCTAAAACAATTCTGAACATCTTAAAATAACAGCTTTAATTTTCTTTTAATCTGAGCTCAAACAAATGTTTTCCGTGTAAGCTAGATAAGTGCTGATTTTCTAGAAGCACGCTTTTCTCATGGAAATTCGTCAGGTAAAAAAGATAACCGTGAACGGTTTTCTGCTGCACAAGACACTGCTGCAGACCCCGTACCCCGTACCGCATACCCCGCTGCCCATCGCAGCCCATTACATTACCATTTCCCAGGACGTTGGCCATTTCAGTTAACGCGTTCGCCGACTGGGTTATGCGAAACATGTCCTTGCCTCCGCAAGCAAAATGGCAACGAGCGCCATTTTTCTTACATGCACACTTCATTTATTACACCCCGTTCCTCACCTCTCCCTTCTGCTGCGTGTGGCATTATGTGTCAGTTATATGCATGTCGTTAGTTTTCATGACATTCGGGTCCAGTGTGCAAGGAGCGAGTCCTTTTGTTGAAAATCAATATCTGCGTATGCGACATGCAAAATTGTTAAAGTTTTTACATTTATTTTCGCCCTGCTCTTTGAGCTGTAAGTGATAACATTTCGCCTCCTGCTCTCAGGTGCTGCTGCATTTTAATGCAACTCGCACGTGTGCCAGCTGTTGTTTATTCTCTGTGTATACCCTGTAACGCCATTAATCATAAGTACAATGGGGTATGTAGTCAGACAGAAGCAAACGGTTCCTTATGTTATATAAATCATATGCTGGGGATATTTATTTCAGCTCTCTTTCAAATTGAACAAATCGAACTTTAACAGAAGTTTAATGGATAATGCTTTGATTATCAAAACTCTGTGTGTACAAAGTTATCTTTAGAACTGTTTAAGGGGTATTGTCTAGTCGAGCAGTCTCCCACTATCGTTGTAATTGTTGTAGTATATTGTTTTTTGCGGCCTACCATGCAATTTCCTACACCTTTGTGGCGCGTGTTTTAAATCTGTTAAATCACAAAATTGTTGCGTAAAACAACACACACACCCAGACACACACACACCCACCGACACACACATTCAAAGTACACAGCATAAATCATATGCATAAATTCAATTAAATTTTTCTCTTTTATAAACACACAAGCATAGAGCTTGACGTTGAAAATAGTGTTGCCTATTGCAAGGGGCGTGTCAGTTGCAGGATAAATGCGTAAATGGGGGCATACATTGTGAATTTTCTTTAAATTCTGTAAATTGTTTGAACATCGAATTGCGGCTCGTTGTGTTTTTAATCTTTCACATAGCATTGCAGCTGCATAAGGAAATGTATCACATTTTTGAAAATGCAACAAAACTTAAACACAATAAGGTCATAATATTTAATATAAGCAAAAACATTTAAAAATGGGTTAATAAAGCTATCATAAAGTTGGGCAAGTATATATATCTTCAAACTAAATATACAATTTTCGTATTAAATCGAGTGCAAAAACATTGTTTGTGTGTCTATATATCTGGCAAATATAACAGCAATTCATTAGTTGGAAATTTGTTATCTAAACAATTCAAAATTAATATTTATTCACAGCGATTCCAATGTTTTTTACTTGTTTAAGAAATGTCTAAATTGCAGTCTACAGACTGCAGCAAATTTGTATTCTATACCATTCTGAACTCATATTTATTGTAGTTTGTACCTTTCATACATTTTTGCTGTAATTCTCAGGATGTGGTAGCACTTGTAATTACTTTGCGCATTGTTTGGCTCTTTGGTCTGGGCCAACACTTGGGCACTTGTGGCTCATCTCCTTGGAAGCATCCGTTAGGCAGCTGAGGTTGCCGAGGCTCCTGCTTCGGTTCGTTAGGCTACTGGCAAACAGTGAGAGAAAGAGCTCATTGTAGTCCAACACCTTTTCATGTTGTTGTATGCGCTTGGACTGTTTTTATAACCAGTTCTACTTAAGCTTCATTACGCATGCTCAGCCATGACAGGCCCATTCCGGACCCCAGTGACGTACGCACCAACCCCCCGCCAACCACTTCGCCACGAGAGGCAGATGAAAAAACCCATTAAGTGTCTGCCGGTTGACAGTATTCGAAAAAACACCAGTTGTTTTGTTGTTGCTGTTGCTGTTGCTGTTGTTGGTGACCAAACAATAAAAACAAACTTCATTTGCATATGCCTCGTCCTCTCCCCTCACCTCACCTCTCCCCGCTCCTTGTAGCACTGGGTGCCTCCGCTTTGAAGGATGCCCGGTACACGAGCCTCAGCTGGATTCCTGGCGTGGGTGTGACTTGCGTCTGGCCTTTTTATTATGAGCACAGCCAGAAGGTAATACCAACAATAGCAGCAGCAACAACAACAACAGCAACATCAACAACAGCAACAGAATAAAAACCCGTCCCGCTTTTTATTTGCAATCAAAAGAGTTATGAGCCAAATGCAAATAGCTTCAGAGTCCCAAACTGTTTTCATTTTTATGATCCTCCCAGGCGCACACAGTTCGCCTGTGGTCAAGTGGGGGGCGTGGCCCTCGGCCCATTGCCTGAAACAGTAGCACTAGCAACACTCACCTCGTTTCCCCCTTACTCCCTTCATCTACCCCTTCCAGCGTGTCACTAACGCGGCAAATTCGCCGCCAACTGTGCAAATAATCACAAAAAGTCCACCCAATATTTGTTTAAGCGACAGCAAGCACAACAAACAGGCCAAACCGCATGTGTACATATGTGTGAATGTCGGTTCATGTTGTTGTACATATTGAGAGCAAATTTTGATCCTGAACACATCACAAGTTTTAGCAATTATCTTTAGTTTGAATACAAATCTTGCGACACTTGGAAGAAGAGAAATAGAGGGTTTGAAGTTTTATATTATGTGTAGCATAAGAAATAAATATTGTTTCTTAAAGACATCAAAAGAACAATAATTGATAGGATAAATTAACTTTCCACAGATATAACTTTGTCAAAACTGAACCGATTTCCAATTCCAATGTCATTTTGGTCATGGTTTGTCATCTATAACAACTCTTCATTCAAAGTTGAGACATTTTAAAATTTCTGATTTTCTGATCATGACAAGATGTTGGCATGATAAGTTCCCAAGTCGTTAAAAACGCCCTTTCCAGACTTCAAAGTGTCATAACTTGGTCAAAACTGACCCGATCTTCAATTCCAAGGTCATTTTGATCATGGGTTGCCCTCCTTAATACTTCTACATTCAACGTTAACAAATTTTAAAATTAAGGATTTCATGTCAAAATCATGACAAGATGTTGACTGATACGTTCCCTAGTCCCTAAAAAGTCCTTCAAAGTGACATTGCTTTGTCAAAACTGATCCGATTGTCAAAAACAAAGCCTTGTTAATCATGGTTCTTAATACTTCTTTTAAATCTAGAAAAAGTGTTAGTCAAATACTTCTCAAAAGAATCGTATAAGGTTACATTTTGAAAAGTTGAGACTTTGTAAATCCGCTGATAGTGTCTGTTTCGTGTGAAATTTGTATAGGGTATGCAAAGTTCGTAGCAATTAATTAGGCTTTTAATATTCTGGGTTGCTTTCTTCATTTGTGTTTTGACTTCTTTGTGCCTGCGACAGCGTAAATGTTGCAATTTGTCTAAAAGCTGGTCATAGAAAAGCGCAGCGTTTAGGAAAACATTTCGCCTCAATATGTTCATTTAGAAATTGTAAACATGGCCCAGACAGAGGCCCCCACAAACACAAACGCAAGAGCACACAGATAGTTCGTGCCACATGGCGAATGCGTAATGTGAAATGCTTATAAATTGTTTTTTTTTTTTTTTTTTGGTTTGTTTCGTTTTTCATTTTGACATAAAAGTGCCAATTAGACTGTGTGGACTGGTTGGCAGCTGTAATAGATGTTGCTGCTGTTGTTGGCGTTGGGGCCATAAAACTTAAGTAATTAAAGAAAAGTAAAAATTCAACATTTTTGCATTTAGTATGCATGTATATGCAGATATATATATTTTTTATAACTTAATTGAAACTACGCGCATTAATTCCACATTTGAACACAATTTTGCTCTTGACTGGAAAATTGTTAGCGGCCTTTGGGCGGCGAGTGCGTAAAATGCTTTTTAATTTTAACGAGCGAATGGAAATGGATGCCCCGACTTCAGTCTGTTTATTATGACAATTTTATTTGTTTGCTTTTGGCGAAGGCGAAAACGAAAGCAGAAAGTTCACCCCAAGCGAATAAAAAAAGAAGCAGAAGAAAGCGACGCGTAGACTGTCAAAAGCGCCGCCTGTGGGCCATAAAAGGCAACATCAGCCAATGTCAATGACAGACGAATGACGAGAGGATGATGATGATAATGATTATAATAATGATGACCGTTGCAAGTTGCCAGTTGCCTGATTTCTGATTTCTGTTGCCTGAGAATCGCTTAAGGCACGTCCAATTAAGCCAAATGATAATGTTGCTGCAACATGTTGCCCGAACAACAACCATACATATAAACATTATAAACATGCCGGAAATGTGGCCTCAGCTGATGAACTGATACAGACCCAGAACACCAACATACACACACACAAATACATATGTATACTTGTATATGTGGCATAGTTGAATTGCGATCGAATTGAGTGATTGCCCCGTCGAGACTGTCGATTTGCCGCTGGAAGAGTAGAACATGACGTAGCTCCTTCTAATTGCAACGCCCACACAACACGCAACATACAACACACAACACACAACACACTGAAGATCGCGATTCAGATTGCATAAGAGATTGTTGGGCAACGCTCTTCGCTCAGATTGACTTTTGCAATTTGTTCTGCTCAATCAGCTCAGCGAGAGTCGCACAGCTAAGTGTTGAATTTTGTAACTAAATAAATAAATACATATAAAGCTTTTTCTCTAACATCTTCTATATGTTTTCACTTTCTACCACCTATCTTACACAATAAGAAAAATATGTATAAATGAAATGAATTACTATAACACTTAAATGAACAATTAACAATCAATTTGTTGCGCAAATAATATTTATTGTTTAAGTAATAAAATGTTTAATATTCAACTTAATTGATTTTTTAAAGCCAACTCGTGTTGCTTTAAATTTAATAGATTTTGCAAAATTTTGCGACAAGTGAAAGTTGCTCGGAACAGTTGCAATATAATAAAATCATAATCTAATCAAGAACATTAAAGAGAAATGAAAGAAAAAATGCAGCTGCTTAAGATATTTGTCAACTTTTGCAATCTTTTCGAAAATTGTTAATACCCTATAAAATGGTTGGCTAAGTGGTTGAAGAGTGTGCGCAAGTTGCGTCGATCAGGCGATTTCCATTTGCTTCTCGGTGTTTTAATTGCGCGACTCTTGGCGCGCCAGTTTTAATGGCCAGCAAGTCGACGATCAATCAAAAGGCGGCCAACAAACAGTCCGGGGCAGTAAATTATAAACAGCAACAGCAGCAGCAGCAGCCAAAAAAGATTTTCCAAATGCCCAACAACTTTCAACGCCAAAAACACTTAATTTATTGTGCTGGCGACACTTACTTTTTTTTTTTTGGGTTGACAGTTTCCGTGCCCCGTGCACCGTGCCCCTTCCCCTTCCCGTTTTCTTTTTAGTTTTTCTTATTTATTATTAAGTTATCGCTTTTCCTTGTTCATTAAGGCAAGAAACAAGACGTGCATTTATTAATAATATAAAACTGAATAGATTTACTATATAAATTGAAAGCTTCCGCATTTTTCGCTGGCCTATAAATCACGCCCGGATTGCACAGACCCCGAAATTAATATGTATATATGTATTTGCTATTATGTCATAAGCCGATTTGCCTGTCATTAGGCGAGTTATGACAGCAAAGGCCCCATAGCGCAATAGTAAATAAATAATACCAATAAATCAAGGTAATACTTTGAAGATTTTTAGCCTGCGTTGCGTTTGTCGGAACAGCAGCAAGTGGCCAAACTTTCAGAGGGAAATACTCAAGGTATGTGGCGGCTTAAGAGCTTACAATTAGTGGTGCGTCCAACGGACGGTCTGAAGCTAAGAATTTGGGCGGACAAATCCAAAAATCTATGCTGCAATCGATGCTAAACGTTAAGTGCTGATCAAATTTAAGATTTTAAGCTGCAGTAAAGTATTCAAGTCATGATATCGCTTAAGTGGAAGGAACTTAACGGCTTTTTAATGGATATTTGCATTTTTTATGAAACTCTTTTTTAACTTTTCCCATTTCATCTCTTTTTTATTTGTTATAATTTTTAAACAAATTTGGAAAAATGCAGTGAATTTTAAATATCTATATATACACCATGAGAATTTTCCATTAGTCTGCTTTATTTGTGTGTTAAATCAGTTCGCAGCTGCAGAGTAGAGATTTCATGAAAATATATAATTGAAGTCAATTGAGCGATTTGATTTATACTGTATGGGTACTACAGAAATAATCCACAGTGCACTCGCCGAGAGTTGTCTGTCAATTTGTTTGATAAATAATTGTCGTAGTTAATATTAAATAAATGTATGACTCGGTAATTAGGTATACTTAATTACAAATGCAAATGACTGGGGAATTGGTTTGATTGTTATTGACCCACTGAATTAGAATTTAAATAAGATTATAAACTACAAATGTTTGTAGAATCGTAGAGACGGAGACCTTTGGAGGCCTGAGGTCTGAGACAAGCTGCTGATAAGCGATATTGGCATTGAAAAAGCTTATGAATTAACAGCGAAAGCTACGCAAAATCTAAAGATAACCCATTTGACCCATGAGCAAACCAGATACTTGAACGCCCCGACCAATGCAATAGTTCTTTGCGAAAGTATTTTTACTATTAAAGAAAATATGCAAATACGAAACATGAGAATTATTAAAAAATATTTATGTCATGACATTTATATTAAATTTGTATGCCCTGTAACTATTTGAAAAGGGTGCATTGGGTATATTAAAGCTGTACACATTTTCTAGATCAGCATTGAGAGATGAGTTCATCTACTATATGATCTGAGCGACTGCAAGAGCTAGAGTTATTAAATCTCATTTACCCTGTTCAGATCATATTTATTTTTTTTTTATCTTTTACTGTTACTGTTGCAATATTTGGTATACAAATAACTATCAAAGTGAACTACACTATTCAGAACACAGGATATCTGCTAGTTGAGCACTCTTGTTGCAAGCACTGCTATTTTGCTTTTTATTGCACTCTGCTTTGTGGCAGCTATGGAAACGGAATGCGTGCAAAGTAAACAGCAATAATAAAGCAGGCAGAACGAAACAAGTGCTGTGATTGAAAGCCAACGAGGACATTGCAATAGGAACTGCAGCAACAACAAGGACAACCAGGCGATATTAAATTCCTGCTAAAGGTCAGCAGTCAAAGGATGCCATGGGGTGGGGGGGGGGGGGGCGGTTGGGTGCTAGGAATATACTAGCTGGAAAACAGGTACGCTTCATAACCATAAGCATTTTATGCCACTCGACTGCACTTGACTCACTCTATGCTCCAGCTTATTAAACCCGCTGGCCTTGGCAGTATGTTTTTGCAGTGGGGCGGAGAGGAGAAAGGCAGAGGCCAGGGGTAGTGCCTCAAGTGATAAGCTGCAAGTGTAGCTTATTGGAAGCGCAATAATTGTGACTCGAACTCAACTACAGATACTCTTATCCCCTTTTCAGCGGCTGATTGCATTTTATAAATATGGCGTTCATAATCGATTTCGCTGGAAACCCCCTTTTAAAAGTGTGAGGAATTTGACATATTTATATTTCAATATGTATAAAATATAGTTTACTTTATACTACAGCTGGAAAGGATTACTTATTAATTTCATATGAATTAATATAAACTTTAAGTGTTAATAATATAATTACTTAACATACTTCGTGAGAAAAGATAAAGATAATTTATCATTTTTAGCGTAGCCAATATTATCAGTAAGACTTTTCCAATACACATATGAATCATAATTGCAAGCTGAAGAGTTTTTTAATTTGTATTATTAGCTTAAAAATGTTGACTCAATTAAACCGAACTCTTACTAAATATGATGTATTTTGAGTTATAATTACTGCAGAGTATTATGAGTCATTTTTGCAGGCTCTGAAGCCTGATTAAAGTTGATACACTCATTTGAAATATATATAAATGCATATATATATATATATATGCATATATATTTGATGATTCAGCCTAACGATCAAAGATGCGTGCCGGCTATCAGTTAATCAATTGGATGGGGAGCCAGCAATTGGAGCTGATTTGCATATTGAGGCGACAACTGTTACAACATGTTCGAACAGCCTGTCAATCAAGTCAATTAAAGGGCCACCATAACGGAAAGTGAAGAGCCGAAGAAGAAGAGACTCTCAGCCTTAAATGGCAACTGATCGACGCTTATCAGTTAAATGTGACCGCTGAACAGTTGTTGTACAGTTGTTGAGCTATTAAAGAGGACAGGTTCAGGTTCAGGTTCGTGTTCTCTCTGTCTCTCTCTCTCTCGCTCTGTCTGTGTAGCTTTGTCGGGCCGCTTGGCCCAATTACAGGCCAGAAAGTGAAACTGATCGAGGAGGCGATCGTCAGGATCAGAGACTCCATGCATGGATTTGAATGCAATTTATGAGCAGCATTCGAGCCAAATTGGCTTGTTAACCAAATTGGTGGCTTCTGCTCTTACTGCTGCTGCAACACGTTTCATAATTGCCAGGCGTTGCAGCATTGAGTAACTGCCCCTTCTGCTGGGTGGGCCTCTCTGGAATCTCTGCTTACGATCGAACACGATTCCGACTCAGGGTTAGTCATTCACTCACACTCGCACTTACACATACACTAACACTCACTCACAACACTCATACTCAAGTATGTTTCGCCCATTCGTTCATTCGCTTATTCGTTCATTCATGCCAGCTGATGAGGTTCAAGGTGAGGCATTCACTTCTAATGCAGAGAATCACTGAGAAACCGGCCTCTAAGTGGGTTGCTTAATGAATTTATGGAACGACATTAATTGAGATATTCATAGCAAAAATATGTACTATAATCTTTTTTATTACGCAATTCGAAATGCTTCAAATCTGCAAATTTATTATGATATTTATTTAAATAGTTTGGCAACTATTCAACTAGTATCATTGAGATAAAAATGTTTATTGCATAAATTGAATATTTTGCAGCTATGCAAAGATACATGTGTTAATATTTTAGAAGTATCTTTAAGATACATAATTGAGTTTATTACAAAAGATATTCTTTTGATCTAAAGGAAACTGAAAGATACAAATGCAAATTTTACATATACATGTATTTGAGTTAAATAAGTATCTTTAAGATACATAATTAAGTTAGAGATACAAACAAAATTGCTGAGTTGTAAAACGAAATGCTCAGATACACATGCTTAAGTTATGTGTGTATCTTTGAGATACAAAATATTTATTGACATTTAAAGCCAACTGCAAGATAAAACAGAAAGTAAGAGTGCTCTAGTCGAGATAAAAGATACCCTGTACCTTCCAAAAATTTATTAATATTATTTGAACATAAATTCTAACTAAAAATTAGGTTTCTTGATATTTATGTAATATTAAATAAGAGGGTAAATCGATTCAGTTTTCACCAAGTTAACGAATGAAAATGAAGTGGGATCTCTTATTATGTGTATTTTTGCTTGATCACTTAAAGCCACAGAGCCCACATAAATATATATTCGTTGTAATGGTATTATACCAGACTTCTCTATAATAATTACACAAAAACCACAAAATTTGCACTCTCAAAGTTATCACCGGAATATGCATTTGTGGTGCAATCAAATGAAGATTTTTAAAGGCGACCCACGCTCGGATGCTCGCAAATGCTGCACTCTGGCAAATATTTAGCTACACACAAAGGCAAATACACAAATACACAAACACAAAATACACACGCAGAAAGATAACATGATTTTATGGGTTCCATGAAGCATTCATTCGCCGGTTCTTTGTGCGCCGGCCACCCATTGGAGTATAGAAGCAGCAGAGGAATAAAAACTCACCTCATCATGAAAGGCGGCGACGCCATCCAAGCGATTATCGCTGCCCGAATGCTGTGGATGCCGAGGCACGCGCTTCAAGTGATGTGCCACAGGGGGCGGGGTTGCTGCAGCGTATGATGATGACGATGATGATGATGACGATGACGAGCGGTATGGTGATATTTTCACCCAGTCGTTGGGCCTGTGTGTCGCATAATCGATATCGATGTCAATGCTAAGCGGGTCATCGTTATAGTTATCGTTATCACGATCGTTATCGTTGTAGTAATCGTCAGTGTCATCGTTTGCATTACGATCACGATTATTATCACCTTCGTCGTACAGCTCATTAGCCGTGCCCAGGATCAGTCTGCCAGGCTGTCTGTCATTCAGCGTTGGACTTTGCTCCAGTTTTCTTGCTACAGCCACCGCCAGGATGCAGCTCAGCAGCAGCACTTGCAGCTGCCACAAAACACGCCACATTTCAGACATTTATTTGTTCTCACTGTACTCAAATTTAAAGACACTTGAGTTATTATTTATGTCTGTCTGCTTTGCTGTCCTCAAAACATTCCAATTGTCTCTCAATTATGAATATTTTTTTTTCAAAATTCTTGTACATTTATTTTTAGCTGTTGTCGGACAAATTTATGTTTAATTTTCAAACCTTGCTAAATATTGTCTTGGCATTTCAGTTTTTATCTATTTTTTTAAGTTTTTTTTTTATTTTTTATTGGCACACGCCTTGTTCTGTGTTCAGCAGCTTATTTGTCAGAAGTGATTTTTTGTTAAAAAATTTGCTGGCTGTCTGCTCTTTAAAATGCTGTCAATATACTATATGTACGACGTATGAGTAATTTGTGGAGCCGGCTGTCAAATTGGCATTTGTTTAACGTAACTAGCTGCTAAAAATATTTTATGATCCACGAGTATTTTTTCTGGCCTTTTTTTGTTGCTGTTACAGTTTAAGGAACACTTTTAGACTGCTCTTGTATTAGTTGGGTATCTTTTTTTTTGCACACACTTCACTTTTCAAATGATGGAAATTCGTTTAAATATTTTCACTTGCTGGCGAGCGCGAGTTTGCGACGATGTGAACACGCCGGGAGTTCTCTTCTATCTGAGGGCAACAGCAGCAGCAGCAGCAGCTGAAGCAGAAACAGCAGCCGCAGCCGCAGCCGTCTGTCGCAAAAGCTTCGAGCGCTCACTCTCTCTGTCTCTCTCTCTCGGTCTTGCTCTCTGCGATCATTGCGTTTGCTTGTGTGTGCGTGGGGGGGGCCTGAGCATGTCAGCGCAAGCATGCTTGTGCTGCCAGCCTGCCAGCCTGCACAGTACAGCATGCGTGCGTTTGAGAGTGGGCGTCAAATGTAACGGAGGACTTGCTTTGCATTGCACAGATGCACTCTCTCTCTCTCGCTCTCTTGAGCTCTTATTGTGTGTATCTCTCTCTCTCTCTTGCTGTCTGGCTGTGTGCGTGAATCATATTTGTTTGGTCTTGTTAATTATGGCTACTGCGGCTTTGCTTTTGTTTTGTGTCAAATGAAACTTGTGCATATGCAGAAATGGCGCTCAACAGCATTGCTTATTATGACTCATGTTGCGCCCGAATTGTGCAGCAACGTATCATATTTATTTATAGTTATTGATATGCTGATCTCATCTCTCGTCTATGTGTTTGTGTGTGTGTGTGTTTGGATTTCACCTAGTAAAAGTGCACGCACTGCCGCCGTTATCTAAAGGCGACAATTAAAGTGATTTATTTAGACGACTTCCCAAGCATTTTGCTATGCAAATATGCAATGCCGGCGACACACATACACACACAAGCACACGCACACACACACATACACAAACACACATCTTGTGCTTTTTGTATTTGTGCAATCTGATTAGCATGTGGGATAGGCAACAGCAGCAGCAACAGCAACTACATTCAATAATGTTCTGCTTGCTTCTTGGTTAGAAATCAGAAATCTTCGCTGCAAAGCTTATGAAGCAGCCTTCGTTGTTTGACATGTGCTTACAGCTATCTCTCTCCCTCTCTCTTTAGCTGCAGCATTTGCCTTCTGAATGCATTGAAAACTCGAGAATCCATTAATGTCATATTTAACTATTCAATTGAGATGTAACAAGATTTTTCTTCTCTTGTTTTAGTTATATAACTAACTGGATATAGCTAGCTTTTTAATAAATAACATTATTTATAATTTTTATTAGTGTCATGAGATGCTACAATACTACAACATTTAAAATAGTTATTTTAAAGCTGTCATTAGAATATTCTAATAATAATAACTTGAGCTTGCTCATTTTCTCAGCTCCCGTTTTTAGTTTCCACATACCATTCCCCCAACTTGACCATGTATGGTCATCGCTGGCCCTTTCATGTGTCAATGTGATGAAATAATTATATGATTAATCTTTGCAACTTTTTCTCATGTTTATAAATAGCTTATATATGCTATGTGGATCAAATGTGTAGCTATTTTTGTCTCCGAGTTGGGGTATATTAAAATCCCATTAAGAGGCTAATTACAAATACCAATGATAAGCTTATGATTAGCGCATCCAGCGAATGCGAAAGCCTCTGAGCTTCAGTTCATAGCTATGGAAATAAAATCATATATTATATACATATGTACTACGTATGTAATGATGCACCGAAAATAACTAATAATAAGTTTGCTTGTTTGAGTTTTAATCTTTTTGAAAGTATTGTAACCCAAATATATTAAATGTTTGTTAAATTTGTAAGAACTTTTCTTTTGGTATGTATGATTATGGTTCCTAACCGGAACAATTAAAATTGGAAAAGTTTAAAAATTACTTTTAAGAAAACCGTTTTTTTTTTTTTTTTAATATTTGCTTAGAAGCTTACCCTATTGAGGCCTTGGAACATTATTCATTGCTGGGGTGTCATTGATTTGGCTCAGTGTTTTAAGAGTTGCATATTTGCCACTTGGAGCTCCAGCCAGATGGGAGCCAGTTAGTGGGGCGTGCATCTGTCAACGGGTTTGTTGTCGCCTCGCTTTCTGGGCAGCTACGCCGCAAAAGATCTTGGGGTTCTCGTTCTCGGCAAGTTCTCGGCAAGTTCTGCTCGTATTTTATTTATGGCCTCTGGCTGCTTTGGCTAATAGCGCATAAATCTTATTAATGATCTTGTCAAGTGGCTGTGAGGCCCCCAACTAATACATATGTATGTACATATGTGTAGACGCAGATCCGCAATATGCCAGTCTGTCAGCTCTGCAGAGTTGGCAATCGAGTCGCGTGTTTGCGCTGATGGACAACAGCTCTCAGCGCTACCAGTCAATCTGTCAGACACACAATGTTAACCCTTTTTTTCGCTTGAAATTATCAAGCTAGCAATTCTGACACTTTGTTGTGTCTGTTCCCCAACCCCATCCTCTTCTGCTCCCTCGAAATATTTGTGGGCGTGACAGTTGCCAAGGCAATCAAGCTAAATGCGTTCAGTCTACTTTTTGTTGGCCAGACAATATATGCAGCGCAAAATATGACATAACACGCCCCACAAACCAACGAACCCACCTCCCACCTCCCCCTGCTGCATCACTGTCGCATAACTTTTAGGTAGCAACGCCCACGACAGGAAATTCGCATGCGTCGCCAATAAACCCCCCTCTCAATTTGTACAGCTTTTGTATTCTATTTTCTATATACTATGCTTTTTCTTTTTGCGTTCTCATCTGCTTGCGGTTTCCACCCAAATTTCCCCTTTTCTCTTTTTATTTTTATTTTTTAGTACTCTGCTCATTGAGGCGGGAATCTTTACTATTTTTGTTTTGTATATATAATTATGCGATATATCGACGGCGCTTTTGACAGCTGATATCTGTGTGTTTATTGGGCGTTTTGTACGATCTCTGGCTTACATTGATTAATGCGTTCCTCCTAATTGTTTGACATGCTTTTATGCATTAGTCACGCCAGCAACAACAGCAACAACAACCACCGCTCCTCGGGATCAACTGCGGCTCGATCATTGGACAGATTGCTCCGAAAATCACTTTTTTTAATGGTTCAATTTGTTGTGTGAGTGTGTGTGTGTATCTGTATATGTGTGCTGTATAGAGGAATGTGTGGCAGGTCTGGGTTGGAGTGAAGTTGTCATACGCTCAATCAGAAACTGGCCCCAGATACATTTCAGTTGCGTGGGAACACAGCAATCTGGAATCAGACTTGAGCTTGAGCGATAGAAGCTTACGGATACTCCTTCTAAGCAATAAAACAAAAACCAAAATATTAAAATTAATAAAAAGATACAAATAGTAAATAGTATATGATAAATGATACTTAGACAATTTTGTGATTTCTCTAGAAGTTTTTTATTGATGCAAGATAATATTTATTTCAATCATCTAACTGATCAGTTTTTATTATGATTCGCTTTATATATTTTCTTTTCAAAATATATTAAAATTTCAACTGATCTGGAACGCAGAGTTATAGATAATTGTTGTAATTATAATTTGGATTGTATTCTTTTCACTTATAGCATTATTAATCACTTTCCAGACTGCATTTGTGTTTAATCTGTTGAACTCTATGCACATATCGATAAGACCGACGCTTAACCCAGTTTTGCTGGCTTTTGTGGGGGCGTCAAGTGTAAGTAACTTTGCGCTCTTTCTCTCTTCTCTGCTAACTATCTATCTGAATGTGTGTACACTGTACATATGGATTTATTTATCTATCTATTGCATTTGGTACTTCTTGTTGTTCCATTGAAAGCACGTACCATGTTGTTGTTGTTGTTGTTGTTTTTCTGCTTGGTGTCTGCGGTTTTTTGTTTTTTCCGATTGAGCTACAGAATTGTCAATTAGTGAAAGTGGAAGTGTCACTGTGTCTGTGCAGCCCCCTCAACACCCTGCCTCCCCCTCTGCCAGCGCCTCTGGTGCGGGTCATGTATTTGTTTACACAAACTAAATGCTGTCATGGATGCATTGGATTTCTGGCTGGCTTTTGAGATCTTTCCGAGACGTGTGAAAATTGTTAGTGCCATGATTTGCACTTTGCCTTTGCCGTCGCCTTCGCCTTCGCCTTCGCCTCGACTCGAGTCGATTTTCACTTTTCTAAGTGAATGCGAAATAAATGAGAGCAGCAATGTGTGCGGCTCAAAGGCTATTGTGGCCATAAAATTGTCAATGTGTAAACAGTAAACAAATTATCGGCTCTGGAGGGGACACTTAAGAAGCCCGAATTTATTGGCCACATTGGTCACGATAAGCGAGCGAGGATTAAAACGTGGCCAAGACAAATTGCCATACACAAAAGGTAAAACTCAATTGAGATACGAATGCAAAAACAAAACAAGACGGGGCAAAAAAACAAAACAACAACAGCCGGCCAAACAGCTGGGCAAGCGAAAAGCTAAAAGAAACCAGCCCAGAAACCGTGCCAAGAAATGTTGGCCCGAAATAGAAAAAAAATACGGCGAATGCAAAAACTGGCAGCAAAGTAAACAAAATGCAAATTTCAAATGGAACTAGGCCGAAACTAAAACACTCTTAAGTTTAACTTAAAGAAGTGACGTTGAAAGTACCTAAAAATATAAATATTATATATATTTAAAAGAAAAATGATTCGTAAACATTTTTATAAGAAAAATAGACTAGAATTCCTTAATGGCAATTTTATAAGGAAAGTTATAATAGTAACATTGCCTGCTCCATCTAAATTTATATATCTATATATATATATATATATATATCTTTATGTAAATTAAAAACTCGGATTTCAATAAAAGAATGTTCTTTAATATTTTATACGCAATTTGATGAAAAATCTGTAAGACCCGTTGAAAATTATATGAGCGTGGCAAGTAAATAAATAGTTTTGGCAAAATAGATGCAAAAAATGGGATACATAGACATGCTGGCGACCGCAACATTAAATACAACATTGGCGACAACAACAACAACAACGACAACGACAACGATTGTTAATGATGATGCATGTTTGGGGCCGGACCGGGTCCGGGCCTAGGCCGTCATTCAATTGGGTCTCTGAGGCAGTGCGTAACAAGTTGGCAACATTGCAATGAGGCGTGTGATGCGAGGGGAGACTACACATGGGAAGGGGGTGGAGGTGGCGTTGCATTTTCGAGACTTTATGTCGTCGTTGCCGTCTATTTAATGTCTGCGCCAGTTTTGTGCTCGAACGCTTCTGACCACTTCTGCGGTTTGCGTGGGCCACATGCAAAATGAAATCAAATGAATTGCTTTATTTTTGGCAATAAGCGCAAGTGTTAATTTGTTTTATGATCAAAGTTTGGCATGTTGGCAACTATAAATGGGTCATTAAGCCAATTTGGCTGCAGTCTAACTAATATGACATATGCCAGCTAAATTACTATATCCTAGTTTCAAGCAGGCAGTCAAAATATCAATATGTTTGAGTTAACAGTAGCAACTTTCTCTAGTAGCTGAGTTACTTATGAATTTCCAATAGAAGAGTACTCAGCTGGCATAAGAAGAAGACAAATGCATTGGTGTTACTTTTTGAGTATTGGAAATTTTGTTTACAGTATATCAATTTTAATATAGCTTGGAAAACTTTCTCTCTGGATGACTTAACTAATTATTTTTTGTTATGACTCCGATTACTGAATATATATTATATAAATTCCTCAAGAGGCTTTAATACAGATTAAAAATCAAATAAATAACCAGGGTCAAACAACAAAAAAGAGTTTGTAAAATAAACAAAAATTAAGCAAGCCATTTAAAACTGTTGTTGACTCAAGCCTCGAGATAAAACTGAAAAACTGTGTCTGTGTGTGTGTGTGAAAAGTCAGGGACCTTTTCACACTTCCGACAACTTGCGCATCTAATGGCCTAAAAGAAACGCCCACTTGGCTAATAAACGGTGCCCAAGAAGTTACTGCCAACAAAAACAAAAGACAAATCACGTTCCCAAATTGGTTTACAATAACTGCAAAACGAGTCAAATAATAACAAGACGCTGCAAGGGGCAGGGGGAGAGGTGGTACAGGAAAAATCGCACACAGTCTACGTAAAACGGCAAATATCGCCAGGCAATTTGCATAAAAGTCATATTTTGCACAAGTCGAGCCGGGCCTCTAGACATTGTCTCATTTTTCCTCTCGTTTGGCAGACACGCGACGCTTTGGGCGCAACACAACAAAAACAACAACACACAACACAACAACAACTCACAACTTATAGCAACAAAAAATAGCAGTTGAAACATTTGAAATAGTCACAAGTCGCCAGCAATTTATGTGCAAAAAATGCAAACGCCGGATTTCATAATCGAAGCTGCGAGCAGACCCCCTTCGACCCCTTCGGCCTACCTCTCTGCCACGCCCCGGCAGTCACATATGCAGATGAGGCAACAAAGTTTGGCGCTAAGGTCAACCGGTAATAATCCCCCTGAATGCCCTCTGGCAATTAAGCTAAACACCAAAAATACCAACAAACTAAGAAGCAATAGTTATCGGAGGCCCTCCGAATATTATATACCCTACGCAGATCAAATTTATAGACATATTTTTTTGAGATACTTAATAATATAGAAATCCGTTGTTGATAATATTATTTCAAAATATAACGAACATTTATACCTGTGTGTTTTGTAAAGATATCTCATAGACCGATAGCTCCTATGACAGCTATATGATATAGTGGTCTGATCCGGACAACTCCGTCAAATGTACTGACTGCGCCAAAAATATGGATATAACTTCTTTAAAACCGAGAGAATATTGAACCGTCTGTGATCAAGAATACATGCCATAATTTTCTTCAATGTGTTACTTATTTCATAACAAAATTGTTATACCCTCTCTTAGGGTATGCAATTAAACCCAGACACGACAATTTTAGGCTCTTTGACACAGAAAATTGGCTCCGATTGGGTAATCGCATTGATGAGGGACGCAGCTCAAGACGGGGCTTGAAAGGGGAAGCGGCAAGTCTCAAAACCAAAATCCAAAAATGCAACAAGCAACACTAATTGGCACGCACATACAGAGAGATGCAGGAGAGGGTAGGGTAGGGTAGGATAGGGTAGGGTAGGGTAGGGTAGGGTAGGGTAGGGGGGTCGGTTTGCACTAAGTGCATCAGCTGTCATGAGTTTTTGTTGTGTGCGTTTAATCAATCAAACTGCGACCTCGTCTCATCGGTTTTTGTGGCTACCTGAACTGGGACTAGTTGGGAGTATGTTCCACAGCGAACCAGTCGCTCCAGCTACCTGTTTGACTTGGCCACGTGCTTATCAGGTAACAACATACACAAACACTCACACACACACACGCTGAAAAATATGAAAATTAAGCGTATGCCCTGACATAATTTTCAACGGAGGGGTTACGGGTTCATTGTCTGACTCACGTTTGGGTTTTTGGATAATTGGAGATTTGGAAACAAACATTGAACTTGAACTCTGTTGGAGATATGCTGTAAGAGATAAGAGCAGGCCAAACCTAAAAAGCGCTGCCTAACTTGCGGCGTTCCGCTGATAAAATATAATTATTATCCAGGCTACACGTTTTTTGTCGGACCCCTCGTCTAATCTCTGTTGTAGTTGGCAAACAATAACAATACCAGAAACAACAACTGAACATTGTGCATACAATGCTAGAGTGAGAGACAAATGCAACTGAGATGCACAAAAGCAAGATACGGCTTAGAGATGGCAGAAGTAGCAAATGAATAAGCGATAGTGTACAAATATGTACTGAAGAGGAATGAAAAGTTCCCAAGTCCCTTAAAATTACCTTCCCAGACTTAAAAGTGGCATAACTTTGTCAAATTTGATCCGATTTTCAATTCCAAGGTCATTGTGGTCATGTTTTGTCATCCTTAACAACTCTACATTCAAAGTTGAGAAATTTTCAAATTTCGGATTTCATGTCAAAAATCGTGACAAGATAAGGTTCCCAAGTCGCTAAAAATGCCCTTCCCAGATTTCAAAGTGCCATAACTTTGTCAAAACTGATCCGATTTTCAATTCCAAGGTCATTGTGGTCATGTTTTGTCATCCTTAACAACTCTACATTCAAAGTTGAGAAATTTTCAAATTTCGGATTTCATGTCAAAAATCATGACAAGATAAGGTTCCCAAGTTGCTAAAAATGCCCTTCCCAGACTTCAAAGTGCCATAAATTGGTCAAAACTGGTCCGATTTTCAATTCCAAGGTCATTGTGGTCATGTTTTGTCATCCTTAACAACTCTACATTCAAAGTTGAGAAATTTTCAAATTTCGGATTTCATGTCAAAAATCATGACAAGATAAGGTTCCCAAGTCGCTAAAAATGCCCTTCCCAGCCTTAAAAGTGCCATAACTTTGTCAAAACTGATCCGATTTTCAATTCCAAGGTCATTGTGGTCATGTTTTGTCATCCTTAACAACTCTACATTCAAAGTTGAGAAATTTTCAAATTTCGGATTTCATGTCAAAAATCGTGACAAGATAAGGTTCCCAAGTCGCTAAAAATGCCCTTCCCAGACTTCAAAGTGCCATAACTTTGTCAAAACTGATCCGATTTTCAATTCCAAGGTCATTGTGGTCATGTTTTGTCATCCTTAACAACTCTACATTCAAAGTTGAGAAATTTTCAAATTTCGGATTTCATGTCAAAAATCATGACAAGATAAGGTTCCCAAGTCGCTAAAAATGCCCTTCCCAGACTTCAAAGTGCCATAACTTTGTCAAAACTGATCCGATTTTCAATTCCAAGGTCATTGTGGTCATGTTTTGTCATCCTTAACAACTCTACATTCAAAGTTGAGAAATTTTCAAATTTCGGATTTCATGTCAAAAATCATGACAAGATAAGGTTCCCAAGTCGCTAAAAATGCCCTTCCCAGATTTCAAATTGCCATAAATTGGTCAAAACTGGTCCGATTTTCAATTCCAAGGTCATTGTGGTCATGTTTTGTCATCCTTAACAACTCTACATTCAAAGTTGAGAAATTTTCAAATTTCGGATTTCATGTCAAAAATCATGACAAGATAAGGTTCCCAAGTCGGTAAAAATGCCCTTCCCAGACTTCAAAGTGCCATAACTTTGTCAAAACTGATCCGATTTTCAATTCCAAGGTCATTGTGGTCATGTTTTGTCATCCTTAACAACTCTACATTCAAAGTTGAGAAATTTTCAAATTTCGGATTTCATGTCAAAAATCATGACAAGATAAGGTTCCCAAGTCGCTAAAAATGCCCTTCCCAGACTTCAAAGTGCCATAACTTTGTCAAAACTGATCCGATTTTCAATTCCAAGGTCATTGTGGTCATGTTTTGTCATCCTTAACAGTTCTACATTCAAAGTTGAGTAATTTTCAAATTTCGGCTTTCATGTCAAAAATCGTGACAAGATAAGGTACCCAAGTCGCTAAAAATGCCCTTCCCAGACTTCAAAGTGCCATAACTTTGTCAAATTTGATCCGATTTTCAATTCCAAGGTCATTGTGGTCATGTTTTGTCATCCTTAACAACTCTACATTCAAAGTTGAGAAATTTTCAAATTTCGGATTTCATGTCAAAAATCGTGACAAGATAAGGTTCCCAAGTCGCTAAAAATGCCCTTCCCAGACTTCAAAGTGCCATAACTTTGTCAAAACTGATCCGATTTTCAATTCCAAGGTCATTGTGGTCATGTTTTGTCATCCTTAACAACTCTACATTCAAAGTTGAGAAATTTTCAAATTTCGGATTTCATGTCAAAAATCATGACAAGATAAGGTTCCCAAGTCGCTAAAAATGCGGTTCCCAGACTTAAAAGTGCCATAACTTTGTCAAATTTGATCCGATTTTCAATTCCAAGGTCATTGTGCTCATGTTTTGTCATCCTTAACAACTCTACATTCAAAGTTGAGAAATTTTCAAATTTCGGATTTCATGTCAAAAATCGTGACAAGATAAGGTTCCCAAGTCGCTAAAAATGCCCTTCCCAGACTTCAAAGTGCCATAAATTGGTCTAAACTGATCCGATTTTCAATTCCAAGGTCATTGTGGTCATGTTTTGTCATCCTTAACAACTCTACATTCAAAGTTGAGAAATTTTCAAATTTCGGATTTCATGTCAAAAATCATGACAAGATAAGGTTCCCAAGTCGCTAAAAATGCCCTTCCCAGACTTCAAAGTGCCATAAATTGGTCAAAACTGATCCGATTTTCAATTCCAAGGTCATTGTGGTCATGTTTTGTCATCCTTAACAACTCTACATTCAAAGTTGAGAAATTTTCAAATTTCGGATTTCATGTCAAAAATCATGACAAGATAAGGTTCCCAAGTCGCTAAAAATGCCCTTCCCAGACTTCAAAGTGCCATAAATTGGTCTAAACTGATCCGATTTTCAATTCCAAGGTCATTGTGGTCATGTTTTGTCATCCTTAACAACTCTACATTCAAAGTTGAGAAATTTTCAAATTTCGGATTTCATGTCAAAAATCATGACAAGATAAGGTTCCCAAGTCGCTAAAAATGCGGTTCCCAGACTTAAAAGTGCCATAACTTTGTCAAATTTGATCCGATTTTCAATTCCAAGGTCATTGTGGTCATGTTTTGTCATCCTTAACAACTCTACATTCAAAGTTGAGAAATTTTCAAATTTCGGATTTCATGTCAAAAATCGTGACAAGATAAGGTTCCCAAGTCGCTAAAAATGCCCTTCCCAGATTTCAAAGTGCCATAACTTTGTCAAAACTGATCCGATTTTCAATTCCAAGGTCATTGTGGTCATGTTTTGTCATCCTTAACAACTCTACATTCAAAGTTGAGAAATTTTCAAATTTCGGATTTCATGTCAAAAATCATGACAAGATAAGGTTCCCAAGTCGCTAAAAATGCCCTTCCCAGACTTCAAAGTGCCATAAATTGGTCAAAACTGGTCCGATTTTCAATTCCAAGGTCATTGTGGTCATGTTTTGTCATCCTTAACAACTCTACATTCAAAGTTGAGAAATTTTCAAATTTCGGATTTCATGTCAAAAATCATGACAAGATAAGGTTCCCAAGTCGCTAAAAATGCCCTTCCCAGCCTTAAAAGTGCCATAACTTTGTCAAAACTGATCCGATTTTCAATTCCAAGGTCATTGTGGTCATGTTTTGTCATCCTTAACAACTCTACATTCAAAGTTGAGAAATTTTCAAATTTCGGATTTCATGTCAAAAATCGTGACAAGATAAGGTTCCCAAGTCGCTAAAAATGCCCTTCCCAGACTTCAAAGTGCCATAACTTTGTCAAAACTGATCCGATTTTCAATTCCAAGGTCATTGTGGTCATGTTTTGTCATCCTTAACAACTCTACATTCAAAGTTGAGAAATTTTCAAATTTCGGATTTCATGTCAAAAATCATGACAAGATAAGGTTCCCAAGTCGCTAAAAATGCCCTTCCCAGACTTAAAAGTGCCATAACTTTGTCAAAACTGATCCGATTTTCAATTCCAAGGTCATTGTGGTCATGTTTTGTCATCCTTAACAACTCTACATTCAAAGTTGAGAAATTTTCAAATTTCGGATTTCATGTCAAAAATCATGACAAGATAAGGTTCCCAAGTCGCTAAAAATGCCCTTCCCAGACTTCAAAGTGCCATAACTTTGTCAAAACTGATCCGATTTTCAATTCCAAGGTCATTGTGGTCATGTTTTGTCATCCTTAACAGTTCTACATTCAAAGTTGAGTAATTTTCAAATTTCGGCTTTCATGTCAAAAATCGTGACAAGATAAGGTACCCAAGTCGCTAAAAATGCCCTTCCCAGACTTCAAAGTGCCATAACTTTGTCAAATTTGATCCGATTTTCAATTCCAAGGTCATTGTGGTCATGTTTTGTCATCCTTAACAACTCTACATTCAAAGTTGAGAAATTTTCAAATTTCGGATTTCATGTCAAAAATCGTGACAAGATAAGGTTCCCAAGTCGCTAAAAATGCCCTTCCCAGACTTCAAAGTGCCATAACTTTGTCAAAACTGATCCGATTTTCAATTCCAAGGTCATTGTGGTCATGTTTTGTCATCCTTAACAACTCTACATTCAAAGTTGAGAAATTTTCAAATTTCGGATTTCATGTCAAAAATCATGACAAGATAAGGTTCCCAAGTCGCTAAAAATGCGGTTCCCAGACTTAAAAGTGCCATAACTTTGTCAAATTTGATCCGATTTTCAATTCCAAGGTCATTGTGGTCATGTTTTGTCATCCTTAACAACTCTACATTCAAAGTTGAGAAATTTTCAAATTTCGGATTTCATGTCAAAAATCGTGACAAGATAAGGTTCCCAAGTCGCTAAAAATGCCCTTCCCAGACTTCAAAGTGCCATAACTTTGTCAAAACTGATCCGATTTTCAATTCCAAGGTCATTGTGGTCATGTTTTGTCATCCTTAACAACTCTACATTCAAAGTTGAGAAATTTTCAAATTTCGGATTTCATGTCAAAAATCATGACAAGATAAGGTTCCCAAGTCGCTAAAAATGCCCTTCCCAGACTTCAAAGTGCCATAACTTTGTCAAAACTGATCCGATTTTCAATTCCAAGGTCATTGTGGTCATGTTTTGTCATCCTTAACAACTCTACATTCAAAGTTGAGAAATTTTCAAATTTCGGATTTCATGTCAAAAATCATGACAAGATAAGGTTCCCAAGTCGCTAAAAATGCCCTTCCCAGACTTCAAAGTGCCATAAATTGGTCAAAACTGGTCCGATTTTCAATTCCAAGGTCATTGTGGTCATGTTTTGTCATCCTTAACAACTCTACATTCAAAGTTGAGAAATTTTCAAATTTCGGATTTCATGTCAAAAATCATGACAAGATAAGGTTCCCAAGTCGCTAAAAATGCCCTTCCCAGCCTTAAAAGTGCCATAACTTTGTCAAAACTGATCCGATTTTCAATTCCAAGGTCATTGTGGTCATGTTTTGTCATCCTTAACAACTCTACATTCAAAGTTGAGAAATTTTCAAATTTCGGATTTCATGTCAAAAATCATGACAAGATAAGGTTCCCAAGTCGCTAAAAATGCCCTTCCCAGACTTCAAAGTGCCATAACTTTGTCAAAACTGATCCGATTTTCAATTCCAAGGTCATTGTGGTCATGTTTTGTCATCCTTAACAACTCTACATTCAAAGTTGAGAAATTTTCAAATTTCGGATTTCATGTCAAAAATCGTGACAAGATAAGGTTCCCAAGTCGCTAAAAATGCCCTTCCCAGACTTCAAAGTGCCATAACTTTGTCAAAACTGATCCGATTTTCAATTCCAAGGTCATTGTGGTCATGTTTTGTCATCCTTAACAACTCTACATTCAAAGTTGAGAAATTTTCAAATTTCGGATTTCATGTCAAAAATCATGACAAGATAAGGTTCCCAAGTCGCTAAAAATGCCCTTCCCAGACTTCAAAGTGCCATAAATTGGTCTAAACTGATCCGATTTTCAATTCCAAGGTCATTGTGGTCATGTTTTGTCATCCTTAACAACTCTACATTCAAAGTTGAGAAATTTTCAAATTTCGGATTTCATGTCAAAAATCATGACAAGATAAGGTTCCCAAGTCGCTAAAAATGCGGTTCCCAGACTTAAAAGTGCCATAACTTTGTCAAATTTGATCCGATTTTCAATTCCAAGGTCATTGTGGTCATGTTTTGTCATCCTTAACAACTCTACATTCAAAGTTGAGAAATTTTCAAATTTCGGATTTCATGTCAAAAATCATGACAAGATAAGGTTCCCAAGTCGCTAAAAATGCCCTTCCCAGACTTCAAAGTGCCATAACTTTGTCAAAACTGATCCGATTTTCAATTCCAAGGTCATTGTGGTCATGTTTTGTCATCCTTAACAACTCTACATTCAAAGTTGAGAAATTTTCAAATTTCGGATTTCATGTCAAAAATCATGACAAGATAAGGTTCCCAAGTCGCTAAAAATGCCCTTCCCAGACTTCAAAGTGCCATAAATTGGTCAAAACTGGTCCGATTTTCAATTCCAAGGTCATTGTGGTCATGTTTTGTCATCCTTAACAACTCTACATTCAAAGTTGAGAAATTTTCAAATTTCGGATTTCATGTCAAAAATCATGACAAGATAAGGTTCCCAAGTCGCTAAAAATGCGGTTCCCAGACTTAAAAGTGCCATAACTTTGTCAAATTTGATCCGATTTTCAATTCCAAGGTCATTGTGGTCATGTTTTGTCATCCTTAACAACTCTACATTCAAAGTTGAGAAATTTTCAAATTTCGGATTTCATGTCAAAAATCGTGACAAGATAAGGTTCCCAAGTCGCTAAAAATGCCCTTCCCAGACTTCAAAGTGCCATAACTTTGTCAAAACTGATCCGATTTTCAATTCCAAGGTCATTGTGGTCATGTTTTGTCATCCTTAACAACTCTACATTCAAAGTTGAGAAATTTTCAAATTTCGGATTTCATGTCAAAAATCATGACAAGATAAGGTTCCCAAGTCGCTAAAAATGCCCTTCCCAGACTTCAAAGTGCCATAAATTGGTCAAAACTGGTCCGATTTTCAATTCCAAGGTCATTGTGGTCATGTTTTGTCATCCTTAACAACTCTACATTCAAAGTTGAGAAATTTTCAAATTTCGGATTTCATGTCAAAAATCATGACAAGATAAGGTTCCCAAGTCGCTAAAAATGCCCTTCCCAGCCTTAAAAGTGCCATAACTTTGTCAAAACTGATCCGATTTTCAATTCCAAGGTCATTGTGGTCATGTTTTGTCATCCTTAACAACTCTACATTCAAAGTTGAGAAATTTTCAAATTTCGGATTTCATGTCAAAAATCGTGACAAGATAAGGTTCCCAAGTCGCTAAAAATGCCCTTCCCAGACTTCAAAGTGCCATAACTTTGTCAAAACTGATCCGATTTTCAATTCCAAGGTCATTGTGGTCATGTTTTGTCATCCTTAACAACTCTACATTCAAAGTTGAGAAATTTTCAAATTTCGGATTTCATGTCAAAAATCATGACAAGATAAGGTTCCCAAGTCGCTAAAAATGCCCTTCCCAGACTTCAAAGTGCCATAACTTTGTCAAAACTGATCCGATTTTCAATTCCAAGGTCATTGTGGTCATGTTTTGTCATCCTTAACAGTTCTACATTCAAAGTTGAGTAATTTTCAAATTTCGGCTTTCATGTCAAAAATCGTGACAAGATAAGGTACCCAAGTCGCTAAAAATGCCCTTCCCAGACTTCAAAGTGCCATAACTTTGTCAAATTTGATCCGATTTTCAATTCCAAGGTCATTGTGGTCATGTTTTGTCATCCTTAACAACTCTACATTCAAAGTTGAGAAATTTTCAAATTTCGGATTTCATGTCAAAAATCATGACAAGATAAGGTTCCCAAGTCGCTAAAAATGCCCTTCCCAGACTTCAATGTGCCATAAATTGGGCAAAACTGATCCGATTTTCAATTCCAAGGTCATTGTGGTCATGTTTTGTCATTCTTAACAACTCTACATTCAAAGTTGAGAAATTTTCAAATTTCGGATTTCATGTCAAAAATCATGACAAGATAAGGTTCCCAAGTCGCTAAAAATGCCCTTCCCAGACTTCAAAGTGCCATAAATTGGTCTAAACTGATCCGATTTTCAATTCCAAGGTCATTGTGGTCATGTTTTGTCATCCTTAACAACTCTACATTCAAAGTTGAGAAATTTTCAAATTTCGGATTTCATGTCAAAAATCATGACAAGATAAGGTTCCCAAGTCGCTAAAAATGCGGTTCCCAGACTTAAAAGTGCCATAACTTTGTCAAAACTGATCCGATTTTCAATTCCAAGGTCATTGTGGTCATGTTTTGTCATCCTTAACAACTCTACATTCAAAGTTGAGAAATTTTCAAATTTCGGATTTCATGTCAAAAATCATGACAAGATAAGGTTCCCAAGTCGCTAAAAATGCCCTTCCCAGACTTCAATGTGCCATAAATTGGGCAAAACTGATCCGATTTTCAATTCCAAGGTCATTGTGGTCATGTTTTGTCATTCTTAACAACTCTACATTCAAAGCTGAGAAATTTTCAAATTTCGGATTTCATGTCAAAAATCATGACAAGATAAGGTTCCCAAGTCGCTAAAAATGCCCTTCCCAGACTTCAAAGTGCCATAAATTGGTCAAAACTGATCCGATTTTCAATTCCAAGGTCATTGTGGTCATGTTTTGTCATCCTTAACAACTCTACATTCAAAGTTGAGAAATTTTCAAATTTCGGATTTCATGTCAAAAATCATGACAAGATAAGGTTCCCAAGTCGCTAAAAATGCGGTTCCCAGACTTAAAAGTGCCATAACTTTGTCAAATTTGATCCGATTTTCAATTCCAAGGTCATTAAGGTCATGTTTTGTCATCCTTAACAACTCTACATTCAAAGTTGAGAAATTTTCAAATTTCGGATTTCATGTCAAAAATCGTGACAAGATAAGGTTCCCAAGTCGCTAAAAATGCCCTTCCCAGACTTCAAAGTGCCATTACTTTGTCAAAACTGATCCGATTTTCAATTCCAAGGTCATTGTGGTCATGTTTTGTCATCCTTAACAACTCTACATTCAAAGTTGAGAAATTTTCAAATTTCGGATTTCATGTCAAAAATCATGACAAGATAAGGTTCCCAAGTCGCTAAAAATGCCCTTCCCAGACTTCAAAGTGCCATAAATTGGTCAAAACTGGTCCGATTTTCAATTCCAAGGTCATTGTGGTCATGTTTTGTCATCCTTAACAACTCTACATTCAAAGTTGAGAAATTTTCAAATTTCGGATTTCATGTCAAAAATCATGACAAGATAAGGTTCCCAAGTCGCTAAAAATGCCCTTCCCAGACTTCAAAGTGCCATAAATTGGTCTAAACTGATCCGATTTTCAATTCCAAGGTCATTGTGGTCATGTTTTGTCATCCTTAACAACTCTACATTCAAAGTTGAGAAATTTTCAAATTTCGGATTTCATGTCAAAAATCATGACAAGATAAGGTTCCCAAGTCGCTAAAAATGCGGTTCCCAGACTTAAAAGTGCCATAACTTTGTCAAATTTGATCCGATTTTCAATTCCAAGGTCATTATGGTCATGTTTTGTCATCCTTAACAACTCTACATTCAAAGTTGAGAAATTTTCAAATTTCGGATTTCATGTCAAAAATCGTGACAAGATAAGGTTCCCAAGTCGCTAAAAATGCCCTTCCCAGACTTCAAAGTGCCATAACTTTGTCAAAACTGATCCGATTTTCAATTCCAAGGTCATTGTGGTCATGTTTTGTCATCCTTAACAACTCTACATTCAAAGTTGAGAAATTTTCAAATTTCGGATTTCATGTCAAAAATCATGACAAGATAAGGTTCCCAAGTCGCTAAAAATGCCCTTCCCAGACTTCAAAGTGCCATAAATTGGTCAAAACTGGTCCGATTTTCAATTCCAAGGTCATTGTGGTCATGTTTTGTCATCCTTAACAACTCTACATTCAAAGTTGAGAAATTTTCAAATTTCGGATTTCATGTCAAAAATCATGACAAGATAAGGTTCCCAAGTCGCTAAAAATGCCCTTCCCAGCCTTAAAAGTGCCATAACTTTGTCAAAACTGATCCGATTTTCAATTCCAAGGTCATTGTGGTCATGTTTTGTCATCCTTAACAACTCTACATTCAAAGTTGAGAAATTTTCAAATTTCGGATTTCATGTCAAAAATCGTGACAAGATAAGGTTCCCAAGTCGCTAAAAATGCCCTTCCCAGACTTCAAAGTGCCATAACTTTGTCAAAACTGATCCGATTTTCAATTCCAAGGTCATTGTGGTCATGTTTTGTCATCCTTAACAACTCTACATTCAAAGTTGAGAAATTTTCAAATTTCGGCTTTCATGTCAAAAATCATGACAAGATAAGGTTCCCAAGTCGCTAAAAATGCCCTTCCCAGACTTCAAAGTGCCATAACTTTGTCAAAACTGATCCGATTTTCAATTCCAAGGTCATTGTGGTAATGTTTTGTCATCCTTAACAACTCTACATTCAAAGTTGAGAAATTTTGAAATTTCGGATTTTATATCAAAAATCATGACAAGATAAGGTTCCCAAGTCGCTAAAAATGCCCTTCCCAGACTTCAAAGTGCCATAAATTGGTCAAAACTGATCCGATTTTCAATTCCAAGGTCATTGTGGTCATGTTTTGTCATCCTTAACAACTCTACATTCAAAGTTGAGAAATTTTCAAATTTCGGATTTCATGTCTAAAATCAATGCAATATAAGGTTCCCAAGTCGCTAAAAATGCGCTTCCCAGCCTTAAAAGTGCCATAACTTTGTCAAATTTGATCCGATTTTCAATTCCAAGGTCATTGTGGTCATGTTTTGTCATCCTTAACAACTCTACATTCAAAGTTCAGAAATTTTCAAATTTCGGATTTCATGTCAAAAATCATGACAAGATAAGGTTCCCAAGTCGCTAAAAATGCCCTTCCCAGTCTTCAAAGTGCCATAACATTGATCAAAACTGATCCGATTTTCAATTCCAAGGTCATTGTGGTCATGTTTTGTCATCCTTAACAACTCTAGATTCAAAGTTAAGAAATTTTCAAATTTCGGATTTCATGTCTAAATCATGGCAAGTTGTTTACATGTAAAGTTCCAAGTCGCCAGACACTTCGTTTTGTCCACTAGATTATTTATACATTTAAATAACGCTGTTGGCATCTAAAGGTAAACTATAATCGCGTAAAAGCACGCGCTCATCTCTAGAATAGAGCAATGCACAAGATCACTGTTAGTTGCTCAAAGGCAAACGAAGTCTCTAGACGAGGTCTCCAGACGAAGGCGACGACTGCGTCGATTGCTGGAGGGCAAGTCGGGCCGAGGCGGACAAGGGCGTGCCTTTGATGGCATCGCTTTGCTTTGCTTTGAGTTTGGCTTAGGTTTGTGTTTTGGTTTCGGTTGCTTTGGTCTGACATTTCTCTATTTGTCTGCCTATAGTACTATATCCGGGTCGTGGGAGAACTTTGAACTGGCGGCGACAAACAGCAGCAGCGAGTTTCAAGATCCCAGCGGATAGCTTGACCCAATTCGCAGCCACAAATCTTGTGGGCTACCGTTTCTGGTGCTCCTTTGGCAGCCAGCTGCTTTCTGTAGTTGGCCGACTGTCGCCAGCCAAAAATAAAGACCATTAATCATTGAAATTGTCGCACTTGTTGCAGCTGCCTCGCGTGGCAGACTCTGTCGCCAAATTGGCAACCAATGGCGCCCACTAGAGATTGCCATGAACGAAAACGAAATACAAGAAATAAAAATACAAATGAAAAACAAATGAAAAAGGAAAAAAAAAATGATTAGCACAGTTTTGTTTTATGTTTTATGCATGTGAAAACGTCGGGCCCCAAAAATTGTGAGTGCTCTATTTACATATGGGGGAATTTGAGTAAGTAGTTTGCGTGTTGTTTGGGTGGATGGGAAAATATGTGTAGTGTGGGGCAATAATTTCTGGTACTGGCGTAATCCAATTTCAAACATTTTGTTATTCATTTTCTGCTGTTTGTAGATACTGTTGATCAAATGGTTTGCAAAATATAAGTTTACAATTTATTGAAATTACTTCTGGTCTCAATTAATTCTAAGAATTTCACTGTTTAATCTTAAATGCCATACATCAATATATTAAATTAAGTTAAATGATTTTATATTCAAATTGTATTGATTGTATTTACTATCCTATTGTGTCTGAACAAAAAATTCGCATTACCCGTATATTTTCATAGTTACATTTACGTTTATGACCTGAACAATCATAGAAATCAAGGAGCACATACTCAACATCCGCTTTGAAACTTATTTCACACCACGCCATAAACCAATTATTAGTTTGAATTCAATTTGATTAACTATGACAAATTAAATACTATAACTTTTATGCTGGAGTTCAAGCTAGGGAACTTTTTTAATTTCTACTTGTAAACTTTAACAGTTTTTTGCTTGTTTTGTAGGCCAGGCCAACAGCATGTTGGCCCACACATCACACATCTGAACGCAGACTAGTTTTGAGCACGAAGAGCTGTTGCCACCTTTTCAAGGCGCTTTTCACAGTTGACATAACCCAAAGTTGCAGTTGCATTTGCAGCACAAGAGCAGCAAATGCCATTGACGCATTGCCTCAATTAACATAAAACTCACACACACATGTAGATACATATGCATTTTACATGCATATGTCGTCAAGTCTTGGCTGGCAATATTAGCGCTTTTCATTACCACCTCTTAAGTTTGTTGCATATGTGTGTGTGCGTCTTGCTTCCTTTATGAAAACCATTTGCACACGAGTAGAGGGAAAAACTTTTGACTGCATTTACACCTCCGTCCTGCTGCTCCTCTGGCGGCGTCGTCAACAACTTGAAAAGACTTCCCACGAACTTTCTAATGCACCTCGCCTGAGCTAAAAGGAGTGCACAGTGAGATGGCGAGGGGCAGCGCGGAGGGGTTGCCGGCTAATGCAACGCCTCTTAATCATTTAACAACCTTTCGCCCCATTTTACTTTTCATGGGCTCCATATGCAGAGGAGCCGGCATACTGCGAAAGTTAGTCAGTGGGTTGAAAGAGGATCGAGGGGAGGGAGGGGTGATGATACAACACCCACACTCGGTACGGTCGGTGGGTCAATGAACGTCTCGAACATCTCGACGGGCACTCGTTTCACTTAGATCGTACTAGTATTATGAGAAAGCCAATTGCCAATTGCCAATTATTGCCAACTGTCCACGCCCAGACAGTCGCCGAGTTGGATAAACGCCAAATTAACAAGCTGTCGTCTATACAAAACAAATTATAAATAAATAAATAAACATAAGCGAAACAGATATCTTTGAGGTACCGATGTGCAAATACTCTCGCAGACATATTAATCTGATTAATCCGATGGTTGCAGAATTTTAAAAATCCGTATAAATTTCGGATATACGTTATATAGACCTACTTAGAAACGTCAACGGTAGATTAATCCTATACTGATTATATTTATGATAAAATTGCAAGCACTTAAACTTTTAAGCCAAGAGTTTAATCGGAATGTTTGAAATAGATTTTAGTACAATTTTTCATTAATTTTTCCTTTCCAATGAAAAGTTAATCCGATTTTCTACTACTCTCGTGCGAGTGTATATAATAAACGACTGCAATTGATTTTCATTTTATTTGCGGGCACATCTTGTTGGGAAGCGAGCAATACAAATTATTATTTCGCAATTTAATTGCCGGTCCAACAACAACAACAATAACAATCGCAAAAATAACAAAAACATCACCATGAAATCAGGGTACAGCCCCAAAGACCCCAAAGGCCAAGATGCCAACGCGAAGTCGTCGATCGTCGTTTGGATCGAAGTCGAAATCGATTTGGTCTTGAATATGACTATGAAAATGAATACTGATCGTAGCACCCGCTTCATTCCGCCTCACCCCTCACCCCGCACCCCTCTCACATGCCCCTTAGCGGCTCTGTTTCTCCGGGACCTGATGCAATCTTTTGCGTTTATAGTGACAGCCATTGGCAGTTGTTGTTGTTGTTGTTATTATTGTTGTTGTCGTTTATCGCATTTGAAATTGAAAGCCGGCAGAAAACACGTTGAAAAATCGAATGCGAAATTGAATTTCGGCATTTTGCAGATTAAATTTATATTTTTTTTTTAATAGTTAGCTTTTGGCGTAGGGGTGACGTTGTGGAGATGCCGGTCTTGAGGTATATTATAAAAGCCAGACACCGGTCAAGACCTTTGCCTGCCATTTATTTGTGTTTTTCTTTATATACGCTGATTGGGAAAAAGAAAACAATTTAAATTATTTCCCTATACGTTTTTTATTATAATTTAAAAGCGTACATTAAGTAAATAATTAAACATCGATTAAGTTTTAGGCGCTATCAGATATTGCATCTTACATAAACAATTTACAGATCTTACTCTTTGAATTTAAAACTGATTTCCAGTATTACTACAAGAAAGTTGTGTTTAACCCATTTGGGAATTTTAAGCATTATACTTTTGAATTAACATTGAAAGCCTTCTTATACTTAGCTTAACATTATGATTACTTTTATTGTTATTTATTTATGGGCACACTATTACCATAACTATTGTATAAATAAGAGTTGCCACCCAGTTGCTTTTCAATTGACCCACATAACCCACAATCGTACATAAAGTTAAGCCCCGACAAATGCAATCAATTAGAATCATAGGTAGGAAGGCAAAGTCTGGGCATCAAATGGCACTCGACACTCCTCAATTGAGAGCCATTCGCTCTGATACCCTAATGTAGACAGACCCTCCTTATGCCGAAACATTATGGTAACGATATATGGCCAAACATGAGCACAATTTCCGGGGCTAATAATAAATATCAATAAGCCAGCACGAATTTATTACCAAACTAAGCGCAAAATGGGAAAACTCGCATCCTGCTAGACGATATCTTGTTCTGGCCAGCAGCTACTCCAGAGAGCAGCCGCAGCAGCAGCAGCAGCTAACCGCGGACACCCAGCAACAAGAACAACACTAAGAACCACACCAGCAACCATCGACCATCATCAGCAACAGCAGCTGAACGAGCAACATCTTCAGCTGTTCAGTTCTGGCACTACCTACAACTCACAGCCCACACTTCTATGTGAACTGATATACTCCACTCCCCTCTGCACCTCCCGGTACACGCTGCTCTCTATTTTCTAACCGCCTGCGGTTGCAAAGCGCTAACAAATCCTTTTGATTAATTCTAATAGCCTCAGATGTGCAGCCTCGACATCATTTCTTTCGTTTAATACTCAATTTAGTGTTGTTCTGCGTACTTCTCTCTCTCTCTCTCTCGGGGTTCTCCCCTACTGCTGACCAGGCAATATCTAGTCATCATCAGCATACCCTGTATATATTTAAAATATATATAAAAAGGGCAATTAGACAGCATACAGAAACGTATAAGGTATATATTCTTGTAGGATCTTTTTACATTAATGAAGGCTATTTTTTTTTAACTTTCCAAGATTCTAAAAACAAATGTAAAACAAATAACTGAATGTAAATTAAGTTGTGTTTATCATAATTTCTGGACAACTTAAATTTCTGGGACTTCCAATAAAGTTTGTCCCAAACTAATAATAAATTTAGAGTATTTAATCTTTATATTTGCAATATATGTTTAGAGACCTTTAATTGAGACTATGATAAAGGGTATCTCCTAGTCGATCACAGCATTCTAAGCTTATTTTGTTGCTGCTGTGTCTTTTTGCGTGCGTTGTGACTAATATGCAAACAAGCGAGCGGCAACAACAACTTTGCCAATAACTTAACTTGGCTCAAATGCAGCCACACACACATATACTTACACATACTCACACACACATTTAGCACTTGCTGCCAGTCGATATGAGCCGCCAAAAAACAAGTCCAAGTCCGTCGAGACCATAAAAATAAGATTAGCACACGCTTCACAGCAGCAACTGTTGTTGTTGTTACTGATTGTTGTTGTCGGTTGTTACGGCGCCTGTTTGGGTTCAAATTCTGGGTTTGTTTTGGGCCCCTTTGCTTGCGTTCCTCTTGGCACTTTTAGCATCGTAGCATCGAACAGCTAAAACGTTAGTACACATTGTGTGTAAAAGGATTTTTAATGGTTTTGCCTTACGGTTAACCCCAAATGTGGGTTAAATGCGGCTCGCAACGGAGCAGAACTGGTCTCCAGCTAAGCACTGTATTGATGTGAGTTCGGTTCTGATTCTTAACTGGTCAGCTGATCACTTTATGCAAATGAAATCGTTAAAATTATTATCGTTTTCGAATTGAAGTTCAGCCGTGGAAACTATGTCTTGTGAATGCGGCAAAGCTCTTGAAATTATGAGACACCGGCATATCAAATTGCACTGGCAGTTATTACAAAACTTGCGTATTTAAAAGAGTCATAAAATACTGAATGACCTGTGAGTTTTTTTTTGATAGTCAGTTAGTTGGAGTAGTCGTGAAAATAAGAACAAGTAAAGATATTTCAGTTTCTATCCCAGGCTAAAATTCTGTAGTTTGTATATTAGTCAGACTGGGAATCCATTATTAATTTCAAGACAATATCTATATGCTTTGCTGTAATCTGTAATCTCTCATTTGTAACCAACAGTTTTTCTTGTTTTTTTGTTTGTTATTGCTGGGCTGTAAACATTTCTCGTTTAATCCAATTCACAATGTGCTTTTAACGCACCTCCCTCGGACGAGTGACTCGTTCAGTGAGTTCTTCAGCAGGAGTCCACCTTATTTAGCTGCCTCTGTTGTGTGCCGCACGCGTCTCGTTTCACATCAAGATACATTTGTATCTACATCTCTCACACACAAGCGCACACGCACACACGCAAGCGAGAACATGAACACGAACAAACAGCGCGCATGTGTAAATATTTTTTATTAGCTTTTGCCTCACGCGCCGCTCCTTTGGAACGGGCGGACAGAATGACGGAATGGGGCAGGAAGACCGGCACAGCCATATCATATATCAATGGCACATACAGAGGCGTATGGGTTCTCTGGAGGAGCCCTGTCCCATTCCCATGCCCATGCCCAAACCCATTCCGATGCGTCGGCGAGGATAATCGCGCACTTTTATGAATGCTGCGAATATTTCGACATACAACAAGAACCACAACAACAACAAGAAGAACGAAAGAAGCAGCTGCCACGCCTGGAATCTGTGGTGCGTGCCTGGCCAACTGGGGTCGTTGTGACTTGGGGGTCCAAAGGTCAATGTCGACCCCGGCACGATCCCAAACTGCATAACCACTTAACATTCTCACATGAGTCAAGGTCGCCCTGAATGTGCTCAACATTCCTGTATTTCTAGTCCTGTTTGAATAGCAAGCAGCTGAGTGAGAAAACAAAACCTGCGATTTTTGTATACCTGGCATGTGAGCAACTCGTAAATTTGATAACTCATTCATTACATAAGGGCAAGCCTCGAAAAGTATGCAATATCTTATTTTTTTGCAAGAGACAATAGATAATAGTAGCATAGACATGAACCTTTCGAAGAAATGGGTCTCTAATAGAAATACTTATTATAAGGTATATATGATATATCTTTAAACGATAGTTGTGCAATTTCGAATATAATTAAAATATATTTTATATATTTATAAAATTCACTCTAATTTAAGATGGGCGTTTCATATCGAATATTACAGATTGAGACTTACGGATCAAAACTCTATGCTGAATGTGCAAATTGTTCACATTTCTAGAACGTTATAAAACAGTACTAAAATAACTATAAATACTTTCTGATTTAAGCAGAATTTCTTAATTTCCGAAAGCATTTTGTTCTGCAAATATTAGTAAAATGAAAGTATGACTACAGTGTATTTAATGTGCTCGCTGCCTGGCGTATTTATGTATATTCATGCAGTATGTTGCTTAAAATTATTGTTTGTTATTGCAATTTTGTTTCGTTGCGTTTCGTTTCGTTTGCATAGATTTTCCATGCAATTAAAAATTGGCGCTGTGGCGGTGCATTAATGCAAATTGTTCGCGCAAATTGTGTTAATGCTTAATTCTTTATAAATGTTTGCTAAATTCGTATGCCAGATGCAAGCAGAAAACAAAAATTAGCGCTCACACACACATGAGACTCATAAAAATGCAACATTGTATTGGCAGCACAATGTCAGAAAAAATTCAGCTCAGCAAAGAATGTTGAACGAGTCGTAAATACTCTAAATTGAGTTATAAAAGTTTGTTTGTTTCATTTGTTGATCTTTGATATCGGCATTCTAAACTTGATCGCAAACCTGCTGAAACAAGTTGTGAATTATTACGGAATATCGTGCTTTTTCAGAGTCCATAAATGATATGTTCTTCTAATGATAGTAAGCATTTATTTCTGTGCGCTGCCAACGGGCTGGGATAGTCATTTAGGCCAATCTCCTCAAAGGGTATACAAATTGTTGCAAACGGGAAATTAAGCGCATTTAGCGTGGACTCAAACCCAACAGAGAAGGGAAACTGAGGACGTGGGAGCTTCTGCTACTGCTGCTTTATGTAAATTTCTGTCTACCTGCCCCTGTGTGTGTGTGTGTGTATGTGAGTTTCAATTTAAGCGCTGCGGCATTTGCCGTTTGTCGGCATTTTCACTGCACAGCCACCTGTATTTTCATCCGACTGTGGGTGTGTATGGGAATTAATTATGCAGGCGTATCATGGCAAACATCATTGCCGTTCATGCCCCATCCCCACCCCTCTATATCCCCCTACCCCCCCAGCTGTCGTCGGTGCTTTCGCACATTCGCGGCTACCTCTGCTTCTGTGCGTGTGCGGTTTTAATTTGTGAGCGGGCCTGCTGCACTGCTGCACTGATCCTTTTCACTGTTGCATTGTGGGGCGTTCCTTGTGCCACGCCCCCCCCCCTTGTCGGTATTAACGCCCCTCCAACTGGCTGCTGCTGTTTGCGTGGGCGCCAGCTTTCGGTTTGTTTGCATTTCCGCGTGATTTCACATGCCAAATCGAACGGATTCGCAGCACTCAAGTCCTCCATTGCCACTTTTAATTGTTTTCATTATTGTATATATATAGTATATATATTTTACTCTCCCTTCTTTCTCTGTCTAATTTCTCAATTTATCTGTATGCGGTTTCCGGTTGTGGCCTGTTGTTGCCTTGGCCTCATGGCCGCTAGGGGGCGCCATCATCGTTAACCCTTTTGGGCTCTGACTGTTTATAAATTCTATAAATTTTAGATCATAATGCTCAAACCACATCTCGTATGCGTGTGTTAGTCTGTGTGTGTGAAAGCTACGTGAGTTGCGTGTTTTGTTTTCCTCTTTGCGGTTCATGTGTGTGTGCTTGTGAGTGTGTATCTGTGTGTATGTGTCTGTCTGTGTGTGTGAAAATGGGTAAGCAGCTAAGCGATTTGTTATGCATTTTCATTAGAAGTTTTGCTAGGTGCTCAGCCATTATCATTAGCATGGCTGAGAGTGCAAACAAGAGGAAACTGGAGAGATAATCATCTACATAATAGTGTGTGTTTTGCTCGAAATTGACGACAGGTGGCGTGTACAAAGACATATTTAATGGATTAATGAAGACATTCCATAAATGACGTTTCTTTCTTTAACTTTTCTGTATCTGATTTATTTGTTATTTATGAGTAATAAAACGACATTCATTTTGTTTGCTTTTTATTTTTATCATATTTATTTGGATTTTCGCATAGTAATAATAATTTGTTCAATTATTTATAAGTATGGTTTGCTTTATGTTCTTATGTGTTTTTTTTTGTGGTTTTGTTTTTCATTTATTTTCAGAGTTTGTTTTTTATACATTAAAATTTATGGTAAAGTTAGAAATAAAATCATGTTAAAATGTTTGGTTTTTGTTTTCCTTTCATTTTTCATCGCATATATTTCTATTATAATATTTATAAACAATACATAAATGTTTAAATATTAATGTGTCGAGTTGCACATTTAAGTGCCGTGTGCATGAGTGTGTATGTGTGTGCGTGAGTGTATATGTGTGTTTGTGCAGTTTGTGTGCAACTTAATAAATATAAGTAAATTGGTCATAAATTATGGCAAATAAATTGGACGCACGAGAAATATGAACGGCTCATTGTTTGTCCATAAATTTCAAATACATTTGAATTAAATGATTTTTAAATGGATTCATATTAGATTTTTGCATAAAATGTTTTCGAGAAATACATTTGGATTAAATTATTCGATTGCAGGCTGAATAAATAGATTTAAGTATTCGATTTTTGCCCGATATAACTTAACATACAAAATCATTTACAATTTAATACTTATTTTAATCTATTTTAATTATTTGCACATTTATTTCCAACATCAATTGCTTTTGCCAATTATTGCCAATTGTTACAATTTTCACAACTCAATTTTGAGAAGAATAAAAGAGTCTGAAATTAAGATTAAAAATTAAAATTATACATGAAAAAATACAAAAATACATAAATTGTAATGAGTTTTAAAATGGCTTGTCTTTGTTGTTGGTGGGTTTTTTAATGGCTTTTGAATTAATATCAAATTCTTGTTGCTTTATTTATTATGCTTGGATATATTGGTTAGAGAGAGTGAGAATGACAGTTAGGGCAGACGGATATATGTATGTATGTATTTTATTTGACTATATGGTAGTTCTGTTTATATATGTATATATATATTCGTATGCACTATTTAATTAAATGCCCTCTTTTGCTGGTCTTAAAGTGAATGTTTTTCTTTTGCCAACTCAAGGAATTGAGACAAATCATGTACAAAAAACGTTGACTAGAAATTAAATATATAATTTATACGAGTTAGTATTTATTTAATACCAAATGCATAACATCTCTCATTCTCTGTATTGTGAGCAGTTTCGAGTTTTTTCATGTTGTTTGTGATGTTGTCTCTGTTTATAACTTTAGTGATAGGTTTTCTAAAAAGTATGTATGCTTGTATGTAGTATGATTAAAATTGCTAATAATATAATGTTTATTGTTTTGCTTATGTTTTTTTTTTATAATTAAATAACATAACATTAGTAAATTTAAACTAAAACGCAGTCAATTTATGTTTTGGAATATTTTGCTTACATACAACTATATAATTATTGAGTTTTTATTCGTTTTATCTTTAGTATTATAATATGCATCATTTCTTCGTATTTATACCCTTACTGTGGATAATACAACTTTTTTTTTACGAAATATGTAACGCATGGATGGAGACGTTTTTGATCTCTTAGAGTATATATTTTATATTGCCGATCTATGGATCTGTTCGTTTGCTACGACTGGATCGGAATACAATAGCATTTAGTTCGCAGAGAAAAAGATGGCTGGAAAATTCATTGTGTTTCCTTTGACTTTGACAAGACTGATTAGGATTCGAAAATTCTATGGCTGTCATAAGCATGATCTTTTGAATATGTCTGCAAGGGTATTAAATCTTCGGCATGCCAAAGTTATGATTCTTCTTTTTGATTTTTATTAAACTGCAATGAACAATACTAATTAAAAAACGATTTTTAATTCGTTCGCTTGTTGTCGTATATATTTTTACAGCTATTTAAGATGATCTCTTGAGTTAAGGGCAAAAAATGTGTTTTGTTTTGTTTTGTATAAGAGCCAAGTTCGATCAGCGGATATATGTGTTTCTCGTTTTTTATAGGATATGCAACTAAATTCACTTTATTCTTTACTCATTCGACAGACATCGAAACCGAATTTGAACTTAAAACTCGCTTTGGTTTCGACAAATGATTCGGTTTCGTTTGCCTGTTGTATAACAGATCTTATACTAATACTTTTGTTTCGGTTCCTGTGCGGTTATCCTGTGTGAACTCCATTTACGACAGCGCATTGTAGCTGAACTGTTGATAGGGTGGCAGCTGCTCTTGCTGATTGGTGGGGCAGCTTCCGCGTTTATCTATATAGTTGCCATACTCACAGGTGGGCAGGTTGCAGAGACCCTGGTGTATGCACCTGTGAAAGATACGTTTATTGTCAATACATTTTTCAAATAAATCAAGCCAAATTGCAGCTCCCAAAAGCCAGAAGAAATATGTCTGCTAGCAGTTTCAAAGTCGGAGTATTATTTGAATATTTTTATATTTTGATTTAGAATTTCACTTACAGGCGATCGTCAATGGAGAAGTGCTCGAGGCCGTTCTTCAAGGAAACGCAGCCATTGTTGCTCGATGAGCAATCGCAGCGACATCCTCCATTATCCTGCAGTATCTTTTCGAAGAATCGTGGACAGTTGCAGTTTGACAGCGGCGCAGCATTGTTGTTTTTGGGCAACACAGCCACCGCGACGTAATTGCTGCGATCGATGCAGTGGCATTCGGTGTGATTGATAAATTGCATCTTCTCGGTAGTGGACAGTTTGCGTGTACTTTCCTTATGGCCCTTGACCTGTGAAGTAAGATTATCAATGTCAGCTCAGGTTAGAGTTTGCTTAGCTTCCTCTTGTAATTGGCTCTTAATATGCGAATGCTCTACATTTAGCCAACATTCACACATGTATATTTACAGCACACACTGTGCTCGATGACAAACTGACCTGGCTAATTATGCCAGCGACATTTGCATATGAAGATTGTTATTTCAAAGTTCCTACGGGTTCAACTTGATGTGTGCGCGTGTGTGTGTGTTTGTGTGTGAGTGTGTGAGCTGACTGTTCCTTAAGCTGACTGCTCATCAAACTTGTCGTCATTGTTATTCTTGTTTCAATAGCTCTTGTAATTCTAAATGAGTTGTCAGCTGTCAGTTTGCTATTTGTGTGGCACAGTGATGTAGACAACTATCTTTTCAAGGGGGGTTTTTCATTGGTGTTAGATTAACGTTTAGTTTGGTTACAATTTTATGTTGCCTTGGTAAATAATAAGCATTTCTAATATATCTCACACTTTGCAGTAGAAAACAACTTGTACTTAAAAGGAAAATGTACTCTAACAAATCTCATTTAACAATGATTGATCTCCAAGTTTAAAAGACAAACTTGAATATATTTATTTGATTTACTTGCATGACGACAATCTATTGTATTTTGAAACATAGTTGAGATGTGATATATATCTATTTTTTGTTAATTTATATTTGTAGTTAAATTAAAAATAGGGTTTGAGATAGGGAGTTTAAATTTTATGTTTTACAAAATGAATATTTAAATGTTGCACCTGTATGATTTGAGCAAGAATCTTAAATATAATAACGACTGATATCAATCACAAACTAAAACCCCCAGCTATTTTCTAAGGACCCCCTTTGGACTAAGCCGCTGGCAACAAGCATTAGGAGACAACTTCAATGGCTTCTGTTTTGCTCGCTGTTGTTGTTATTGGGGTTGTTGTTGTCGTCAGTTGCCTTGCGAAACGCTGCTGGAGTCTGAGTCTGAGTTTTGTGTTGCATGACAAGTGCAAAATGATGAAATGTTGTATGAATTGCATAAATTAAGCTGTATTCGTTTAATTAAAATTACAGGCCGTCTATTAATCAAGCTAAGTAAATAGATAGCAGTCACGCAGAAGCTCAAGGAAACCAGACAAATTAAATATATGAATATGGCCAAAACGCTTTCGCTCACATTTGAAGGCCACACAATTGAAGAAAGGCTTTGAACCATTGTAGTTTGATTGGACGCATGAAAACAGAAAACTGACACCCGATCAAAAAATAAGAATTGCCAAACCTTTAACACATTTCACGCACATACGCACATTGTTCTATTATATATATATATATATATATGTGAGTGACTGAAGAACTGAAAACATGCAGAATAAATTGAGTTTTCAGTATTTTCTCGACGGGTTGTGTGGGATGTTTTTGTGGAATGTTTATGCAAATTTTTGAATGCAACGAATTGAAAAAGTTTTTCATGCTCGACATGTCGCTCACATTTACGCCCACCGCCCCCCTTTTTATGGCAGTGAGTGCTTCTCAGTTTGGTGAGTGTGTGTGTTTTTTGAAACATAAAATTCAAGGAAATTGCAGGCACAAGGGCCAGGCAAAAAATCCTGCTGAGGTCGCATGAAGAACGACTGCAGCACAATAATTGCCGGAAACGGAAGTGCAAAGTGCGGCTGTTACTTTCTGCCATCTAGTTGTTGTTTTTCCAGTTGTTGCTGCTGTTGTTCTTATTTGAACTGCAACCGCATCTAAAATTGCAGTAAAGTGGTTGAGTCTCAATTCCATAGCATGATATACTATATATACTATACTATATGCCATGCCATAAATACATACGACTGCTGAACGGGGAGGGTGTTTAGTTTTTCAAGATGGCGTCACTTTACCCCGCACCTAATTGAGGTTAGGTTTGTACATGTATGCAAATGTACTCAACACACGCTCTCGTGTGTGCGTGAGTGTGCGTATGTATGTGTGTGTGTGTTGCAAGAAGTGCGCACTTTGGACTCAAGCAATTAGTCAGTTATTGCTTTGTAGGAGGCGCCCTCTGCACTCAACAGCCCCCAGTGCAGCCAGCCAGCCAAGGACCCAAGGACGCAAGGACTCCAACCATATAAAATGTTGAACAATTTGCAGTATAGTAAGCGGGGCGTTTACGCTATTAACACTACTTGACAGTGTGGCCAAGTGGCAGATTTTGTTTTAGAAATAGTTAAGATGTTGTAAAGAGAATGCCAAAGGGAAATTAAGATGGCGAAAACAAAAAGAAATGAGCAGTTGGGGAAAATGATTACATATATTATAGAAATGAAACTATAAATTACTGAAAACTCAACTACATATTTATGATATTTGTGCCGATTATATTTATTCTGCTTTAAATCATAAGCTGGGAAGAATATTATAATTACCATAACATACATTTTCATTTTGCTTTAGTCAAAAGCTTAATGAAGTGTAAATATGAATTTTGCTGCTTACACATTTTCCAAATGCATACTCGCAATCTACATTTGCCAAGAAGTCGCAGTCTCTTTAAGGGTCATACGATAGAAGGCCCCAAGCACAATCTCATTTACATAGAGAGTTGCTTTAGATGAATCTAATTATGAGTGCAACACTTTCACAGATAAGCAGAGAAAATTCCCACTACTTCCCCCGACTTCTGCACCTACACCTACTGAAGGACTTTTAATTTGTAAGACAAAAACAAAGTTTTCGACTTGAAGTTTATGCACACACACACGAGAGGGACTGAGAGGCAAAAAAGCAAGCCACAAGCAAACACGCCCATTATACGCCCACATATGTATGTACACTTGGCGAAACGACGCTTAATTATCCAATAAAAGTTAGGGCCAAACCACAGGAATTATGCCACGGCTTCTACGAGAGTCAAGGGAATATTTGTGCAATTTTTTAGTCACAAATGGGAAAATTTGCGTCAAAACAATTCGAAGTTTTTGTGCCCTTTTTATAAAGTTAAATAACCATATAGGTAAATTTACAAAATTATAGAAATTAACTGGAAAAGTTGTTAACATTTAAGCACAGATAACTCCTAGTCAAAAATTGTACTGTAAAATTAATTAGCTCAACTCAAGAAAATGTCCTCCTTGGTTACTTTTTTGCTAGGCTAACAAAGTTGCAACTGTGCAAAAATGTTATCTGCCAGCTTAAGCATACCAAAAAATATGAAAAGCAGAAACCCTTTGCTGCTTGTCCCCATAAAGCACAAAAATATAAGGCCAGAAGCAGCAGTAGGAACAGGAGTAGGAGCTGAGGAAGGAGTTGTGTCTGCCTGGCAGCCAAAGTTTGCACACACGAGCGACAAGGCAGCTTCAGCGGCTGTCATTGAGAGGTGTCAAGTGGCAGGCAAACAGCTTGAGACCCTGGCAGCGGGAAAGAGTAGGACAGAGAGAGTGCGAGAGAGAGAGAGAGGCAAAAAGCTAACAGAGTTGCGTCCCGGCGAGCAGCATCAAAAAAACATTCTTAAAAAACATAATTTATGTTGCGCAAATTTTGTAGGTAGACGCGGAAGGGTTATGAAGCAAGGACGCGGGCGATGGCGATGGCGGGGGTGTCTGGGGTCAGGGGTAAGTGCACGCTGCATTGTTTGGCCGGCAAGGGTTCATTGCCCTCTGCGATCCACTGCCTGCTCACAGACTACAGACTACAAACTGCACAGACTTCAGGCCAGGCACATGTTGTAAGCTTTGCGAGATTTATGACGCTGTGCCTCCGTTCTGGGTTCAATGCACCCACAGATAGGAAGAGAGAGAGAGAGAGAGAGAGAGAGAGCGATGGGGCGACAGAGATGTCGTTACTTTCACCCGTTTGCAAAGCGAAACGAAGAAGTTGCTGCTAGAAAACGGAACGTGAAAGCCAACGCCTCCACATGAGGCGCATGGATATTTGTGTGTCCATATTTCGCCCACCTGGTCGCATGCAAAGTAAAAGTCAATTGGCTGACAGGCAAATGTCCGTTGTCCTTTTGGCCGAGCGTTTAATTAATTTGCCACAAAATGTGGCTCGATTCACTGCACTGCTGCAGGCGCATGCATAATCAGCTCTGTGCCTCAAATCGCAAAGCAGCCGCCTCTCTGTCAACCAGCTTCAGTCTGCCGCAGAGCAAACATTAATTTTGCTTATTAAACAATGAGCTAGCCATTTGAGGGGAGTGGGAGTAAGAGTGGGAGCGGTTGGGGGAGGTGGTCTGAGGCAGCTGCTGCCAATTCGTGACACATCCGCTGCGTAATGCAATTTCGCCAGTTCAAATCCCAGCAGAAAGCAGCAGGTAAATGCAAATTGTCAGCACGTAAACAGGTAACAAAATCAGCAGCTACACTCAGAAATAAAAATATGATTTAGAATTTATAAAATTTCGACGATGCCATAAATATTTTATTTATTAATACATTTTTACATTTCGGTGAATTTTAGAAATTCATTTCAGCTGACGTTATTATTTAATATATGTTTTTCTGAGTGCAGCAAGGGAGAGGGGATCTTCCTAATGCCCAGTTGTTGGCATGCGTGCTATGAGCAATGGGAATATTGCAGCGGATGCAGCTCCAAAACTTTTAGAGCTAACTTCAGATGCCAAATAAACCAACGACAGTTTCAGATTTGCAAAATTATTCAACGCAAAGCTTAAGTACATTCGACAGCTATCAAGGGGTTGACTGAGGGGAGAAACGGAAGCACAGGTAGTTAAGTGCACAAACCTTAAGTAAAGTGCACAAAGCTAAGCTCGACTAATTTGCTATATGAAGCACTGCAGGGCAACAGTTGAAAGGTTAACTTGGCTTACATGCCCTTTGGCCAACTTTGGCAAAGCCTAATTATGCAGTTTGTTAGCTGCCTTATGATATGTTTCTGGTATAAGAAGTAGACAGTGTCTCAAATTTTGAGCACAGTCATTTAAATATGTCTTTTCCGTTGCAGTTTTAAATATTTAAAAATAAGTAATACATAAATTATAGATAAAGAATCCCTCATGGAACAAAATGGCCTCAGGATTGACAATCGGTTAAAATTTGACAAAGTTGTGGCAGTTTGAAGTCTGGGAAGGTCATTTATATGGAACTTTTCGTTGTTTGGGATCGTTACAAGTCAATTTTTTTGTCACTTTTGGCGTGATTTTTGACAGAAAAATGAAACACCACGAAATAACTTTTCGTATAGTTTTTTATACTAGTTGAGACACCCACAATCAATTAAAAGTACAATTTCAAGATTCTATTTTTTGAAAAATCAAAATTTGTAAGGGTCCCCCCTTATGCTTTTTTCGGAAAAAAAATTAAAAATTTTATTTTTTCAAAAATTCATAAACTTGGTATGTAGAATTAAACGTGATGCCAAATACTGCTCAAAATGGCCTCGGGATTGACAATCGGTTCAGATTTGACAAAGTTGTGTGTGTTTTAAGTCTGGGAAGGACATTTATAAGGAACTTTTCGTTGTTTGGGATCGTTACAAGTCAATTTTTTTGTCACTTTTGGCGTGATTTTTGACAGAAAAATGAAACACCACAAAATAACTTTTCGTATAGTTTTTTATACTAGTTGAGACACCCACAATCAATTAAAAGTAAAATTTCAAGATTCTATTTTTTGAAAAATTGAAATTGGTAAGGATCCCCCCTTATGCTTTTTTCAAAAAATAAATCCAAAATTTTATTATTTTAAAAATTCTTAAACTTGGTATGTAGAATGAAACGTGATGCCAAATACTGATCAAAATGGCCTCGGGATTGACAATCAGTTCAGATTTGACAAAGTTGTGGCAGTTTGAAGTCTGAGAAGGTCATTTATAAGGATTTTTTCGTTGTTTGGGATCGTTACAAGCCAATTTTTTTGTCACTTTTGGCGGATTTTTGACAGAAAAATGAAACACCACAAAATCACTTTTCATATAGTTTTTTATACTAGTTGAGACACCCACAATCAATTAAACGTAAAATTTCAAGATTCTATTTTTTGAAAAATCAAAATTTGTAAGGGTCCCCCCTTATGCTTTTTTCGGAAAAAAATCCTAAATTTTATTTTTTCAAAAGTTCATAAACTTGGTATGTAGAATTAAACGTGATGCCAAATATTGATCAAAATGGCCTCGGGATTGACAATCGGTTCAGATTTGACAAATTTGTGGCAGTTTGAAGTCTGGGAAGGTCAGTTATATGGAACTTTTCGTTGTTTTCGAAAAATAAACCACCGCAAAATCACTTTTCGTATAGTTTTTTATACTAGAACACTCTTACTTGTTTTCAATTAATATTGATTACAAACAGTGAAGAAAAAGACCATGGGATTGCAAATTGGTTTAGTTTTGACCAAATTATGGGAGCTTGTGTTAAAAATGCATGTGAAATATAGCCATATGTGGAAAAGCTGTTAGACAAGGTATGTGGCTAACCAAAATTATTGGAGGCAATGGGCATATAATAGGATTTAATGCATGTCGCCCTTTTTTATTGAAAGCTGTTCATTTTTTAATTTCCTATCGTTTCGCTCGGAATATTTATTTACACATACATGTGCATGTATAGATGTCTTGGTATAAGTAATGCACATGCCCCGAAAGTTTTCACCATTTGTCAAGAGTCGGTGCCGCACATTGTGTGTGTTGCCTCGACTTCTAATTTGCCGCTCTCAATTTTCCATTAGCTCTGTCTCGCTTCCACCCACGTTTGTTGTTGCTGTAATTGCTCTGATTGTTGTCGTTGTCGTTGGGGGCGTAGGTCATGCTTGAGGGCGCCATATTGCAACATAATTATATCGTTTCACCTTTTCCTTTATACATTGTGATTTTCTATTTATTTTTTGTGCTTGTGCTCTGCGCTACGAAATGAGTTTTTAATGACGCAATGATAATTCAATTTGTTGGTGATTTATGCCACATGATATTGCTGTTGTTGTAGTTGTTGCTGTCTTTGTTACCTTTGCTGTGTTGTAACGAGCATTCAATATGTTGAAATCGAGAATATAATTATGCATTGTGTGCTGAATCTCATTTATGTATTTAATTTTCAAGGTGTGTAACCGAATGGCTTTGTGCCTGCCACCAAACCCTCTAATATGATAACAATTTTTAATTACCAATTTACCAATTTTCCAATGGACAAATTGCATATTGCAAGTATTAATAAAATCTAGCGAATTATAACTTGAAAATTGCAATGAATTCATAATTGGATAAAATATGCATTTCAACATATTTCACTTTTGCTAAAAATTAAATCAGCTCATATCGATTTATGCTTTCAATCACTAAGAAAAAATAGTGCTTAAGCCCCAGATCATAAAGATTAATTAAGACGGTGTCTTAGTTTCTTGATTATCTGTTAGATTCTTAAGTACCCATGTGAATATATCTATTGAATATATATTCTTTACTGCATTTACTTTAAGAGTCATCTATCTAATATTTAGATTATCTAGATGAATCACCAGAATCTAGATTATGTTGTTGATTCCTGACTACTTCTATCTAGTTACTCTATCTATATAATAATGTTGTTTCGTTTACTCACATGGAAGGTCTTTTCGATTATGTGGGTTTGCTTCGGTGCACAGATCTCAGATGGACTAGGGCAGCAGCCGCTGTCCTCGGCGCAACGGTATACGGGGGTGCAGTGTGGCGCGTAGGTCTTTGAGGGATCACGTCCAACGCTCACCCAACGTTTCTGCGGTATGTGACAAGAGTTTTCGCATCTAACTTCCTGCATATGCTCATAGGCCAGGGCTGCAAAGAGTAGTTCTGTTAGACTTAATCACACTTCTCCAACTCTGTTTGCTTACCCTTATCCTTGTCATGCTGGCGACGTGCAGAGTTCACTTCTTCCGGGGAACCTAAGCGGTTCTTCTTGCGGTCCGTCAGCGTGCCGGGAATGTGATATCGTGCGTAATTGTTGTCCGCCTCCTGTAAGCCAAACAAACAAAGTTTGATTAATGCCAAGTTTAGTTTGCCAGCCAAAACATTGGCCACAGCTGGCTAACGTTAATTAATTGAATTGGAGCAGAAAGCTGTAAAGCTGCAAATGTGCCACTGTCAGCTATAACTTTGGCATAGTTTAAAAGAGCAGCCGTCGCAAGCCCGGTATACACATTACGCATACGCCATGTGCAGCACATAAAAGTCATCACTAAATAAAAGCCCCATTTTGTGCCGTGTGATGGCAATTTGTCACAATATTTATTGTCCGAGCAGACGAGGGACAGAGGATGAGAGGGGCCGAACGATGGGAGCTAACATGCAGAGATTCAGGTAACGTGCCAGACAAACATCAACTGTCTGCTCGTAACCAGAGGGTACAACAGGGAAGGGGACAGCCCGGAGGCGGTCAATTGCTGCAGAACTTCATAAACTAAGAATTCATGTGTTTTCACAGTCGGCACAACAGTTACAACAATTGCAGCAACAATGGCCATCAGTTAGCAGCAGCTCAACGCTGTACAACGAATTTTGTATACAGTATCCCCCAATAAGAGCAGGCAATGCTCCTCAACATACTCTTGAGTGATGGTTTTTTGATTGCGATTTGACTGAATTAGATATGCGCTCGAACCAGTTGTGAATTATAGCATACAGTAGACTTTTAGAGTCTCATTTAAGTACTTCTTTTAGGTAATAATGACCTGACAAGTTAGTAAATTGGGTGAGTTAATGTTAACATAAAAGCCAAAGATACTTATTTAATATTAAATACCTATAAGTATTACTAATGATTACTGGTATTCCTAAAAAAAGCTGCATATCCTTGATATATAGTAATTCTTGAGTCTGATCCTATGCTGTATACAACTGATAGTTTAACTATCTGATAGTTTTTCATAACCAGGAAAGTAATTATTTTAATTCTGTTATGTATTATATAATTTATATGTATATTATATAATATTTCATGAAATATAATTACAAAACCTATGAAAAAATCATAATAGCCACTTTCTGTCCAGTGTTATTTATAACAATGGCAGCACACAAAACAAATTGGCAGGCCAGGCAATAAATACGAGCAACAGAGCTATAGAGCTATAGAGAACAATGCCCAAAGTCGACTGCTGCAGACAACTCAAACGTAGAACAACAAAACAACAACAAAAACAAAAAGAACAACAGCGACAATAACAACAACAACAAAAAATGTTGACCAATGCGCACAATTGGCAATTTGTGAAGTTAAGCGAAATTAATGAGCAGGCAGACGGCTAACAGTGTTGGTAAGCGGAAGAGGGAGCAGACATTACGGGCCATTTAATAGAGGCGACGTGGGCGAGAATATGGCTAAATAAATGTCGAAAAAAGCTAAAGAAAATGTCCGACAATGAACGAAGAAACCGCAGCTGAGACTTTGAATCTGACATAAAGTTGGAGGCGAGTTCTTAAGTCTCAGTCTGTTCATTAGTCACACAGGAGTTACAAGTGAGCAGTGGCTTGTGAGACAGGGACAGGGAGAGGGGGAGGGGAGGTGGCCGCCAAGGTGGTCAAGAGCAATTGGCATAAATCTTGGCGTCTTGGCGTCTTGGCTTTTTTGTTGTACCATGTTCATTTGACTTCATTTCATTTCATTTCATTTGGCTTAGCTTTTGGTGTGTGTGGGGCCCAGAGCCAAAAACAATGGCGCTTTTGATGTTGCTCAATGATTTTTAGCGGTTTAACCTTGGGCTTATGAATGGTCCATTGTTTGTACCCCACCCCCCAATCCCCTCTCTAGGCTGGCACCACAATGTGGCGTTAATGCGCAAATATATGGAATTGTTTGGCATGGAGAGCCGTGCTTTGCTTTATGGCCAACCACGCTGACCATTGCCTGGCACCAAGACCAATTCAATTTGATTAAAAGGCCCCCTTCCCCCGCCCCTTTGGGCCAAGTGTTTGCTGTAGTAGCTGTTGAGCTGACACAAATCGTTTTGTGGCCATCAAATCGATGGTCACTGCATAAAAAATGATCATAAATTGATTGCAACTCGCAAGAATTGTGTGAAGAATATTCAACACATCTGCTGAATATAATGGTAAATTTATATTTATTTTATAATCAATTGAATATATTTATAAGCTAACTAAATTAAATTTGCATGTCCATGATATTAATGAGAATAATTATGCTCTTGTGCTAATTTCTCAAATTCGATGACAAATCAACAAATTACAATTTATGCTGTAAACTGATTCTATATTGATACATCAGTGGTTGCCTGCAGGCAGTTGAAAGTCTAAAGCAGAGCTCACCATTAGCCATACATATCATAAGTACTATCTGCATATATATGCACCCACATTTCCCCCACAGCCCCCTCTCTCTGCTTTACCATCTGTCTTTGCAATATGCTGCACAAAGGCTGATTAAATTGAGCGGCTCGTTAGTCGTTGCACGAAGGGACTGCTGACAATAGAGGTGCACCTAACTAAATTTAAACAAGTGGAACACTCTGAGAGTAGGGGGTAGAGGGAGGGCACTGAACTGCAGGCAAGTTGACTGACAAAGGGTTTGTCAGCTCCAGTGGCAGATTCCTCAATAGCAGCTCTGTTGCTGGCAGCTTAATAGCCGACAAACGCGCTTCTTCTTCTTGTCGTTGATGTTGTTGTTGTTGTTGCTGTTGTTGCTTGCACTGAGCAGGGTTGAGGGCGGTAAACTCTGACCCGGACACCTTTACCGTTAGCGGCCGTGTGGTCATCAGCGTACGAGTTAACCTCGATTTGAATTACGGCGCATGTAAATGCATCCCTTGTGTGACGTCAACTCCTGCAATACCTGCAGGATAAATGGCCAAAGACGCAGCAAGTACACATATACATAGTGGAATTATTCATGCAGCTGATGAAATTTGAAAGGCAGCAATTCTTTAAAGTCAAGAGACGTCGAGCGCTGGAAATCAGGCACTTGGGAAATTTGCGCAAATGCTGAAACAGCTCATAAATAAACGCAACAACAACAACAACAACAAACTGCTGTTATATATAAATATTTATATGTATATGGCATATATGAGCCTGGGCCCACGTGTCGTATGCGCAATAATTAAGTTTCAAATGCCAAAAGGCAAAGTGACGTGTGTGTTTGTGTGTGTAGGTGGTACAAAGGGTCCCACAGGGTAAAAGCTACAATAATAGCAACAACAACAACAACAACAACAATTACAACAACAAGAATACAAGTAGCTATGCTCGACAACAAGTTATACATTGGGGAGTTGCGTTTGTAAAGGTTTGCACAAAGCTTATTGGAAAAGAAACCTAGCGAAATTTCACATACGAGCTTAAATATTAATATTCTATCAAATATTCTTATTTATTTATTTATTTTATTTTTTAATTTGCTTTAGATAGGTGCTTATAGACACACATAAATATAAATCAATAAATGACACTGATTTCAGTTTATGACCATTTTCTTATTCACCAATCTAAAATTAGTATACATGCATATGCCCTTTACCAAACATTCTGTACAGGGTATATACGCAACATACACTTCCTATGAGCAAATATTTACTCGCCAATATAGTAACATAGAGATATAAACAATATGTTTCATGAAGCTGGCAAATCAAATGCCACAAAGCGCTGGAAAGTGCAGTTAAGCAGTTGAACAGTTGGAACCTACCACAGAACCACAGTTAGAGCCACATACAGATGTATATTGAGCCACCGAGTAACCACAGAAGTCTGCAGCAGGTCGCTCTCTAACTAGCAACAATAAATAATACAAATTTATGCGTTACCTGCAAAGAAAAACTTTTTGCTAACAATCAACTTTTGCACAACAAACTTTTATATATGTCTTTTGCGCTATCTCCCTCTCTCTCTATCTGTCGATCTTTAGCTGCATCTCGCTCTCACTCACACACAAAGAGAGAAGAGAGTTTAGTGGTAACATCAACTTCATTGCCATTATAAAGTTGAACAAATAAAATTTATATGCATTGCAAAACGCATCAAGCAAAACAGGTAACAAGGGGTAAAGTTCAAGGGGTTGAATATGTGTGTTTGTGTCTGTGGGTGGCAGGGTGTGGTGTGTACCCATGCAAAGGGTATTTTATGCTGCACATTGCGTCTGTGAGTAAAAAACAATTACGACAGCATTTCTGCGCAGTTTTGCGGGCATTCTGTGTGCATTTCTCAGTTTACTCTAACCGTAGGGGCTTTAACATATATCAAAGTCTTTTGGCAAATGTATGCCAACAAATATTTGTGCATTTAAATGTGGTGTAAATTGTAGGAACCTAACAGCAGAAGTACATTAATAATCTTGGAGACTGTAAATACATAATATAAGCCAATGCAAGTATGAACTTAATTATCTCAAAGAGTTCAACAATTAATGGTTACTGAGCTTTCAAGTCTCAGAATAGATCCGCAATAAAATAAATGAACAAATAGAAAAATATATAAAATATATAATATATAAAAATTTGTGTTTAAAATGGATATAAATCATTGTAGATATGAAGTTATATACATGATACCATAAAAAGATATATTTTCACTAGATTTTGAAGCGTATTTACAGTTTGTTATATTAACAATACTGTTTACTCAATTTACTTTTATTTATTTGTCAAAGTTTTCGAGCAAAGCGCACCAAAAAGTGAAACGCTTTTGAAAATTCTTTTTTCCTTTGCTCTCTTTCTTTATGTTGCAAGTTTGGTTCCAGTTACAGTGGCAGTTGCAGATTTTAGTTCCAGTTGAGCTTTGGCATCCGTTAAGATTTTTCTTTTTTTATTTGTGCCACTTTCTGGGACTAACTTTTATCATTTTTTCTATACGTCAAAGTTGTGTGTGGCGAATAAATATTAAAAACATGCAATTGTCATGCGTGGCGTATGCGCAATGCATAGTGAAGAAGAAAAAATACATAGAAGGCGCCGCAAAGCAGGCAGTGAAAAAACTGAAAAGTTAGCTAAACGTGTTGCAGGCCACAGCTGAACGTATAGAGGCGGGGAGCTGGGGGCAATATAGAAGAGTAGAGAAATAGAGAGAGAGAGAAATTGCGAGTGCGAATTTCGTTATTGGTTTTGTATATTGGTAACCATTGCTGCAACTGACTCACTGCCAGCTAATAAATAAAAGCGCGCAGCGACGCAGAGCTATCAACTTGACAGCTTGCTTGCCACTTGATGCCGCGAATATGACAAACAGCCAGACAGACTCTGAAGTGAAGAGGTGTGCATCTAGAGGGGACAGAGGGGGAACTGGCTGTCTTGGCCACACTTTAGCACTCAGCAGCAAAAGTGTCTGAAGCGCAAAGCGTTTTTAATAAGCAGAACTTGGATGAAAGCAAGCAGACAAACAGACAGAGTGACAGACAGTTCCTCCCCCCACCAACCCCCCCTATACTCAACAATAGCATTTGCTGAAAAGCGCATAAAGTTGAGCGCTGGCATCGCAGCAATTGATGCAGCTGCCTCCCAAGTGCTCCTAAGCGCTAAAGGTGATAAATTTGCTACCCTCTATGGCTTGCAGTCAGCTGTGGCAGCGGCAGTGTCATCAACAGATGTGCAACTCAGCTCAGCCAGCAATTAAATGCAAAGCATTTCTCCCCCAGTTTGCAATTTATGATTTGGCTAGAGCTGAAAGCCAGCATTTGCTTCCCGTTGCCAACTGCAGTCCAGTCATAACTCATCAGGCATTAGCATCTGATAGTTGAGCTGCCTGTCACAGGATTAAACATGGCGATGGAGCAACCCCAACCTGAATCTTGTTTAGTCTGCTTCTCTTTTCACTATTTGCATAATTGGATAAGGAATCAGTAAGAAAAATACTTTGTGGACGTTTGAAAATTTGCTAAAAATCCAAATTGCATCTTTTTTAAAAAATATTAAAGATATTCAGAAAAAGAAAACTATTTTTATTGGAAAATAGTCAAATAATGAAAAGGTTAAAAAAACATTTTTATTATTTGAATATACATTTTGAATATGGGACTTTAACTTTTCACTCATTAAACCAAACGAAGTTAAGATCTTTGACAGCTTACATACCAATTTAAAAATTGTATATATATATTTCTACGCTGCTCTAAAACTGAAATTAATTAGGCAAGTTTACGGAGTAAATTGCAATGCTTTGAGTGCACTTGAGCGGAGAGCGCACAAAGCGCAGCTGTTAACTATTACTAAGGCTAATTTATAAGCTCGTGGTACTTAATGTCCTGCTCGAAAGCTGCTAGATGTCTCAAGTTCAGTTCTTGGCCCTTTATATAGCCGTATCTTAGTGTATAATTCGCTCAACTGGTTTGCAGTTCAAAAGCGCTGCTAAAACCGCAGCGCGGACTAAAAGTTTACTTTGCATAGATAAAGCCACAGAAATACTTGCCAACTTCTGTTTATATGTGTGTGTGTGTGTGTGTGTGTGGCATGTGGCAAGTGGCAGCGGCATGTGGCCAAAAAGCGCAGTCATGAGCAGCAACCTGACGCGGCAGCCAGCCAACTGGTCATAAAGCCAAAGAGTGTCAAATTTATGAACGCCTCAAATTTCAAACTGCAACTCGGCAGCATTACGGCCAAGGGGCAGGCAACTGCAAGCGGCAGCAAGCAGCGGCCAGGGCAGCGGGCAAGAGCTTGATACGGCTGGCTCCTGCTGGATCCTGCCTGTTACCGCTTGTTGGCAGTTGGCTGCAGCGCGGGTTATGCAAAGTTTAAAGCCTGCTTTTGGGCGAAAAACACAGACCGCAAAAACTTTATGCTCAGCACAGTACAAAACACAAAAAAGGGGTAGCAAAATAAAAATAACCGAAGCCAAGCCCAAAAACCAAAATGAATTTTCAGTGTTGCCAACTTTTTGCGGGCTTGTTGCTGCGGGCACTTCCAACACACACACACACACACAAACACACACACATAGTGAGAACGAGAAAAGTTACGCATATTTTGCAGTACACGAAATGCAGCCTCGCCACGCCCCGCCCCCTCCCGCACCGCCCACAACTCTTTGCCAGCGTTAAGCGCTTGCCATAAATTCATTTAGTATGGCAACACTGGTCATAAATTTGCTGCTATCGATTTCAGAGGAAATCCGACGAAACAAAGAAAAAACAAATAGCAAAAAAATGGTAGCTAAGCTAAAAGCCAAAGGCGATAAAATAGTTGTTGCCCCACGATACTCTGCAGCATTCAAGAGAGAGTATCAAAACTTTGCCTTGAAGTATGTAATGAAATATATATTTTTAAACTGTATACAAATACGATACACCTATGCAATTATTTATTGAGCATCATTGAAAAATATGTAAATATTATTTATTTCTATTAGTTCTCGATAAACAAAGGGTATCACTATTTCAGTATCTTGGGAGTTGATTTTTATGTTGTGATTTTTTGTTAGCTTTCAGCTGCTGTAATTTCGTACAATAAATCACATTTTGTGTTGTACAGAGGGGCGAGGGGGCGTGGTCAAAGAGTTTGGGCTGCCAAAACATGCTAACAATTTAGCGCAGATGGAAACGCAGCGGAAACGGAAATCAAAACGCCATTTGAGCAGGAACCGAGTCGGACTCAATTTGCGATTCAATGTTGGTGGCGGGGGCGGGGGCGAGGGTTCAGGTTTACTTTATGTTATGTTATGAATGTTGCATCAATTAAAGCGACAAGGCACAAGGCACAAGGTGAATGGCGAATGGCGAAAGGCAACTTGCGACAACTCATTGAATGAGCTGCGTCTCATTATGTGCAAGTCTGATGGCCTTTTTTGGGTTTTTGCACTTAATATTAATGAGTTGCTGGGAAATTAATTTCTTGACTTTCACTTGCCCCGCGCGCATCAGGCATGCAGCAACTGCTGTACACTCAGAAAAAAATGAGACCTAGAATTTCTAAAAACGCCGAAAGTGCATTTTGAAAGCAATCTTCTTTTTTTCTAAATTACATAGCAGATTTTCTTTTCGAAAATGTGTAAATAAAATATGCATTAAATTTCTAATACTCATGGCGATTTGGTACAGCTTTTTTCTGAGTGTTGCGCCGTCCTTGCCACTTCCAAGTGGGTCAACGTCAATTTCCGTCAGTGGACGGTGCGGCGGCCCTGGTGGAGCCAACGCTTGGACACAGCTCATAAATATTCCAGAGGCACGCGCTCTGTGGCGCTTGCAATGCCAAAGTGGGAAAACGAGGCGACAAAGTTGCGGACCATGTTCGAGACGGCAAAGGCAAACGCAAAGCGTGGTTGGCGAGACGGGGGCGGGGGCGGACTGAAAGCGGGCAAACATTGATTGAAAATAAATAAATTCGTGTGCGCTGCACTGAGACCGAGCTGCTGCTGCTTCTGCTGCTGCTGTGGCATAAGGGTTACTCATGCGATCCGCTGCAGATACATATTTAATTCGACGAACTTTTTAAATGAAAGAGTAAAGTGGTGAGATTAAAAGTGACATTGAAAGCAGGGACCGAAAATAGCTGTTATGCAGCAAATTTATATAAAGTATAAAAATCAATGCTAAGGATTTGGCTAGAATAATTTTGGGAACACCAATCGATTTGATGTATTTGAGTAACTATTATTTTTGATTTATATATTTATATTGAAAGTACTTGTTAGAGTTTTGTCGTTAGTATTATCCAAAGTTTTACCGATTACTTATCCCAGATCATAAATCTTAGTTGATTCTATAATACTTTTAGTTTTATAGGGTATTTTTGTTGTGAGCATACTGCACTCGAATAGCCCGCAGCAGCATACAGCTATTTAAGCTCCCGAGTATTTCGGAAACATAATTTATGCAATTTTTTGTCTCTTCCTTCCCATTGGCATAATTTCTTATGTTTCATTTTAACCGTTCGCTTATCTGCCATACAAAGTACATATGTATGTGTGTGTATTTAATATATGCATATTTAATGACAGTTTATTGGGATTTTGCCGTTTGCAGCTTGAGCTGTGGGCATTGCAATTTATTGATTTTGTGTTTTATTTAATTTTTCATCATTTCTTTAGACGTTTATCTTGTGATACATGACGTTGCATGTTTCGTAGAGCGAAAGATGTTTTAAATAAATGATGATGGGCTTGAAAAGCGACATTTAAGCACATTTCGTGTTGACTGAATTTCTCAAGAAATTCTTTTCATCAATCTGAGATGAGACCGAGACACGATGGGAATCAATTTGGGTTCATTGGCTTATAATACTCCTGTAGCAGCTCCCCATATCATTTCAATAAAGTGCATCTGGCGCCGGTTTGTTTGTCTGCATAGTTTACAGTTTAGAGTTTACAACCAGTGGCCAAAAAAAGTTGTGACTTGTTTTGCTTTGGCTTTCGCTTTGATTGCAATTTAATTAAAAAACTTTTGAAACCCATGTATTTCTGACTTTTGCAGCTTAAAATTATCTGTTTCACATGGCTAATTGAGGGGAATGGGGGACGTTGCAGGAGTGGGGGATTTGAACCCATCTCAACTGTTGGCAGCCGCAAGAGACAAAGCCACACGCTTCATTAGCTGCTTGAGTTGGTATTTGGCTTATCGGCTGCTATTTCAAGTATGCTTCTTCCATTTTCACTGTTATCGTACATTAAACCCCCTCAAAAAAAAAAGAAAAACAAGTGCTGTCTGTACCCCGCTACCCCTCTACCGACAGGCAGGCAACTGCACTTTGAACTTTGTGTTTACACTATCCAAAATGTATCTCGTGGTTTCCTTTCTACCCTTTTGCTCTGTTTGCTCAACTCAGTGGACCCGCTGACAATTACCCATATCTGTGAGGTCTCCCCCCCCCCTCCCCCCAGCCACTACTCCACTGTTTGAGCTGCTCCCCTTGCATTTGTAGTTGAAGTTTCCATTGTTGTTGCCGCCTCTAATGGGCTCTAATGAACTGAGAACTGGGAACTGGAAACTCAGACGAAGACTCCGACTCCGATTCCGACTCAAAGACAGCTATTGTCAGCAGGTAGATTGTGTGTACATCTCATTAGATTTTTGTTTTGGGTGTAAAGATCCTTTTGTCGAAAAGGAGTTGCATTTAAGGAATGTGCTCATGTGGAGTAATTTAATTTGCCATGTGTAGCTCAATTACAAGCCCAAGTGTGCTCATCAAAATATCAGGTAAATTTCAAGAACTTCCAAGAAATGAAGCATTTTTGTGTAGGTATATAATTAAAAGAGACGATATTAATTTTGTGCTGAAAATACGATTTTTTTAAATTATATTTATACAAAAAACTGACTTGGTAGTTGAAATAAATAAAATGTGGGCAGCTTAACCAAAAATGGTGTATGTAAAACTTAATGCTGCATTAACCCACAGGCTTTTAACAATCCTTTAAGTCTTGACTAAGCTATGACACTGTAAAATGGCCTACATGTGATTTTTTATATGATTTCCTGAATCCAAACTGAATTCAATTGCAATTTGAGTTTGTCATTTGAGGCGCAGTGCTGTGAACAGTTCTGTCAAACTGTCCATACATAATGGCCGGGTTAATTAATGTTCTGTATGTGCTATAAAATTATCACAGCTCCGTTTTTTTTTTTTTGTTTGATTGCATGTCCTTTAAACCGTGAGCGACAAAAAATGTAATTAAAATTCGCAGACAGTTGCTGGCGCGTATATATCAAATTTAATAATTCATCCGGTTGGGCAAATGTTTGCATTAAATTAAATTCATATAGTTAAATTGCCCATGTCAGCAGAAAAGCTTCATTTATAATTTCAATATTTGCACTGCTCATTTGCATCGTGTCTGACGTGTCCTGCCAAACGGATAATTGTGACTCAACCAATCCCTAAAAAGCCTTTCGTTACTAGTATGTAAATGTTTGCCACATGCAACCAAAGCAAATGCAATCAAAACAATTCAAATCCGTTACGCGGCTTTTGTGGGCTACAAATTGAATTTGTCGATCCTACACTCCTTCCTATTCCTACATTTGACCATATTTCATGTTTTGTGCATGCTCCGCAAATATTTGTTTAAATATTTTCGCTGATGTTTAACATGTTTGCAATCGTTTTAATTCTGTTGTCTTTCCTGTTGCCCTTTTGTTGTTTGGCTGCTGTGTGTGCATTTTATGGTCATTTTAATGGACACGCCCCAAGCGCCCATCGCACATAGGACATTTGGACATTGAACATTGCAGTGCGTTGACATTTCGCATTTTGTTGGCTGCCATTTGACTGCATTTGACAGTCCTCCAAATTGGTTTTGGCCCCAAATAAATTCACGCTGCGGCACACAAAATGACAATTTTTGCAGAAATATGTTATATGCACTGTAACCGTTTGGTTGATCAAATATTATTACACCATTAAGATTTATTAGCCTCGTTTACTCGATTTTCACATTTGCATATAACTGAGGATTATGAAGCGACTTTATATTCAATCCAATAATAATATATATGGAGCAAGGATAAAGGCATGAAAATTTATAATTAAATTAAATTTGACAGCTTTAGGTGTTTCGAGTAATTTATTATTATCTTTCTAATTCCATACTAATGGGTTCTTTTATTTATGAGAACAACATAAAGCAACTATTTTAAATATATGTACATTAAATTTAAATAAATAGTTGGCGTTAGTAAAAGTGTCAAAATAAACAAGTTAAATTAATGTACTTTAATTATAAATAACCATTCTTTTAGAAAAGTTTTTTTACTCTATTTAAAAGTAGCTTGATTTGCTATAACATTAGCATAAATTCTAAATAATTCATATTGTGTGCTGTGTAATTTTGGCAGGAGCACATTATTTAACTGGCAAGGTGCAAGGATATCCAAAAGTTTGGTGTACCACAGATAAATTGTCTTTCAGGTTTTGCTATTGTTATTGTTATGGCTGCTGGGTTGGCGTCTGCTGGCCAAAAGGCAGCCGCAGAACAACGTAAACATTGTGCCACATTTTCATGGCAACTTCACAGAAAACCAGTCCACACACAAATTAATGCCATAAACTTGGCAGAGTGCTGTTGGCAGTTGTTATTGTTGTTGTTGTTGGTGTCCTTAGGGGCAGCTACTTTGTAAGTGGGTCAAAGGGTTTTCAGTTGTAGTTCTAGCAGTAGTTTCTGTTTTTCGTAATGTCATAAACATAGTTTCCAGTCAAATCAGCGCCAACAGTTCTAGTTAACAATTCAATTAAGGCAGCGACAAAACTTCAAATTAATTATAAATCAAATTTGTCCATAAACACAAATCTAGACGAGTCACGTTGAGCAATTTATTGCAATTTCTAGCTGCAACACTGTGCCATATGAATTGTACGGCTATGAAAATTGTATATTCCAAACACATGAGTCTGCTATTGATTGACGAGCGCGCAGCGGAGGGGTCTGGAGCGAGTGCCTCGCCAGACAGACGATCGTATAATGTAAATATTTGCTCATGTCGCTGTTGATTTGACCAACAAATTGGTCACGATCGTTAAACAGACGCCGGCTTGTTGTTATACCCTGTACCCATTTAAAATTACCAAATTTAACGGGTATATATATTAGTGATCAGGCTTTATGCACAAGAGATCAAGAAAAGTGATTAAAAATATTGGAAAAAGTAATTTTCAGAATTATGTGCTGAAATTTGGTATATAAACACTCTTAAATGCTATCTCTGTGGACTACAAATTTTAAAACGATTAGACAACAAACTCGAAAGTTATTTCGTAATCAGTTTTTCCTCTAGAGAGTGATATTCAAAGCAACTTTTTAAGTAACTACGCATATAACTTAGAGCTTGGTACAGGGTATCTTCTAGCTGAGCTATCTCGACTAGAACAGTCTTATTTATTGTAGTTGCTGCAGCTGCTGCTGTTTAGAGTGGGTTCGATGCACGGGTTCAACTACCTCTCTCTCGCCAGAGCAGTGTATAACGGAGTAGTCTGGTTTGTTGGGGGCGTTAAGGCAAGTTCAATGCTTTGCCATTTGCCATTTGCCAATTGCTATTTGCCATTTGGCAGCGGAAGTGCCGACAGTTGTCAGGAGTGGCTCACATAATGGGAATTGCAGCTTCGCACAGACCACACAGTGTGAAACAAGGGGTTATTCAGGGGGAGGGACTTACGGAAAACTGCAACACATGTAGGCGGGCTTCAAGTACGGGTGCTTTACTGTTACTTACATGCCCATTGGTGTCTTCTAATGACTTCTTCTCTGCGCTTACCTGCAACAGAGTAGAAAAAGATACAAAAAATATGCATTAGAATTGTTGTAACTGTTGTTATTGCGCTTAACTTATACGAGGGTTCAAACAAAGTTGCAACTGTCGGCGAAAGAGAGAAGCTTCCTGGCTGGAATGTAGAAACCTTTTTTGTTGCTTACGAGTACATTTCAAGCGCCGGCAAACTTTTTATGCCTCGAGTTCCTCGAGGTACCCAACAATTATTGCAAGTTCTCAGTAAAGTGCTTTATCTTCGAGTTCCTTGCTTCAAGGGCTCGAGAATGCCACCCAGGGGCTGCAAGCATATGAAAAGTGATCCACTTACTCGACTCTTGCCCATGCAAGCAGTTTAATATGCCTCAAGATATTCCAATCAAGAGGCAGCTGAAGATTAAGTTTAATTTCCTTTGAACTACGCTTTAATGCACCCACATATGGAATGCGCATGATAAATGAGTGTGGATTACAAATACTAAAAATCCGAAAAACGTAAGCTCCCTAACTTTAAATGTATAATTAATAAAGATAACAAACCATGACTAAAATGGTCTTGGATTTGAAAATCGGATCAGTTTTGACAAAGTTATGTCACTTTGAAGTCTGGGAGACTTGAGAACTTAACATCTTGTCATGATTTTCAACATGAAATCCAAAATTTTTAAATTTTTCAACTTTGAATGTAGGTTTGTTTGGGATGACAAACGTTTATCAAAATGACATCGGAATTGATAATCGGTTGAGAATTGACAAAGTTATGGGAATTTCCATCCCAGGAAATCGGAATCTTTACATGTGAAAATGGGCAATTCCATAAAATTGAATGCTTCACGTAAAGATTAAATCTAAAGTTGGATACATATAATAGCTACAGCTGAAAATACTTTTCATGACTCGAATACCATATGAGCTCAGAGTTTGCAAAGACTCTACTCATAATTGAGATATATTGCGACACACTAACCGTAAATGATTTGTATGCAAATATATTGTTGCAATCTGAACTAAACTCCAGGGAAATAGCTAGAAAATGTTCGACAACATTTACTGATCAATCTTTGGCAACAACAATAACGAGAGTAATACGAACAACACTTTACCCGCCTCAATAGTCAATCAAAAAGTTTTTACGCAAATTCCCAACATAATCATAAGCAGCAAAAGCGCAGCAGATACTCGACTAACAACCACAGGCATAATCTATAAATGTGAGTGTGTGTGTGTGTGGGTGTGGGTGTTGCAACTTGTTGAGTCATCTTTCAGCATTTATTTTAGTATGCACAATAGCTGGTCGTCTTCTTCTTCATCTTGGGCTGCCAAATGGGGCATCAATCAACAGGCAAAACGGATCCAATAGACTTCTAACTGACGCGTCGCTGTCCTCACTTGGGCGTTGTTGTCAATGTAATGTTGTCGTTGCTGTTGTTGTTGTTGCTGTCTGGTTGTCTGGTTGCCTTGCTGTAAGTAGTTTTCACTGCTGCTTGGGCGCTTGGCAACATGTTGCCATGTTGCTGCGCATGTTGCTGCCTCAAATGTTGACAAGTGAAATGCGTGGCACGTTTACAACTTTAATTGCGATTTAATGTAATGTATAACATTAAACTCAAGCTGTCGCTGTCGCTCGCTGCTTCCCAGAGTCCTATCAAAATTTATTAGCAACTTTCACGCAAACAATGCGCAGCATTTCAACTTTTCAAGCTGCAGACAGGCAACAAATTGTTGCATTAATTTGTTTTTTTCGTTTTCGTTTGTTTTATCTGCAACCACAACAGCTTCTTTTGGTAATAGCTAGTGGTTGCTGTTGTTTTTTTTTTTTTGTTGTTGACGGTTCACCGCGTGGGCGTCAATTTGCGGGCCTTAATTTAATTATTGCACAAGCGCCTGAAATAAACGCAAATAATATAAAAAAAAACAAAAAAAAACAAATGACGCATAAAAACGCAGCAATTGAAATTGTTTTTTAATCAAGACAAAAAGGCAATTAAAGTGTGCGATTGAATTATGCATGCCACATGTGCCCCGACCTGCTGCAAGTTTATTTTTTGTTGCCTGCTGCCAAACTATTTTATAATTGCCACAGCAATGACAGCAACAATAAACGTTGCAAATACGTTGTTGAAAATAGCCAACAAAAAATAATGACAACATTGCTACTAATTACAGCGCTGATTTGTTGTTTTTTTATTCTTTTGTGCATTTGATATGATTTCTAGGAAAATGTCAATAGCAATTATCTAAAAATACATATATATATAAAGCATGTACATATTTGATTATATGTTATTGTGTTAACAAGATGGCTTTGTATTTGAAGAATTAAAAACGAATCAGCGCTGATTAAAATTCAATTTAACAGAATTATAAACTTAAATATACAAGTATATCAGTTAAACTATTCAAGTGTTGTGTAACATTAAACGTTGCTGTTAAAGTTGAAGGCACATTTATTCAGACATTTGTTGTACATTTTGTGAGCTGCATTTTGAAGTCAATTGTTTGCAACACTCGCAAATTGAATTGGAAAGTGTGAAACGCCTTCGCTTTCGCAATTGCCGGCAACGGCGACTGGGCCAAGCCCCATTCTGGCCAACAAATTGGCAACAAATTTTCCGATTCACAAAACTGTAAACGCACAGAAATAATATGCAAAATGCCGATGCCGCAGACTGACAGACAGACAGACAGACAGGCGAGTAGCGGGGAGAGCAGGCCCAAGAACACAATGGGAGAGGGGGGTAAGCAGGGGGGAAAAACATGCCACACAGTTCAGGCATTAAACCGAAAAGTCACTCAAAAGTGGGCACGCGACAATTAGCACATCATTGACACATGTGCAACATACAATACACACACAAACACACAGATACAAAACACACACTCACAAGAGAGTGGGGAGAAAATTGGTCTGCGATCTTTTCATCGTTGTCTGTTGGAGTATTTTTGTCGCCTTGCATTGCCGAGAAATGGAGCATTTTATGCTCCAATAAAAATAATTAAGTGGCGTAATTGATAATGACTTTTTTGTTTCTTTCTCATTTTAAATTTCTTTATTTTTTGTTCAGTTTGTGTGTTTGTTTGGCTTATGTCATAATTTTTGTGTATTTTTCTTGTGACTTTTTTGACAGCCTGGGTGTTGCTGTCTGTCTATCTGTGTGTGTGTGTATGTTTGTGTGTGTGAAGCGTGACAAATTTATGGAAAGCGATAAGCGAGTCGTATTCAATTTCAACGCTTAGCTGCAGGAAGTTTCAACATGCAAATGAGCAGCTGAGTGAACAGCAAAATGATCAATGATTATTGATAATTACACATATTATTATTAAATATATCTGTTGGATCGCTTTGTTGCTGAATGAGATACATTTCACGATCTGTACAACATGAGCAGTCTAGCATGTAAACAGCTAATTAAATTTACTTTAAAATTAACAAATATTTGTTTATACTCAATTCTTCTAATTTCCATATTTATATATATATATATATATATATATATACCGTTTTTTATTAGTAATTGGTTTGGACTTGTCAAGTCTAAAGCTGACAGATTGTTTGGCTGTCTATTGGCACGTTGCCAGTAAAATATGAATCTAATTCCTAGAATTACAAGCATTCAAAGTGAAAAATATGCGCTGCAAAATGACAACATGAAAAGTTCTAAAACCAAATTCCTTTAGTTAAGAAATATTTAATGACATCATTAATGCGTGTTTTACATGTTATTAGGCATTTCAAAATACTCAATGCTTTTAAATATGCTCTCAAATAATCATCACTCAAAATTAAAATTTAAGCAAATAATATTAACGTGTCAAAGTTCAGGAAAATATAATAATAAATAATAATAATAATAGAATAAGTAGAAGTCCAGCCATTCACTGATTTAGTTATAGTACAACTATAAGCAACTGATTTCTTGTCGCTTGTATTTTGGCATTGTTTTTTTTTGGCATTTTTTCGCAAGATTTTTTATACACTTGTTGAATAAACTCTTGTAGTTAGCTAGTACTATACTCGAGTTTCGTTTGCATATAGCTTGTGTTTTTCAGGCCATTGGATTGCTCAGCCCTGCTTTTAGCAGCGTTTATGAAAACTACATAAAAAATAAAGAAAAGTTTGACAAGCGTTGCAATTGACAAGAGAGTGCGATGTGGCTGCTGCCCCTTAAAGACACGAGGCAGTAAGTAAAGCAAAAATCAAAAGCAGCAAACATTTTTGAAATAAAAAACATTGAACGCACTGCGTCCACCTCCCCGATCGAGAAGTGTCTGTGACTCATCACTGGGTGGTGTAATCAGATATCTGTGTGTCTGCAGCTGTGTATCTGTATCTGTGCATAATAACATCAGTGATTTATATGAAATATATATCGTGGAAAGCAAGTAAGGATATTTTGTGGGACTTGCAAACTTTGCATGTGCAAATCTATTTGTTTAATGTCATGTGCTTAGGCTCCTTTCACTTTTCCACAAACTTTTACTCCTTGTTAATATATCCGTCTTTATTTGCAAAGAAAGTCATTCAAAGTTTCAGCTACAAATTGTGAAACGATTGACTCGCTAAACAAAATTCGGAACATTTTCATGGGGGCTGCTCACAAATTGACTCAATTTAAATATCGATTAACAACTGCTGCCGCAGCCGAAAGCTCCAACTGCCCATGCACCACTCTCCCTTGCGCCCCAGCCCCCATTTCTTAGGTATCTTGTTACAGTTTCTTTTGTAGCTTGCCGCAGCGAAGCGTGACAAATGTTTTCTTTTTTCATTATTTTGTTTTTTACATATTTTACATAGCGCCCAATGACAAAGGGCGGTCATCAATGGGTTAACGTACGTTAAGTGTTTGTAGAAACTGCATTCGATTAGGCGTCAATAAATCTTCAAACGCAACAAAAGGTCAGGCGAGCAGGCTAGCAACAACAACAACAACAACAACATGCGATTAATTAGGACACGCCCACCTCGTGCGCAACTTTCGGTTTCGTTTGCGTCTCTTGGCAAATGTATCTGACGGATACACGTATTTGTAATTCCTCGTTTTTACTTTTATTGAATGTAAATATTTGCTTAATATTTCAAGCATTTTTTTTTTTTATTTGTTTAAAGTTTTATTATTTACGAGTGCTTACATGTATCTTTGTATCTTTGAGCGCGACATTCGTAAGCGCTGTGAATGGGACTTAAAGTCAGTCAATCTTAAGGGCGTAACGAATGCAAATATTGACTAACCAACTGACAGACTGACTGACTGACTGACTGAAACTATCTCGATTCGAAGCTGAAGATACAAGCTTACAATTTATGGGCTTGTTGTCTGTTAGCTGAGCGCTTTATATCATAGAGTTGTTAACCGGGCCATAAAACCATAAACAGAAGTCAACTGTGGGTCAGCGAGTGAAAATTGTTTTTATTATCGATAGTAAAAATAATATTTGCCCCATAAAACATCTAAAACTCTATCGCCCTCGCCTTCGTTTGTGTCAAATGTCTCATCAAATTCTCTCTGCGGCTTTTTTTATGGCTCCCAGATTATAGGTTGCATCTACTCTTTTTCTTCTGCTTCTCCGCTTTTCGGTGCGTGTGGCATGTGAGGCGACCACGACACACAAAATCAAATTGCTTAATTGGGTTTGCTGGGTAGCTAACCCCTCAACCCCCCTGCCACTCCACTCCCCTCCCCACTTACTCTCTTGAAAAATTCGTTGCGTGCCGCAGACATCAAATTGCTGACAGTTTGAAGTGTGTCACACGGCGCATTTGGACATTTCTTTCAAACAAATTATAGACTCAGACCCAGACCCAGACTCTTATATCTAGCTGTTGTTGTTGCTGTTGTTGTTGCAGCTCTGCGTGTGCTTAATGAATGGGCGTAACCACGGGCAGGCATGGCATGGTAGCTTGATTATGGTGGATGCAACTTGGTGGCCATGACAAGTGTCTGGCCAAGGCCTCCTGATCGTCTTGATCTTGGGTCAGAGTTCGTGGCTCTCCCTGATGAGTCTCAGATGTGGGCAAACTCATGCAAGCTGTCAGATGTTGCAAGCTGTGCCTAATTTCAATTCGTTTCTGAGGCTTGATCATGCATTCAATATTTAACATAAAGTTCCTTACATTTTATGGCAACAAATTCTATGTGGCAGAATTTCCTGTATTTCATCTTAAATTTAATTAAATTTTCAGCTATAGGCCTTAAGTCTTGGGTAGAAATTAAAACTCTCCTTTTTTTTAGAATTAATTAAAAAGTTAGAAAAAGTGTGCCCATTTGCGACAAGGCTTAGCGCTGGCGCTTAATCACTGCCACACCGAGTAAAAATAATTGAAAATAATTATTTTACTTGAGGCTCAGTAATCTCTTTCGCATGTTCTCTGGTTACATTTTCATTCCTTTTTTGACAAAGTACAAAGCAAAGCGAGAAAGGAAATTGACTTGTTTCACTTTTCTTTTTGCATTTGCAAGTCGTAAATCGTAAATTACGTCTTTCCACGCGGTTGCAGTTGTGAATGCCTAAAGTAAATAGTCGACAAGTTAGTATTTCATATTTAACAGTTTAGTTTATTTTTCTTACTCTGTCAATAGTCAGATGTTTTCTTGGCAAACTCTGGCCATACTGTTTGACTTGCTGCATGCTACTTACATATGAGATTGTTTATTAGTTTGAGGCCTACAACTTTGATGCCTTCTAATTTATGGCTGACTTTACTTAGCACGAATCGAAGCAGCAGCTGCCATAAATTTCGGGCTAAAGTATGACCCAGAAATCGCCGAGACTCACAGTTTCTAGTGGCTGTGGACAAGTGCTGGCAGTCGCTGTCTGTGGCTATGATTTAATTATGCAGCAAATTAAAAGCACGTCCAAATGCCCCCCAGCCGACTGTACTGCAAATGCATTCAAGGGGGCATAAAAAACGTAGCTGACGGATGGCCAAGAAGTAGCTGAAGCCACCACACAACATGTGTCTAACCCCGGGCAGAAGCGAAAAGTTCATGCAACGTCAGACGAGCCATCAACAACAACATCAACATCATCAACATCATCAACATCACCAACATCATCATCATGGGGCAAGTTCCCAGTAGTTTGTGAAGCTCACATAAAAACTGACATAAATTCAGTTAGCTGCGTTGCATACAAAAAGAAAAAAGACTGAAAAAAAAAATAAAAGCAACAATAATGTATCCAAGTATCTAATAGATATCATCTTGATGCTCGTCGCCAGTTGCCGGCAACATTGTATAATTGACTGCATGCCTAACTGACTGACTGAGTGACTCTCTCTGAATGAATCAATGCGTGCTGCACTTGGCAACTTCAGCAAACTGCAACGGCTACTGTGTACACCCAATGACTACATAGATACTCAGATACTTAGATACTCAGATACAAATAGATAGCACGTTTGAATCTGAAGTTGAACTACGGGTCTGTGCAGCGCATCGAATGTTCGCCCGCATATTCAATCAGTTTACATCATGGCGAGATTTTGAAAGGGGCTTCGCTTTGAGTTTCGGTTGTCAATTAAAATACCCAGAATTTTAATAGCAGCAATCAGAGTGTGGGCGAATGCACTGATGGGAAATTCACATAGAACTGAACTACTCTTCAAGTGAGTTTGTCAGCAAATATTTGAAATAAATGAGTTTGTCACTAATGCTCTTGGATTACGTGTGAGATATGTGATGAAATATTGCATTGTTGCTTGTGGCTTGTGACCAACAAATAAAAGAACTCAATAAATTACTCAAATGATATAGGGGCATGAAGTAAAAATATAAAGTGTGAACATTTCATTACAGATATTTTAATAGTCTGCGAACTGCCCTTCTAGAACTTTACACCCCATAGCTTTGTCAAAACTGTACCGATTTTCAATCCCGAAGCCTATTTTGCCAAGATTTGTCGTCTTTAACAATTCTACATTCAAAACTGAGAAATTTATGATTTTCGGATTTCATGTCTAAAATCACGACAAGATGTTTAGTTCCCAATTCCTTAAAAATGCCCTTCCCAGACTTCAAAGTGCCATAACTTTGTCAAAACTGATCCGACTTACAATCCCAAGGTCATTTTGGCCATGGTTTATATGCCATAATAATTCTACTTTCAAAGTTAAGAAAATTTATAATTTTATCCCAATTTTAAAAACTTCTAAAATTCATTTTTCAAATTTTTAACTGCTATTATCTTTTGTCTTATTGTTTAATTTTACATCTAACAGTGGAGCAGTTAAAGTTCTCTAACAATCCATGACAAAAGTAGTGGTAAAGAAATGAATGCACTCATTTGAATTGCAACTCCCTAAGAACATGTTTTTCCGATGTGCACAGCTCGTTATTTACATCCATTCAAGCAAGTTTGTATTTGACTCCGATTTTAATGATGGTCACGTTGTTAGTTTTGTGTTTTTTTCGGAACACGAATTTGTCGCTTTTGCATTTGCAGAATATTCTGTTGAAATTTTCATGAATTTGGCTGCAACTTTTGTTGTTGTTGTTGCTGGCATCTTTTTCTCAATTGGCTTCATTTGGCTGCTCGACATGCGCGTTGGGCTTCATTAACTTTTGTTTTTATTTCCACTGTGCTTGATGTTTTTTTTTTGTTTTTCGTTTTTCTGTTTGCTAGCATTTGAATTTTGCTTAGATGGCAGCCAGCCGGGCGAACATATTTAATGGATTGCCAAAAAGTTTCGACCTAGCTAAAGTGGAGACCCGAAAAGTGTGTCGTCAAATCAAGCGAGAAGTGTGCAAGGAGATGGGGGAAAAGTCGGAAAATCTTTGAGTAACTTTGTGTGCTGCCTCCTACATTTTATCTTTCCCACCCGCTCTCTCTCTCTCTCTCTTGTCAGGTAGTACTAAGTGCAGGCCTTTTGTTTATGCCAGCGGCAAATTGCTTTGTTTATACTTTTGTGTACCTAGTTGTTGTTTCATGTTTATTACAAGTAAAAAGTGGCACTTGCACTCGCAGTAACAGCTACTAGCAGTAGAAGGGTGAGAGAAGAGGGGAGGGGAGGGTGGGGAGGGGGTGTTGCTTGTGGAGGAAGTGTGGCATTGACCGGGCCATTGAACCTCTGCTGTTGATGCAACTTTTCCGATTACAGAATGCAACTACTTTGTAGTACAGGAAATTTTCAAAGAGCGGCAAAAACTTTTTCAAGGTGTCATTCGATTTATTGATGCCTTTTAAACTAATTGAAAGAAACATGAAACAAAGGGGCAAAACAATTAAAAGTGCAAGTTAAGAGTGGAATCGGAATTCAGGAAAACAAATTAAGTATGCATATTGTTGCGAGGTATTTTTTTACTGAAATAAACTAATTTTTGTAGTCTATAATCTATTGTAAAGCTTTGAAAATAAAAAAAAATTTATTATTGTTATCCTAATTACAAGCTGTCAACTTGTAAATAGCTAAGGCTATTTTCCTACAAGGAGAAAGGTCGAATCTTTCATCTTCTTTAGCCTTAATCACTCAATCACTTAGACAACTTTTATGCGAGCAAATTTCGGAGCTACTTTCTTAATTGTCACGTCATTTTGTACAGGTCTCAATTTTGAGTACAAAAGATTTTGCTTTCCGGAATGCTTTTGTTTTGATATAAATAAATCATTCAATATATAAATATATAAGATATGCCCATATACATATTTACAATACGAATTGAAGTCATTATGAAAATATTAAGCTGTTCTGTTTGTTATGCACAATCGTAAAAATGAATCTGTATATAATAAGTATTATTTGTATTATTAATTTTCTTAAATGAGTCACATATACGAGAATACATTTATCTGAATTTTTCACAATAATACAATTCAAATATAATGACTCCATTAAATAAATCTGATAGCTGTTTCTGAAATAAGGCTAATCCGGTCAGGTTAAATTAATTATATATCGACAATGTCCAGCGTTTTTTTTTCCTCACCGATTTCGACAGTTTTTCGGTTGTCTGCATAAGTGTCAAAAAAAACATTATATAACGATAATCTGCATATGACGACATTATACGCTGCCTAACCGCATTAAAACTCCCCACACCCCCAACGAACAACATGAAAAACACTTACAACAATTTCTCAACACTTGAAAACAACTTATTCATGTCACTTTGTCGTTTTGGGCCATGTTTGAACGTGGCTTTAACGCACTTTTGGCAACGAACTCAAGTGAAGTCTGTAATCGGATTCGAAGTTCGATTTTGTTGGTCGTGTACACACTCTTGAGCTAATTTGTATTGGCAAAGAGACCACACAGCAACAACAGCAACAACAAATGTACCAACAACAATGCAACAAGTATAAATAAAAGAAAAACTCGAAACTGATTAATGAGCAATGTGTAGAAGAAAGAAAAGCCGTTCTTGGGTAAATTGAAAAGCCAAACGCATTGGGTACATTTTCTTTTGTTGTTCCTGTTGTTGTGTATTGATATTGGCCGGCAGCTTGTATTTGTGTTTTGTAAGAACAAATGATGTGCCGGCCAATTGGACAGGCGGCAATCAAAATGAAGTTACGTCCACGTGGCCATTAATCAACTCTTAGCCATGGCTTCAATCCGTTCCAATCCGTTTCTATAGCAGCCAAAACACGGCCAAAATAAGAAGAAACGATTTAAAAACAAATTAATAGTGGCGCAAACAACAAGAACAATTTTCGGGGCAACTGGGCAACTGGGCACCTGGGTAAAGGGTAAGGGGTATTGAGGAACCGGGTGTTTCTTCCAATGTTTAATTAGTTTGCTGAACAAAAGGAACGTTCTCATTATTGTTGTTGCTGTCGAGTTTGTTGTTGTTGTTGCTGTTGCTGTTGTGGCAACCGCAGGCGCATTGAAAGAGTGTCTGACTTCCAGTTCAATTAAAGCCACAAGCTTTGAAAAGGGAGAATAAAAACTAAAACTTGCACTTTGAACTTTGGCCAAAAACTGTTGGGCTTTCAGCAAGCGAGAAAGGACGAAAATATATATATATATATAGAGAGAGAGAGAGACAGAGAGAACTGCCTGTAAGTCTGCCAGGAGTGCAGCCCCAGGCACAGATCCTTTTGTCAAAGGACACGGGCCATAAACAATGAGTAGCTGCTGAAAGCCCGCCCGAAAGCCTTCCATTTGCAAATAATTAAAATTGTGCGGCCAGCACAAGAAGAACACTGTGAAAATGTAAAAATGTGCCGGAAAATTGTGTGCAAAGCAAAAACACAAAAATGAGAAGAAACAAAAAAAAGGAAAACAAATTAAACACACAATACGAGGGCGCAGAAATAAAATAGTAAAAATTGCTGTTAATGCAAATAAAATGCATAAATACACAAAAGTGAAAAACAAAATGGAATTTTAATTTGCGGCATGCAACAGATTTAATACTCTGTCAGGCAAATTAATTAAATTGCTGTTTGAAACAGTAACTTTATCTAAAACACTAAATTTATTAAATAAATAATTGAAATGAGAAAACTTTTTGAGCGATTGTTAGTATTGATGCTAACATATTTGCCATCTATATAAAAATATACTTTATGCAAATATCCCGTTACTCGTTTGATGACCAACTTAGAAAACCTAATAAGAGGGTATAGAAACATATTCGCAAAGAAAAAGGCAAGAAAAGCACCCTGGGGAGCAACTGGGGCAGCGTGGTCTGGCGGGGGGGCAGGGGGCTACCGAGCTGCGGGTTGTCGCACAGAAATTTTTAGTTAATTAAAACTAAAAGTGAAAATGCGCAAATTGCGGGTAATAAAAAGCGCTTTGGGCTGCCCAAAAGGCGATAAACGACAGCCGGAATTTGTATAAAGGCAAAAGGAAACGGCAGAGCAATTGAAAATTGAAATTCGACACGGCAAAAAGATGGGGCGAGATCTAGTGAAATAAATGCGAAAATGTGCAATGCAGGCAGCTGCCACAAGAGCAGAAGAAGAAGAAGAAGAAGGGCGCTAAAAACAAATGCAATTTAAAATGCAAACACAACACAAAAATGAAAATGACAAAAATAAAATTTTTGCGAGAACTGTGCAAAATAAAATGTGAATGCAAAACGTAGCTGCATAAATGAGAAACAAAAAAATAAAATATCTCTGCACGTTGACAAAACAGAAAGCCAGAGAAAGGGGTGGGACTGGGGCGGGATGTTTTTGTTTAGCACAGCTGAGCTGGACAGGAGGAGTATCTCACTAACAGCAGCGGCAGCAGCAACTGGCCAACAAAGGACTTGGCTGCTGGCTGCTGCCAGGACTTTATCCCATTTAAGGTGACAAAGAATTAGCAGCGCTTGAAATGCTGCGAATGCTCGGTATCCTGGGAATCCGGCGAAGCCGGGGAATCCTATGCATGCTGAGTGCACAAAAACCCAGATGAGATGAGCGATAACAGAGATACATGCGAAATGAGAGCACAATTCCCAAAATAAAACTGCAGTCTACTAAGTGCGCTGTGTAAAATATAAATCAGTTCAAGTTTTGATAGCATACGAAAACTGAAAAGACTAATTTAGAGGTTTCAGTTATACCAAAGTATAATCTCTATCTTTATAGATCAACCCAAAACAAAGCACTAGTAAAAATAACTTTTTAGGTTGAAATTTGAGCAATTTATAAATTGCTTTATTCTAATTTATTATTTAATTAGTCAGCCGTCAGGATGACGAAAGTTTTTTCTTTTTCATATTTTGTATTATTATTAATATTTTGTATAAAGTTTAAATAATTGTTTTTCTAATTGGCTAGTAAACTCGGAAACATGCATATTTTAAGTTTGTTGCAAGTTTGAACAACTTTTGATGGCTTGTTACTCGCAATTAACTTTTGAGATTGGTTTTGGTGCAAGTTTGACGGATGCTGGGCTTAAAATAAAATTAAAGAGCTGCCGTCGAAAACTATGCAAATTTCATTCTTGTTGACCAGGAGAATACGTAAAATGCGAACACATTCGTAAGCAAATAGCGAAAGGAGGCTACAAAAAATGCAGATTAAGTCAACGACGTGCCCACAGATACAGTTGGAGGGTAATAAAGAAACCGAGCAGGAGAGAGCAGAAAAAGTAGAGAAAATGATAAAAAATGTGGCAGCCAGCTGGCGACTGCCCCACCTCTAGATATGGCTTTAACAGCAGATATACACTGTACAAAATCGGAGCTACTATTCAATTTATTGTGATATTTATTTTTAAAACATCAATTATTCCAAAGATACCTTAAAGATTTTTTAATTTTAATATTTCACTTGGTTTCAATTCCAATTGTGCCATTAATTTATTTAGGTATTAAGTTGTTACTAAAATTGTTTACTGTGTACAGAGAAAGATGCAGCTAATATACAGAGATACCAGATACAGATACTCGGTTTATGTATACACCTACCATATATTTTGTCCTACCCTCCCCCCCGCTCACGGAGCCCTTGCATGACAATTAGGTGCAAATGAGTTGAAACGCATGGAGCTTGGCAATGGATCTGCATCTGCTGCTCCAGCAGGGCCAACAACACCCTTGAAAAAAAAAGATGAAGGCGTCAGTTGCCTCTGGGGCCTGCTGCAAAGCCACAGCCCCCTCCCCCGCCCCCGCTTGCCTCTCGTCGTCGCATAAAATAGCAGACCAAACAACATTTTTCCATGTTTATTTCAATTGCATTTGTCGGCGCAACGACGCCTCTGTGAAGGGGAGGGGCTGGCTGCGCTGAAGTTCTCGAAAATTGCGTAAAAATAAAGAAAAAAGAAATGAAGAAAAATGGAAATTATGAAAAATGCCAAGTGAAGTGGTTTTCAACTGAAGGCGTTACTGAAAAATCATCATTAAAAATTAGCTGCACTAATTTCTGTGAAAATTGGGTCACGAAGGGGGTGGCAATAGAGGAGGGGGAGAGGGGAGGCAGTTGAATAGGCGGTGTGGGGAGCGTGTGCCAAGTCAATGAAGCCACAGCCGCTTAATTGTTTTAATGCTTTGAATTAATTGAACGGCAGCACAGCCAAGCACCCCGTGACTTTTCCCCTGCCCCAGTAAGCTGAAAATGCAGCTGCTGCCACTGCGTTGTTTACTTGCGCCAAAATTTCAAACGGCGGGCAATGTTTGAAGTGTGCTCCACTCCCACTCTCTAGAGACTGTCGAGAAGCAGCTACTGAAGCAGAAGCAGGCAATAGACTGATTCCAAAAGTTGCAACAACTAGTAGGAAGGGGCAGAGGGGGGAGGAGAAGTGTAGAGCAAACAGCATAGTGTCGGGATCGATTAGAGCAGCAAATAAAATTGAGTGGCGGGGCGCCAAAGCGATAAGGGCAGTGAAAGTGATAGGGAAACAACGCTGGGGAACTGAATATAAATGTACTGTTAATAATGCAAACAGATTAGCCAGATGAAAGTGGAATATGTACATGTATTGGAGAGTACATGTGTTTCCACACTTTCCAAGTGGTTCATTAAAGACTTGATATGCTAAAAAATATATGTAAACAAACAGACAGACTCAGCTTAATTAGGTTATAATACTTGGAAATGCAATGAGGAAAATGAGGAAGAAACATGCATTTAACTAATGAATATTGTGAAAAATCTCAAGATATATCATCAATCTATATATTGTGTACTATCTGTATTGAATAAGGTAATCAAACACTATTTATATTCTTATTTTTTATTTTTCTTTTCAGTGGATTTTCGACATTTGGTAAGTGTACGATTTATATAAATGCTGAGACTCCAATTGAAAAATACGCAATAATAACATTTGACGATTTTTTCTAGATCTAAGACTTAATATAAACTCTCTTTCTTTTCACTGATTAATTACCATACATATAAATCAGTGCCTTCTAAAATAGATAAATTAGGTTCAAAATATAGATTGACATATGATAGAGTATACATTGGCATTAATTGAGCTGTTAACATCGATGATGTCATGCTCTGAGGCAAAAGGTGATGCGATTTAATTTCTCGGATTTTCTTTCTGCTTCTGCTTGGCTAGTTTCGCCCGGATTTCAACACATTTAAGTGAATTAATTTGTTCATTAGTGCACATCGCATCGACTCACAACAAGTGATAAGCAAATTGAGTCTAGAGTCAGAGTCAGAGTCGAGAGTTTCCACAGTTTCAATTTCAGTTTCAGTTTCTGTTTGCCACTTGGCATACAAATTAATTTGTGTGTTTATTGGGATTGCACCGCACGTTCCGTCCGGCGAGATCTTTAGCCGTAGATTAGTTGATTGTTTGTGTGCCACGCTTTTTATTATTAATTGCCTGGCATAATTGTTCAGATTCAATTGAGATTTATGAAGCGACGGTTTGCATTCGCCATTACCAATTAAAAGCCTATTAATGCTTGTGCTTTACAATTCCAATATTCACACCCGCTCTCATATGAATCAGATATCAGATTGAATAAATTCAGTCAGAAAAAGGCACAAAACTGTACCGGAGTATCGGAGACTTGTTTTCAATGAAGAAAACGCATTTCTAAAGATTTTCTAGAAATCAGAAATCTTGGAAATAATTTACAATACAAATACTTTTTCTGTTTTTTTTTACTTTAACATTTTCCTGTGTCAACTTGAATCAAGCATATTAAAACAAACAGATTTAGTTATTCCCTGACAACTTAAACAGACCAACAGAATAACTTTGTCTGCTAGTTTGGATCGAACAAAATACAACACATAAAATTAGATTTAAAAGTTGCATGGGAACCGTTTTGGAATCATTTCTCAGTTACTCACATTATTATTCACGCTTGCGACAGCATTCAATCTTAAGTTCTTTTCCTGATTGAGTGCCTCCTGCATTTCCTTGGTGCGTTGTTGTTTCTGCCGGCGATGCTTCTGCTCCCGCTGCATCCATTGGGATTTGGTGAAGATAGGTTCATTCTCCTTCTCCTTCTGCTGGTAACTGTTGTGATTGTCTGTGCTCACAGCAGTCGCCACATTTCCCCCCCTCAAAGTGGGGTAATCAATGTCGTCGCCTGTTGGGCTTTGTCTAATGGCATTTGCGGCATCGGAGGCGGGTTTGGGTTGCTGTAACTGCGATTTATGCTGATGATGAGGACGCTGTTCCAGCGGCTCCCACGCCAGCCGATATTTGTCTAGATGCCGCAAATGATGTTGACCGTGCTGCAGTTGCACATGCTGCTGATGCTGCTGATGCTGATGGCTCTCGTAGTTCATTGCCTGCAGCATCTTCAACTCCACATCGCTTTTATCGTCATCAGCGGGAGGTTGTTGCTGTTGTTGTTGTTCGGGCAACACCTTCTCCGTGGGTACGTTGTCTTCTAGGTCATTAGCGTTGGCCTCCAGGCTCAGCAGGCAGAGCATCCACAGCAACAACAACAAGAACAATTTTAGCTGCATTTCGTTTTTTTACTTGGCCCAAAGACGCAATTTTAGTTTGCTTTCTAATTAAGCGCTTGCAATTTATTTTGTATTATTTTTTGCTGCTATTTTTTAATTAATGTTGTCGTGTATATATATACTTTTTTCCGATTAGTTCGCGTTGACTCTAAATAATTTTATGGCATTTTGTAGCGGCAATCGTGAAATACCCAACATATTTTCATCACGCGGCGCTTTTATTCATAAGGCAAGATGAAATTAATTGTGATTCATGAATGGAAGCCGCGACTGAACTTTTGAATGAATATTCGACGCGATCGTTCGGTTGAGAGTAAAAAAAACAGTCCAAAACAAACAATTGCCAAATGGCTGAAAAGCTCTCTATCTCCCTCTCTCTCGGTGTCTATCTCTATGTTTTTCTAGAGAATAATTAACTTTAAACTTTACACAACTTCAACAGGCAGCCGGCAGCTCTGCTCTCTATATATTCTCGATTCTTGCACAATGCAGATACATACACAGATACAGATATAGTTGGAGATAGAGATTTACACGCACACTAACACAAGCACAAGCACCGGGACAAGCACCAACACACTTACACTTACAGCTTACAGCACATGTGCACGCGACCGCAAACGAACAGCGTTTGAGCAAACGTTCGCCCGCAGGCCAAACGCGGCGAAAGTTTGCAGTCGGCACAGCTCGGTTGCATCGAACAAATCTGGACAAAATACAAAACAGCTGACTAGCAGCGAACATAAACAGAGCTAGTGCCTAGATACAGATAGAGAGAGAGAGAGAGAGAGCAGGGAGCAAGAGAGAGAAAGAATTATGTGTGCGTGAGAGCCCTAAGCAAATGTTGCGTAGGTGTTGCACAGCATGTTGCAGCTGCCTTGGCAACATGCTGCTACCCCAACTCAAATGTAGCTGGTTCTCAAGTCAATGTAGGCAAACTATTTCAATTTTATATACAAATTTGTATTTTTAAGCTATTGACTAGGAATTAACCAATTTGATATATATTTTCATATAATCGTACTTTTAAAAAATAATTAATATTGCAAGTGTGACAAATAATTTTAAAATTATATTTCAAGCATAATTTCACTATTTTATAGTAAGGTGCAAAGTTCATTTGAACCAGATCTCAGCTCTCAAATAAAGCTGCTGCTGTTGTTGGCAACACATGTTTATAAACATGTTGCAGTTGCATTTGGATTAAGTTGTTATTGTTTGGCGGCGGTTGTCAACAAGTCACGCAGCAGTTTTATGATTGATCGACCGACTGAGTTGGCCGCAGCGAAGTGCTGCGTGCAACGTGCAACGTGCAGCGTGCAGCGTGCCACCTGCCAGAGTCAGACTCAGAGCTGTCTTTAAGCGGCACCTGTTCCATCTGCTTCCTTGCCGCCCTCCCGCTGGTGATGAGGTGTTGCCCACTTGCAGTTAATTGCGTGTTGGGGCCAGGCAAATCAACGCCCCCCAACAGCCGCCAAAGCCGAACGCCTCTGGTATGCACTCAGGGCCAGACACGGGGCAACAGACAGGAAGGGGGCATCTGGGCGCCCTGCCGCGTGGCCTATGTGGAAAAATTTATGTGGCCAGTTGCCAGTTTGGTTGCTGCGGTCGACTCGCTTGGGGCATCTTGGGGCGTTGCAAGTAGCCAACGTTATTGTTGCTGTTGTTATTTTTTTGTAGCTCCCGCTGTTGCTGCATAATTGATAAATGTTTACAAATTATTATGTTGCACATACAACAACAGCAGCAGTAGCAGGCCACCCAGGCGCCGATTGTGGCAGCGCTTTCGAGAGGTGGTGGGAGGGTGAAGCAAGCAAAGGGGATGTGTTGGAGTTTTTATACGAAGCATTTCCCGTCAAATCTAGCTGCTTTTGATATGAATTTGGACTTAATTATTTTAAATATATAAAAGTATTGTCTATGATTACTAAAGACTAGGATGGATTCAAGGAGAACTTTATATTATTATGATGAAGTAATTAATGTAAAATAATGAATAGCTTTATTTTAGCTGCTTAAAAAACAGAAAGTAGCTTTTTTTGTTTGTCCAGAGTTGGCAGCACTGGCTGTTGCGAGCAGGCGTAACACATATAGTTTTTTTCGCAGTGTTGCCGCCTTGCACAGGTGTGCAACGTTGCCAGTTTTCAGGTTGGCGCCGAAAGTGCATTTCGCTGCTAATTAAAATGAATTTCTCAATGATGTTTCGCGCCGTGGGTTGGTACATTAAACAGGCCCATTAGCAGAGTGAAAGATCCCTTGCCTTGTGCAATGCAGCAAATGATGATGAATATTTACTACACAACAACATGCATATACATATTTGTTGTAGATATAAGCAAGGTCAGCAGCAGGCAGGCGCAGCCTCAATTAGATCGGATAACAGCCGCAGCGGAACTTTTCTCAATTGAAAATTGAAATGGAAATCAAATTTGCTGCTACTGCTACGGCTGATGAGGCCGATGAGGACTGAGGCTGAGGCTGAAGATTGTAAAGTCTGCAGATGTACACACAGAAAAAAATATATTCAAGAATTTAGAAAATTGGCATAATGTATTTTCTCAAAGCGAAGTTATATTAGGGAAAGTAAAATTTAAAAGAAATATAAAATAAGGAATGGTCAATTGAGAAATTTTATTAGAATATTTAAAAATGTAAGTGCTATTTTCTAAATTCTAGGACCTATTTTTTGTTGGAGTGTACAATCTGCTGGTGCTGTACATTCCCCTGAGTTCTTGCCATTAGCTTTGTTGTTGGGCATTGTTCTCGCATTTGCTCGCTTTCAATTTGCCTAAGTTGCCATTTGCAATGCCACAGATACGAGTATATGGAAAGTTAGAGAGGGGGAAAGACTGAGAGAGGGAGAGATAGAGAGCAGCAGCTGCCACAACCACAAAGACAACCGCAGACAAATATACGTGAATTACAGATACGAATACAGATACGAATACGAATACGAATTCAATACAAAATGCAAATGAAGCAGAACCAAAATGCGCCGCACAAAAAAATCATAAAAATCAAATTGAAAGCGGCCCAAGGGACAACAGTAGGTGCTGTAGGGGGAAACAGCAGAGCCTGCTAAATAATTGACATATCAAAATTGAAATCGAAACCAAAGTCAATGGCATAGAAAAGGTAAAGCGCTGAAAAAAGATGAGAAAACCGTAATCAGGAAGAGCCTAATGAAATCACATTTGAGGATAGATAACAACCCCTATATATGTATAGTGCAGTACTCGCACAACAACCCTGTCAAGGACTTCCTGCTAATTGTGCCAAGGATCCGCTTCCATTCCCGCACAGCGGGCGGAGCTGGCCATAAAAATGTCAACGCTGAGTTCAGGGATCTCGTGATCTATGACTGCTTTTTTTTGGCGGCTTAATGCTTAAAGGTTGACACAGTTAAAATTGTTTACAAAAACAAGTAAACAATCGGAATATACCGACTGCGCAATGCTTTGTTTTCAATTTAATAGCATCTGACATAATATATTAAAAATGTAGCTGCAAATCTATGCAATTTATCTGATGGCTGCAAATTACACAAAACTTATATGCCAATTTTCCCCTTGGCAACAGTGTATAAAAATAACCAAGCTTAACCGTTTAGAAAACAAGAAAACCAGCAACAAAGCAGCGGATGATGACTCTGATAGTAATAATAATAATGACGATGATGATGATGATGATGAGGATGTGGATGAGGGGCAACAAATTGACTTAAGATAAAGTAAGTGAAGAGCTGACTGTTTGACTGCCTGACATTCTGACTCTCTGGTTGGCAAAGTGTGGCCCAAGGCCAGTAGAAAAAGGGTGAACAGCGCAATTTCCGGTTGGGTGTATGTGCGTGTGTGATATGAGTGTGAGTGTGAGTGGTAGGGGTAGGAGGGCTTATACCATAGCGCTTCCCAGTCAAATATTTGCCATTTGTTTGTTTGGCTTAACTTCTAGGCTTATATGAGAAAAGTTGACATTGAAAGGCAAGCGGAAGGCAGTCCAAGGTCAGCCAAACAAACGCATCTCTGATATGCAAATGAAGAATGAAGATCTGATAAGAGAACTCTGTGTACCAAGTTATGACATATGAAAATGACAAACACATTTCCCTGCTCTGTTAGCCGGTGGCAAGTGAATGAAAACTGAGCTACAGTAGAATTAAATGCAGGAATTAAATAAACAAACAAAAAGTATCATTGAAATTAAAGCCAGCATCCATTCTCAAAATTCTCAGAAATCATAATGTTGTACAGTTAAGAAGTTATATTAAATCTTACGTTCAGATTACTTCTAGAATTCGAAAACTGTTTTAATTTTCTATTTAAATATGTTAACTATCTATAGTCAATTGTTGATAATTACGAAAATGTTGTAAAAATGCAATACAAAAGAACCTGCCACAAGGAAACTCAGAGACAAACAAATCTGTAGCCAGAGGTTGCCAGTTGTTCGAAGCGATTCCCAGTGGCTGCTCCAGGGGATCATTGCAGCTTTTACGATGCATTCCAGAGAATCGCGAAGCAGCTCGACTGCATTTTCAACAGAAAATATGTAAATAGCCATACAGTAAAAACAAATCGGCCTTTGCCGCTGATGCCGCTGATGCCGTTGATGCAGCTAATAGCCGGCAGTAGTCTGAGCAGATGCCTTAACAGATCCCAGATTCCCCAATTTCAGACCCAATGACACAGTTTGCAACTGCAACTGCAACAACAACAATAACAATAACAAGTGCCACTGCAACAGTTGGTGGGCCACCCGTTGTTGCCGAGGTGGCAAATTGAATTGGAGTTGCAGTTGCCACAGCTGGAGGCTCATTAAAGGAGCTGGCGGCCTATTAAAGCCGCATTCGCCAGTGTTGAAAGCAATTAGCGGAAGGGGTCGGGGTCGGCGGAGCTATTTCTGTGTATATAAAAATGAAAACGATGTTTGGCATGTGAGAAATTTAGAAGGGGGCATATTTTTAATGGGAGAAAACGTTCAATAAAATACTTAAGACTATTAAAACTAAGACTCTAATGGTGGCTAATTGTTAAGTTTATGGCGTGGCAAATGTTGCATAAGATGTGGCAAAAGATGCTTTCAACTCGATTTTTTTTATATATTTTGTAATTTAGTTTACTAACTTGAGCATTCTTATGGTTGGTTTAATTTTGCCGTTAGCTGTAACTACATCATTTTGGCATCATATTTCTAAAACTTCTAATGTATGCAGCTTAACCCCTTGTTGCCCCAACTGAACGACTCAATTTGGCCCCACAGGAAGAACATAAAGGCGCCTCTATTCTGCCCCATTCCACAGCCCCAACTGTAAACCAAACAATGTTCTATCGTTGGAATCGTCTGAGGTTCAATGATATGCATGTGTTGGCCATATTGTAAGCCGCATAAACAATTTGGCCAATTCCAGTTAACAGCCACGTCGAACAATAACCATAACGATGCCAACGTGAGCCATGAAAGTAGCTGCGAACTCGAAAGCCTAGGAAAAACCTATACACTCAAAAGAAATCAAAGCATAAATGTGTAAATTTTGAGTATACATTTTTATATTGCAAATTATTTAAGTTGGTGTTTTTTAATATTTCAAATTAATTCAATTAAATACCAATTATATGACTTAAAAATGTAGACTGTCTAAATTTATAATATAACACAAAAAGTAAAAAATGTATAGTGATACTATTTTCTTATTGTGTATAGTATCTATGCATATAGGCAGAGGCAGAGTAGGCTATAATTATGAGACGATACGTGCGCAGCTTATGGGCCAAATTGAAATGGCTTCATCGCTGGCCAATAAACGGCACCGCTAACGCCTAATGCTCTGATGGATGGCTGGCCAAGCTGAGGATTACAGCGTGCCTCTTAATTGAGTGCAGCGAATGGCAGACAATGGCTGCTCAGGGGCGCGAAGGGTTCAAGGCAAAAGCGGGTCTGCAGATCAGGCCAAACAATCTGCCAAACAATGGCCAGCAAAACAATAAACCGCAAAAGAGGGCCGACAAACCAAAAGACTGATCCGATGCGATCCGATTCGATTCGATTCGATGCGGTACGATACGCAGCACGAGGCCAACTCGACTCTTTGGCCACCTTAGAGGCGTGGCACAGACAAACAAATCTACTACATACACATAGATACATAGAAACTGCCCAGCCATTGTTTGACTAATTGGATTAGTTTGATGCCTAACCAGGCGGCCCTGTCCAGGCTCAGTTCAGGCATCAGTTCTGTCCTCTGCCAGTCTCCTCTCAGGTAGGCGGACTCATTTTTGCTGACTGTCCGTTTTAGTTGTAAAAATAAACAGGATATTCTTGTTCCCTCTCCTTGTGTGTGTGTTGCTTTCTTCTATCTGCCGAGCAATCAATGTAAACAACCAGCCCACAACAACAACAACATCAATAACAATTCCAGCAAGTCATTTCATTTGTTGCACCTTTTCATTTTCGTTTTATTACTCTCGTTGATTTCGTTGGCGATAACAAAACGAAACAATTTGAGTGCATTTTAAGTGAAATTAAATGAAAATTACTTTGCTTACAAATCGATTCGAGAATCGAACATCCAAAAATGTGTAAAATCAGCCCCAATCCATACAATACAAACTCAATACGTGCGCTGATAATAAGACAAATTCAAAGGCCTATAGACTATTCAAAATAAATGGTATTTCGAAAAAGGAATAAAATGTTCTCGCTGAATTCGACATGTACAAATTAATGTAAAATAATGATCAAATTGGCCTCGGGATTGCAAATCGGCTGTTTGAAGTCGAGAATTGCATTATTAGGATTTATTAGGACTATTAGACTTGACATGATTTTTGACAAGAAATCCGAAATTTAGAAGTTTCTCAAGTTTGAATGTAGAATTATTATTGGTGACAAACCATGACTAAAATGACCTGGGAATTGGAAATCGGTTCAGTGTTGACAAAGTTATGGTACTTTAAAGTCTGGGAGGGCACTTTCAGGGATTGGGAATATGACGTGTCAGCATATTTGTCATGGAATTTTAAGCAAAAGAGGTCGATGATCGAAGGGAGCGAAATAATAAATACCTACGATTTGCAAACGATATCATAAACACATATATATATATAAGTATTAGAAAACTAGAAGAGCAGTATTCCTTAGATTAGAAGGTAATGCTAGCAAACCTTTATGTTAAGAAGCTGCGCTGGTTAACTTAAGTGTTATAGAAAAGTATAGAAAATATTTGCACATTTCATCTAAGTAGAACATATATTGAAAATCTTATGGAGAACAATTTCGCAGCAGATTTCGCAGGCGAGATTTGACTGGGCGCAACTTTGGCTTCAAAATTAAATGAAAGTTTATGTAAAAATATTTGCCAAACAAATTAAATTTTTTTCTGCGGCATCGCTGTGCGAAGTTGGCAGCTAACAGAAGACGTCAACAGCCGCCGCCGCCTCCGTCGCCTCATCAGCCATGTGGAGAAGTAGAAGAAGAAGAAGGCTGAGGCCATGAACAATTTGAAAGAGCCCCAATCCCCTAAAAGTACCCTGCTCGCCACCAGAATTCGCATACTACCGACTTAATTGTGCGAAAAAGTTTTTCAGCGCTAGAAAAATGCCGCAAAGTGTTGAAATTATTTGACAGGCCGTTAGGAGCAGTGAGCGAAAATTATAAAATACGTTATAAGTGGGCGATGCTTGTAAGCGAAAGGGAAAACCGGGAGGCAGGCAAAAAAAAACAAGTACGAGTGCTCTAGTCGAGAGTGCCCGACTAGAATATACCCTGATCCGAGGTCTTACATGCCATTTTGATCATAATTTGGCATCTAGTGTAATTCTACATTTCAAGATTACGAATTTTTGGAAAAATAAAATTTAGGATTTTTTTTCCGAAAAAAGATTGTGGGTGTCTTAAATAGTATAAAAAAGTATACGAAAAGTGATTTTGTGGTGGTTCATTTTTCTGTCAAAAATCACGCCAAAAGTGACAAAAAAATTGACTTGTAACGATCCCAAACAACGAAAAGTTCCATATAAATGACCTTCCCAAACTTCAAACTGCCACAACTTTGTCAAATCTGAACCGATTATCAATCCCGAGGCCATTTTGATCATAATTTGGCATCTAGATTAATTCTACATTTCAAGATTACGAATTTTTGTAAAAATAAAATTTAGGATCTTTTTCCGAAAAAAACATAAGGGGGGACCCTTACAAATTTTGATTTTTCAAAAAATAGAATCTTGAAATTTTACGTTTAATTGATTGTAAGTGTCTTTAATAGTATGAAAAAGTATACGAAAAGTGATTTTGTGGTGGTTCATTTTTCTGTCAAAAATCACGCCAAAAGTGACAAAAAAATTGACTTGTAACGATCCCAAACAACGAAAAGTTCCTTATAAATGACCTTCCCAAACTTCAAACTGCCACAACTTTGTCAAATCTTAACCGATTATCAATCCCGAGGTCATTTTGATCATAATTTGGCATCTAGTTTAATTCAACATTTCAAGTTTACGAATTTTTGAAAAAATAAAATTTACAAATTTTTTTCCGAAAAAAGCATAAGGGCGGACCCTTACAAATTTTGATTTTTCAAAAAATAGAATCTTGAAATTTTACGTTTAATTGATTGTAAGTGTCTTTAATAGTATGAAAAAGTATACGAAAAGTGATTTTGTGGTGGTTCATTTTTCTGTCAAAAATCACGCCAAAAGTGACAAAAAAATTGACTTGTAACGATCCCAAACAACGAAAAGTTCCATATAAATGACCCTCCCAAACTTCAAACTGCCACAACTTTGTCAAATCTGAACCGATTATCAATCCCGAGGCCATTTTGATCATAATTTGGCATCTAGTTTAATTCTACATTTCAAGTTTACGAATTTTTGAAAAAATAAACTTTGTCAAATCTGAACCGATTATCAATCCCGAGGCCATTTTGATCATAATTTGGCATCTAGTTTAATTCTACATTTCAAGTTTACGAATTTTTGAAAAAATAAAATTTAGGATTTTTTTTCCGAAAAAAGCATAAGGGGGGACCCTTACAAATTTTGATTTTTCAAAAAATAGATTCTTGAAATTTTACGTTTAATTGATTGTGGGTGTCTTAAATAGTATAAAAAAGTATACGAAAAGTGATTTTGTGGTGGTTCATTTTTCTGTCAAAAATCACGCCAAAAGTGACAAAAAAATTGACTTGTAACGATCCCAAACAACGAAAAGTTCCTTATAAATGACCTTCCCAAACTTCAAACTGCCACAACTTTGTCAAATCTTAACCGATTATCAATCCCGAGGTCATTTTGATCATAATTTGGCATCTAGTTTAATTCTACATTTCAAGTTTACGAATTTTTGAAAAAATAAAATTTAGGATTTTTTTTCCGAAAAAAGCATAAGGGGGGACCCTTACAAATTTTGATTTTTCAAAAAATAGAATCTTAAAATTTTACGTTTAATTGATTGTGGGTGTCTTAAATAGTATAAAAAAGTATACGAAAAGTGATTTTGTGGTGGTTCATTTTTCTGTCAAAAATCACGCCAAAAGTGACAAAAAAATTGACTTGTAACGATCCCAAACAACGAAAAGTTCCTTATAAATGACCTTCCCAAACTTCAAACTGCTACAACTTTGTCAAATCTTAACCGATTATCAATCCCGAGCCCATTTTGATCATAATTTGGCATCTAGTTTAATTCTACATTTCAAGTTTACAAATTTTTGAAAAAATAAAATTTACGATTTTTTTTCCGAAAAAAGCATAAGGGGGGACCCTTACAAATTTTGATTTTTCAAAAAATAGATTCTTGAAATTTTACGTTTAATTGATTGTGGGTGTCTTAAATAGTATAAAAAAGTATACGAAAAGTGATTTTGTGGTGGTTCATTTTTCTGTCAAAAATCACGCCAAAAGTGACAAAAAAATTGACTTGTAACGATCCCAAACAACGAAAAGTTCCTTATAAATGACCTTCCCAAACTTCAAACTGCCACAACTTTGTCAAATCTTAACCGATTATCAATCCCGAGGTCATTTTGATCATAATTTGGCATCTAGTTTAATTCAACATTTCAAGTTTACGAATTTTTGAAAAAATAAAATTTACAAATTTTTTTCCGAAAAAAGCATAAGGGGGGACCCTTACCAATTTTGATTTTTCAAAAAATAGAATCTTAAAATTTTACGTTTAATTGATTGTGGGTGTCTTAAATAGTATAAAAAAGTATACGAAAAGTGATTTTGTGGTGGTTCATTTTTCTGTCAAAAATCACGCCAAAAGTGACAAAAAAAATTGACTTGTAACGATCCCAAACAACGAAAAGTTCCTTATAAATGACCTTCCCAAACTTCAAACTGCCACAACTTTGTCAAATCTTAACCGATTATCAATCCCGAGGCCATTTTGATCATAATTTGGCATCTAGTTTAATTCTACATTTCAAGTTTACGAATTTTTGAAAAAATAAAATTTAGGATTTTTTTCCGAAAAAAGCATAAGAGGGGACCCTTACAAATTTTGATTTTTCAAAAAATAGAATCTTAAAATTTTACGTTTAATTGATTGTGGGTGTCTTAAATAGTATAAAAAAGTATACGAAAAGTGATTTTGTGGTGGTTCATTTTTCTGTCAAAAATCACGCCAAAAGTGACAAAAAAATTGACTTGTAACGATCCCAAACAACGAAAAGTTCCTTATAAATGACCTTCCCAAACTTCAAACTGCCACAACTTTGTCAAATCTTAACCGATTATCAATCCCGAGGTCATTTTGATCATAATTTGGCATCTAGTTTAATTCAACATTTCAAGTTTACGAATTTTTGAAAAAATAAAATTTACAAATTTTTTTCCGAAAAAAGCATAAGGGGGGACCCTTACCAATTTTGATTTTTCAAAAAATATAATCTTGAAATTTTACGTTTAATTGATTGTGGGTGTCTTAAATAGTATGAAAAAGTATACGAAAAGTGATTTTGTGGTGGTTCATTTTTCTGTCAAAAATCACGCGAAAAGTGACAAAAAAATTGACTTGTAACGATCCCAAGCAACGAAAAGTTCCTTATAAATGGCCTTCCCAAACTTCAAACTGCCACAACTTTTTCAAATCTTAACCGATTATCAATCCCGAGGCCATTTTGATCATAATTTGTTATCTTGTTTAATTCTACATCTCAACTTTATGAATTTTTTTTTTCGGAAAAATCCATAAGGGGCAACAATACTTAATTGGGTCGCAGATGCTTCCTTATGCCTGTTACATACTTTTGCACAAAACCATTATACCCTTTTTCCCGTTTTGAATGGGTTCAGGGTATAAAAAACACAGGAGATGAAAATAAATGGAATGGCTTGCCATGAGAAATATGAAGAAAATATGTTATTAAAATTGCTACATTAGAATAAAGTTTGTTAAAATCTTGTTAGTAAGTACCGCTCGACATTTACCCATGTGTGATACTATAAGATGTTGAGAGCAAGGTTGCCATAACTAACAATATAATAACAAATTGCTGAATGTGAAAGAAATGCAAAGCAAATAAGCCAAAAGCAAATCAAATCAACGCAAAATTACATGAAATACCATTTTCAACTTGTATTTTCGTCTCGTGGTTTTACCAAAAAACAAAAAGTTCGACATTTATGGCGATGACGGAGTACGAAAACTTGCATTGCAGTCACATACAGAGTCGGGCACTCAGCAAACCAAAACGCACTCAAACAAATGCCATATACACACACGCACACGCACACACACACACACACACACACTAGCAGACATAGTCACTGATTCACCCACACATATGCCTTGTGCTCATGTAGAAGAATTGTTCTTGAACAAAACTCAATGATGCGCGCTACGAACAACGAGCAACAACTAAAAAAGTGTAAAAATTATGGAGTATGTACTGGGGTGGACTATGAGATACCCTGTGATGAACTTAAATATTGAGAGAAAAGTTGTGGTTACTTTTAACTATATATAACAAACTAGCAATATGACTTTACTGAGTAATCAAGTTACCTGAGACTGAGCTAATGGCAACTTTTGATCATTCAAATCAAAGTAAGATACTTTAACCAATTTCATACGCTCATAGCCCTTGCCTTCGCCAATTGCAGGGTAGCTGAAAGTGATAGAGACGGCAGCAAAAATTGTGAGCTGCATTTCAGACAAGTGCAATCGGGCGGTGATTGTGGGTGTGTAGTCTCTATAGAAGCGCAGAAAGTTCTGACTATGTGTGTGTGTGTGCATGCATGCATGTGTGAGTGTACACTGTACACTGTTCAGTGTTTGTTGGTGTGCGTTCAAGTGCCTGTCTGACTGCCTGTTCCCTTCGAAACGAACTCATCACTGAAGTGGCAATAACGAGTGTCGACGGTTATATTGAAACACAAACTGTTCCCCCCGTCGCGCCTCCCCCTCTCCTCACATAACCCTTGCTCCTTTCCCTATGGACTGCTGTGCTGCATGTCAAAGGCAGCCAATTTTTGCCAACGCTACCACTATTTGGGGCACATGGCAAAAAATATGACTGAGAGTGCGGGTTTTCAATTTTCGCGTGTGGCTTATCGCGTTACTCTACTCTACCCATTTTAATTGGCCAACAAAGTTGGAGTAGTCCAAGGCTGGTATAGAGCCATATATGGCTAGCTTCCTCTTATCACTGACTAAATAATTAATCAAGCCAGACAAAAGCTTCGTGTGTGTGTCTGTGTGTCGAGTGGCACGCCCAGGAAGTGACAGTTTGGAGGCGAACGTCAACACGACGTCACCGCATCGTGTGAAGCGCCAGTTGATTAATGAGCTGCGATGCCAGGCGCTTAGACCAGGGCCAGGACCAGGCCAGGGCGGAGTAGGGAAGCGGAGCTAAGACGCAACGCAACCGGTTAAAGGAAAAATCAGTCAGCAGGAGCTAGAGAGCTGGCCCACCGGTAACTGGGGAAATGAGCTGCTTGTTACGTGACCAAAGCTCCGTGAGACAAGGAGTGGAGTAGCGAAAAGGGGATGGGGATGGGGCGGCTGACAGTAGGTGTGACGGGAAGGATTGTCTAAACAGCATTAGGAAGCGACTGTCTGAGCTGGGATTCAGCTGATGTGCAAAAGGGACTCGAGTGTTGGGATATTAATTGTCAGATGAAAGCTAAATAGAAATAATGATAACCAAGTTAAATCGCTGATTGCTATTAGGTATGAAATATGTATGAACTTGAAGTCTGAATATTTAGTTAGTTTTCAGTTGATCAGTTACATGTAATCCTAATTGAGTTAACATAGGCCAAGGCTTGGCCTATTAATATATTTCTGATATCGAGCTGCGGCTGTTTAAATAGTAACAAAATGTAGTTTATTAAATTCAATATTGCAAGAGGGGCTGCTCTAAAAATAGAGAACCCCTGGCAATGGCATTGCTATCAAGTATCAAGTATCAAACACGCATCAATCATCAGTCATATTTGGAATCACGCAGAACATATCCATGGCAACCTAATCAACTCATCATATAACAGCCCACGTCCCATCACATTTCGCTTCCTTTAGTCAATCACATATGCGAACCATCTCCGCACGCCCGTCTGCCCCAACTTCCGCCCTCCTCGTTTCATTCAGTATCATTGCACGTACCACACGGCGTATGCGCACTTTGTTTTTATACTCGCCACCAAAACGCGTGTTCGCTGCGCTGCTGAAGTGAAATTAAGCTGATGTTGTATGCGTTGCAAATTGAAATGCATAACAGACGCACAGTCAACAGCAACAATAATAACAGCAGCAACAACGAGATTAATCAGTGCCACAAATCAAATTAAGTTACAGCTCCACAGAGTAACTGTTACATTTTTGCCAGTCGCAGTCACAATTATCAATTGAGATGGTCTCTTATCAAGTTATCGCCAACTCTCTATATATATAGCTATTCTTGATCAGCAGTTACTAGACTTTAAACTCGCATTAGTTTGTCAAAACTGAAACAAATGTCAAAATTGAATACTCTTCTTACTTGCATACAAACGTAAGATTTAAACAAAATATTTTAGATTTCAATAAATCTACTGCTTAATTTTCTATTAGTGTCGCGTTGCTCAAAGTTGAAACGTTCGTGTTTGACGTTTTGTGTCACGTTACATAATAATCGAAATGTGACCATCTCTAGTTCCTTTGGGAGAACAAGCAGTCATTCAATTTCAATGCGATTGCAATTGCAATTGAAATTTAATTTTGATAGATTTTCCAGCATTTGCTAGCTGCACTTTATCATTTTATGTATTTCTCGCTCTCTCTCTATCCATTTTTGGCATTTTGTATGTGCACTGTGATTTGTGCCACGCCTACAGACACTAGTGCCGCCTCTGAACCATTTTTGTTGCCAGTGTTTGCGTTTGCATTTTTCAAGCGTCCGCCGCTCGGCACGTGACCCATTTTTTTATTTAGCCCATGTTCCTGGCTGCTATATATGTATATATATATCCTTTTTTTACTATATTTTATCAGTTGTGCTTGGGTCGAGTCGGGGCGATTGAAATGTAATCAAAAATTGCACTGCAAATGCAGCTAACGCGTTTTCAAAGCGCTCGCCAAGTGCTTCTCGCTCTTCGTTGGCGTGGCAAGTGCTCTAAAGCAATTTGATTTTGTGCCGGAATCCAGCGATAAAACACTCGCCCCGACTCATTCAAAATATCTATGTACGAGTATGTATGAACGTGTGTATGTATGTAGGTATGTATGTGTCCAGTGTAGTGGTTCATTCGCCTGTGACTCGCAATTCCAATTTCGAGAACAATTTCGCAACTATTTAGCGCTAAATTGCTCTGGCGATCAATCTTTCAATTGAGTTTCAACACTTGATGGCGTGACAAATAGCACAAAAGCGCCACTGAATGCATTTCGCCTTCGATTCAATAGTTTTTAAAGCAATAAAGCTTCTACTATGTCTGTGGCTTAAATATGACTCTAACTTGGCATATTTATGTTAATACTATTCTGTGCATAGTTATTTATTATGCCTGCCTGTTATTAAGTGTCAAATTATACGTATATCAAACAATTTACTGATCTTTTGGCAAATTAGCCCACGCGGCGTATACGCAACACGATAGCCCCGAAGTGTATGCAATGCTTTTTATCTCAGCTTTTTTTTGGGGAGGCGAATTCTTAGATTACTTAGCACTGACTAAAATTAATTAAAGCAAACTGAAACATGACACCCACTCAACTGCATGGCTAATAAGCAGCTCGCCTCAGCAGTAATTGCCGACTCCTCATTTAAGCTGCCAGCCACGCCCCCGCTGAGCACGTGCCAAGCCTCTCGGGGGGGAGTGGACAGCCCAAAGACCATGACTGTGACTATGACTATGTTTCAATGGGTCTGTCAGGCTGTAACTGAAGCTGATGTCGGTACACGCATTATGATGGCATTTACACTACACTATTACACTGGCAAAGGGACCCGTTCGTAGCATGGGGATTATAGAGGCTCCCAGGACTTTGCAGCTCATAAGCTGCCCGCAAAAGGCTTACGGACACGACATGGCCTCAACTCAAGCGGTAGTTGAGAGCTGCACCGTAAACAAGTTTGAGTTTCTTTTCACATCTTGGCATATTTTTGAATATTATTATTACAAACAATTAAATACCAATTGGCATTTAATAAGGTGTAAATGGGTGTTATTTGTTTAAGAATTTATAAATACAATATAACAATTTACAATTACAATTTCAATTCAATAAAGATTTTCTATGTTTTTTGTCTATTAATTGCAAATAAATAAACTTTCATAAGCTTTTGTTGTTACAACAAAATTCAAATTAGTTTGTTTTCAATTCCATTTCATTTCTTTTTTGCATTTTTAAAAAACTCTAAGATGTATTATTTTGAGACTAAACTTTTTTGCTGTGCATAGTTGCCTGACCAGTGGACATTTCACTGACCCACACACACATGCACTCAGCTGAGGCTTACGTGTGTGAGGAAAACTCATCTTAAAGTGCCTGGAAACGCTTTAAATTCGCAGCTATGCAAATAAATCCAAGTCGTATGGGCTAAAACTCAATTTGGGGGCAGGATGAGCAGATGCTGCTGCTGCTGCTGCCTGTCCACCGCGTGCCATCGAGAATGTCTAACATGTGGCAAGTCAGTTGGCAGTCCACGCAGCAAACTGAATATCCCACTCGTCTACCACCTCCTATCCGCCACCCCCCCTTTTTACCACACCAAAAGCCCAAACCGAGCAGCGGCGACAAACAGCGCCGCAGTTTTCTGTTTGTTTGCCTTGTGAACGCGCTCTGCACTGAAGGCCAAAGGACGCAGGACGTTGCCAGGACACAGGCAGGGCAGGACGCAGGCAAGGCAGCCAGGCAGTAAGGACGACGCCATGTTGAGCAAGCACTAGACCCATTTCACTGCTGTCGAAAGCGTTGCTTGCTGGAGCTGCACTTTCCCCCCCAAAAAAAAAAGAAATAATACGAAATTTGCCAAAAGACGCTTACAAATGCTCTCAAACTAAAATTGAAATTATAGTAGCGCAATCTTCTTTCATATTCGTAACATTAGATTTTTTATTCTAGAAATATTTATGTAAGCTTCTCATATTTATTGCACCTCCTATGAGTTAAATTATATTCAATTTATGTTTGAAATTGTATATATCTGACTATTTTTAGCATATTTTTAAGTTCATTCATTTTTAAAGTTTCCTCTATTTTTCATTTATTTTGTGCTTAAAATTTGAGTAATTTTTTCTTCCGTAAACTTTAATCTTCCTTACGTCACTTCGACTTCGTTCGACCAAACCCTATTAAAATTGCAGAACTACCCATAGTAGAGTATAGAGAAGCGCTTTTTGGGGGGCAAAAGAGAACCTGAGTGCCCGAGTTTTTGGTGCATTGCGAAGGATGTTGTAAAAGAGGTTGAATTCGAGCTACGTTTTTTTCCATAGGTATTTGGTTGTTGTTGTTGTTGTTGTTTGTGGCATATCTGCCCGAAAATTCATTTTTCAGCGTGCTGCACACGATGCGCTGCAATTTGGTTAGAAACGGACCGGCACGTATCATAGCAGCCAGAGCAGCACCAGGAGCAGCAGCAGCAGTAGAAAGAGCAGGATGCAGGATGTTGGATGCAGGAGCACAGGTTTACAGCAAGCGTGGTGCCTTAAACGGATTTTGTTTGTTGGCCCAGAAATGTGTGTTTATTTACGTATGCGGACATATGTGCGTTTAGGGCCAAATATTTTTGTACGCTAGTCGCATCTTAATATGCAAATTCAATTCGCAAATCAACACACACATGCCAGCAAAATAAAATCGAATCTTGTCTTTGAATAGATAGAATAGACTGTTGTCGATGTTCTTGTCGTTGTTGTTGTCGTTGTCAATGCTGATGATGGATTAGCGAGCCCAAACAAAGTCACGTTTTATTACAATATTCAAATGTAGGTTTCTAGAAGCTCAAGCTACTGGTAGACTATTAACTAGGAAATACCCTGCCCATAATAAACTATCGTTCCTGAGATATATTGCTCAAGCAACTATTATTCCCAATTATACCCTTTGCCTTTAAATGTATAAAACTGAATTTCATTACTAAATATTGAAGTATTAAATATTTAAGTGCATTAGATAAATTAATCTTAATGATAAATAACAAAGTGATTGAGTCTATTCCTATATGTCAAATAAAAAATTGATTTGCTCTTGATTTAATGCATTAGAAGTTGAATACTAAAGTCAGTTAGTCTGATTCCTATATGTCCCTGCGAAAGTTCACTGTCAAATTTTTAGCCATTTTGTCGAGGCGTCAGCTGAGTGACATTTTGTGGTCAGTTGATGGACAGTCTGAGCATTTGGTTTCCTTGCCTAGCCCCAAGCCCCAAGCACACACAAAAATGTCAGACTCTAGGGCCAACTGGGGTTAACTGGGGTTGCCAAGGGGAGCGAGGAAGGAAAAGGAGTAGCAGGAGGCAAGTGTATAAGAGTATAGAGTCTGGCCCACAAGTTTGTCATCATTGGGCAAATATTTGCAAGCCTTCGACTTTGCTGCTCTTGTTGTTGTTGGTTTGGCTTGGTTGCTGAACAATGCTAACAACAACAGCAGCAACAGCACCAGCGACAGCAGCAGCAATGGCAACAGCAACAATTGGTCACGATCACTTTGGCATTATTGTTTTTCTCGTGTGTCTATGAGACGAGTTGTTGTCGTTGTTGCTGTTGCTGTTATTGTTGCTGCTGTCGCTTGTGTTGATTTGACGTGACTAATGGGTCGTTAGGCGTGTGCTGCGAACAGAGAAAAGACGTTAGCAACAACAACAACAACAGCAACAGGGAGGGCTCTCTGCCTATGGGACATGCTCGAAATGGCCAGAGTTACAAATTGCGTTAGGAATGAAGGAATAAGCTAATTAAAGGACGACCTTGTTGGCCACAAAAGCCACAGCGGTTAGAGCTGAATAAATAAATAGATAACACATATTGACTTGGGCAATATTTAGTTACATTGCGTCATTAGTTGACTTAATAATAACAACATATATTTGCCAGCTTAGATTTCATTAGGCATATTCTGGTTTTATTGTTGTAACTAATTTAATTATGCATTTACTTAAATGAAGAACAGCATTTTGCGCTAAGAGTACTTGCCTGGCTTAAAATGTCACCTGGCATTTCGCAAATGTCGTAAATCTCGCAAAAAAAACTCACCTGCAACGAGAAAAATGCAAAGTACAAATTACAAATTAGTTAGACAAGCATTTTCGGCAAATCTGACAGGCGGCATCTGTTAAATAGCATTCCATTGCCGTCGATTGCGATTCTAATTCTTTGACTTAACCCCAGCAAGAGTTAACATTGCCATCACCTTTGTCATTTCGGGCCGGGCCAATGCACGGATTAGCACTGTGAGATTTGGCCAGCGACTGTATTTCATTCATTTTCAGTTTCAATTTGCATATGACATCATCGCACGGCAGCAACACTTTTGCGCAAAACAAACAAAACTTGGAATGCAACAGCGAAAAAAAAACAAGTCAACAAATTTGTAAAAAAAAAACACAGTGGTAAAATGAAACATGAAAGAATAGCCAAATAGAGTACAAGCCGAAGATCGAATACCCTATCAAATATATTTGGTAGATAGTGATAAACATGTGTTAAAAACTGTTTGAAATATAAGTTTTTTTTTAATACTTAGCAATATTGGGAAATTAAAGTAAAAGAAACTAAAATTTCGTTGCGCATTTTGTAAGCAAACTCAAATGCCCTTTTTTTTAGGGTATAGAAAAAAGACTGGAGTTGTCAGTTGGAAGTCGCTGGCAGTCAAATGATTTGCAACTCTATGCAAATTTATTTGGCTGCCCCGCCAACGTTGCAAGGTCCCCAACGTGTGTCGCCTGCAGTTGGCAATTATTAGTTGGCAGTCGCTGAGCACGAGCACATCATAATTCCAAGAGTCTTGCCCCAAACCCAAAGCTAGACATCAGCATCTGCAACTTGCAACTTGCAATGGGCAACTGGCAACAACGGGCAGTTGTTGTCCCCTCCGGTGGCCACGAAGGTTGCAAAAATTTGATGACGTTGAGATTTTGTCGGGGTTTCGTGTATCTATAGATACACTACAACAACTTGAGTTGCCCGCCGGCTGCTTCGACTCTGATTTGTTGCATTTGCCAGATTTGCAGCGGATTCGCATTCGCAATTCGCGTTTAGCGATCCGACGTTGATGAAGTGATTAACAATGCCAGCGCTGTGCCCCCCTCTGCCCCTTGATACCGTTTAGTTGATGAGGTTGATGAGGTGCCCAGGGGTCAGGCATCTCCCTCTTCAACGAAGCACCACAGCAGGTGCATGACTCGATTGAATACCAATTGGAAATTGAGTTTCATCAAGCGAAGGGCAAAGCTTCTAACGAAGTAAACCTTGCAGCTGACCATGCGATGATGATGTTGCCAGATTGTGAGTCTCCATAGTTTTGATTATAATTATAATCACTAATAATTATTACTCTCTTTAATTATCTTCCTTCGCTTGCTTGTCGGCAACCCAACTAACAGGTCTCTGATTAATAACACTAATCACTGACCTATCTCAATTGTGCACATAAATAGATGCATAAATATATGCTTAAGGGTTTTCATTTTCGATGACTAATCAACTTAATATACTCCTAAAGCATTAATCGATATTAATGCACACAATTTGAACAAAACTTAACTTATTCTTTTTTTTTGTTCATGGCTTAGACTTTATATTAAAACTACATTTAAGTCTAACTAATTTTAAAAAATTTCAACTTTCTATTGAAACTGGGAAAATATGTCATTTTTCTTGGCCTGCTCGTGTACAAATGAATGCGAAAAGTTTGCTTCAGCTGCTGTTTTTTGCTTAAGAGCGCGAAAAAGATGAAAATGTATAGCATTAAGCTAAATTACCATGTTAACAATTATAAATAATATTGAAAATTTTACATTTCAGAAAACATTATCAATATTTGGCCTCCAACTCCAATATTGAGATACTGCAAAGGTTTCAAAACAAGCTCCTGCGCAGGATGGTTGGTGCCCCATACTATGTGAGGAATACAACCCTCCATCGAGACCTCGGTGTACCCACCATTGCCAGCTAAGTTATCCGCTCCACCACCATGAGAATGTGCTCGCCAAATGTCTGCCTCGTTCACCGCCGCCTGAAGCGGTACCATCCTCTGGACCTACCGTTCAGAATACCAACGGAGTGATCCACAGGATCAGTGTTTCAGTCATTACAAATGTCAACAAATTTGCTAATTGCCTGATAACGGAAAATTATAAAAATAACATAAGTAAACAAATATTTGGAATAACTGGTGAGTGCTAGAACATAACTTTTAGATAAGAAATATTTTAAAATGCGTGATAACAATTAAACTTTATGAAAATATAAAGTCAATTAGAAATCTTTAATGGAAATCTACTTATTATATTATTCACTTTATTATTAATCTGTTTCCTATGAATATAAAGTTGGCTCGAATCTTTTAATAGCTATCAAGTGTACCCTTGGCTGTGAGCACACACAATTAGCAATTATGAATCATCGAACGGTTCTTAAGTAGTCCACAGACACGAATTTCCACGTAAAAATCGTCGGTGTAGTATTTATAGAAATGGCCTTGGCTCTCTTTCTGTGCAACACTGAAAACTTACGCACTAAATCATGTGCACAAGTTCCAGTCGAGTGAAATTTTGTAATTTCATTAGAACATTCGATAAGTTGCTCATGACGAAAAGTTCTTTCCCTTAAGATTACAACATATGTATGTGAAAAGCGAAAGTCTACAACTGTAAATTAAGGTCTGTTATTGCAGTTGAGTCTCAAGTGCACACCTTAGAAAGCACCGTTATAAGTCGGGGGAAATACCAACATAACAAACACCTCTTTCGGTGGCTCAGTGTCAAAGTGTTTTGTTTCAATCAATAAAAATTGAAATTGAATTTTGTAAGAAATGCTTACGACGCGTCGCGACGTGCTGCAAGCAGCAATCAAAATGTCCAAAAAATGAAATATTGATGAAATTTATTGATGCATTGTGCGCAAGTCAAAAGCACCGCAAAACAACAACAGCAACAACAACAACTACTACCATCGACAACTTCTCATGCATAATGCAACACATTGCAACTGGAGACGTTGAAAATTTCTAATTCAATTTCGTTGTCTGCTGACACATTTCAGAAATGCGCAGACGCGACTTTGGTACATTTGAAGAGCTATAGAAAACCCATCGAGACATCAGACCAAGTTCAGCTACTGGGCTTTTGGTTTGTTTTGTTTTTTTTTCTGTTTCTTTTTCTTTGTGCCAATCGAGTCGATTGAATCAATTAGAGGTTTTATTGATGGTTCGCTGGCATTGGCATTCAATTTTCTGTCTCTCTTTTTTTTGTGTTTGCTTTTGAAGAGTTTCGAATGTCATCAATTTTGACACACCATCAGATTTATGAGCAGACAATCAGTTGAAGTTAAAGCGAAACGACCTATCGAACATTTATCGTACACTTAGCGTATACTTAACGTTGACATTTGCCAGCCCCGCCGCTGGCAATTGAGTCATCAACCGCTGCTGAGCAGCACTAATTGAAAAGCTCATTCGCATGCAAATAGACCTCCCCGAAAACTGCATTAGATACTCAACCAAAATTGCACACACGACCCGAAATATTCGGGCTAAGTGCAATGTTGATCTTGTCAGTGGCAAGAGTTATGTTTATTGATTTACCTGTCAAATGCGTTTTTGCCAGTCATTTGCATAACACTCGGCACTCGGTCGCGGTCTCCTCTGTGCCTCCTCCTTCCTCCTTGGTATTTTTTTTTCCTTTTTTTTTAGCTTAATGCCAACTGAGTGCTGCGACAATTTTGCATGTCAATAATTGTGCGCATAGTGGGCGCACGATTAAAATGGGTGTGGCCAACATAAATGTTTATATACTAAATTCATTATTGCCATTTAATGCATTTAAAAGCGGATTATGCTTAGCTTAATAAATCATTTGCATTTAAACTTAATCCACAATTTGTGGATGCATTTATTATGGGTAAAAATTCGGGAACTCAAGGTTGCAAAATGCAGACATAAACCCATTATAATTTTTATTTTATTCAACTTTTCTAAAAGCCAAAATATGTTTTTTATAAAGAACTTAACTACAACTTTTACTAAAAGTCTACTTCACATTTTTACTTGACCAACTTCAAATTAGTTGCCGAATATCTTTTGCTAGTCATCATCAACATTTTGCAACCACTGTGCGTCATATGCAACTGGGTGACACTTGTCATGCTACACAGTGACACATACGACTGTAAGGTGGGTGTGTTTTTGGGTTCTCTGGTTTTGCCCCTTTTGCGTGTCACGTTGTTGTCAGCGTCTAATCGTGGCTTTTACTTTATATAATGGCAGCGCAATTTGGTGTGTGACTCTTTGACACACATACCGGCGCACACACTCAAACACTCTCACACTCACACACTCAGAGCTGAGAGTGTGTGTCAAGATTTATGTTAAATTTTTAATGACCTCACAGCAAGACAAGGGCCAAAAGGAGCCCCTTTGGAGCAATACATCAATATTGAATAAAGACATTTGCAGTGCAACCTTTGACCTTTTTCTAGATAAAATCCAGCACTCAAAAATACAACAGGTGCAATTGAAATGTGAACAATAAACTTGGCATTAAATGCAGGTAACTATTGCAGCCACAGCAGGTGACATTGGCAATTGAATTTGGAGTTTGGGTCTGGGACAGGGATTGGGATTGGGATTGAGTTCGATTTGATTGATTCCCCTCTGTTTAACAATAGAGACCAATTGACGTTTTAGTTTGATTTATGCGCTGCGCTTGATGAATTAGAATACAGCACACAACAACAATCGCATCACAGTTATTTACAGCTCACCTGACTGACCAACAGTCAACAGTCAACAGTTTACAGTTTACATTTTCCAGCTAACAATTTCTATGTTTGTGCTCCGCTTTTCGCTTTTTGCTTGTCTCTTTGGGCTTCATTAAATTTGTGGAATATTTCGACTGCCCCTCAAAGGCAATAACAAATAAATAGGGAATATATGTCTAGCAGATACCCTGTGCTATATTCAATTGATCATCTAATAACTTCTATGTTTATAGTCCGTTTTTCATACAATTTGTAGAGCACACAGATAGCATTCTTATTTGCTTGTATACAAAGCTTCATCATACCCTTTTAACAAATTTGGCATACAGGGTATAACAACATCAACATGGCCCTGATTCAATGTTGCTGTTGTTGTTGTTGTTAAAAACCTTGCTGTTACAATTTTCAGCTGCACCCTCTGGAGCATATTTGACTTTATGGCGTTTGCGGAAATGGGAATGGGAATGCGAATGGGCATGAGAATGGGATTGGGCATGGCCATTGCGAAATGGACCGCCACATATAACAACAACAACAACAACAACATATGTAGAAACAACAGTCTCACACAGTGCGTTTGTTGTCATGATTTATTGCTTGGCTTTTTTGACAGGCGTATTATTTTCCAGTCGCTTGTCTCTTGTCTGTTGTCTTCTGTCGCCTTTGTTGTTCTTATTGCTGTTTGTCACTTGAAAGCGTTGCGTTGGAAATAGCCGAAATATTTGGTTACTTTGTGGTGCATGAGTTTGAGTGTGCCTATGTGTGTGTTTGCGAGTTGATTAGATACGGGATTAGCCTTGAGCAACAGGGGAAAATGCCTTACGCCATGCTGAACTTAATTTTAGCAGCGTTTAGAGGCAAAACGGCTACTTGATGAGCTTTAGAGAATCTTAAATGAATTTCGTGTGATTTTTAATTGATAAAAAATATATTTATTATTGGACTTGAATAAATGTTGGAAATATTTTTAATTTACTTGCGCTTCAAGCTTTGTTTTATGTAGCTAATTATGTATATATATTTTCAAACTGTGCAGAAATTTAGCAATTGTTATTCCTACTGCTTCCACAACAAAGAAATTTAAAAGCTACGCAATATATGAGCATTATATCAGGCCCATAGCTTAATATGGTAAGTCGGAAAAGTGTTAATGTTGCCGCTACCAAAATAAGAGAGAGACCCTCACGCATTTTCAATATATTTCACACAGTCGCAATCTCAACTTGCAAGTCACGTAATATTTTATTTATGCGAGTGGATGGTTTCTTATGTCATTGTCACGTGATCGCTGATATCGCCAGAGAGTTCTAACTGCAATAACGTGGGCAATGCATCATCCACCTTGACCTCAATTCAAGCTCACAGGGCAGACGTGGAGACAGAGCCAAACCCAAAGGCAGTGCAATGCATTCCAATGAAGCTCATCAAAATCTAAATCAACATCATCATCTCAAAGTCGGCATCTGCTGAGGCGATATATATATATTTGTCTGTCTGTAAAGATACAAATATATTTACCGCTGACATATGTTTTGGTTTTTGGCCCAAAGCAGCTAAAGACACCGCACACAGTTTATATACTACTTACATGTGCATATATACAAATGCACACTGACACAAATGCTGTAACTGATTTCAAGCGAATGCATCCGACAGATACGCCAGCTACAAAAGATACATATCAATTTCTTGCCTCCACCATTGTCTGACAAACAGTTTTGCTGTCAGATTAACTATCAAACTGTCGTCGCTTTCAGTGTGTGTGTGTGTGTGGCCCCCTCCTACTCGTTTGCATAAATATATATATATATATATATATATATATATATAAAATGTATGTGAATGCATATATAATGATTTATATAGTGATGAAATTGCCGCTGCCGCCACAAACGATTTCGCGGCATTCCAAGAATTCTTTGCAACATGTGTGGCCCGGCAACAGTAGGAGTAAGTGGAATGGAAGGAATTGGAGTGGTCTTCTTAGCAGCTACTGCCAGCCACTTGTGTTGCTAATAAAGTCATCCAGCAAGGGACTCCGAGCAGGGACGAAATGCAGGCGAGCGAGGACACAGCACTGTTGCCAATTAGCTGAGAGAATTTATATTGCTTTTTTGCGAGCAAGTAATTTCTTGAAATTTATATTAGAAGCAGCTATAAATTATGAGGACCCCAGAGCGGACAGGCAGCCAAAGCAGCCAAGCAGTCAAGCAGCCATTTTCCAGCCAAAAATTGCTAAAAATCCTAAAGGATCCCAAAAAGGACGTGGCAATGTGAACAATTTCAAAAGACAATAAGCTAAAGTTGTGCAATTGAAAATGGTGAAAATTATTCTAGACTCTATCTATTTGAAAGCAGAGTGGGTATATAAAGCTGTTTGCTGTCGATTTTGTTGGTGTTGTTGTTGTTGTTGTTGCAACAACTGCAACTGTTGCTAATGAAAGCCAGCGGCAAATGCCAAGTAAACGGAATGCTTAATAAGAGCAAAGAAAATACTTTTGCACTTGTGATATGCGGGTGAAAATAAGAAAATAATGTCAACAGCAGCAGCAACACTACACAGCACAGCACAGCACAACAAGTACGGCAGCAACACGCGATTCGACAAGGGTAACAAGCGCTAACACAGCAGCAACATGCAACAGCAACATCATGCGAGAGAGAATATTCAATAACCACAAGAAAAAAATACAACTAAGCTGTTAAAACAGCAGCAACATGCAACACGCAGCAGCAGCAGGAGCAGCAACAGCGACAACACCCAACACAACAGCAACAATAAACAAGTATGAGTGTTCTAATCGCGATTGCCTGACTAGGATATACCCTGTACACAGCCCTTACATTCATAGTTCAAATTTGAACATGAATTTTAACCCAAAATTGAATTTCTAGATTTAAATGCAAAAATACATTGCTTTGAAAATCGGTTCTGTTTTGACAAAGTTATGACAGTGTACAATTTAGTCGAGTTCCTTCAAATTATTTGTTTGACAACAAACTTCCTTCTAGATTTAAATGTATGTGAATGCTGATCAAGAATAAATATACTGTATAGAGTGGGAAGCTGCTTCTTTTCCAGGATACATTTTTTACTCAATTTTAATGTGTACAGGGTATAATAAAATATGTTGTTCGAAGATGTTGGGTCGTGTTAATGTTGCTGCAGAGTTGTTAATGTTGCTTGTTGCTGCTTAGCTGCACTCAAGGTCAACGCAATCGTTGCTGCTGTTGCTGTTACTGTTGTTCCATCTGCTGTTTGGTTATTCTGAGACTTTGCTGGTCGCTATTGTGGTTAGTTTCATTTCACTCTGAGCCGCTTTTGCCAATTGAAGTGCAGACTAAGCGCAGTTTGGCCTCCAGCTTCAGTGGCAGTGTTGTTGCTGCTGCTGCAAACACATTTGCTAAAAGGCAAACAGAATACCAGGAAGGGAAAGAGCAAGAGCCGAGGGGAGCAGCGCAGCAGGGAAGTTGCTATAGTAATAGAGAGAGACTCGCATACAAAAAGGCAGTTAAAAGCTTATGAACACAGCAAGATACGAGTTGCAACTACAAATGCGACAACAGCAACAGCAACAGCAGCAGCAGCAGCAGCAACAATCAAATCTGTAGCTAAACTGACGGCACAGCATGGGCGTGGCAGGGGGCGTGGGTGCACTTGGTATGGGTGTGTGTGCCTGTGTGTGTATGTGTGCCACGTGTGAGTGTGAGTGAGTGCAAATGAAGCGCTTCATTGAAGCAGCTCGAAAAAGGTCAAAGCTAGCAATGAAGAAGAGCAGCAAGAGCAACAGCAACTACAGAAGCAGCAGCAGGATAGCTTTCAAGAAAAAACACAGCAGCAGCAGTTACAACTAAACAACAACAACTGCAACAAAATTTCACATTTGCAAAATGTTGGCAAGTATTTTGCTTGCGTGCGATTTTGTATTTATTTTTTGTAACACTGTTTTTCACAAAACAAAAATCCAGTGAAAAGGTGGTCAATAAAAAATGGTATTTGAATTGAAACATTTATTTTGTCTTATGTGTTGTTGCTGTTGTTGTTTGGTACCCAGTTTTTTGTTTTGTTGCTGTTGTCAGTCAAAATGCAGCGAGGGCTTTGCGCAAAAAGCAGTTTAGCGGCTTATGCGAGTGATTTCAATGCAACATGCAACATTTGACAAATGCAGCTTACACTGTGCTTTTCCTATACCCTTTCAAGGGGGAGTGCTAAAAATTGTTCACCTGAAATCTATAGCTTATTGTAAAAGTACAAAAGAATGTACATATTTTGTAAAATCAATTAGTTTTTTTTAAACGGATTATTAAAACAAACAAATCACGGATTGGTTGTAGATTATGGAATCATTTAAAAATTTGAAAATAGAGAATTCAATTATCTGCAACATCAAACATTAAATATATTTATAAATTATTTAATTTATAATTTGCTTTACGGATACACCTTACAGGGGTTATAAAAATGTTTTTATTAAGAATAAAACAAATATAGTTCAAACCGAAAAAAATAAACAACAAGGAATAAAAACAGTTTCAGCAGTAAATCATTTTTAGCATAGATAACAAAATGGTTTTAACTGTTTTGCTTCTATTACAATAAATATATTTATACATTACGTATTCGCAAGGACTGTTAATCCTGTAAAAGCAATTACCTCTGACCAACTCTCATTTTCCTTGTTTTTTGTTCTGAGCGTACAAATACTTAATTCCCACTGGGGCAACTAGTAGTTAATTACGACACGTAGTTGTACAACAATTTAATTTCCAGTGCTTTGTAATTAACTAAGACTTTAATTTGTTGCACAATTTACTCTGCTTAAAATCAGTGTTTCATATTACGCATACGCCCTGGTTAACCACACTTGAAGCGTTAATGAGCAGAACAGAAAAAACACAGTATCCACAAAATAAAGCCACTAGAAATGCCCTAGAGTGCTCGACTTGAAGATATCCTGTAAGCTAATTTAAATATTCCCTGTGCTTTAATAATAAATGCATATATATATATATATATATATATATTTGTAAATGTATTTTGATTTATATGATTATTCTTTATATTTCTTTGCTTTTGTCTCTAAAACAATTTTCGGGTCCTTTGCTGTACCCTTTTTAGCCATTTATATAGCTAAAGGGTATAAATTAATGTTAAAAAAATGTTTTATCAACTTTGCAATTAAGTGCAACAGCAACAAATACAATTACAACAACAACACGAACAACAACAAGAGCAACAAGGAGAGACGGCTGCAATGAGAGCAACATGCAAATAATGCATTATGTAAACATCGCGGTACATTTTACGAGTGGCAGCCTCGCTTGTTGGCTAGAAGGGGGGCGTTGAGGGAGTGGGGCGGGTGGGTGAGGCGTGCAGCAAGAAGGAAACAAAAGCGCCACGGCGTCATCCGCAGACATATGTAAATATGTGTGTCACTTTTTGAGGGGCTAGAAGTGTGGGGAAAGAGGAGAGGCAACCACCACTGTGGGGGGCGCCTCTTGTCATCTCAATGGCTGAGCGCCAATTTCACCTGTCGCGTTCTTTTTTGTTGTTTCTGCTGCCAGCCCCCCAACCGCTTGCCTTTCACCCGCACTCTGCTTTCCCACTGTTGTTGTTATTGTTGCAGCTGTTTTGCTTCACTGTGCCAGATGCTGTTGTTGTTATTTTTGCCCGTTTATTTTGCTATTTACAATATTTTTCGAGTGTTCTCGATGATTATATTCAAGTTGATTTTTATGGCACGCTTTCAGTGTTTTTATTTCACTTGCAACGTGCTGCGAAATGCAACAATAATTATGTGATAATTATGAAGGCAATTCACAAATTAAATATGCATAAGGCAAGTGGCAAGTGGCAGAGGCAAGTGGCAAGTGGCAATTGGCAGTGAAAGGGAAACAATTTGTCAAACACAGAACGCAGCAAGGAAGCAGTCAAGTTGAGGCAACAATATGATAAATGATGTGGGTAAATTGTTCAAGTTGGGGTTAAAAATATAAATAACTTTTAAGGTATTAAATGAAAAATGCAAGTATAAGTCATTTATTTAATGAAAATTTATAAATCTGATTAATAAAATTGTATTGTTTAAATGCAGAAGCGTATTTCGGCCAACTCAATTCAAAACTTTGGAGCAAACTACAATTCAAGAAATAACAAAAGTTTCCAAAGACAAAGTTTAAATCTTTTTAAAATAGCAGCTTGAACTTTTGTTGCTTTATGAAACATATTCTTTGTTTTAGAAATTTTCTTCCATTTCAAACCTATAACTTGCTTATGAAAAGACTAGATATCTATGGTTAAAGTTTTAATTTTTTTATTATTTTGAAATTTTGTTTAGATTTTTCTTTGATGACAGTTTAATCTACAACATGCAACTAATTGAATTAGTTTTTATTTCACGCGTTTATAAAACTCACTTTCCCATTTCCAAAACCTTAAACAATTTTAATTAGTCAAAGAACTACAAATTCTATAAGCATATTTTGGTTGTACAATCTTAGCGGGTTCATACAAATAAAGGTAGCGAAATTCGCGTCAATTAAAATCGCCAGCAAGTCGCGAGCGTTTCTCAAGCGTCTTTTGTGGCTGTCAGCCATTTATCCAGCAGTCAGACTGGTTCTATTTTATGCTGGCTAACCCCCAACGGCCCCCCGCTGCTCTCCAAGCAGGACAATTGTTTGCCTTTGGGCTAATTAAATTAGTCCTTTGCAATTAGGGTGAGGTGCGAGGTGTGTGCGAGGGTGACTTTAGGTAAGCGGAAAACGAGAAAACTCATCAAACGAAAACGAAAATGAAAATGAAATTTGTACGAAATGCGCCGCAAATTGCAATTAAAAGCTGACAAAAACAAAAGCTATGCAAAAAGCGCAAATTAAATGCAACAAAATGTTGTTATTGTTGTTGTTGGTTTCAATTAGCCAGCCACAATGGGCAATAGTCCACAACAGCAGCAGCAGCAACAGAGCAGGTCAGTAGCTGGACAACTGGATAAACAATTGGACAAACAGCTGGTTCAGAAATCAACGTATGCCCCTTCAACAAAATTCTGTAAATATTTAACAAATGCAAAACAGAGCAAAGCATATTGTTGTTGTTGTTGTTGTTATCATTAATGCTGTGGCTGTGGTTGCTAGTGTTGCTACTGTGCCCATTGCTGCGGCTGTTGCTCAAAGCCAAAATACAAACGGTATTAGCCATGGTCAGTGCGCGTACATACACGAGTATATATTATGCAAAGTACACTGAAAGAAATCAATCGGATTCTCAAGAAATAAGCTTACAGCTTTGATTTTAATGATATGAATGGTATTAAAATATCTTATTAATATCAATAACAAAAATATAATTATTAAATTTGAGAATGGAATTATAAATTAGATTCATACACATTTATTTTAGTAAATTTTGTAGTCTAACCTGTGTTGCAGTTGACCACACAGAAGTAAAAAAAATAAAAACAATTCCTAAATATTAAGCTATTCTTATGATCCAGTCATTTGATATTTAATACTTTCTTTTTATTGGGGTATTGCATATTAAATCTATGAATACCCATGAATGTAAATAAAAGTGGCTGAGGAGTTCTTATTTAAGTGATTCATTTAGAGAGTCACAAATAACATAAAAATGTGATCTGATTACTTGTTAAAATTTCAAAATATTCACATTTTAAGAGTTTTGTGCTTGGCAAATAATCAACCGCAAATTTGATTATTTTTACCATTATTCAGTTATCAAAAGATGCTGCAGTATTAATGTTAAACGTACTACAAACGAGCATGATTCACTTTTCGCTTACTATCTGACTTAACATAACAGTGTTTTTCGCGCAGTGTAAATATTGAACGTATTCGTCTGTTTGCTTGTCTATCAATCTATCTGGTTGACCAGCCAGCTATAAACCCATCCAATTTGTGGCCTATTTCATGGCACACACAGTTTGCGTTTGAATGCGAATGTTGTGCTCTCAGTTATTATCAGCTGCGTATTTATAACAATGCCTAATGACATCATCATCATCATCATCGTGACAACAACAATAGCTATAGCTATAGTCTGTAGTCTGTAGTTAATGGGCGCAATGCCAAAACTTACCTCATTATCAATGGCACCACGCAACATTGTGGCTGCTGAGTTTCTTATCAGCGGCGCATTTCGATTTCTGTTGCTATCTCTCAGCTTTTGCAGCTCCTTTTGATGCTGCTGCTGCCGCAAGTGATGCTCATGCTCAATTTTGTTCCACTGCTCGTTGGAGAAGTCATCGTCCAGCTGCTGCTCCTCCTTCTGCCGCTCCTGCACTTTGGGCTTCTCTGTTGTTGTGTGTTTAACTTTCTGCTTGTTCGACTTGAATAGCCAATCGAAGACGTTCCGCTTGGCGGCGGCTTTGGTGTGACCAGCTGAGATGCTGGGATGCTTGTTGGTAGTGATGTGACTTGCTCGCTGAGATTCCGGCTGATCGTAGTCCTGCTCGTTGGAGCTCATGCCGGGCAGCTTCTGGCTGAAGAAGGAGTAGCGCGGCATTTGCTTGGCCAGCTCAGCATCGGCTCTTAGGCTGGCATCATTATCAGAATCATCAGTCTCATCGTCATCATAATCCTCATCGTCATCCTCGTCTTCATCGTCGTCCTCATCGCTGTCGACCAGCTGCTGCTGCCAGTTGGGCGCACGCGTCGAACGCGCCTGCATCCAGGACGCAGGATAAATGCCATCACGATCGAAATAACGCGAGGAAACGTTAGCATTGAAAACAGGAGCATCTGTGGAACTTGCGACTGGAGTGGCGGCAGTAGTCATCGGCTGATGTTGCTGCCCGGGAAAGACACGCTGCTCCCAGGCGGCATGATGGCGATTGTGATGTCGAATATGATGCTGCTGTCCAGGTGCCATGTTGAGCAACTGAAGCTGCTCCAGCTGCACTGGTTTCGGCTGCTGCTTGGCAGCCACCGGCGGCTGTCTGTTGCCATTGTTGCCAATGTTGCCAGTGTTGCCCGACAGCTCGTCTCGCAGATGTTGCTCATGTCGCAAGTGATGATGACGCTCCAGCTCGAATCCTAGGCCATCCAGCTGCTGGCGACGCTGCTGTTGGCGTCGCTGCGAGTGAACGGGAGCACTGGTGGTGCCATTGTGGGAATGACGATGAGCATGCTCCTCGGCATAGCTGAGATCGGCGAGGAGCAGCAGCAGCAGCAGCATCAGCGGAAAGATGCCCTTGCTCCTGATGCAGCCACGCAATGCAGGCGGCGACATTTCTCTGAGATATATCTGTATCTAGAAATGTATCTGTATCTATAGCTGTATCAGTATTTCTATCTGTATCTGTATCTGCCAGCTGCAGTTTCCTTTTATGATGCAATTCACTTTTGTTCTTTTTTATTATTATTATTCTGCTTTCTTTGTTGTTGCACGTTCTGTTGAATACTCTCACCCACACTCGTATTTATTTAAAACAATTTCCTTTTGTTAATCCACTTTTTATGACCATAAATCACGTTAAAATTGCGTTTTAATATTTGTGAAGAACTTTTTTATTGTTGCAATTGAAATTTTTGATGCTTATTAATTGCGCTTAATTGCCATTTGTCAAATAATTTGCCACTTTTTCACACACTTTTATTAAATTAAAATTTAAATATTTATTCATTAATTTTAAATTTATTCAAATGCCTTTTTTCACAATCAAGTTTATTTTTAACAAAGTAACTGCTTCTCTTTAAGATTTATTTAAGTTTATTGTTGTTTAGATATTCAAATAATCGTTTGTTCTTCTTGAATGAAAACACTTAAGCAACACACTTAAGCCACATAAAAATTGTTTTAAAAATTTATGAGAAATCCGCGCGCGAGTTTCGGCACTTGAATTTTTAGCTTTTATTGCAAGTGTTTAGCAACCAAAAATTAGCTCATTGAGTATTATGCTTTAATATGTAAACATTTGTTTGTAAACTTTGTTTGGCTTTTAAGAATTGATAAGCAAAAAACTATTCAGTCACACTTTTAATTTTATTTTCATAAAGCGCGCGATTTATTTCTTATGGCAAATTCACACGCACATTGCCATACACTAATGTATGTGTGCATATGTTTTTATTGCTTTATTTTATGCACGACTTTGTTGTGTGTGTTTCTTGTTACATCAAACATTTGAAATTCAAAATACTCTTTGTTTTTATATGAATGCGTAATGAACGCGTTTAGTCCGCACATATGACGACACGAAGCTACGTACAGATAACAACTGAATCTGACGGCAGCAACTGAATCTGAACTGATGCGCCGCAATGTTGAGAGCACAACGTATCTACACTGCGAGAAATAAACGACTCAATATGATGATAACTGCATCTGAGTGCATCTGAAATGCAACAATCATTTACAAATATCAAGTGCAATGGAAATATTGTATTCAAGTGCATAATTTGTTATTAAAAATACTTAAATTTAGTATATTTGCCTACTTTGTGCGCAATTTATGAGAGTGAGAGCGCAACATGTCTAGGCGCTTACACAAGCAACATGTTGCAAGCGTGCCAAAGAGAGAGCGCAGCACAGCATTGAGCGCATGCTGACAAGCAACATTTGTGTGGGCACTTACAACAAGCAACGAACATGTTGCAATGCAGCTAACAAACAAGTTGGCACCGACTGACATTGCCGGCATTTGATCAGCTGCAGCGCATTTGTTGTTGTTGCTGTTGTTGTTGTTGTTGCAAGCAATTGACAATTGGCATTGGTTGCACACAGAGTATATACATACATAGGTATGCGTGTGTATGATTGATGTTGCGGCACGTCTGCAACTTATTGTACCAGAAGTGGCAACAGCGCCCACGTGCTAAGCGGCAACAGCAGAATCTTCAACACACGCCAACGACAACAACAAAATCAAAACCAACTACAGCAACAACAACAACAACAACATGAACGCTTCCTTCCACATGGCTGTCAATGAGTTTCTATCTGCCTCCACTTGATGTCTCAAATGTGGGCAGTACTGTAGCAGCAACAACAGCAACAACAGCAACAACAACTGAAATTACACAATCAAATTGAGGCAGTTGCTCAACTCAAGTTTACTCAAGAACTTGCGCCTAACCACAGACAACATTTGATTTCATTCCCAGGCTGTGATTTCAATAGAACTGCATAGATATATGTATATATACACAGAGATATTTACTAGATCGGGCCGACCACCATCAACGGTAGCCTCACAAACATTTTCCAACTAATTGCCATTAAGCTGCTGGCAATGAGTCAGAGCATTTCTCTCCCTTTGCCCCTTTTTTTTATTGGGGACGCACAGGAAGCGCGAATGCATCTTAGCAAGTCCATAAAATGCCCAAGTAGAAGTAAGCATGATCAATGATAAAAGGGTTGCTTGCCACATAGCATCATAAAACCCGCGCTGCAGACGAATGAAGTTGTAAAAGAATGGAACAGCTATATTCAGCAACCCGAAAATTCTATACCCTTTTCCTATGAGACTTATAAGCCATAGTTTTCCGCTGATAAAAACACACAGCCTACAAATATGTGTAGATGCTTTATGGGTTCGCAGATGCCTGCTTTAATTGGTAACAAATTGCATGATTATATCATAATACACTTCGCTAGGGTATGACAAAGATTTTATGACGCTATCGCGAGGGTTGTGGGGGGGGGGGGGCACAAATTGATTTTCCTGCGAAGCGTGCAAATAGGATTTGTCAAGCGATCAAATTTTTCATACTAAACACGCCTAGGTAGACATTATAACGAGACATGATATGGGATATGGATATCCTCCCTACCATCTACATACAGCTTACTCATATATATGTGCTCTTTATATGTATGTATATACTATATACTATATGCCATAGCCATTGTTCTCAGTTCTTTCATTTCCCTTTTGGCCTGTTGCATGTATTTAACTCTGTTTGCTTGTTGCAAGCTGAAAGGCAAACAAGTTACCTTATATTTCACTTGGAGATAGCGTTAGTAGGGCGGGAAGAGGCAGAGCGGAGTTGAAGGGGCAGTAGCACAAGCTATAAAGCTATGAGCTTGGGCCATAAAACGTATATTATGTGTTAAATTTAACGCTTAATTTGAGACGCTGCATGGCTCAAATGAGACAACAAATGGCCCAAAATGGAAGCTAACACAATTCGACAGCTGCAACGATGGATATAAATGATAACAGCCAGATATTGTTAAGGTAAATTATGATTAAATGCAAAGTCCAATTAAATGAAGTACTTAAATAATATAGTTAGACTAAGCAAGACTTAATATCCAAGTATTCGAAGATTATATTCTTAAACATTTCTTGACCTTGTTTATTTGAATCACCTCAACATCATACACAGACAGATTCTTATGACAAAGGCTCAGTTAGTTCTTAATGTTAAGCGGGTCACTAAACCGGCCCTAGAACCGGTTGGGAATTTTACACAGGCACTGCAAAAAACTCATTGAAACTCTTTCTTGCTGATAATGTCATACATATTACAAGCTGTTCAGGTTTTTTCTACTTTAAATAATTGCGGAAGACTTTTATTTTCTGTTTATAATAATTGCTAGTTGAGCTTCACAGCCTCACAAAAAATCATACCCTGGAATAATTGCGGAGCATATTGTATTTATAGAACTTCAACATACCAAAAGGAATCTTTCTCTTGCCCATAATTTCGTTAGGGCTTTACTAATTAATTTATGGTCTCTGGGCTTGCAGCCAAATCATGTCAATATTAAGGATTCATTGAACTCCCTTTTCTGCTCGTTTTCTCCATGTTGAATGTCAATTTGTGGAAGGAAAACCAACAGCTGGGAAGTGTCATCAAGTATTCAAATTGGCAAAACGGCAGCCGCTTTACATATGCCAACTAATTTGCAACGTTTACCAGCACTTCAACGACTCTCAGCCAAATATTGCACTTGGCCTACCCGCCATCTACCCTCCCCCTCCCCCTGCCGCATCTCACTTACTTCTCGAGAATTTACGGCAATTAAATAATCATAGCGCAATTTACGCTGCAGTTGGCAAAACCAGCTTGTAAGCCTAAATTCCCACCAGCAATGTGGCAACACTGTAGAGGGGGGTGGGATGAGGGGGTTGGCGCCTAATGAAATCATTGCCTATGCTCGATTGGGCGTTAAAAATAATCAACGTGCTAATTAAGTTGACTAAACTTCTCAAACAAGCTGCCGAGTGAACTTTGCGGCTGGGTGGCAACTCTGGCCGACAGCGAGCTATGTAATAAAAACGAAACGAAACGAAACTTTTCTACAACTTTTTCATGTGTTTAAACTATTCAAAAAGTGCCACGCCCACCCGAGGACAAGCCCCCCGAAAAATAAAATAAATACACACAACAAAGTTTATGCAACAAGAGTAACAACAACAGTTTTAATTGCCTTAATGAGTTGACTGAAATATCAGCAGCTAGGTAAATAAATATTTGAGCTGACATTTAACAAACAGAAAATTCGCAAATAAAAACAAAAGAATCCACAAAAAAAAAAAACACAGAACAATTAAAAGTGGTCTGGTCTAGAACGCTCGACTGCTTGATACCCTCTTCAAAGTTAATAGAAAAATTAAAATTAATTGATAAACTGAACATTAATTGTAAACATAAAATAGGTTGATATGTATCTCAAAGATCATACAGCTCATTTTATATAAATTAAAAGTTATGATACCCTTTTCATTAATGCTAACAGGGTATAATTTACTGTTTAGTAATTAAGCTAAATTTTTAATGCGTGCAGTTTAGACAGTTCGAATCTGAATTAAACTAATCTCTCTACGAAATTAAATATTTATTGCCGCTTGTGACTTTTGCGGCTAATTAGACACACGTATCTCGCAATTCATTGCTCATTGCTTTGACAGACCCCGAAACAGACATCAATTAGCATTTTTAATTGACTCTCTGGCAAAATTTGCTGATAGATACGAATCAATCAAATCAAATCGTAGTGGGGAGGGCGGTTAAATCATCCACAACAAGAACAGCTTGAGCTCAAGGCAATAACAAAGCGTTGCCAAAAAGACAAAAGCGATTATCAAGTTAAAAGACGAGATGATAGATATATTGTTTTTTTTTTTTGTATTTTGCATTGTTATTGTTATCGATTCTCTTTGTTTTGCTTCACTCTTCAGCTTAATATTTTTGTATTTGCATAACTACATATATCGATAAGCAAGTCACAGTTTATGGCAGCAGGTTTTTGACTTTGATTAACCAGGTGAAATATGGCTATAGAACCGCAAATGCAAAACTTAAAAATTTCAGATTTCATGTCAAAAATCATTGACATGTGAAGTTCCCAGTCCCCAGAAACGTCTTTCAAAGTGCCATAACTTTGTCAAAACTGATCCGATTCCCAAGTCCAATATCATTTTGGTAATGGTTTATCATCTCTAACAATTCTACATTAAAAGTTGAGAAATTTCCAAATTTCGCATTTCATGTCAAAAATCATGACAAAATGTTGACATGATAAGTTCTCAAGTCCCAAAAAGTGTCATTCCCAGTCTTCAAAGTGCCATAACTTTGTCAAAACTGATCCGATTCCCAAGTCCAATGTCATTTTGGTAATGGTTTATCAACTTTAATAATTCTACATTCAAAGTTTAGAAACTTCCCATTTTCGGATTTCATGTCAAAAATCATGACAAAATGTTAACAAGTGAAGTCCATAAAAATGCCCCTGCCAGACTTCAAAGTGCCATAACTTTGTCAAAACCGACCCGATCTTCAATTCCCAGGTCACTTTGATCATGGTTTGTTATCTTTAACAACTCTACATTCACAGTTTAGAAATTTCCAAATTTCGGATTTCATGTCAAAAATCATGACAAGATGTTTAATCCACAAGTCCCTGAAAATGCCTTTTCCAAACTTCAAAGTGCCATAACTTTGTCAAAACTCACTCCATATTAAATTCCGAGGTCATTCTGATCATGGTTTGTCATCCATAACAACTCTACATTCACAGTCTAGAAATTTCCTAATTTCGGATTTCATGTCAAAAATCATGACAAGACATTTTAAGTTTCAAGTTCCCAGAAGCGCTCGTATCTGACTTCAAAGTGCCATTGCTTTGTAAAAACTTAACCGATTTCGAACTGCCATAGCTTTGTCAGAACTGAACTAAATAATAAAATATATCACGCACAATAGTTTAGTTGTTAATTCTTATGCCATTCGAAGTAATGAACAACACGTACAGGCTATCTACGTTTATTGTTGCCTCAAAGTGTAACCTTGTTAGGTAAGAGAAACAGCTTTTAAAATGACTTTGCGTCGTGCCAGGAAAGCAAGTCCAGGAATCCAGGAGATGATGTGTCTGTGTTCTAGGCGACATGCGCTTAAGGACGTCTGCACTTTTACCTGGCATACTTTGTAGCCACTTTTATGACAAATAGAACCTTAGCTCACATCACACAGCCAACAATGTAGCGCTCTGAGCTACTGACACGCCCTCAATCCAGCCCACTGGAGAAGCCAACAGCCAGCAGCCAACATCCAACAGCCAAGAGCCAACAGCTATAGCTACAGCAACAACAATGCCAAAGGACTGGCTTGAGACAAATGTTTTTTTGCCATTGATGGCTATCCTTCTCTGTCCTAGTCTAGTCCTAGTCCTTCGCCACGCAGCCTCGTTAAAATCTGAAAAATATGGCTGGGCTTCCATTATACGCGTCTCGCTATCTGTTGGGTTACAATTTCCTTGTTTAGCTCCCATCCTTTTGCCTTTGCCTTAGCCTTGTTAACAGCACTGCGATGCGACAGCTTCCGCAGCATCTACACTGAACGAAATTTGTAAATATACACAAAATATGCCTTAACCAAGTGCAAATAATTATTATTTCACGTACTACATCTAGTTTTTGTTTAAGCCTAAATAAATTTCGATCCACACTCATCTATGTGACTTTGCTGAAATTATGGTTTTAAAAATTTAATTTATCCTAACCCATTTTTTTTCCTGTGTACCTCTTTCCGTCGCCCCTCCTGCCATGTCCTGACTAAAGTTTAACGCTTTTTTTTCATGTCTTGCCTCATTCAGTTGTTGTAGTTTTTGTAGTTGTTTTATGTTTGTGTTTTCTTTAGTATCTTCCACTTCTGTTCGCTGCCTTTGTCTGGCCAGCAAAGAACGCGTCGCTTTGTGTTGACTAAAATGGTTTTTAAAGATGAATGTTTACAGCTCCCTGTTTGCCTTGGCTTTGGCTCTAGCTTTGCGTTTGGGTGAACAGCATCGTTGCCTCAGTTGCCGCAGTTGCCACAGCTGCCTCATGTAGCAGCAACAGCGACAATGCGCCGCATTGATGCAAATGTGGCAAGGCGGAAGTGCTGGGCGTGTCGGGCAAACAGGCAAACAGGTTGCAACTGTGCAGAGTTTAGGGGCCAAAACTCCAACTTGCCATGGGAAACTTTCGCTACCCAACACTAAAGTCATGTCCAAAGTGTTGTCAAGTGCATTCACTTGACTTGACTCTAAGCTAGAATTCAATTTTGTTGCCAAACAGCACTGAAGAAGTGAGCCAAAAGAAATAAGAGTTTGGATAACAGCCTATCAGTGTCGAAAGGAGAACATATATGAATCATTCGTTACTGATAACAATTTAGTAAAATAAAATAAAATATTTATTATTTAATTAAGTTAAATTATGAACTATATAAAACAAACTCCATCTTTAAGTTTAAATTCTATTGCGTTTTGCACTGAAGTAAACAACTTAGGATTGGATTTTGGATACAAACAATTTGACATGGGATGTGCTCACTGAAACTGGCTTGTCTATTAAAAGTCATCACGGACATTTAAGAAGTTGCCCAGCAGCGAGCGAGAGACTGGAGAGACTGGAGATACTGGAGAGACACAAGCCGCCCACGACTTGGAAGTCAGTCCGTCCGTCAGAAGTTCGGTTTGCCTTTGTCAATTTGAGGGTATTAAGCCTAAAACTTGCAACTAAAAGTGGACGGGCTTAACGTGAATGCCTCTCGACTCTCTAAGGCAACTTACAGCTTGTGAGGCGTGGCAGCCACACTTTGTTGCCACAGCAGAGAGCTCACATCAAAGTCAGAGGCAGAAGGCAGCAAGCAGCAGCAGTCACGTAGGTGGCAGCAAATAAGTGCCAGCCGTAAAAGCCAAAAGCAGCAAAGACCATAAGGAAACAGGCATACAAAGGGGGCGGCAACCAGATCAGAGATTGCTACCACGGGCAACAATCCTCAGCAACAATATCCTCAGCAAAGCAGAGCTTCACGCTTTTAAAGGAATATTAAAACAGTCGCACAAACTACACAAACCGACCCCCGCAACCCCTCTGACCAATTGGCTCGCTCACGTAGCTCAAGGTCAAAATACACACACACAAATGAGTAAAAGAACTCTGGCCAAAACGAATGCAAATGCGATTCGGATTCGGAATCGGAATCCAAAACCGAATCCGAATGTGAATGTGAATGTTGCCAGCTCTCTGAATTGTTTGTCTGCCGTTTGCAAGAGTGTGTACATATTTGTATGTCCGCGTGTGTGTGTGTGTGTGTGTGCATGCAAATAAATATACAATTTTTATGAATGAACACGTATGATGAAAGAGCAATGTGCCAGCACAGGCCACAATACAATGGGCTTGAAATGTTGAAAAAACCCATTGAAAACATATTCAACAATTGGAATTTATTTAAATGAAAACAAGAGTTTAAGCAATACAGAAAAAGTTTTATAAAATATGGCAGCAATTGAACAATTATCCATTCAACGAATGATAATGATAAAGGTTCTAATATTATTAAAAGAAATCCATTTCCACTGCTAATCGGATAAACTTTTTCTGTTTTCTAACAGACCTTAGGCATCTGAAAAAATTACTTCAAAATTATGTTTCCTATTATGTTTCTATCGCAATTTTATTTTCTTATTTTTAATAGAAAAATATTTGATCTTAAATTTGTATCAAATATTCTATATTTTAACCACTGTAATTTTACCTACTACCTGCTGTTGTCGTTGTTGTTTTTGTTGTTATTGGCCATCGTCTGACATGGTTCCGTTTAAGAGCGGGCCAAAACAAAACAAAAAATGAAAAGAAAAGAAACGAACTGAAATCAGTTAAAGGCATTTCTAGTGCTCCTAGTTGCCATGTTCTGTGGCATGCTCTGTGGCTCTGTGGTTCTGTGCCACCGTCGACGCTGTTGGCTGTAAAATGTTTCCATTTTTATCAACATTACGAAGTTGGAACTGCGTCGCATTTGCATGTGAAACAAGCAGATAAATTCAGACATGCAAACGCCATAAATTTCTGCGAGTTGCAGCCCCAGTTGCAGCCACACTTGCAACAGCAACGGCAGAGCAACGGCACAGCAACAGCATCAGCAGAACTGAAGCATCAGCTGAGCACAAAAACGCAGCAGCAGCAGTAACTGCAACAACAGCAACAAGAAGAAGAACAACAACAACAGCAGTGGCAACAACGTCGTTTAATATCGAGAATTTCACATATTTTTGCATCAAATTTGCATGCGAATGGCGGCGCACGGCGTGGTGGTAGCAGGGGGAGTGAGGGGTAGGTTTACGGCATACGTATCCGTGTCCGCATTGCGAGACAGCTACAGATACATATGTATGTATGTATATAGCGCAAGCATTATGTATATATGCCCACTGCCCCTCCCACTCCCCCTCCCTCAGCCACGCCCACACTTCGCTTGCTTTATGGAAATACATCTCCTGGCTGCCATTTCACTTAAAGTTTAAATCGCCATTCGGCAATCGTGTACACTGTACTCAGATACTCAGAAGCTGGCTCAGAAGCAGCTTTAACTAATGCTGTTAATTGTATACCCTGTACAGGTGGATAAGAAGGGATATCTTTACACATCTGTCCCTCCAATTGTTTATCTTTATGGCTGAGACTATGAGCTCGGGATGTAGATAGTTTTAGATTAACTCGATCAAATAAAAAGATTTATCATTTATATTTTATTGATTTATGTTTAGATTATACGGGGGAACAGTAGAACTTGTAGGTCACATATAAGTTATATTGCCACTCGAGTTGGATGTATAAAAATCTAGCATATTTCCAAATCAAACACAAACGCAAACACAAAACACCATCGAATGCTATCTTTTCTACTGTGACTTTGCGGAAGGTAGTTATTGGTATCTGTGTATGTGTGTGTGTGTGTGTGTGTATCTGTGTTGCTGCGGCCTGTGAGCTGCCGTTGATGCCAGTGATTAGATGGCAGACACGTTTTACGTTTTGCGTTTTCGGGGCCCGCCAACGTTGACAGGCGGCAACTGACAAGCGGCAAACTGGCAACTGGCAAACTGGCAACTGATTTATGAGCGTCTCCCGAGTCCAGTTATTAGAAATGGAGCATCGAATATGCAGTTGCAGTTGCAGTTGCAGTTTGCAATTTGCTGTTTGCAGTTGCATAAATCAAAATCAAACACATTTGCTGAGGCCAGCTGCGCCACTCGCACCACATGCACCACTGGCTAGACTCGCACCAGCGGCAGCTGCAATGTCAACAGCTGCTTGGCAAATGGAGCAGTCAAGTGATTAGCAATGAAGACATCACTTTCGAGACATCATAGAGCAGCAACCACTCTCTGATTGAAATGGCCAAATACCCAGTTGTCAGATGCTTTTGCAAACGGCGCTTTCGTTTTAGGCCATGATTAAGCTGTTGGCCATCAGTCAGCAACTGCAGCAACTGCAGCAACAACTGCAACTGCATCTGTAGTCTAAAACACGGCTCGAAAGTGAATTGCAATTAGGCGTCTGACTGTGTTTCACAATTATCTGACTGAATTGACAAGTAGTACGTAAATATATATAGAAAAGTTTGCAGAGCACCCATATATGCCTAGTTATGCTTTCCTATACTTAAAAATTCCATAAATTTGCCAAATCTTAACATTTAAAGTTCATAAACTTATAATATTCGGATTTCAAGTCACATTTCCAGCAGTTAGGTTGATATGTCAAGTTCCCAAGTCTCCAGAAATACTCTTACCAGACTATAAACTACCATTACTTTGTCGAATATATATATTTATAATATAGCTTTTTTTGAATTACGAATTTTGTTGATTAAATGCGGATAGCAGCACAATTCTTCTGATTTACAGCTATAATAATTGTGTCAAAAAGTGAAATAGATTAAATTAAAGGAAATGTTGAATAGGAAAATAATAACATTTACATTTCCTTTAACGTTTACGTTTACTTTGAAATGCGCCACAGCAAAGTTGAGTAGTCTGCGGGTCACTTCCGATTGGATATTTGAACCCCGGACTCATCCAACTGGATGCCGCCACGTAAAAGGCGTTCAGCTGGATATCCATTAGCCGCTATTAGTGCAGAGTTTTATGTTACATGCCAAGAGCTGAAAGCATAGAGAAAGCACTGAAAGAACTAGTGCGAATCACAGGAATCAAAGAAGAAAATGGCAAATAAATGCAAATGTGGCAAGGGTGGAGGGGTGGGTATGGTTAGGAGCCGCTGTGGCCGGACCGCAGCGGGCTCCTTGCAGCTTTTGAATAATTGAAGCGTAGGCATATCTAAAAGATAGCAAAACAGAGCCGAAAGATACACTTGTGGGGCAACAAGTTTGTCGGTTGCTGTTTCGGTTTCTGTTGCTGATTTCTGCGAAATTGCTGGGCGTCGATTGCTTTGACATTGCGACGACTTTTCCCCCAGATTGTGAGAAAAGCGTGACAAATCGCCAGCGAATCGAATCGAATCGCAACAAGAGACAAAACGTTCGGACAGGTCATAAATTTGCGTGGGAAATTGCCACGAATTTGTTAGGCTTACCCATTGCCAATTGAATTAGCCGAAATCCCATTGGCCAAAAAACAAAAGTCAACCGTTTGGAAATTGAATTTCACTTGCGAGTTCGAGACGAAGAAGAAGAAAAAAGAAAGAAGAACTTACGTAACTGAAGAGCCGTAAAAGTTTTAGGGCGCACTTGCCACAGCGGATTTACTTTGGCCCCGGTCTGGCCCGTCCCTAACAAGCTAAATAAACAACCGGCAACAGCAACAGCAACCGGCAACAACAACCGGCAACAACAACAAGAGCAGCCAGCTACAAAACAAGCAAGTGCCAAAGATGCAGTTGCACGTGCGCGCATCTTTCATATACAATTTCAGAGTTTAACGTTCGCTTCCTCATTGCAAGCACTTCATTCACTCAGTTTGTTGTTTGCTTTTCTAACGTAACTTTAAATACCTGGCTGCCAAAAATTAGGTGAGAATTTGTATAACCACAAAATATAAGTATTTGGTCGAAACTTTTGCTTTGTATCTGTCAGTTGCATTTCAGAACTTGTGCGAACTGTCGCACTTCATTTTAAAGAATGCAAGAAGTGATAAAAACGCATAAAGGGAAAGTGACCAGGAATCATATCGAATTATTTATACTCTACCTAATTAAGGCGACTTTTAATATTTGTTAGAATAAAGGTTAGATTTTTGAGATACTTTTTCATAGCTATTGACGATATATATGTACATGTTTAAATAATATATATTTATATATATGAATGTAGTTGGTTAGATAAAGTCATTATTTTAAAGCAGAAAATACTGTGATATTATATTTATCAATGTGAAAAAGTTTGAATTATTTATTACATATATATTTGAATTTTTAGATAATACTATTTGTTTGTAAATATTTTATAGTCCTTTCAGACCCTTTTCATATTAGAGACAACTTGTTAGATATTTACCTTTAAAGCACTCTATAAATTCCTCATAAAAATTCCTGATTGCATACAAACGCCTTAAAGTTTTCTAAATACCCAAATATCAACATATCAACAACTTGTTTCATGGCACATAAAAAATCCAGCTAATAAATCAAACAAATATTTGGGTCACGCTTCCGTGGCCACTTTTATTGTTGTTGTTGTTTTTGTTGTTGGGTGGGTTGTTAGCGAGAGGGCGGGTTGTGGTGCAAACGGACATCGACAATGGCTAGTAAAAAAATATTTGCTCGAAAATTGCCTGTAAATACTGGGAGACACAAGGAATCCGAGTTGATTTATGCGACCACAGCGGTCAGCCACACTTGAACCCAAAACCAACAGCAAAAGGCAAAGAAACCTGAATTTGTGTTAGACGCGATTAACTATGTGTGCAAGCATATTTCATATCAAAACATAATTCAATGAAAGTGTCAATAAAAACTGACCAACAGGCCAACTGACCAGCCGAACTAACTCAATCAATTTCAGCAGCTTGAGTGCCTCGATAAAAACAATAAACACGAAATTTCACGAAAGCAAAACAAAAGCATTGATGAGTACGTGACCAGAACGAGACAAACTTTTTGAGGCTGGGCTGATAGATATATGGCCAAGTTGTGGCTTTAAACGTTGGCTTTAAGTTGCCGCGTTATGTCAACGTCCGAAATGTGTGGCCAAATGGCGTCACAGTTGCAAGTTGCACGTTGCACGTTGCACATTGCCATTGGCAATGGAAACGTCAGCTGGAAAAGTGCACTTCCTGTCGGCCATTTGTCGAAATGAGCTGCCAGGATTGCGGCAGTGTCACGACGTGCGCAACAACAACAACAACAACAAAAAGAACAAGAACAACAACAACAATGAGAGCAGACAAACAACTGTAAAACGCATTTGGACATGTCCAAAACCCAAACCAAACCAAAAGTCCACTTGCCAACTGAATGCAATGCCATAAAAGTAAATGGAACTGCAATGTGTGTGTGTATTTATATCTGTCTCCCTCTCTTCCTGTCTCCCTCTTTCTTTCGCTGTGCAGTGGCAACAACTGTCAGCTGCTAACTTTAAAAAGCAAAATGTTTATAGAAAACTCGTTACACAAATCGAATAGAAATTTGCCAACGTTTGACATTGTGCCGTTGCGACTAAAAAGGGCTCCATTTGGAGGCGTGGCAAGGGTTCAGCAATTGCTTGTTGCCATTGCAACCCTGGCAATGGCCATTGACCGAAATTGTACAAATAAGTATTTATTGCTGCAAGGTGACGTTAGAAATGCGCATTTTAAATCTTCTCTAACAATTTTCCAAGAAAATGTCACATGTTTCTTAAACTGTAATTGGATTGTAAATGAATAATAGGCATATTTATTTAATGAAAACAATACAGTAAATTTTTGTTTCAAAATATTTTCACAAGAAATGCATACTCAATTCTTGGTATCGAATTTAAACATGTACGGCTTTAATCAAATTGATTTCGTCACAAATTAATATAATACAATAAATCCAATAAAGTTAACTCAAGCTCTTGTTGTTTAATACAAAATTTAATATGATTATCTACATATATATATTTTTATATAACTTTAATAATTTGAATACTTTTTCGCCTCATTTAAAATATTTGGCTGCACATAATACACTTACTATAGTTTTCCCTACATTAGTTTAAAATTGCATACGCACCGTTTAATGCCCGTTGGCTTCTCTCGTTCAACTGGCTTCAACATAATCAACAGCAACATCAACATGCAACAAAATAAAATACCAAAAAAAAAAACCAATGATTTGCTCTCGGAACTGTTTTAAAGCGCAACTTTGCTCATAACTACAAATGATTAGTTTTTCTGGTTCACGAGCTTGCAGAATTGTAAAATGGGGCACAAATAACAAAAGCCAAAAAACAGCACAGAAATACAACGAAAACAAAAATCAACTAAATGAGTAAAACTAAAAATCTATTAGAACTTGGTTAGCCCCGTCGTACAAAACGTCAAAGCTGGTTTGCCGGCACGAGAAAGTTGTTGCCAACTTAGTTGAGGGCCAACGCGGCGTATGCGGAATGTGCTGCCAATTAGAAGTTTATGTAGAGAGCGCACCCGAAATTAATTTCACCTCCTCTCTCCAAAAAAAAAATAAAAGTTAAGCTGAATTTGTGTGCGAATGTTAATCAAATAGACAGCAGAGTGGAGGAACAGCGTAGAGGGGAGTGGAGATCAGGGGTAACTTGTAATAGAGTTTATTTCAGGACTGCTTAGGCTTAGGATTTTGGTTTGCCTTTTGGCTGCCTGGTGATAAGCGCCGCAAAGATTTGTCAGCTTATAATAATTAGCTGGCTGGCTGCGTGGGCTGCGGCTTGTCATAATGCAAAAAGGGTTGACAGCCGTTGCTTAACTTTTGCCTGCCACTGTGGCACAATTACTAATAGATAGAGATATTGAAAGATATACGACATACATAAGGCTGATTTTAAGCAAATGTATTCATAAAACGATTACCGAATTTAATTTAAGGATGATGTAAATTTATGGCCGATTTCCTTATTGTGTTTATGCCCACTTGACCACGCCCACACACCGTTGCCACAAATGCAATGCGAAACTCGGCAGTGAAATATGCGCGCAGGCAGGCAAACAATTCGCATTGCTCGTCGTGCAACCCCATTAAATGCCACTTACTAGCCCTAATAGTTTGCCTTCGCAACAATATGTTGACTACCAGCCTCCGCTCTAACCCGTTAACACACAGCCAACCCCCTTCCGCTTGTAGTGCTCCTTGGCTAGAAGTCTCGACAGCGTTTACCACATTAACCTCGTGTTTTACGACTTGGCAGGCCGCATAAGAAATTTATATACATTTCATGGCCCGGGCAACATGTTGCACTGACGATGCCAACCGATGCCAACCAACAATATTCCATACACTATATATATAGATATATATGTATGTATAAGTGGTGTATGTGTGTGTGTGTGGGGGGAGGGGGGCTTTTGACACAAGTCCAAGTGGAAAAGCCGCCATAAGGCAGCGATTACTCAAAGTGCAGGCTAACAGCTGCCAGTTGGAGGCAAAAGGCAAAAGGCAGCTAGCAAGGAGGCAGGAGGCAGCAGACAGGAGGCAACAGACAGGAGGCAGCAGGAAGAGTTGACATCCGTGCAAGAGTTGACAATGGCGACACTTGCATCACTGCGAGGGGCCTTCAAGTACTTGTCAAATAATAAATACATAATACTTGTCAACATGAATGGATTTATCTCTAAAATAGTTTAGTTGAATATATATGTTTGCTGGCAACTACTTGAGCTACCCTCGCGCATGCCCCATAATCCTAGCACTAAAAACTTGCACTTTTACAAGTGCCTTTTTGAGGGTATATATTGCACCGAAACGAGATTCCGAATCTCTTGGGTCTTCCCTCCCCCACCTCCCACTCGACACTTGTCCTTTTGCCGTTTTGTCGCGTTTAAGACGCTGCCAGGCGGAAGATACATTTAAATTTTTTCACGCCGCTTGGCAGTGAATGCGCTGCCATAAATTTTGCATCGATGCGCAGATCGTGTGAGCCGGCCACGCCCCCAGCCCCAACTCAGCCCGCTCCTCCAACTCCTCCGCTGCTGGTTTGTGCAAATTTTTAATTGCGCCATAAATCAAATCTAGGATAAATGGCCGGCAGTTAAAGGGCTGCTAACCAAATGGCAGCCATAAGCTGATAACAAACTCGGGGTCGACGGGGGTGGAGGGGGTGGTGGTGAGGAGCTGGTCTGGCTGGCCGAGAGACGTGCTGGCGATAAGACTGCGACTGCGACTACGACTCGGCTTTAAAATGTCAAAGTCCTGGCCGTGTCCTGTTTTTGCCCCTACCCCTTCGCTTCCCTTCCCGTCTTCGTTCCGGCCGCAATCTGGCCGCACTGCTGGCATTTAATTTTAATGGCTGCCATTCGGTGTTATAGAGATGAGCGCCATCTCGCCAACGTAATCAAGCCTCTAATTAAGTTGATAAACTTTGCCGTGACACGCCCACACCCACGCCCCCAGTTCCACTCCAGACTCCGGACTCCTGACTGCAGCGCGAAAAAAATAAATCTATGGCTAGAGATTTCGTGTGGCAGACAAAGTCGTCGGCCATTTTACGCCACAGTAAACACTCTGAGCACACGAGACCACCCGCCGCCTCTCTTCCATCTATATCTTCTCGTTCCCGTTAGTACTCACGCACGCCCCACGACTTACACGACCACCGAGCAGCTGTCACGCCTCCCCCCCCCCCCCCCTGCGTGCACCTCCTTGCAAAGTTTTGGCATTAGTTTTCCTGATTTCCGGCGGATTCGACGTCGACGTCTGTTTTTCAATATACCCTTTTAATGAATCCAAAACAATTATTTATGCTGTATGCTATATTTATTTTTTAAAGTAAATAAATTATAAATTTAAATTGTTTAAATTTAAATTGAATTAAAACCAATTTAAATTCTAAATAAAAAGAAAAGAAATCTTTTCTTTGCTTACTATTTTTGTAAGGGCATCCAGTCTTCGGCGCGCTCTTAGTTTAATTTCGCAAATAGCTTGTTATTGGATTGCGTGACTTTTTGCCTACTATCGCGATGGTCCCACTGTGCACACTGGGCGCTTTCTAATTTAATTAAGTGCGGCGACGCGACGCCTGTTTGTTTGTGCATAAAAGTTGGCGCAAGCGGCAGCTAAAAAAAACACACACAAGAAAGAAAAAAACTTTCTCAACAGTTGGCTCGTTTAATTTGCTGGTTTTATACTTTTTAATTACTAGACAAATAGACAAAAACGCCACTCAAAGGGGGCCTATTTGTGGGGTGAAGTGGGCTGAAGTTAAAGGCCCAAAGTTTAGTCTAAAAATTGTATTAATTTGTTTGTTGATGATGGCAAATATTTGCCGAGACTTCTTCAGACTTCAGCGGGGGGTGTCGAGTGTTTAGAAATATCCTGAAAAAACTTTTTGCAATGAAATTAAGTAAGATTCGAGGATTAGAGCTAGTAGTCTAGATTAAATGGAAACAATTGATGGGATTCTGTGAGCTTAATGCTAAAGTTGCAGGAAATTCAAAATAAACTTCATCTACTTCCATGATATCATTTTTCTTTAAAATCTATTAATCTTATTAATAATACAAATATTTCAAATATATAATTATATATTCCACTAATGATTGTCAGCTTATAAGGGTATCTTGGAATATGATTAATGTTAGTATCATAATTTTCATATTCTATTCTAACTGTATTCTTTCATTTCGGTTCACAATTCGCGCGGTGCTTTATGCGCTCACTTAGAGTAATCCTGTGGTTTAATGTATTCCGCTTCCGTGAAAATGTATTTAATTACCCTCGGAAAGTCATATTTATGTCCAAGTCGACTTATCGAGCATCGCATCGCATCGCATCGCATGGCAAGTTCGTTGCTTAAAAGCTTTTTGTACAATACATACATATGTACATACATATTTATATATGAACATATACTGCGGGAAGGAAACTTTCTTTCTATGCCAAAGTTTTCGCTGGCGTCACGCTGGCTCCGGCTGCTTGTGGTGAGTTTATGGTCAGCGTTTCGCTCATATATCTTTAATTTTTATGTGCTCCTCTTGTGTCAGCATGTTTGCCATAGCATACTTTTCAGCGACTGTTCGTCCGTCTCCCCCCTGCTGAGAAGCTGTCATTAGCGAACATTCCAAACATTTCACAACATTTCGAAGCTTTTTCGTGGCATACGCAGGCGTTTTATTTGTTTTGAGGACTGTTTTGTGGCTCATAACTGGGTCAACAATGGCAGTTCCACTTTGCCTCTACCCCTCCCCCCCTTCACATTGTTGTTATTCCCGTTGCTGTTTCTGCTGCTGTTGCTGTTGTTGTTTTTTCGGTGTCTGTGTGAGAAACCATTGCCCATTTACAAGTCAAGTGGCGCGCATAACACCAAAAAATTGTGTAGCGAAAACAATTTATTTAGCTGTGGAACTTGTTACAGCAGCCCCCTTCTACCCCCCACCGCCCCTGCCACTTTCCATTATCCTGCCCGACCCCAGCCCTTGGCTGTCATTGTCAGAGCGCCAGATTTGACAGCGTCTGCCAATGCTTTTTGGCTTGGGGTTGGGCTCGGATTTTCTTGTTTTTGTCCTGCTCGCTTGGACTGTTGTTGTTGTTGCTGTATTTATGTTAGTTGTATTTACGCATTTAAATATTTCTCTATAGCTCTCCCTCTCTCTCTCTCCATCTCTATCCCTTTCAAACTGTCTGGTTGTTCACTTTTCAGGTCTGTCTGTCTATTTGTTAATTTTGTATATTTTTTTAAAATATTTAAATGTAGTTTTTACCCTCTAGCCGTAAAAAGGCTAAAAAGTGAGGGTATGATAAATTGTGCATTTGGTAGAAATTGACAAATGTAAAGTATATATATTTCTGATCAGCAAATGAAGAAATCTATATCCGAGATAAGGTTCTTATAAGTAGAGAATAATTTTATGTTTAAACATTTAAATCAAATATAAATGTATTTATTGCTATGTAGAAATCTTGGTTAGAATACATTCACAACTGATTGCTGGGTACCTGGTAGTCGAGCAGTCTCTGCTTGAACATGCTCTCTGGTTATCTGTCAGTTGCTGTCAAGTTCTTTTGACCAGGCCAATTCGATGAACAAATGGCAATTGACATTTATTTTAATTCGGTTTATTTACCTTTAAATGTGGCGTGCAAAATGGCATCTATATTTTCTCTCTAAAATATACATTTGATCAAATTTAATTTCGTTGCACTTTTTTGCTTCTGCTCAAAATATATTTCAATGCAAATGGAAAATTTCAATTTATGCATCATATTTCACTTGCTATGCGGTTTATTACAATAGTAATGCAAATATTTGCATTTATTATGTAAAATTGTGGATTATATTTCGTGTTGCATGTGCCATGCTAATGTTGCATGCCACCAAAAAGTTTGATATTAAATATGAATATGAATATAATACTCGGTAGGTATTCGATGTCGCCTAGAGCAGAGTGAGTGAGAGAGGGGAATGTGAGAGTGAGAGAGGGAGAAAGAGAGAAGGAGAGAGAGTAAGTAGTAAAGTATTTATTGGATGTATCAATTGTATACTAAACGAAAAGAGATTTAAATGCCTTTGCTTGGGCACCTAATCCACACTTGCAGCAGCCTCTGCTTATTGGCAATCCACTGACCACAAACATTTCAATTTGGCCAAAACAAATGCAAAGGTGGCAGGCAAAGCAAATATTGGAGTCACATTCGAGCATTTTGCACACTTTGCTTCCCATGCAGCATGCAGCAGGCAGCTGTTCACTTTTAGCCATGGCTAACGGAGTTTAGTTCACTTCTGCGGCAGCAGCCGAGCATGTGGCAAATATGCAAAGCAAATAGCAAAAAGCTGCCACAAAATCGAAAGACAGACAGTCAAATAACAAAAAAAGAAGAAGAAGAAAAACAAACACAAAAAAACGACAAAAAAAACTGCAACAGCCGCTGTCCAAACTAAACTGACTAACGATGACATCAGCCACATGCTGCAAGCCAGTTGATAAAGTGATGAGTGCGAGAGGGTGTGGTAGTGGGCGGGAGGCGGGGGAGCGGTGAGTGGCAGTTGTGAGTGTCAAGTGGAGCCCACTACAGGCAGTGTCTACAATGTTTCAATTGTCACATTACATAATCCTCAACAATTGCCAATTGCAATTAAAAACAAATTAACAGCAGCAATGCTTCAGTTACACGACTAGCAGTTACCCTGTATGCAGATCTTATCAACTTTACTATTAGAAATGACAATTTGAGCTATGACTAAAATCGAGATAAACTAAAAACATCGTCTCTTTAGTCTCTATTCTAAATTTGCTGTACATAGATGCCTTGATACCATACCCATTTTGTATAAGTTACAGGGTATGCAAATCCACAGCGGAAATGAACGAAATATGTTAAGGCCTGGCCAGATCTGGCCCGAGGTCTGTCCATTGCAGACTTGTGCCAACAACAATCGCTGCTGCCGTTGTTGTTGTTGTTGCTTTTGGCCAGGCTGCTTGCGGCCAATATGAAAGGCCGCAAAAAGCAAACGCAAGAGATAAACATAATGAAGATTGCAATTGCCAATTGTTGGCAGTGACTGTGATTAGACTTTATCAAAGCACTCCACCAAATACCAAAAATAAGAAACGAGTGGAAAATTAGCAGCAATTAAAGTTAAAATTTGCAGGCACACGCGATAAATGCAATTGATAAAATCGTTTGAAGTCGTTGACCAAATGCAATGTCTAATGCTGAGATGCTTAATGCTTAATGCCTAATGCCTGATGCCTGATGTCTGATGCCTGATGTCTGCTGCCTAAGACAAAGTCAACGGAATAATTGCATTCATGGCCCAAAGCAGCGGTGCAATAGAGTGCACTCAAGTGGCCAAGACTCCACCAACAAATAGACCAAATCGTGTGAATTGAGCTACTCAACTGGCAAATTGAAATAAATTTTGAACTTTAATGTAGACATTATTTAGACAGCTCTGGATGTATTGGAAACATTAAATTTATTGATTTAAACATATTACTTATTTAAGTAAATACTACTTTTAATTAAATTGCCTCTTTTTACACATGATATTTAATTAGTATGCCTTTAAGAATTATGAAATAATTGTAGTTATAAAAACTTACAGTTATAAAAACTTTATACAAGTTCCCACAGCTCAAAAAATCTCTCTTTGAGACAATATTTTGACAGCAGCAAAACTTGAAACAAAAGAAGCATCGAAAAAAAAAACAAAGAAAGAAAAGATCTTTAATGACATGCACAAACATGCGTAAGGCCCGCAGCTTGATAAATTGATAATGCTTACAAATTACTACGAGCTAGCCAATTAAAATTATCGGCATCTTAAAAAACTCGTTGTGCATCTCTTGAATGGGACTCGTGATGGGGCCATGGAACAGCAATTTCAATGTCAACCGCCGCACATCTGTAAAACATAATAAAAAAACTTCAAACTGGTTTCGGCTGCGTTCAGTTATTGGAGCAGTGTTCCATTATAGTAGGGGTGCAGGGGGGAAGGGGAGTAGGTGTCAATAGATAACGCGTAGGGCCGGTGAGTCAGAAACGCGAGCAACCTGAAGGTCAATTTGCATCGTGCGAGCTGACAAATTGAGTTAATTTGAATATTTGGAGCATTCTTTAAACGCATTTTCAACGTGGGACACATTTTTGGGTCATTTGCATATGCGGAAATAGAGCATAAAAATCATTTAATTGGTAATTGACATTTACGCATGAATGACCCTTGAAAAGGCACATTGAATATTCCCTATATGGTACTCAAAAAATACAAAAGCAATCACTGAAGTTATCATTTAATAACAGCAAAAGGTCAACCTAAATGCTTTTTATCTCAGGATCTCTTATGGCTAGACAAGTGAAACTTGGTATATACATAGTCCACAAGAAGTAGTTACTATTGATATGTGAATAAAACCATAAGGAGTAGCCCATGTAAGTTACAGTAATTTTGATTGAAATTTCGTTTCCTTAAAGTGCTATAGACTTAGCAATGTAATAAACCATTTGCAAACCCAGGCATTTATATGCACACTTTTAATAAAATAAAATCATAATGCATACTTCCTTTTCTATAATATACGCAAACCATCATACGAGTAGACAATCAATGTCATTTGCAATTGGTATTATTTGGTTTCGTTGAAATGTCACCAATTAACATTTTAACAGTCCCAACAATTAAATAAAAAACCTCAACAATTTGCATGGCAATGTAATTATGCACCACAACAAAAAACGATATTCAAGCGTAAGAAATGAACATAACTTGCATTTCATTTGCAGCGAAAGGCCAAAGAAAATTACGGTTTTTATATCGCCTGCGACTTTCTAAAACGAAACTGAAAGCTGTCATGTGAGTGAACCGATTAAAGGCAGAGTAACTGAAGCAAACTTACGTAGCCATTTTAAAGTATTTTTATATTGTCAAAAGACTCTTGTCCATATTATCACAATTTAAATTTTTCTGCTTTTCTGTCGAATATGAACAAATTCCAAAAAACTGCCCTTCCAGATTTCAAACTTCCATAACTTTGTCAAATCTCAACCGATTCTCGATCCCAAGGCCATTTTGGTCACTACTTGGTCTCTTGTTTAATTCTACATCAAAATTTTATTCACTTTTGAAAATAATTTTTTTTAACTTTTTTTTCGAAAAAAGTATAAGGGGGGACCCTTACAAATCTCAAAAAATCAAAAATTAGAATCTTGAAATTTTATTCTTTATCGATTATGGGTGTCACAATTAGTATAAAAAAGTATAGGAAAAGTGTTTTTAGAGTAGTTCATTTTTCTGTCAAAAATCACGCCAAAAGTGACAAAAAAAATGACTTGTAAAGATCCCAAACAGTGGAAAGTGCCTTATAAATTACATTTGTAGACTTCAAAACCCCATAACTTTGTCAAATCTCAACCGATTGTCGATCCCGAGGCCATTTTGGTCACTACTTGGTCTCTTGTTTAATTCTACATCTAAATTTTATTCACTTTTGAAAATAATTTTTTTTTACTTTTTTTTTCGAAAAAAGCATAAGGGGGGACCCTTACAAATCTCAAAAAATCAAAAATTAGAATCTTGAAATTTTATTCTTTATCGATTATGGGTGTCACAATTAGTATAAAAAAGTATAGGAAAAGTGTTTTTAGAGTAGTTCATTTTTCTGTCAAAAATCACGCCAAAAGTGACAAAAAAAATGACTTGTAAAGATCCCAAACAGTGGAAAGTGCCTTATAAATTACATTTGTAGACTTCAAAACCCCATAACTTTGTCAAATCTCAACCGATTGTCGATCCCGAGGCCATTTTGGTCACTACTTGGTCTCTTGTTTAATTCTACATCTAAATTTTATTCACTTTTGAAAATAATTTTTTTTTACTTTTTTTTCGAAAAAAGCATAAAGGGGGGACCCTTACAAATCTCAAAAAATCAAAAATTAAAATCTTGAAATTTTATTCTTTATCGATTATGGGTGTGGAAATAGCCTTTTAAATTACATTTGTAGACTTCAAAACCCCATAACTTTGTCAAATCTCAACCGATTCTCGATCCCGAGGCCATTTTGGTCACTACTTGGTCTCTTGTTTAATTCTACATCTAAATTTTATTCACTTTTGAAAATAATTTTTTTTTTTTTTTTTTTTTGAAAAAAGCATATATCAAAAAATCAAAAATTAGAATCTTGAAATTTTATTCTTTATCGATTATGGGTGTCACAATTAGTATAAAAAAGTATAGGAAAAGTGTTTTTAGAGTAGTTCATTTTTCTGTCAAAAATCACGCCAAAAGTGACAAAAAAAATGACTTGTAAAGATCCCAAACAGTGGAAAGAGCCTTTTAAATTACATTTGTAGACTTCAAAACCCCATAACTTTGTCAAATCTCAACCGATTCTCGATCCCGAGGCCATTTTGGTCACTACTTGGTCTCTTGTTTAATTCTACATCTAAATTTTATTCACTTTTGAAAATAATTTTTTTTTTACTTTTTTTTTCGAAAAAAGCATAAGGGGGGACCCTTACAAATATCAAAAAATCAAAAATTAGAATCTTCAAATTTTATTCTTTATCGATTATGGGTGTCACAATTAGTATAAAAAAGTATGGGAAAAGTGTTTTTAGAGTAGTTCATTTTTCTGTCAAAAATCACGCCAAAAGTGACAAAAAAAATGACTTGTAAAGATCCCAAACAGCGGAAAGTGCCTTATAAATTACATTTGTAGACTTCAAAACCCCATAACTTTGTCAAATCTCAACCGATTGTCGATCCCGAGGCCATTTTGGTCACTACTTGGTCTATTTTTTAATTCTACATCTAAATTTTTTTCACTTTTGAAAATAATTTTTTTTTACTTTTTTTTGAAAAAAGCATAAGGGGGGACCCTTACAAATATCAAAAAATCAAAAATTAGAATCTTCAAATTTTATTCTTTATCGATTATGGGTGTCACAATTAGTATAAAAAAGTATGGGAAAAGTGTTTTTAGAGTAGTTCATTTTTCTGTCAAAAATCACGCCAAAAGTGACAAAAAAAATGACTTGTAAAGATCCCAAACAGCGGAAAGGGCCTTATAAATTACATTTGTAGACTTCAAAACCCCATAACTTTGTCAAATCTCAACCGATTGTCGATTCCGAGGCCATTTTGGTCACTACTTGGTCTCTTGTTTAATTCTACATCTAAATTTTATTCACTTTTGAAAATAATTTTTTTTTTACTTTTTTTTCGAAAAAAGCATAAGGGGGGGACCCTTACAAATATCAAAAAATCAAAAATTAGAATCTTCAAATTTTATTCTTTATCGATTATGGGTGTCACAATTAGTATAAAAAAGTATGGGAAAAGTGTTTTTAGAGTAGTTCATTTTTCTGTCAAAAATCACGCCAAAAGTGACAAAAAAAATGACTTGTAAAGATCCCAAACAGCGGAAAGTGCCTTATAAATTACATTTGTAGACTTCAAAACCCCATAACTTTGTCAAATCTCAACCGATTGTCGATCCCGAGGCCATTTTGGTCACTACTTGGTCTCTTGTTTAATTCTACATCTAAATTTTATTCACTTTTGAAAATAATTTTTTTTTACTTTTTTTCGAAAAAAGCATAAGGGGGGACCCTTACAAATATCAAAAAATCAAAAATTAGAATCTTCAAATTTTATTCTTTATCGATTATGGGTGTCACAATTAGTATAAAAAAGTATGGGAAAAGTGTTTTTAGAGTAGTTCATTTTTCTGTCAAAAATCACGCCAAAAGTGACAAAAAAAATGACTTGTAAAGATCCCAAACAGCGGAAAGTGCCTTATAAATTACATTTGTAGACTTCAAAACCCCATAACTTTGTCAAATCTCAACCGATTGTCGATCCCGAGGACATTTTGGTCACTACTTGGTCTCTTGTTTAATTCTACATCTAAATTTTATTCACTTTTGAAAATAATTTTTTTTTACTTTTTTTTTCGAAAAAAAGCATAAGGGGGGACCCTTACAAATCTCAAAAAATCAAAAATTAGAATCTTGAAATTTTATTCTTTATCGATTATGGGTGTCACAATTAGTATAAAAAAGTATAGGAAAAGTGTTTTTAGAGTAGTTAATTTTTCTGTCAAAAATCACGCCAAAAGTGACAAAAAAAATGACTTGTAAAGATCCCAAACAGTGGAAAGTGCCTTATAAATTACATTTGTAGACTTCAAAACCCCATAACTTTGTCAAATCTCAACCGATTGTCGATCCCGAGGCCATTTTGGTCACTACTTGGTCTCTTGTTTAATTCTACATCTAAATTTTATTCACTTTTGAAAATAATTTTTTTTTACTTTTTTTTCGAAAAAAGCATAAAGGGGGGACCCTTACAAATCTCAAAAAATCAAAAATTAAAATCTTGAAATTTTATTCTTTATCGATTATGGGTGTGGAAATAGCCTTTTAAATTACATTTGTAGACTTCAAAACCCCATAACTTTGTCAAATCTCAACCGATTCTCGATCCCGAGGCCATTTTGGTCACTACTTGGTCTCTTGTTTAATTCTACATCTAAATTTTATTCACTTTTGAAAATAATTTTTTTTTTTTTTTTTTTTTGAAAAAAGCATATATCAAAAAATCAAAAATTAGAATCTTGAAATTTTATTCTTTATCGATTATGGGTGTCACAATTAGTATAAAAAAGTATAGGAAAAGTGTTTTTAGAGTAGTTCATTTTTCTGTCAAAAATCACGCCAAAAGTGACAAAAAAAATGACTTGTAAAGATCCCAAACAGTGGAAAGAGCCTTTTAAATTACATTTGTAGACTTCAAAACCCCATAACTTTGTCAAATCTCAACCGATTCTCGATCCCGAGGCCATTTTGGTCACTACTTGGTCTCTTGTTTAATTCTACATCTAAATTTTATTCACTTTTGAAAATAATTTTTTTTTTACTTTTTTTTCGAAAAAAGCATAAGGGGGGACCCTTACAAATATCAAAAAATCAAAAATTAGAATCTTCAAATTTTATTCTTTATCGATTATGGGTGTCACAATTAGTATAAAAAAGTATGGGAAAAGTGTTTTTAGAGTAGTTCATTTCTCTGTCAAAAATCACGCCAAAAGTGACAAAAAAAAATGACTTGTAAAGATCCCAAACAGCGGAAAGTGCCTTATAAATTACATTTGTAGACTTCAAAACCCCATAACTTTGTCAAATCTCAACCGATTGTCGATCCCGAGGCCATTTTGGTCACTACTTGGTCTATTTTTTAATTCTACATCTAAATTTTTTTCACTTTTGAAAATAATTTTTTTTTACTTTTTTTTTGAAAAAAGCATAAGGGGGGACCCTTACAAATATCAAAAAATCAAAAATTAGAATCTTCAAATTTTATTCTTTATCGATTATGGGTGTCACAATTAGTATAAAAAAGTATGGGAAAAGTGTTTTTAGAGTAGTTCATTTTTCTGTCAAAAATCACGCCAAAAGTGACAAAAAAAATGACTTGTAAAGATCCCAAACAGCGGAAAGGGCCTTATAAATTACATTTGTAGACTTCAAAACCCCATAACTTTGTCAAATCTCAACCGATTGTCGATTCCGAGGCCATTTTGGTCACTACTTGGTCTCTTGTTTAATTCTACATCTAAATTTTATTCACTTTTGAAAATAATTTTTTTTTACTTTTTTTCGAAAAAAGCATAAGGGGGGACCCTTACAAATATCAAAAAATCAAAAATTAGAATCTTCAAATTTTATTCTTTATCGATTATGGGTGTCACAATTAGTATAAAAAAGTATGGGAAAAGTGTTTTTAGAGTAGTTCATTTTTCTGTCAAAAATCACGCCAAAAGTGACAAAAAAAATGACTTGTAAAGATCCCAAACAGCGGAAAGTGCCTTATAAATTACATTTGTAGACTTCAAAACCCCATAACTTTGTCAAATCTCAACCGATTGTCGATCCCGAGGCCATTTTGGTCACTACTTGGTCTCTTGTTTAATTCTACATCTAAATTTTATTCACTTTTGAAAATAATTTTTTTTTTACTTTTTTTTCGAAAAAAGCATAAGGGGGGACCCTTACAAATATCAAAAAATCAAAAATTAGAATCTTCAAATTTTATTCTTTATCGATTATGGGTGTCACAATTAGTATAAAAAAGTATGGGAAAAGTGTTTTTAGAGTAGTTCATTTTTCTGTCAAAAATCACGCCAAAAGTGACAAAAAAAATGACTTGTAAAGATCCCAAACAGCGGAAAGTGCCTTATAAATTACATTTGTAGACTTCAAAACCCCATAACTTTGTCAAATCTCAACCGATTGTCGATCCCGAGGCCATTTTGGTCACTACTTGGTCTCTTGTTGAATTCTACATCTAAATTTTATTCACTTTTGAAAATAATTTTTTTTTTTTTTTTTTTTTGAAAAAAGCATAAGGGGGACCCTTACAAATATCAAAAAATCAAAAATTAGAATCTTGAAATTTTATTCTTTATCGATTATAGGTGTCACAATTAGTATAAAAAAGTATAGGAAAAGTGTTTTTAGAGTAGTTCATTTTTCTGTCAAAAATCACGCCAAAAGTGACAAAAAAAATGACTTGTGAAGATCCCAAACAGTGGAAAGTGCCTTATAAATTACATTTGTAGACTTCAAAACCCCATAACTTTGTCTAATCTGAACCGATTTTGAATCCCGAAGCCTTTTTTGTATTGGTTCGTCCTTCAGATTATCTAAAGAGCATCTCAATTTAAGTATTAACATTTTTGGTATTTTCGTTCAATTTTCCTGACTACAATATTGACATGGATATTGGCAATAATGCAATCTGTTTGGTGGTAAGGCAAGCGTTTTCTTAGATAGAAAATGGGCTGTACAGATAGCCATAATCGCATTGGGAAATTGGCCAGCTCGAAGGGGGTCTTAGCCAAGGCCTCAATTCATTTAGGCCAAGTGCCTCAATATGCCGTGAAGCGTGGCTCCAGCGCTTGGTTTGGTAGCTGCAGCTTATCGTTCCATCAATATAAATCACAACAAAAGGCTTTTGGCCAACTGGCTTTTGACAACGTTGGCTTTCATTATGCCCAGCGGCGGCTGTAGCCCTACGCATCCTTTTGTGGCCATTGTTCCAGAGGGACTCTGTTAGCTTTTGATGGATGCGTTCCAGCAAACAGCAGTAACAGCAGTAGCAGCTGTTTGAGAATACAAAAAGGACAAAGAGGCAACTTCTGGTCATGATGCATCCATCACTCAGCTGGCCATTTAAGTTCCCTTACATAGCGTCAACACTTGAACATAACTCAGGTCCTGCTTCAGGCAGCTCCTTAAAGTTTAAAATATATGTACACAAGTGATAATTGTGTAATATAAGCTAACTACAAACAGAATTTTCCCTTCACTGTGCGAAATATAACAAAGATTGAGAATTCTCAGCACCTGCTTGTGGTATCTGCTTGAAGTTTAATATGCATGCAAACAATTGCCAAATGTGGAGTTGCTTTCATTTTGCGAAATATTGCCACAAAAGGTATTACAGAAGCTGTGGAAAGATAACTTCATAAAGTTTAAATTATAAATTAAATTTAGTTCATGTTTCGTTACATACAAGTGATATCTTATTCAGGCTTAATATATATAAAAAATATGAAAAAACTAACAAACAATATAAATGATTTTAATTATTAGTTATTTATAGTTGCCTTCATTGTACACAAAATATATCAAGAAACCCAATGTTCTCTAGCTCTCACTTTTGCTGCCGACAACAATTGGTTGTTATGTTGACATTAAACGCAATTTGACTGCATATCTCACGGATTGCATCGCGATAAGCAGAAATTCATTCTCGGGCTACTAATTTGCATTGCTTAATTCGCATTTGAGGCTTATCTGAGTGTTTGCCATCTGGTACACAGTAGCATGCAGTAGCAAAGATTGTATCCAACTCATAATAATTCCACTTCAGACAGTCTGAGCTGCAGTCCATTCTCTTGCCACCATTTAGCCGTAGGCAAAGTGCAACATATTTACACACTTCAACCTCAAGTGTTGCGAATTGCGTCTGGACATGCAAATTACTTAATAATAAATTCTGTTAATTGTCGAAAATGCCGTAAGATATTATTATTTTAACCTGGATTTGCAAAGCGATGCAGTCAGTCATATGATATGATGTGATATGAAATTCAATATGATATGATTTGTGTTATAAATATTAACTAAATATAAGTATATTTATGATACAAATCGGTGCTGCAATTAAATCTTTCTTCAGCAATATGGGAATTTATACATGATATGATCATAATCATGCAAATCTTCTTACAAGTAGAGTTTGACAAGAAGTTAAACTGGTTCCCCAGTCAATTACGTTTACATATCTGGAAAGCTTTACTTAAATTATTTTCAATTTATCTGCTTTACTAGCTAAAAGTAAAGTCTTACCTAGGGCCCACATCTTAACTCTTTAATTATTTTATTTATTTGCCAAAGCGACCACAAGAACCCTACAAAAATTCAACAAAAGCAACCGGAACAAAAAGTCGCTTAAAAAGTTTGGCAAAACTCTCGACAGCGCCACGTTCCCACGTCTTTCATCTTCTATGCTAGAGTATATAAAATGAGATTCAACCGAAAAAATTGTGCTTGTTTTAATTTGTATTTACATGACACAGGAAGAGAAAATCGCTAAAGAGTTGCAGGAACGAAAATCACGAGCTTACATGAAAACTGAAGGAGTGAAAGAGGGAAACGGGGTAGGACAAGGGAAAGGGAAATGAGAAGGGAAAGAGAAAGGGTTACATGCGGCATGTGTAAATATTTTGCAGTTAATTAGTTGAAGTGACTGCGAGGAGGGAAAAAGGACTCAAAATGTGTTTAAAAACGCGTAAAAAGTGTGAAGCTCATTTTGTTAAATAAACAAATTAATTTTATTACATTTAAGCGAGTTACAAGCGAGTGGAGCTGCAAAACACAGACTTGTGCCTGTCACCACTGACAACAAGAGCATAGAAATGACTATGAAATACCCTGTAGTATGTTAATAATGAACTAATTAGTAAAAGTACCCATAAGTATTGTTTAGTGAAAAAATGTGATATGTTATTTATTTTGAAGTAACTATATCATTTTAGTTTTATATATATATGTATATAAAATATAATTTAAGTTACAGAGTATATAGCAGTCGTGTACCTTTAGCTATTCTTTAAGGCTACATATTACTGGACTTAAACACACAAAATTACTCAGATAAATTCGATATATTTAGTCTGATTTCCATTTTAGACTCCAGCTTTGCAGTTCCCATTTGAAACAGATTTTCAATATAATTTAATTAAAATTGAATCTTTAATTTGTTATTTGACTGATTATGCTTTTAACTGGAATTAAACTGTGTTATGGTATAAGTTAGGAGAGAAGGAAAGCCTACGTTCAATGGCCAAGCACAAAAGCAAGAAATGCAATCATGCTGAAAATATTTGCATATGCCGCGCCCCCGAACCGGAAGCGGAAGTAAACAATGGCGAGCAACGGCAACAACAGCAACAGCGAAAATTCCCACAAAAAGCGAAAAATTGGCATACAAGGCACCAAAAAGCATTCCATTGAACTGCGCTTTCAGCGTATCCGATAAAAAAAAAGAAATTCGACGATGATGATGAAAAATGGAAAATCGCTTCAATGCAGGCGCTCTTGAAATACTCCTTTGACTCAAATTGCAGACAGAGGCTGTGAGATATGCTCCACCTACGATAAACATACATAAAGGATTATTACATTTGATTTAAAATAATTGTGAAGGATCCTTGACTTGGCAGCATCCTTGAAGCGCACTGAAAACCAAACTTATATCCATATATGCATAAATTCTTGGAAGATTTAATTTGTGTATCCCAAGCAGAGTCTACACGTAGCATACTCCTTTAACATCAAGTCATTATTATTCCAAATCCTGAAATATATATTTTCTGTTATCATTATTTTATCTTCACTTTAAAAACTGATTACATTTTAATGAAAATGTTTTTTTAAGCTGACATACAAGTGGTTTAATCGATACTGACAGCTGCGCCCCCATGAAATGTTGGGAATATTCTCAGAAATGCATGAAAAACAATTCTATCAAATCACACACACACACACACACACACTCTCACACCAGTCAGAGGGCAACAAAGACAAAGAAGTCACAAGAAATGAGAAGAAATGCAAAGAAACATTAAGTGGAAAGCAGGAACGAAAACTGCAAGTGTGTAAGGAGAAAGAGAACTGATAAAATGGGCTTTTGAGCTAGAAATAAGGTTAAAAGCTATAAGGGAAGCAAATGAGTGGGCTAAACGAGGGGGTGGGAGGGGGAAGGGGATGTTAAGTAACGGGGCTACGACTCTTTGGAAATTGGCATTGGCATATTGACTGGAGTTTTCGAACGTCAAAGTCGATTGCCCCCTGATTAATTAAAGGCAGCTTCAAAAGCAGGCCCTCTATGTGTGTGTGTGTGTATGTGTGTGTGTGCTTGAAGAGTCTTTTGTGAATGTGTGTGTGTGTGCTTGGGGCTGTAGTCAAAGATGCAGCTGCAGCTGCAGCAGGCGAGTAGGCAAATGCATTCAATGAGGATGCGAACATGTAAAACCAAAAATGTCCTTTGTGTATGTGTGTGTGTGTGTGTGTACTTGATCCTGGCCTAATGGCACTGCTGCTATAGCTCCAGTTCCAGTTCCATTTGGGCTGCTGCTTTCGCCAGGAGGCAAAGTGAATTTGCTTAGCAAGGCGGAAATCAAATGCTTGCCGGGGACCAAAGGAGCCAACGCCACGAGCTTTTGTGCAACGAGTTCAAGGACCCGCAAAGGACTACAAAAAGCTGCCAGGTAATTTCAAATGGGCGGCCAGCTGCCAATTACATTGTTTGCCATTGAAACGCGAAAGTCGTCGTCATTTTGGCCATTGCCGTGTGAACAGCTGTTCCACTTGCTCAGTTGTTGAGCTCTTGAACTGTAGACTGAAAAGCCCATTTTGCCAGACGCCAGACGACCAGCCGATAAATGGCCAATTAAAACGCAAATGAGCCTGAAAACATAACAACAACAATAAGAACAACAATAACAACAGCAGTTGCCACAAGAGTTGCAAGGCAGCAAGAAGAGAACTGAAACCAGAACTCTTAATATAGCAGATGGCAACCCAATAAGTAAGCCAGGAAAACAAACATTAAAATATATACACAGATATGCCCATTAAATATGATATTATACAATACATAACGAAGGAGTGTTGGGTAATAAAAACAGAGGAAGTTTCAGCTGCGTGAAAGTATAAATAGCACAGCTTCATAATTATGTTTGTAATTAATTAAGTGATGAGTGTTAACCATTTTAAATACACTAAACTAAATGTATCATTATCCCCAGGATTCATAACAGAACCTCACCACTTCTTCCAACCAAGCTTATTATTCAATCAATGTTATTTTATTGAAATGAAATGAACTGAAAATTGAAAACCTGACAAATTTTGATTTCTATTTACAATATTTGCATTTCAACTTTCTATTGTGAAATGTTGACAGTGAAATGCGTTCACATTTCAAATGTTGTGTGAAATTTGATTCTATGACACATAACATTTGAATAGGCAAAACAAATGCCATTAAGTTGATCATAAATGGCAGGTGCATAAATAACCCAAATGAGCTCAGTGCAATAAATGTTTCATTTGAATAGTTGAATATAATGTCATTTAATGCAACATTCCTCCTCCCTGACATTTGCAAAAGCCGAACCATCATTCGCCCTATTAACGCGATTAGAAGGCATTCCAGAACTGGTTCAAATGGGCACTGGGCACTGGGCATTGGGCACTGGACATTTCCATGGCGCCAGAGTCGATTACAAAAACATAGACATTAAACGCAGAGGATGTGACACTAATTGCATTGATTTGCCAGGCCAGGCCCTATAGTCATTCCCGGGCAGTCAAGCAACACTGAAACACAGACTGACTGACAGACAGACAGACAGACAGACAGACAGACAGACAGGCTGGCAGGCAATTCAGGCGACAACTGATAAAAGCAACTCTCATAGGCTATATCCACTGTCCAGAGTCCACTGTCCAGTGTCCGATTTAAAGAGCAGCATTCAAACCTGTTCCGAGTCAACAAACTCCGCTCCACTCCACTCCACTCCAGAGTCACAGCTGGTTAGATTTACTCGCTGCTCTGCATTACCGCCCCCCTTTTGATATTGCCCCCCGTTAGTCTTTTACATTTTCAATTGCAAGAAATTATTGCTAATGAGCATTTAATTTAAGCAAATGATTACGGGGGCGGAAGTGGGCGTGGCACAAATGTATATTATTGATTTCATCTTCAAAGGAAGTGGAAAGTAGTTTTCCGTTTGAAATTCAATTACAGTTGGCAAGGTATAGATTATATAAATGTTGCCTTGTTTTCTTCATAAAAGTTCCTTTTCTTTATTCATTATCCATAAATCTTCCTCTGAGCAATCTTTCTTTATGCTTAAGCAAAGTATCGACCTTAAAATATAATATTCCTGGAGTTCGTGTTCAAGAGTAATAGAACAATCTCTGTTTACCCGGGACAAACAACCTTTCCCTGTCTCACCATAGTATTGGTATTTTGGTTTAGTGAAGTTTCACAACCACTAGCGAAGTCACGACCACATCGTGGTGAGTAGACTAAAAAGAGCGCTGCTACATGAATATTTTGCCAGGGAGCCAGGTGCTTGTCTGTGCTTATACTTAGCGTAGCTTAACACCATTAGTCGTGTGACAAACCAGGGTGGCGGACTTCGCTTGCCAATGACCTATACACCCTGCAAAAGCTTAAAGAAGGGGTATAATAAAGTTGTAAAAATATATGTTCGTTCCAAAGTTATAACTTTCAAAAATAATAGTTGTTTCATAAATAGTTTTATAAGTTTTGAAAAATATGTTTAATTTATATCAGCGTTCTTAAAACATCTCTTAAATGAAGAAAAAAACGAAAATTTAAATCTACATATATTAAAATAATGATCAAATAAGAATTATTTGTGAAACTGAAGTGATAGCTGTACATTTGAAATGCGCAGCACAAATCCAGTTTGACTCTATTTGACTCCATTAAATATATAAATTAAAGCAAATCTTACAATTGCATTGCTTGAGAGCTGCAACACATTTGCCCCGCACAGTGCTACGTGCCCCACAACTAAATGCGCCCACATGTCGTATGCGCAATTCGGATTGTTCGCTGTGCAGTCGAAATGAAAATGAATGGTGTAAAGCAAAAAAGTTTTGTGAACTAATTATTTAATTATGGAACCGCATGGAGCTAAACGAACTGTTGACACGTCGCCATAAATAAAGCAGCTCATGTGGTGTCAAATATTATCATGTGGTTGCCAGTGGGTGAAAACTTGTTGATAAAAAGCCGAGCAGCGAATGTGGCGACCAAAACACATAAATGCCAAAAAAGAACCTGCGCAGGCGCCAAACCATCCTGGAACTGGGGAAGCGAAGCAGGTAAGTAGGGAAGGGGGGCAGCAGTCGACAGCAGCTTCGCATTCAATATTGAAAGCGAAAACCGCGTCGATTGCTGGAATGCGTCGCTCGGACGTGTGAAGGCGAAACCTCAGAAATGTTTCAAGTCTCGGCCACTCGCCAAACAGTCGCAACTCGAGCCGTGAGACGCCAACATGTCACCCAAGTGCTGCGCATTTGCATATATCCACTAAATTGTTGGAGGCAACAGTTTCCATTCCATCAGTTTCCATTAGTTTCCATCCGTTGATTGGCTGCGTAAATTCTGCTACAATAATCATGGGCTTGCTGGAGACGCTGCGTCGCCTGACTCCTGGCAGTCCATCCCGGGCAAGATGCAGCATTGAGCTGCAGCGCAGAGGCAACAAGACAAATCCTTCGGATGACCAGGCTCAAGTGGGGGAGAAGTCGCAGTCGCAGTCACAGGCACAGGCACAGGTCACTGAGCAATCACTGCAGGTGTGGCGCACACTTCCAGCGGAGATTCGTCACGATCCCAGCATGGCCAGCTTTCAAATGGAGAACGAGCGTATTCACGGTGAGTGGACAGCATTAATTAAACTGTTTTTATATATAATAATAAATTATAGTCATTGATAGTTATAGCCTGCTGAATATGAATATGATATAGTGCTATATTATCTAGGTCAATATTTATTCCTATTGTAACCTAATAAATCAACCTAACTCAATCTGGAAATCACAAATATTATTAAAACGATTTCAACTTCAATTAGTGTCCGCAACAATAACTCAAATCTGGATTATACCCAAAAATCCGTTTTGCGCCTAAAAGCAGGCAACACATTTGTTTTGGCGACTAATCGAATATTAATCGCCTTCAATCGATAAATTGACAGGCGTTTGACAAGGGTCTAAAAAGCAAATAAATAGCTCATGCATTATTCATATGAAATATTTGGGTATGTTTAGGTTCCATGGCCGGCGATAGCGAGGCAGAGGAAGCAGAGGCCGGAGTCGAGCTGGAGGAGGACGCTGCAAGTCGCAGGATGCAGCAGCTTCAGGATAGCTATGCTGGCTCCGATTTCCTGGACATTAAAGTTAAGTCCGGAATTGAGTGCGACAAGAGCACGGATGATGAGGGAACCACCACGCACTCGGATCACGAGCCACATGCAAATGGACCCGGGAATGCCAAGAGCATAGCCCGACGCATACATCACAAGTCCAAGCGCTCCAAGGAGCAACTGCAGCGGGACAAGCTCTGGAAGCGCAGCGGTCTTTTGTTCCTCTGGCTATTTTGCGCCGCTGTGCTGATTAGCGTGGGTGAGAAGCATCTGCTGGAGAAGATCGTGCAGGTGCCACAGGGTGAACTGGGCAAATGTGTGTATTAGTTACAGCTAGGGAGTACAGTCTTAATGACTCCAGTCTTTAGTTTTCCAGCTGCAGCAGAAGCCCACGGGGGATTTTCGCTTGAAGCTGCACGGCGCCTTCGAGGAATCCTTTACGCTGCTCAATCAGGACAAAGAGGATGCGAATGAAACACTGAGAAACAACTATCTCTTTGTGCAGCCTCAGATATCCCAAAACATGGGCAACAACAACAGTCAAGTGTTTAAGGACATTCTGGAGCCCTGGCAGCTGGCACTTGTGCCTGAGGAGCAGCTACCCCAAGCGCCAGCTGTGGCGCGCAATCGCACCTTTCACCTGACCGCCGAGCTGCAGGATCTGCTCGCTCGCAAGGATAGCCACATGCGATTGCATTTTTACAGCGATGTCCCACAGGATTTGGCCATTCAGTTGAGCTACAATCCTTTGATTGTGAATACACGCACGGGCAGCATCCTGGCGGGAATTATCCTGCTGCTCTTCTATGGCCTGCTCGTCTGGGAGCAGCTGGAACGTCCTTTCGTGGCCATGATCTGCTCCGTGCTCTCAGTCACAGCCTTGGCAGTGTTTCAGGATCGCCCCAATATGGAGGAGATCAAAGAGTGGATGGACATGGAACTGCTCACGCTGCTCTTCTGCATGATGCTGCTAATCCTCATTCTCACAGAGACGGGTATCTTTGACTACTTGGCCGTCATCTGCTTTGAAATATCCGGTGGCAAGATCTGGCCCATGATCTACAGTCTCTGCATCGTTACCTGTTTGGTCTCAAGTGTCCTGGACAACATGACAACGGTGCTCCTGCTTACGCCCGTAGCCATTCGACTGTGTGAGGTCATGCAGCTGGATCCCATCCCCGTCGTTATGGGCATCATAGTCCATGCGAACATTGGAGGCGCCCTAACGCCCATCGGGGATCCCATTAGCATCATCATCGGCACCAATCACTTCATTGTTGAGAATGTGAGTCTTGACTGAACTGAACTCTCTATTCCAGGTTATATATTCCATTCCATCCTATGCCGCAGGGAGTCAATTTCCTGACTTTTGTGGCACATATGCTGCCCGGCGTGCTCTTGGCTGTGCTCCAGAGCTGCACATATTTGCGCTTCTACTATCGCAACCTTGACGAGCTGCGTCTCAACGAGCCCAAGGAGCTGCACGAGCTGCGCCGCGAGATTAGGGTGTGGCAGCGTGCCCTGAATGCGATTGCCGCCTGCTCCAAGGATGCGCAACTGGTGAGGGGCACGCTCCACGGCAAAGTGAAGCAGCTGAAGCGGACGCTGCGACGCCAGCAACGTGGAGTCGGCTCCACTGAGATCTATGCGAGCACTCTAGATGAGCTCAAGCAGAAGGTAATGATGCATTATGGTAACCAAGTAATTTTATTTATTTTTATTTCAATTCCAACATTTTCTTTGAGTGTATTCCGTTTTAACATTTATTGCGCTGTTTTGCAGTATCCCATTAAGAGTAAGAAGCTGCTGCTGCAATCCTCTGGCGCTTTGATCTTTGTCATCGTCTGTTTCCTCGTGCAGTCGGTGCCACACTGGAGGACTCTCCCGCTGGGCTGGGTGGCACTGCTGGGCGTCATCCTGCTGCTGATTGTGCTGAATCGCGAGGACATGGAGCACCTGATCCATCGCATCGAGTGGACAACGCTGCTCTTCTTTGCCGCCATGTTCGTGATGATGGAGTGCGTCGAGCGTCTCGGGCTGCTCGTCAGCATTGCCGAGCTAACGGAGCACGTTATCCTTGCCGTGGATATGCGGCACAGATTGGCCGTCGCCATTTTCATGATCCTGTGGACATCGGCGCTGGCCTCATCGGTGCTGGACAGCATTCCAGTGGCAGCGATGATGGTCAAGCTGGTCACCTCGCTGGTGGCGAAGGAATCCCTGGGCTTACCCCTCCAGCCCCTCGTCTGGGCTCTGACCCTGGGCGCCTCCTTTGGTGGCAATGGTACCCTCTATGGCGCCTCCGCGAATGTCATCGCAGCGGGCATTGCCGAGCAGCACGGATATAAGTTATCCTTCACCCGATATCTGAAGACCGTGCTGCCCATGATGCTGGGACAAGTCACCCTTATGACCATCTATCTGATGATAGCCCACGTTGTCTTCAATTGGAATTAACGAGGGAGACATTTGTATGTCCAAACAGTTAATTGATACAATTCATCTGTTTGAAATTTATATTTAATATCGTATATATAATCAGATATATCAGCCCCAACCAGCTTTATAATGTGCTGGGATCTTCAATTAAATATAATTAAATTTTTAAATTTGTTTTATTTATATGTCTGTGTATTTTAGTCTTTTATTAAATTTAGTAACTCTCAATGTCTCATATATAATACATCGGTTAAAAAATTGATTTGTGATTTTAAAATAAAAATATTGAAAAATTTAAAGTTAAATTTAAGTCAGTTTCAATTTTAGTTTCAAATTATTTTAAGCTAAGGATTCACTAAGCTACATCTTAATGCCTCGTTGGTCCTTAGGCTTGTCATTAGACTATAGGAACAGTAAAGTAATTGTAAAGAGCCTACAGTTCCTTAACTGCCCTTAATAAGCAGGATTTTAAAGAACATGACAAATTACATAAGTCAATCAAACAATTTGCCACCAGCTGAAAAGTTCTTGAACTTGTATGCAATTTGTTACGTCTGGGAAAAGAAAACAATCAATTTGTCTGTCTGTCAAGTGCGAACAAATAACGGAACTCGTAAGTCCCCCACAGAGATTAGCATGCTTAGTTACTCGCACAGGTGTAAAGGAATAAAAAAAAAAATAGAGAAAACAAGCAAGAGGGAGGGAAAGACAAGGGCATGTTGTTGATTTGCTTACATTTGTTCCGCTTTCCACGTTTTCCACACAGCGATTTTCCAAAACAAATGTCATTTTAAGTTTTTCACTCGACATCCATTTTCAGCGCTGACAGTGGACGTCCGACAGAGGTCGCCAGCGGTTTGATGGCAGCCAAACGGCAACGAACGAATTTTAATTAATTTCCCTGGAAACGGCTAAGCCGAAAAGAAAAGCGAATTTGATAAATTAAATTAGACAAGTGGAAAATGCTGAACAAACAGAGACTTAAAGTTCTCTCAAGTGAAAAGTGCCAAAGTGAAAATGTCTGCCCCTTATGCATATACGAAGCCCACCTTTATGATAACCGACCATTCCAATGATCCTTATCATCTGCAACTGGAGGATGCAGCTGTCGACGATTATGATCCCGATGAGGATGAGGATCGCAACTCCAAGTTGCAGGAGTTAACCCGTTGGCTGCACTCCAATGCCAGACGTCGTCGTAGGCGGTAAGCTTTCACATCTCTCTCTCTATATATATTATATTAAGTATACGCCGCGTGCACCCACTTTTATTTTTCTATTTATATTTATGCTGCGGGCAGTTGCGGGCAAAGTTTTTCAATTAAACAGCCCGAGCATATAATTGGTCCTAATGATATTGGGCACGCTGCTCCGAATGCTGATTTGCCATTAGGAACCTTTCATTTTGGCATTTTTGTGTGGGTTTCGTCTGCCATTTCTTTTCGTCTCTGGCTTTGTTTCGTTTCCTAGAACTCAAATGTTTTCTACTTGAACATAAGGCAACCAAATTCAACCAATTACTTATTGGGTTTTTTTTTGCAAGGGTGTTTTAATTTTGTCAAGTAGGAGACATCTCTGATCTCATTTAGTATATGTCAATATATGATTGATAACCTCGAATCTACCTTGTAGCTATCTTTATCCAGATTATATGCACATATATATAACATATATGCAGCTATCTTATCAAAGTTGCATTATAACTGTCATAAACTTATTGGCTGTATTTAAAAATTTTTGTTTTCTTAAGATTACTTAACAGAACTTTTGAATTTTACTTAATACATGTACAATGTGGTTAAATATATCTATCACATGAATGATCGGATGACTAATTAAAAATCTAAAAACACAGCTATTTTAATATATACTGTAATCATATATTCCTAGGAAATACTTATGGTGAGAACACGTTTTAGGTGACTAAAAAACTAGTAACTGTCAGTAGCAACTAATAACTAATTACGAGTTATACTTATAAATAGCGTCACGACTTTTGACTACTGTTTACTTATTGCTTCGCAAACATATTTCGAAGTACAATTTATGTGTCTTAAATCTCTCTTAAATGTTGCGAGTAACGTGCCAAACAACAAAAGCAAGTTGCGTATTAGAACTGAGTTATATGTGGCATGTGGCATGTGCCAAGGCCCCGCCCTAAGAAATATCCGTAAAAATAAAAACTATATGTACGTAAATCGGCAGATCGCAGAATCGTGCATTGTGCTTCCAAGTCACGACAATTGATGGCGCTATAAATATAGCTGGGATTCACAAATATGGGGGCAAACAAATTAAACGGCAGCTCTAGAGCCATTTAAATGGCAATTTAGGCATTAGAGTGCGTTCTTTCAATTAAAAGATCCGCTTAGTTAAAGGTCTGAGTCGCGATTTCACAGTTAGATGTAATTGAAACGATTAAAGCGCAGTTTTTAATAAACTACATTTAAAAGATGAGATTTCCTAAGATGAACTTAGCTACTTTGAGAGTTCTTGAATCGAATAAGTATATGTATTTATAGCTCAAGGATTTTAGCTTTTGTAGAATTTTCAAAAGTTCATAAGCTACTTATAAATGCATAAATTAATATTTATTACGATATATATATATATATATTTTTTTTAATCTTCTTAAATGACATTCAGTTTTCATCGAGGGAGGTTTTCTTTGAGTTTTAGGTCAGACTTGTTGGCCTTGGCATTGACATATTTGGGGCACGTCTGGGGTGTGGGATGGTGCTATCAATTTCATAGCCACGCATAAAAGTTGTTTAGCTTAAGGGACACACAAACACACACACACACACACAAATGCAGAGAATGAGGCAAAAGCAATTACCACGTGATCAATTTTTAATAGAACTAAGGCATAAAAGCAGCAACAACAATGACGAAAGCGAAAGCAACAAAAGGAAAGTGGAAAAAAGCGGTGGCCTGATATTATGATGACCAGGTGCTATTATACCCTAGACTGACATTGTGGAAGGGGAGGGTCTGAGTATAGGGGACAGGCGTGTCTGAGTCTAAGTGGAGGTGTGGCAAGCTTTACTTGTGCCTTGACCACATATGTGTGTATGTATCTTGTGTGTGTAGTTTGCGGAAACATGGCCAACACGGTTTCTGGTTCGGTTCCTGGTTCGGTTCCGCCCCAAGTACATGTGGGTTTTCCGCTAAGCATTTTCTGTCAAGTCAATACAGCAATTGTTGCCCCAGCTTAGAGGTGGACGAAGGTTTAGGCCATAGTAAAGGTAGGTGTATTCCAGGTGTATTGTGTATTAAAATTAATAATAAAATGCTAAGCACTTCATAAAAAGCGGTGTAGCAGGTAAGCTTGAAGAAGAGTGCTTTGTATTTCTTGAAGGCAAGCTTACAGGATATTAAGTGTATTAGGAATTATAATATATAAGGAGCCATAAATTATAATTGAATGCAAAAATATTCTCGAAGCCCTTTCATTGACTCCTAACTTCCAACTGCAAAGCTAAGATTAAGTTCAAATATATTAGAATAGTAAGCACGTAAGAAAGGTTGCCGGTTGCCGTGTGCATTTTTCCAGCATATTTGCTGAGCAAACATTTCGAATGCAAATATCAATAAATGAATGAATACACGAGTATTCAACAGCTGCACCCAGCAAACATATCACATGGCACAGACGCTTACTGAACTAAATGGCAAACTGTTTAAGCCTTGAAACACACACACACACACACATACACGCACATGCAAAGTCACAGTTACAGTGAGAGTCACCGTTTCGCAGTCACTTCATCTACTGCGCCTTTCAGTTTCATTATTGGCCCCGAGCCGTGGGGAAAATTGCAAAATAAAGGAGCGTAAATTCCACTTGAAAGCGGCTTAAGTGCCAAACAGCGCGTGGCTGTCGAAACGTAGCAACCACTCAACAATATGAACAGACTGCTCGACTAAGTGGGTACCCTGTAATGTAAAATTTTAAAGAAAGCTTGAAATTAAAAAAGGGGCCCCATTATGATTTTTTACAAAAAAAAATAAGAAAAAAATTATTTTTGAAAGTGCATAAAATTTATATGTTGACTTAATCTAGAGAACAAACCTTGACAAAAAAGGCCTCGGGATTGAAAATCGGCTGAGATTTGGCAAAGTTATAGGATTTTGAAGTGTTTTTAAGGCACTTTCAATTGTTTGGGATCTTTACAAATCATTTTTTTTGTCACTTTTGGCGTGATTTTTGACAGAAAAATGAACCACTCCAAAAACACTTTTCCTGTACTTTTTTATACTAATTGTGACACCCACAATCGATTGAGAATAAAATTTCAAGATTCTAATTTTTGATTTTTTGAGATTTGTAAGGGTCCCCCCTTATGCTTTTTACGAAAAATTAAGTAAAAAATAATATTTTTGAAAGTGCATAATATTTATATGTAGAGTGGAACAAGGGGCTAAATAATGACCAAAATGGCTTCGGGATCGATAATCGGTTGAGATTTGACAAAGTTATGCGATTTTTAAGTCATAGAAGTGAATTCAAAAATAAAGTCATAAAATTTCAAAAAAAGTCCGAATAATGTTAGTATTATAGTTTTTGCAGAACTATTTCAGAAGACAAACTATCACAAAGGAGAATTCTAAGATAAGTTTTGACAATGTTATGGGAGTCAGAAGTCTCGGATTAGAATTTCTAGAAACTTAGGACCTTAACTGAATCTAAAAAAAAAAACCTCACTTTATTGTATTGCTGAGTGTAGGGTATAAGAAGCACAACAAGTTGTAGTTGTTATAAAACGTGTACACCAGGGATACCAGGGATAGCCTGGTACTCAAGTGCTGGCTGGCATGTGCCCCTCTATCTACATTTATATATTGCATATATTTTTGTATATCTGTATATATGTATCTATATATTCCCGAGTCTATAAGTGTGTTTACTTCATTGTCAGAGACTTTTTGCGCATTTTGTGTGGGCTTTTGTCGGCGTTAGTAGTTTGTGTATTCAATAACACTTGAGCGAATTGAGTTGAAAATGCTAAGAAATCGAGAGAATTGAGACACACATATCAAAAGTCGACACACACACGCACACACGCACACACACACACATGCAAATTTGTTTAAATTTATCTTTTATCTGTGCACAGAAACGCGCTTTATGGGGGCTTATGAAGAGAATTAGAGCATTGGGGATTTAAGGCTTGAGCTTTTGTCAGTCTATAAATAAATACTTGAATATTTTGCTGTCAATTTGCCGGCATTTAGGAGGAATCTAGCGAATTTTCTATGGGGCTGTGATAACAAGACACGAAGAGGCACAAATTCATCTATATTTCAATTTGTGTTATTTATCATGTGAATTAAATGGGTGATGCTTCCTAAGTTGTGTGCCAAATTGGATTAGAAATATGTGCTCTATTTTAGATGCTTCAAATGTCAGATATTTCATTCGAAACATAAATAAACTTTAAATGTTTATTGTAGCATATACTCAAACTAACATTTTGCACAAATTTCAATGAGAAAGAGCAAAAATATTTTTTTAAAAATTAAATAACTTTTTTTCAGTTATTTGAGTACATTATCAATATATATAAAAATGTATATGTATAAGTATTAAGACAAATCCCATGAATATAAAGCACCACATTGGCAGCTGATTAGTCACAGCTCAATAAACAACGCTTATAGGCTATTATGTAGGTACACATACATGAATACACACACACACACACATACACATATCACGCTGAGGGCTATTGAGAGTCCTCCACAGCGTTCAAGTTCAAGTCAAAGAGACGCTGGAAAACGCAGAGAGCACAAAACATATTCAACAGCTAGCATTGAAGGCGAATGGCTAATTGAAAGCTCCAACATTTCCATTCAACTATCGGGCGCTTTCAATGCGGCTTTCAATCGACCGAAGATAAAAAGAAAACAACAACAGCAACAAAATAGCAGCAGCTGCCGAACAGCGAACAGCAACCGGCAGCAGAGCGCACACATGACTCGAGAAATCGAGAACTCGAGAACTCGAGAACTGGGGAACTGCGGAACAGCGCGTAGCATCCGAGATTTATTCAGTTCACAACTTTCGGTTGCAACGGACGTGCCGCTTTTCACTCACGGTGCCGACGGTCTTCAGAGCGAACGTAGTACGGGTGTTTTTGGTAGCAATACAAATTAATACAAATCCAAAGCGGAGTTGAAACAAAATGAACAAATCGAAATTAATGTGAATTAACTGTGAACGTTGCTAGACACGAACAGCGAGAGCCAAACTCGAAGTATATTTAAATAAATTAAAAAAGTAATATATTAAATTGAATGTATTTTAGAGCTATTTTTTAATTTTCCTAAACACTTAACGCAACGCTAAACAGCAACAGCAAAACGTTTATTCGCTTTTAGCCAGGTATCAAATTTCAGCTCGTTGTTTTACTTTTACAGGCGACAGCTGCAACTCAAAATATTTGGAAACCTTATACCCTGTTACCTAATTAAATTTATGTGAATTTTGTAGTCAAGTTTTGTTAAATGCAGACAAGATATAACTAGAATCTCACAAAAAGAAAAAAGTTATATACAAACAAATTTATATTTATTTACCAACATAATTATTTCTATAATAAATTGTGTGTACTCTAGTAAATATGTATCTAGAGGGTAACTACTAGTCCAGCACTCCCTACTAGACCACAGCTGTTAACACAATTAAGCCAAGTAGCTGCCGACAGCCAATCAAACAAATCAAATGCTTTATTTATTTATTTTTAAGTTAATGCATGTTTGAACATATGTCAGCATTTCTGTTGTTCAGATAGTAATTAGCTAACCTCACAACGTCTGGAAGTAACAGTTCAATATATTCACAGTTCAATGCATGTAATTTATATAATTTAAGCGAGTATCGGCTGAGGTGTGTGAATTATTGGACGCATTCACAGCTGCAATGCACTCGGGGAAGGCCTCCAAATTACTCAATATTCAATTAACTTCATGGGAAATTTAGTAGACAGCTTTCTTGGGAGCTGGTTGCTGACCCAGCTAATATATTAATCAGTAAGTATATGAGTATTTCATATATTCGATTGAGTTCTATGGCAGAAGACACACCTTGGGGATATAATAGCTGAATATATTTATATGTATATATATATATATGTGTGTGTGTGTGTGTGTGTTTCTGTATTAATAGTTGCTGTAGACCACGCACATAAGCAATATATATTAAAAGACACACTGAATCATTAAGAAAAGACAAGTAGTAGGGGAAAGCCACAGGCCCAAAGACCCAAAAAGACTATTTTCAATGACGCGCTCAAAAGTAGGCAACACAAAAGGTTGACAGACACACACACACAGTCAAACGACACGCACACTATGAGCAACAATGAAAAGCTAAAACTATTCAAACTATTCACATGCAAGCTCTATTAAGTTTGTATAACTTTTAGATGAGGGTATTAAATAGACATTTGTAAGCGGATTTATGTTTAGCTAAGCATAAATAATTTAAGGGTAAACTTTAAAAATATATTTTAATATTTAAATTAAAGGATTAAAATGGGAATATAAAAAAAATAAGTTTATTAATTTAAATTAAGTTAAATATACAAAGCAAAGGGCATTTAAGTGTCAGCTATCTTTGACAAGAGAACACCAACTTGTTGGTATCTATGTATGTGTGTAATAATGCCTTCGTATGTATGTGTGTGTGTGTGTGTTGTCTGTTATTGATGTTGCTGACAAAACACATACTTTCATTTCATTTCATTTTCATTTCATTTCGCTAACTTATCCCAAAAGCGAAACTTTTTCCGTCGCTAACTTTTTGGGTTTTATTTTTACACGTTTTGCTCACATTTCGAGTTACATAAATTTTTAACTGATTGCCACAGGCAAAACGGCAACAACTTTATTTGTGCTCAATTTTCTCGTTTTGTGGTACATTTCTTTGGGTGAATGTCAAAAGTTTTGTGCAAATCGCCAAGTCATTAAAGTAGCTACATAATTAATATGAAAGGAATTCAGGCAGGTCAATTTGCATAGGATCCACACACACACACATGCTTAAAATACACATGAGACTTATATTTAGATATTTATAGGGGGCATATATATAAATGTGTGTGTGTGTGATGAACTGAGCCGGGTCATTAGGTCATTCGCATGCCTGCGCTGTATATCCTGGACCCTTTTCGCTGTTCACGGCAGGCGCGTGTCATAAATTCGTGTGTGTGTGTGTGTGTGTGAGTGTGTGTGTGTGCGGTCAGTTATGTTGCATAATTTGAGAGCAACCACTCGGGAAATGCCAACCGGATTAAATATGTTTGCAGGCCGCGCATTTTTAATTATTTTTGGCTACGCACAATTATTTGTCCCTTGCCGGCGCTAATTACTCGATTACTCGAGTACACAATTACACGATTGCATAGGAGTCGAGTGCAGAGGAAGTTTGGCAACAACATAATCAAATCGAAATTAATACGCATTAGCTAAATTGAGTACCAAACAGACGCACTACGTGACCCAAAAACCCGGCCTAATACAATAATATGCCGTATACGCAGCACACTACTCAACAAGCTTATGAATCCTGGAAATTATTTGAAATTCGATAGCTCACTGATATTTGAGGAAATTAAAAATATAATTAAATTTGATGGCGGAATATGATACTCTATATATATTTCCTTTAAACTGTCGTTTTTTTTGCTTTTGCCATTTGTTGTCTAGTGTAAAGGCGCACAAGTGTAATAAAAACTTTGGGATCAACAGAAACGTGCTTACAACGACAAATCAGCCTATTTGTATGTGTGTGTGTGTGTGTGTGTGTGTTTGTGTATGTGATGTGCCCACTGATTTTGAGGATTGCTAGAAAAGTGGGTACTAGGCGTAAATGAATATTGATTCATTGATTTGTAATCAATCGAGCGCCACAGGGTGCTCTATCACTAAGAAATGACACGCTGTGTGCTCGTCCTTTTTCCTCTAGACCCCCCGCCGCTGTCTAATTGCTGTCGACTAGTATTTTGTTAATTTGCCAGCGCATTATTAATCCATGGCTTATTTTTGGTGGCACAATTGTTGTTGCTGTTGCTGTTTCACCGTTTCACTGCTTGTGCGTGCCACATGATGAACTTCAAGTGACAGGAGGCAAGCGTTTTCTTGAGTACGCAACGTTTCTACATTCATTCACTTCAACAGCTTCAAAGTTGACGCAAGTGCAGGCAGGCCGGCCGAAAACGTGGCGTATGCGTAATGTGAGTGACACATATGAAGTGACGCACCGAGACGCTCAAAAAACGTGCACAAAATTCTAAAGAAATTCAAAAACAACCAAAATAAATATAAATTCAGCAAAATGTACAAGAGAAAGGTCTAAAGTCGCATGCAAATTCAATTTGCAGCACACAAATTATAAAAGTAAACATTTCAACACTATAAAAAAGAGGAAAAACAAATAAACTGAGGCTTAAAAAACCAACCGGAAAAAGCATAAAAACTGAGTCTAAAAATAAATGTGAATGTTGCGATAATAATTATAATTAATACTAATCAAAGAAGCAGCAACAAGAACAAACTTGTGATTTAAGTTAATTAAACAGAAATTAAATCCAATTCGCTAGACAAAACTCTGCTAATTCAATTAAAGCCGTCACAATTGCGACAACGCAAGCCAACGACGACGTCGACGTCAGCGTCAACCTTGACACTCGTCTTGGCAACGGCGTCAGCGTGGGTCACAGCCACAAAACCGTTAGAGGCAACTTCCGGCGTCGCAGCAACAACATCGCCATTGGCCAACAAACTGAACGCCATAAAAGACAGCACTACGTTTGGCCCTTCAAGATGCGGATGAAGGTGGGCAAGTTCTGCCTGGAGCGACAGGGGTCCGGACAAAGCGACAAGTTTCCACAGCCCAGGTGAGTTCACGACCACAAATCGAGGAGCAAAACAAACTGAAGTTTGTCCAAAACAAATAAATAATATTGTTGAACAATATTCCCCGGACATACAATAACCAGACAACCAGATAATGGAGAATATATATGGATAGGAAAATCCTAAATCTAAGCTGATTTTATTTTGAATCAGAAGACTATATTGCAAAGTAACATTTAAAGTTTAAATAATTATTATCAGTATACACACATGTAGCTCTAACTATTTATATATATATATATATCCTTTATATATGTGTATATATATGTAAGGAACAGCTGAAGGCAAGTGCCTTTGACCCAAAAGCCGAGCAGGGTCCCAAAGCGCGTGAGCTGAGCCCAAGAAAAAAGAGCCATAAACATTCAAGAGTTTGTTTTGTGGCCGAAACTAATTTACCTCAAGTAAATGGCAAGGACATGTGTCGCCAGCATTCGCCGGCAGGAGGAGCGCAAAGTGTCCTGTTGGGAGGCTGTTTGGGTCTAAAAATAATGGCGTACATTTAATTTCCGTTTGCCGACAAAAGGCTGACAAATGTTCCCTTATGAATCCTAATGCGAAAATGTTTTAATAACTGTTTGAATCATTGAATTTCAAAGGAGCCAAGACAGCGGTTTCACTTGACTGGCAATCAGGTAGCATCAATCCTGCCAATCACTCAGCTGAAGCGTGCCAGCTGCTTGCTGCCCAGACAGACAGACAGGATTCGTTGTCCTGGCAACTTTGGCTGTGCGCCTCAAAAGCGTGTTGAGCATGAAAATCAGGCGAAGACCAAAGTCAAAGCACTAATTAATTTGCATGCTGTTGGGGCTGCCCCAACCTCACTCCCCGCTGTCCTGGAGCTTTGCCTGCGGCCTCACATTATTCCGCAATTATTTTTCAATTTACTTTTGTGTGCTTAGGAAGCGCAATGTTAATAGACAACGGCCGATAGCAAAGCCTGCAGGACATGCCAGCAATTTCAGGCAGACCCTGCGTATGCGTAATATGTGTGTGTATCTTCCATGGCCCATCACTCATGCGCCCCGTTGCGCACAAATAGTTCAGGCAGGCAGACGGGCGACTTGGCGTCTAATTTTAAATAAGCCATTAACGTTTCGGCCGTCAAGCTAACCAAAATGTGGGTCAACATCACTAAATGCTCCAAAGCTGACAACACACAGCATCAACATTGCTGTGTGTGCAACAGTGTGTGTGTGTATATATGTGAACGACTAGGCAATGCCCTGTAATCAAGAATGTTAAATCGTAGGTAACTGCTACTGGGTGGATACCCCCCTTTGCCCATTGCATGCCTGCAGGGTATAACAATGATGATGACGACCTCGGCCAAGCAACAAGGTCAACAGTTAAGTGAGGCACCAGCGCCATTTTTACATTGTCGCCCAGCAGCTTGTTGTGAACACATTATAAATGCGATTAAGAACGTGCCAGAGGTTGACAATATATACATGTATATGTATATGTGTGTGTGTGTGTGTGTTTCTGATGAGTGCGCTGCTTTGTGCTTGGTGCGTGTGAAATGCGAAATGACAAGTGTCATAAACGTTATGCATAATTAAAATATTTAGATGCCAAAATTGGGAATTAGAGAATCGCGCCTGACACATTAATAAGATTGTGCAGCAGAGGCGTGTGGGAAGTGGGGAGTGGGGAGGGTAATGTCACAGAGTACGGCTGACAGCATTTATGACAAGCTAAAACTAAAAATAAATTCAGGGAGTACTTTTCTAAAGTTAGAGATTGCTTATGAAATATATAGAGATATTAATAACTCTGATGTATTTATTTATGATCACAATATAAATGAAAAATACTGCAGCTGTTGAACTCTTTCAACTATGCCAAGTATTTGTAATATTGATGCGGTCTGAATAAGCATTTCAATATGAGCTGGGAAATGAAAATGCAATTCCTGGCAGAGTGGAAAAGCGTTTGTTAAACTTCGATGCGTGGGCGTCTGAAGACGTTAAGAACGTTTGCGGAGGGAGAGGAGGAGGAGGAGGCGGAGGGCGGGGCGCGTGTGCGAATTTCAATTAATTAACTCGCAGTGTTTCTTTCTTTCTTTCTTTTGTTTTTTTTTTCCAATGGAAATTTACTGCTGTCAAGAGATTTAACATGATTATTATCAAGGCTGCTGGCGCTGATATATAAATAGCTTATCTGCACTCTGCACCCCCGCACCCTGTCCGCACACTTATTGCATGCACTCACTCATGTCCAGTGGGAGCACTCACATTCACACTCACACTCACATTCACACTCACACTCACAGAATACACTCGAAAACTGTAGGCGCTGGCTTTCAATTTGCTTGCAACACAAATGCTGAAAAATTAATGAAGCGTGTCACATTGAAAGCGACTCGTGACCGCCCCTCCCCATCCCCTCTCACCCTGGATCCCACACATTTGTATTCATTTTTTTGGGCTCTGTAATTTTCTTATCAAGCATGTCGCACAATGACCTATATTAATATGATATTTCTATGCGTGACTGACTAAAAAAAGCATCGTCAATTTAATACACACTTAAGATACATCATCTAAAACAAAAGTATCTTATACTGCATGTTTATTCAATTTAACAAATTAATGCATATAATATAGTTTGATATGTCCTATATAATAATAATCGTACTAAACAAAATTATAATACTCAGGCGAGACAACAGGAATCGATTTGAAAGTCTTGGCATGTTTTATGATTTCTAATTAGTTAATATATTTGCTCAGATTAAATACAGCTTTTAGAAGATATACATTGTATTTCAAACTTGTATTGGAATTGCAAATTGGAATTGCACTTGAACAGGTTTATTGTATAAATATAAATATATATGTATATACTATATATCTATAAATAATACATAAGCATAACTAATCATTTGAAGCCAACTGCAAACTAGCAATTTAAATGAATGCACAAAAAATGTCATTATATTGAAATTAACAACAATTAATTGGCTAGCATTATTATGCACTCTCTCTCTCTCTCTCTCGCTCTCTCTCTCTCTTCCCACTCTGTTCAATTGGTTAAGTGAAGCGTGTAATCAGCTGTTAAAAAATAACAAATTTACAAGTGGAATAAAACCATTTCAGTGTCAGAAAATAAAAACTTTTCCATTTCAAGCAGAAGCTCAAAAGCTTGCTCTATAAACTTTATATTATAAAGAATACAAGCGGCTTTCGATGATGTGCTGTAATACGAGATTCTCTTTCATTTCATTTTATTTTAATTAAATTGCATTTTATATGACTATGACTTGTACTTGTATTTCTTATGGCGCAGTATGACAACTAATAGAGCCAGGGTCAACCCGCAACCGCAAGAGCTTGACTCGCTTTATTATAAGAGGTTTTGTCATTTATGTATCATAAACAAAGGTGCAAACAAACAGCAGGGCAATCAGAATCGCAGGTGTCAGTTTCAGCATGAAGTTTCCCCTGTGTTTGGCACGATTTTCAAATGCATTAGAGAATGCAAAAGGTTTTGAATTACCCCGTTGGCATCACACAAACTTTTAATGTTTCTTACGTCACGTTGAGCGTGACGTCACTTCCAACTCAGCTGGCCAACGTTTTTGTGCTCAAGTTTACCTGATTTGCAATATATTTTGCACATGTGTCGAAAAACTTTTTTGAACGTAAAGGGGCTACACCCCTTTTAGCCTATCTACACTTCTTTTGTCTAGTGTTGAGATTGAGGGAAAATTGTTAAGTTTGCCAGAGGCAAATTCTGAAATTTATTCCTTCAATATTATTATTAATATAAACTTTAGCATTCCTGAGTTTAAGAATAAAGTTTATCAGCAAATTATGTAGGACTATATGTTATTATGTGTAGAGGTCCCAAAAAAGGATATAAAATAAATTAAACATACGTTAGGAACATGATTTTTTTCATAGCCAATATAATCGCTTAGTTATATGGTAGGGTATGGGCAGATCGCAAGCGTCAGTAACAGTTACAGTAACAGTAACAGTAACAGTAACTGTCAAATATGATAAATCAAGTGTAATTGAAAGAAGTGCAAATAAGCCAACGCCAGCAATGAAAACCGAAACACATGACAGCAGCGAGAAGAGCGACCAAGAAACCGAAACCCAAACCGAAAGCCGAAACAGAAACAGACACAGAAACCGCAAGCAATAAAGTAAACACGCAAAGGCAGAATATAAATATAAAAAAAAGCCGTTGAATTTTCGGCTTGGGCTTAGCCAAAGTGAGAGAGAGAGAGAGAGCGAATGGTTTGAGTGACAGATATCTGTTCTGATGATGATCTGTTGAGCTCAGCTCAGCTCGCAATTTCGCCGTTGCAATTGCAGTGGAGGAGAGAACGCATGAATGCGAATAATGAGCAAAGCGTAGATAGCAAGAGCTAACTGACAAAAAAAAATAAGAAGAAATGAATATCAGGAAATTTTTTTTGTAGCTTTTATTCGCTGGCTGCTGGCTGCTGACTGCGACGCGACTTTTCGTGGCGCATTCAAAACCTACAAAATAGGGTAAAAAACTGTGCATGCTAGTTAGTACCGCGAGGGCGACCCATCTATGCAGTGGGCACGACTCTTAACTAAACCAAACCACAGTGAATGTGCATAGAACACAAATCGAAAATCCGAAATTAAAAACTAAAAACTAAAAAAGGCCGTGATACGCGCAAAAGTTTAAGCAAAAACTATAACGAATATTATACATAGATATAAATGAGATAAAACGCAAAAGTGCTCACAGAAAAATCAAAGAGCGTTTAAAATTCGCGAATATATTATAGATTTCGTTCAGTGTACGCTGCGCGTGTGAATGCTATATTAAAAACGAAAATAGCTAATTTACGTAATATTATACTTATTACATACTATACATAAGTATTTAAGAGTCGCATTTCTCGTGTGCGTGTCATATATAAGGACTTATCCCATTGCCGAGCAACCTGACTAACTCAGCAGCCAAAGCAGCTGTCTGACAGCGTGTTAAGGATGTCCTATAATTACAACAACAGCTCCGAGGATTACTCATACGAGGATGAGTATGTGTCTACCTTTCTCGCTCTCTCTCGCCCTTTTTATACATCCCTCACAGTCAGTCGTGCAGAAAACTCGTTAAGGCTCTTGACAATGTTAACCTGGCCCGAAAAAAGCACAGAAGAAAACTTAAGTGGGCCGTCAGCAACAAAATCAATGACTAAGAAATTTGCTGTGGGTTCCGTTCAACAACTAAAAACAATCGACTTGAATTATCTGTGTCACGATTATTCGGTTGAATGTGACTAGATGTGAAGAAAAAAATGTAAAAGAATTTTGATTAAACATAATCGTTTAGTTTCTCTTAAATTGCCTTTATAAAATGTTTAGTGATATGAGATTACAAAAATATCGCGTGAGGAGTAGATAATTTTTATTTAAATATGCATAATCAAGATTTAAAAAATCTGGCTTGAGGAGTAGATATTATTCATTTAAAGCTCATTTTAATCTCTAAAGTAAAGTAAAAGTCGTACCACAGATCTAAATTTAAATTTATTTTAGAAGAAAACACATTTTATACAAAATTTGCATACTAGTACATATAATGTGCTACGATCAAGGTCCTATCTGTTTATATGTATATGTGAAAATGTACAACAGTCGGATTAAACAGATTCCAAGTGCATTACAATTTGACTAGATTTACGGCACACAAATTCAAGCCAATAAACATGAAGTCCTATAATATATACACACACACATACATACATACATACATATACACATATCTATAGGAATCCAAGCTGATGAACAATTTAGCAAGTTCAAGCAAAAGTGTCGGAAATGCTCTCCAGACTTTCACACATGAGCAAAGTGCATGAGTTAAGATCGGTGCGGATGAGAGCTGCAAATGGGATATACGAGATTACCCCCATAAAAACCCCAGCGCTATTGTTTTTGTTGGTTCTTTGCTTTGCTTTGCTTTCAGTCTTTCAGTCTTTGTTTCTGCGTGCAAACTCATGAGCTAAATTTAACTAAATATAATTTATGACTTATTCCATTTGAGGGTAGCATGAGTGGGTTTCGAGTCGTATTTCTAAGCGGCATTTAAATAAACTAAATTAAGATTTCTGACCACTTGACTCAAGTGCACAAATTGCATTTATTCCTACAGACGCACGTGATGTGATCAGATGAGAGTGAATGAGTGGGTTGATGGGTGGATGGGTTGGTGGGTGTGTGAGTGAATTAGTGAATGGCCATCCATTGCATTGATATTATTTTCAAAGCCCCAGCTGTGTTGACAATCTAATTGCAGCAAAAAAAAAAACTCATTAAACTCGCATTTGAAATGTAATTGTATACCCCATTTACCATTTACCAGTTACCAGATAGACCCAGCTGCTACTCCCAGCTTCCAGCTTGACCTTAAAGCGTGCCTTAATTAAGTGTACCAGCTAATCAAGCCCATTCCAAATGAATAGCCATTGTCTCTTCCACAGACTTGGCCTCGACCAGGTTGCACTTTTTCTCCGACATCTGCCAATTTGCATAAGAATTGCAATGTTTCCCCACAATTATGATGGAGGCTTGTAAAGGTTGACCTTCTCCCAGTAAATCTGCATATTTACATATGTATACTTGTATGTAAATATTATAATCAGCTACAATAAATCAACACTAAACAATTAAATACACTGCATAATTGAAACGCAGCTGCATAAATATTATTCAATACCCTGTAGAAATACAAATAATTGACTTGTATTTATTTTTAAATGATAATATTTCTGTATACCTATGTTATGTATACTTTTGTATATCCGTTCCTTTGATTGCATGTCCTGTAAGGCTAAACCAATGGCTACCCTTTGATTTGCGCACAATTTCTATGTTATCTACAGACCTAATTCCTGTTTGGGTGCCTGTCAATCACATTGGCAATGCGCAACCTAAAACCACAATTGAATTTCCGCTTCATAAGCCTCAAAAACCCGTTAAGAACCCATTTAAAGACGTTACAAATTGTTGCTTAGGCCAAATCGCAAAATAAAATCAATAGCAGACCTTTAACAGTTTATTGAATTTCTGAAAACATGGAGTGGATTTTGAGGGGCAAGCACGTGCCACGCCCATTCACTGGAAGAAACAAATTTTGTATTTATATGAGTATTTGTATTAAAGTCAAGTAATCCTATAAAATCTTACGTCTGTTCTTTTCTTTTTCATGGCTCCCCAACGTGCTGTGCTGCAAACGCACAACTTATGGACATGCCCCAAACCCAAACCCAACTCCGACTGCGACTCAAACTCCAACTCCAACTCCACACATGCAGCGAAGTAACAGAAGGTGCCTTACAGGTCTGGCGCACGCTGCCCGAGCGCATACGACAGGATCCCAGCCTAGCATCGTTCCGGCAGGAGCACGAACGCTTACGTGGCGGTAAGTGCTTGTATTTTCTCTTCTCTTCTCTTCTTCTTTTTCTATTTCATTTTCGTTTTGGCCCATTGGACAGTAAGCCACCTTTTGCGTTTTTTATGCTCCTCAACAAAATTTATGTGGCTTGTCCTAAGTCACATGCTTTAAGTGTGTGTGTGTGTGTGTTCCTCCTGTTCCTGTTCCTATTCCTATTCCTGTTCGATAGGAGAGCGTATTAGAAATGTATCGTTAGAGCAAAACAGCTTCAATTTCTTCAAGACTTGCACTACCTAATTTATGTAGATAGCTATCTTTGTTGTGGGAAAGTGAAAGATTCTAGATTCAATCACTTCTTTTTACCTATGATACTTTTCAGCTGCTTGAGCAAGCGTATCAAATCTTCGGCTAGCTGAAAACGCGTTTCTATATGAATTTGCTTATTTTTCATTGGTACTTTTTTATTGCTGTAATTATTGTCGTATTTTTTATTGCGACTTGCGTTGGCGTCGCCTTTAGCTTCAGCTTCAGCTTCTCCATCGGCATCGACATCGGCATCGGCATTGACATTGGCCACAAACAGGCTCAGGTTTATTTTGTGCTTCTGCTTCTGCTTAGTTTTTGCCCATTTGAATGGCAAATGCGAATTGCGCAACTTGGCGACAATGTTTATCACTTTAAATTGTTTAATGGACGTACTACTATTTTTGGGTCTACCTCCCCCCCTCCCACTAGTATAATGCTAATGCTAATGCTAATGCGCGGCCTTTGCTATTTCCGTGATATGACAGCACCGTGCCGTGAGCTTTAAGCCATTAAAGGAAAACTCAATTCAATTGCTGTCGCATATATCTCGCGTATATCCTTGTGGTCAATTGCTAAACGCTTCTGGCTCACGGACATTTTGAGCTATTTTTAGATGCGTGCGAACTTCCGTGCTAATGAAATGTAAGAATACAAGTATGCAAGCCAAAGCAAACTCCTGGCACAGTCGCCAGTCAGCAGTGTCCTGTCGTCGCAAACGCAGCTAATGAGCCAATTGTCGTATAAATATTTACCCATTCGAGTCCTTGGTATGAACCCGTTTAAAGATGCGGCTGCTGCCAATGATATCAATTGAAATCTACGCATTTCAGATGCGGACCCCTTGCCCTTGGAGGATGTAGCCGAGCACGAGCTGGAGCAGGAGCTGGATGTACGCAATGGACATACCGAGGAGGAGCCGCACGCCTTCACCCAGATCGACATCAATGTGACGAACGAGGCGGGACAGGTGCATGTCCTGGACGGCAGGTTCGTAGTTCTGTGCCCTTCGATTGTCAGTTACGTAATTAGTGCAACCAGTTTTCTGTGATACCCCCGCACCTCTAGGGACCTCGAGAACAACAACGATGATCAGCACGACGATGGCGAGGCCCACTGCAAAAGCAGCGTAAGTGAACCACCCCCCAAAGAGCCTATAAAGAGCTTCAAAGTAGTAATAAGACAAGTCTTCCGACTGTCAACATTCTCAAAACTAAACTATCTTCGAACACTTCAAAATCCCATAACTTTGTCAAATCTCAACCGATTTTCAATCCCGAGGCCATTTTGGTCACTACTTGGCCCCTTGTTTAATTCTACATTTAAATTTTATGCACTTTTGAAAATAATTTTTTTTTACTTTTTTTTTGAAAAAAGCATAAGGGGGGACCCTTACCAATTTCAAAAAATTAAAATCTTGAAATTTTATTCTTAATCGATTGTGGGTGTCCCAATTAGTATAAAAAAGTATTGGAAAAAAGTTTTTGGAGTAGTTCATTTTTCTGTCAAAAATTACGCCAAAAGTCACAAAAAAAATGGCTTGTAACGATCCCAAACATTGAAAAGTGGCTTATAAATCAGATTCAAAGACTTCAAAGTCGCATAACTTTGTCAAATCTCAACCGATTTTCAATCCCGAGGCCATTTTAGAAAGTTTTTGACTCCTAGTTTAATTCTACATATCAATTTTATTCACTTTTGAAAATAATTTTTTTTTTCATTTTTTTCGAAAAAAGCATAAGGGGGGACCCTTACAAATTTCAAAAAATCAAAAATTAAAATCTTGAAATTTTATTTTTAATCGATTGTGGGTGTCACAATTAGTATAAAAAAGTATAGCAAAAGTGTTTTTGGAGTAGTTCATTTTTCTGTCAAAAATCACGCCAAAAGTGACAAAAAAAATGACTTGTAAAGATCCCAAACAGTGGAAAGTGCCTTATAAATGACCTTCGAAGACTTCAAAAACCCATAACTTTGTCAAATCTTAACCGATTTTCAATCCCGAGGGCATTTTGGTCACTACTTGGCCCCTTGTTTAATTCTACATTTAAATTTTATGCACTTTTGAAAATAATTTTTTTTTTCATTTTTTTCGAAAAAAGCATAAGGGGGGACCCTTACAAATTTCAAAAAATCAAAAATTAAAATCTTGAAATTTTATTCTTAATCGATTGTGGGTGTCCCAATTAGTATAAAAAAGTATTGGAAAAAAGTTTTTGGAGTAGTTCATTTTTCTGTGAAAAATCACGCCAAAAGTGACAAAAAAAATGACTTGTATCGATCCCAAACAGTGGAAATTACATTCGAAGATTTCAAAATCCCATAACTTTGTCAAATCTCAACCGATTTTCAATCCCAAGGCCATTTTGGTCAAGGTTTGTTCTCTAGATTAAGTCTACATCTCAAATTTATGCAATACCATAGCTCGAATTTTCGATCAAATTTGATGACCAGTTAATTCAATTATTCATTTTTCAGGTCAAAAAGTATCTGATCTGGTTCAAGATATCGGTGCTGCTGGTCGTTTGGGGCGTCTTCACCGCCTTTCTGATGTCCAACAACGAACATGTGGATCAGCTGAGTCTCATAAGTGTTCCTAGAAATGGCTCCACACGAGGTGCGTTTAAATCGAGTACAATTAAACAATCCCAAGGATTTATACAATATATAATCTCGCAGTCTTTGCCATTACCACATCGACACTGGAGCGCATTGGGTTGGGTCTAAGAGGTCCTTTCCGGCTGCAGGAGAATGATCTGAAGTTGAACGAGAGCGTGCCGCTGCCAGTTCTGCAGGTGGTGGTGACTCGTAGCTATTATGATGCCCAGGGGCAGGAGCTGTACACGGAGAACGCCAGCCAGATGTGGCAGCTGGATATTGTCTACACGGACCTCATTGATGGCACCAAGGATACGAAAAAGACGCGCACCTTCGAGCTGACTCCTGCGGAGCCCGAACAACTCGCCGAGGCAAACAGCACGAGGCTCAGCTTTGAGTTGACCAGCAGCATTGATGGCGAGCTGCCGCTGCAGCTGAATGTGGATGAGTCGCCCATCTACAAGCGACATGGTGTCCTCTATGCCGCCGCTGTCCTTTGCGGCCTCTATATAATGATCATCTGGGAGATTGTGAATCGCACCTTTGCCGCCATCATTGCCTCAACCTTATCAGTGGGCATTCTGGCGGCGCTGAACTCGCGACCCTCGATGGCCACAATAATGGGCTGGATTGATGTGGAGACGCTGCTGCTGCTCTTTGGCATGATGATCCTGGTGGCCATTCTGTCCGAGACGGGCGTCTTTGACTATCTGGCTGTGTATGCCTATAAGATCACAAACGGACATGTCTGGCCCTTGATTAACTGTTTATGCCTCTTTACGGCTGTGCTCTCCTCCTTTCTGGACAACGTGACAACGGTACTTTTGATGACGCCCGTGACGATACGCCTCTGCGAGGTCATGTGCCTCAATCCGGTGCCCATCCTGATGTGCATGGTCATCTACTCCAACATTGGCGGCGCCTTGACGCCCGTCGGTGATCCGCCCAATGTGATCATTGCCTCCAACAGCTACATATCCAAGAATGTGAGTCCAGCTACAACAGTTCGAACCGATCGTCTAATCCATCATATTTGCAGGGCGTCAACTTTGCGGTCTTCACGCTGCACATGCTGCCAGGAGTACTGCTGGTCATGGTGCAGACATATGTGCAGCTGCGCTACAAGTTTCGCAACATCAGCGATCTGCAGTTCAAGGACTCGCCCGAGGTCGAGGAACTGCGTCACGAGATACACGTGTGGAAGCGTGCGGCGGCCAGCTTGTCAGCGTACTCCAAGGATGAGGAGCTGGTGCGTCAAACGCTCATGAAGAAAGTCAATCGCTTGAAGCGCAGTCTCAAGAAACGCATGACAGCTGTCATCGTGCCCGCTCCCAACTATCAAACGACCCTGGCCAATCTGCAGGCAAAGGTGGGTTCATGGTGATCTATGGATCTCGCAAGACTGAACCTCTGACTAGATCTCTTATTCATATCTCTGATCTCAATTCCTCAGTATCCTATTCGGAACAAGCAGCTGTTGGTCAAGTGCACCGCTGCCCTGATCTTTGTGATCAGCCTGTTCTTCTTGCACTCGGTGCCGGAGCTGCAGCGTCTCTCGTTGGGCTGGACAGCCCTGTTAGGTGCCATATTTCTGATCATACTGGCTGACATTGAGGATCTGGAGGCGATCTTGGCGCGTGTCGAGTGGTCCACATTGCTCTTCTTTGCCGCACTGTTCATCCTCATGGAAGCCCTGACGGAACTGGGCCTCATCGAGTGGATTGGCAATATGACCGAGGGCATTATTCTGGGCGTGGGCGAGGATCGCCGCTTGATGGTGGCCATATTGATAATACTCTGGGTATAACAATATTAAATATCTATAAATATAGTTTTATTTTATTTTTGTATATATATTAACAAAGGTATCTGCTGTGGCATCTGCCTTTGTGGACAATATCCCGCTGACGACAATGATGGTCAAGATAACCATATCCTTGGCGCAGAACAGCGCACTGAATCTGCCCCTGCAGCCACTCGTCTGGGCCCTCGCCTTGGGCGCCTGCCTGGGCGGTAATTATACAGAGTTGGTAGTATCCTTAAAGGACTTTCATCAATATGTTTTATTCTAGGTAATGGCACGCTGATTGGCGCCTCGGCGAATGTGGTCTGTGCTGGAGTTGCCGAGCAACATGGCTATAAATTCACATTCCTAGAGTTCTTCAAGTGAGTAACAACAATACAACTGGTACAATCATCCGATGACATTTTCCATAGTCAACATATATTTATGATCATTTTTAAGATACTTTATTAATTTGATGCCCTTTGCAGAGTTGGCTTTCCCATAATGATTGGCAGCATTATTGTGGCAACGGGCTATTTGCTCGTCTCGCATTCGCTGTTCGCGTGGCATTGATGAACGGCCCCCCCCCCCCATTTGCGGCATGGAATTGACTGTGTCGATTTCGCAACAAGGCGCACTTTACCTCGTTACCTACAGCCTACAGCCTACAGTCTACAGCCTACAGCTAAATGTTCAACATTCGACACTTACAATAATATCAGCTACAAAAAAAACAAACCGAAAACGAGCCAAACACAGCGGCAAGAAGCTGAAAACAATGAATTTCTAAATACTACCAGCATACTCTGAGTATGCTAAGAGCATATATATACAATATATATATACATACATATATATATATATATACTATAGATCAAAGACAAGCGTAAAGAAATCACATTTATTTTTACACATCATTGTTAGTGTAGTGCGTAGTCTAATTGAAAAACCAAAAACCAAAAACGATAAACAATTTAAATATTAATATAAATGTAATTATAAAAAAAACGTATACAAAAATAATTATGAAAAATGTCGCTGAACTGTGAAACAATTGTTATATGTTTTATGTACGAACAATAATACTAAATTAATTGCTGCTCGTATTATATAATTTATTTACGTAAATATATATATTTATATATATTAAATACAAATCCAAATTTAGTATCTAACAAAACTTTTAATGTCATTAAAGTTGCGAGTATAAATGTTGAACGTGTGAAAAGATTATGTAAAATTTAGTTTCTTAATTTGTTATTATACAATTAGTGCTTTAGCTCTAAATAAAAGCCATAGGAACAATAAAATGTAAATCAATGGCAAACTAGTTATTCCTAACTTATAAAATCTTTGTGAGACGTTTATATCAAGTTATTAATATTATTTATTTATATTTCTTTTTTGTTAGATTTTTCCGCCTGCTAACAGCAAGCTGTTGAAGCTTGAAGCAACATAACAGCAGCTTAACAGCAGATGTAAACGATTACAGCAGCCGCCGCGAAGTATGCTACATCTTTTACACGCACAACTTGAATGGAATTACAAATTGATATTATAAAGGAGGATATTTATTTGGTATACAAAGGTTAGTATATATGTATGTATGTACATTATACAATGTAAGGTATTCATGAAAATAACTATTGAATTTGAATAGATACTGTTGCCTTTAATAGTTGGGTAAAAGTTGGGCGCGTCCATTGCAATTATGATTGAACATAAGCCAAAGGCAGCAAATTTGTCAACACTTAAAAATCTTTACGGCTGGCCAAAACAAACAGAAACAAAAGCAAAAGCAAAAGCAAGCCATGCGTTGGCAATTATGGCCACACGCTGTTGCCCAATTGTTTGCAATTCATGCATTGACCGCAGTCTCCACCTCCTCTTGCTCCACCCCCGCCACCGTCTGAGTTCGAGTCCAAGTCTGTTTATGCACTTCAGCTTGGCCATTTGCTGTGGTCCAATAGACACAGCAATTCTCTAACTAACTAGTTGTGTGCTCGTGTGTGAATGTGTCTATGTGTGTGTGTGTATGTGTATTACATAAGACTTTTGTCTTGGGTAATTAAACAAACGGTTTAACATTAACACGCAAATGTCAACCATCATGCAAATATTCAGGTGGGCGTTAAAGGTTTCACTGTCTGTCTGTCTATCTGTCTATCTGTCTGTCTGTCTGTCTGTCTGTCTGTCTGTCTGTCTGTCTGTCTGTCTGTCTGTCTGTCTGTCTGTCTGTCTGTCTGTCTGTCTGTCTGTCTGTCTGTCTTTCAGTTGGCTTAATGAGTCGCTTATGCAAATGTTAACTTTAAGCTTCAGTGCGTTTTTTGCCAGGCTTCACTGTACTGTAAAAAAGACTGTGCATAAAAATATATATTAAAATGCATGCGTTCAGTGAACTTGAAACTTTTAACAAATAAAATAATATTAATATTTTATATTTATTAAAATAAGAAAACTGTTATATACGTATGTATGTATGTAGCTATTTTTGTTAACTGCCTCTTTGAGAAACTTTCATCTTTAAAGGCCTTTTTTTGGTTTTGCCATCTTGAAACCAAATGAATCATAATAACTAAATACAGAGGAAAAGAGTTGCGCAAATAAAAAAAATGATTCAATTATGGAAAAGCCGTCAAAATAACAGGACAAGGCTAAAAGACCTGTCACAACCTTTCACATGCCGCAGACACCAAATACCAAAAGGTACCAAATTAAATACATGTATGTATGTATGTACATATGTAATTGCAGAGATGTGCCAAAAAGGCGCTGGCAACTGTCGTGCCACGCCCCAGTAGAGCAGAGCAGCGCAGAGGGGCGCAGTGGAGAGAAGCGCATGTGAAGCAAAGTGCGCCAATTTGAGCAGCACTGAACTGACATTAATAGAGCAAGAGCCGGTCTCCAATTCGACAACGAAACTGAAAACGAAGACGAAAACGAACACGAACACGAAGTCTGCAAAGCATGCGCGAAGCTTTTGGTACAACAAAAACAACAAGAACGAAGCATGCGCGAAGCTGTTAGTCCGAAAACAACAAAAACAAAGTTACGTGATGTTTTAACGAGTGCGCTCCACCCCAACGAGAGCGTAGGCTGTAGCGGAGACTGAGACGGAGACTTATGGCGGGTGTTGCAACCTGCAAGTCGCAAAACGGTTGTTAACTCTCCATTTCAGTTGCCGCGCAGACGCGAAACGGGCAGGTTGTCGAACGGCAAACGACAAGCGATATACGATAAACGATAAACGGCAAACGACCGATCAAAATGTACGCACAAACAGCAAATTGAATAAGCAACCGAAAGAGTGTAAAGCAAAAAATGTACGCAACGTAACGGTTAACGTAATTAGGCGATTTGTATGTGGCTAGAGCGAACGTCTGATACTATTTTGGGGGCACAATGACAAATTGAAATTGCAACCGAAATTTGAAATTCGAGACGTAAACTTTACAAACTTGGCGCCAGCCGTTGGCGCTTTCATTTTTAACAAATTCGTTTCTTTGCGCCGTTAATTAGCAAAGTGTAAATTCAATTTACACTCATCAAAAAATAAATGCCAATATAAATATGTAAAAGACATCAAAATAAAAGTTACAAAATTCCAAACGAATACCAAGTAAAACAACATTTAAGACAAGGCCGCATAAAAATTCAAAAATATATACATACTATACAAAACAGAAGACGTTGAGCTCAGGCAAAAACCTTAAAAACAACAACAATAAATACACAAAACCAAAAAAAATATACAAAAAACATAAAAACAACAACAAAAGGCACAGTGAACAAAAGTGAGAGTGATTTCCAAACAGTTTTTTGCCGTCGCACATATTTTTTATTGTTGTTGTTGTTGTTGTTATTTTCTGTTTTCGTTTTGGTTTTGTTGACGCTTTTTTCTGTGGTATTGAGGCAAACAGTTTGCATATCGCATCGCATTCATTGCTTGGGCATATTTGAAATACTTTTCCATATGACGCATACGAGTCCCAGATACCCAGATACCAAGATACCAAGATACCCAGATCACAAGATATCAGCCAATACTGCAACAACTAAACTACTATTACCATTTTAGCCAAGTTTCGTAATCTTGAGTTTGTATATTTTACAGTTTCTTAACTTGATACTGGCTGCTGCTAAATGCTGGCCACAAATTGTTCAACTGCTGATCATGTTTTGGCCAAAACGACTACCGCTCTCTGTTAGCCTTTGGCTGCTGCCGCTGCCGCTGCTTTGTCTGCTTCACTGTAAGTAAATTGTAAACCCTCCCAACAAAAATATTTAATTTCAATTTGCTGCAATAACCGGTTCAGCAAACTAAGCAAACTCTAGACTTTGCACTGGCACAGATCAGAGAGCACTTTTGAGCCAGGCTAAGACCCCAGACCAGGCCAGCTCAGACTGGGCCACCAAAGCGCGTTTCAGCCTGAAGTTGTTGCCGGTCTTTGTGTCAAGGTCGTCTCTTTGCGTCTCTCTTTTATTCGCCTAACCACTTGATTGCCGTATAGATTGAATTCATTATTCCCATTATTTTATTTATTATCTCCGGTTTTACAGGCCACTTCGTATAGAGAATATTTCAAGTGCTTTGCTTTGCATTAATTATGTTAGATACTCAAGTCGAGGGGGGGGGGGGGGTTCACAAATATCAGAAGTTAGCTAGGTCAGTTCTCTTGACAAAAACTTTTAGCCAAACGATCGCTGAGCTGACCATGGAGTAGTACTTTAACAAGTTTAATTATGCTCAAGTTTCTGAAAACTAAAACACTCTAAAAGACTTTAAACTGCCAAGAAAACTAGTATCAGGTGTTCTTTAGTTGTTTTTAGCTGATTTCTACAGCAGTCACTGTTTATGATCGTACCATATTCAAGATATTCAGATAGAGGTGTGACCTTCGTGATGATGCCAACATTAATTGTTGTATAACAAAAAGCTTAGTCGCATAGCAATCCGTCAACAAAATGGACAGCATACCAAGCCCTAAAAGTCGGCCCATAATAGCCATTGTTGCATAATAAAAGAAACTGACTGTTTAATCTCAAATTGTATTTTATTTGCAGCTGGAAATGTGAATGGATTAATTGTGCCGTCGGAGCTACAATCGTTGGCGTCCGTGGTTTACTCCACTATACCAATCGTTAAGAAAGGTGACTTTATATATATGGTAATCGATTATGTTTGAAATGTCTCAACTATATGGTATACTTATTGCAGGTACTGATTCTCGACTTGGTTTCGGATTTCGCTTCGGTGATCATGCGGATTTTCAGGTGCTGCTCGAGTTGGGACCGCAGCAGAATACGCAACCTCTTGGTGATCCCAATAAAACTGAGCAATCCTACAGAAAGCGCCAGGTGGTCGCCAGCCAGGAACGCGAGCAACTGCGTCAACAGGAACTCTTGACCTCCACCGAACGCAGTGCGGCCAGCTGGCTGGAAAGCTGGTCAAATGGAATGAAGCCACAGCAGCCAAAAGCAAAATTCAAGCCCCGAATTAAGCAGACATCAACAGATCAATTGCCCACGAGACCCCAACTGCCAGCGGATGCAGTGCAGCAGCTGCAGCTGCTCTACAAAATGGCCACAGCAGTGCCTACAACAACAACGACTACAGTGATGCCTCTTGCAGGTGGTTCTCTGCAATTGGGTGGCCCCAGTGGATTCAAATTGCCACCACCTGAGCTTACACAGGACACCAATTCCTTGGGCCCGAGTAGACCGACAAGAAGTGGAGCTGAAATAACCAAGGAGCTCATGAACGTCAGCCTAGAGGCTTAGCTTGTGCATAGAGATTGTATATATAGTTTTTACTTATGTGCTTATGCTTGGTTTAACAAAAGTATTTGTAAATAAATCACATTTTGGCTTGTTATCATTTATGGCATAATATAGCATAATATCGAAAACGTTAAAATGTTAAATTCAAATTCAAATTCAAATAGCAGTGCCAGCGTTGCCATTTGCTTACTAATGTTAAGTTAACAGTGTGCGTTACATGAAATGCACTTAACAGAATTGAGTAAAAACCGTTGTCAGGTAAATCAGACCACAACAACAAGGCGCAAAACGTATTGCAGTTTCCAGTGCAAAGAACATCATTGCAGTCTTTGTAAATAAATCACATTTTGGCTTGTTATCATTTATGGCATAATATAGCATAATATCAAAAACGTTAAAATGTTAAATTCAAATTCAAATGCAAATAACAGTGCCAGCGTTGCCATTTGCTTACAAATGTTAAGTTAACAGTGTGCGTTACATGAAATGCACTTAACAGAATTGAGTAAAAACCGTTATCAGGTAAATCAGACCACAACAACAAGGCGCAAAACGTATTGCAGTTTCCAGTGCAAAGAAGATCATTGCAGCTGTTGTCCGTTCGTTCGTACGGTAATTGTGCCGTATTTGTGCACAAAAACTAGATTATTTATTATATATTAACGTGTGCGTTATATGTATAGGTAATATACATATGTGTTGTGTGTGTGCATGTGTACATATGTGTAGAAATTAAAGTAAGCAATAACATTTAAATACAATGTTGGAAGCACCCGCTGTGCTCTTCACGATTACAATCCCAACGGCTATCGAGGAGCAGCGCCTCAAGCAGGCCTATGTGCGGCAGTTGAGTGAAGATGCAACACCGACAGTTAGGAGCATGTCATCCTCTGTATTTGACGCACAGAGTCTGCAGTTAGCTGAGTCACAGTTGGATAATAACAGTAGCAGCAGCAGCAACAACAACAACAACAACAATAACAACAGAAGTAGCTGTCGGCGTCGGACGCAACCGCAGCAAACGCAGCTGTCAGATGTTGCTGAGCAGACGGAGCTAACCCAACTGCCACTGGATACCGCAATGGAGCACGTGCTGCAACAGATATTGCGCAAGTTTCGCATTTCCAATGCGCTCTGGCTGCGCAGCCGGGAAGGCAGCACTTTCCAGATCAGCTTTACACTGGAATTCAATGAGCTGTACGAGAATCTCTACGAGGCACTGCAGCAATGGGGCATTGGTGATCGCGAGGGCTCCTCGGTCTCCGTCATGAATTGCATTGCCTCCAAGTCGTATAGAACGAGTGTCCCACAAACTGACAAACAGCCAGCTGGCAATGCTCACAGCGAGTGAGTACCGTTATAGTCACCATTCCAGACTTCCAATTAGCAGCAACTATTCATCATAGCACAAACAACAATCAGAATGCACAGAAGCAGGGCGCCTGGAATCGCTTTATGAACTCGGTGCGTTCCCGCCTCAATGTGGCACAGATTGTGCGCGATGTCCGCCAGGATGCGGCCATAACCTTTGACTTTTGCATACTGCTCATATCTGCAGCGTAAGTAGCCATTTTCGAATCTACACTGATCTCTGGGGATTAAGAACTTTCACAATTTTATAAGACTTCAAAGTCCCATAACTTTGTCAAATCTCAACCGATTTTCAATCCCGAGGCCATTTTAGAAAGTTTTTGACTCCTAGTTTAATTCTACATATCAATTTTATTCACTTTTGAAAATAATTTTTTTTTTCATTTTTTTCGAAAAAAGCATAAGGGGGGACCCTTACAAATTTCAAAAAATCAAAAATTAAAATCTTGAAATTTTATTTTTAATCGATTGTGGGTGTCACAATTAGTATAAAAAAGTATTGGAAAAAAGTTTTTGGAGTAGTTCATTTTTCTGTCAAAAATCACGCCAAAAGTGACAAAAAAAATCACTTGTAAAGATCCCAAACATTGAAAAGTGCCTTATAAATCAGATTCAAATACTTCAAAGTCCCATAACTTTGTGAAATCTCAACCGATTTTCAATCCCGAGACCATTTTAGAAAGTTTATGACTCCTAGTTTAATTCTACATATCAATTTTATTCACTTTTGAAAATAATTTTTTTTTTCATTTTTTTCGAAAAAAGCATAAGGGGGGACCCTTACAAATTTCAAAAAATCAAAAATTAAAATCTTGAAATTTTATTTTTAATCGATTGTGGGTGTCACAATTAGTATAAAAAAGTATTGGAAAAAAGTTTTTGGAGTAGTTCATTTTTCTGTCAAAAATCACGCCAAAAGTGACAAAAAAAATGGCTTGTAACGATCCCAAACATTGAAAAGTGCCTTATAAATCAGATTCAAAGACTTCAAAGTCCCATAACTTTGTCAAATCTCAACCGATTTTCAATCCCGAGGCCATTTTAGAAAGTTTTTGACTCCTAGTTTAATTCTAAATATCAATTTTATTCACTTTTGAAAATAATTTTTTTTTTCTTTTTTTTCGAAAAAAGCATAAGGGGGGACCCTTACAAATTTCAAAAAATCAAAAATTAAAATCTTGAAATTTTATTTTTAATCGATTGTGGGTGTCACAATTAGTATAAAAAAGTATTGGAAAAAAGTTTTTGGAGTAGTTCATTTTTCTGTCAAAAATCACGCCAAAAGTGACAAAAAAAATGGCTTGTAACGATCCCAAACATTGAAAAGTGCCTTATAAATCAGATTCAAAGACTTCAAAGTCCCATAACTTTGTCAAATCTCAACCGATTTTCAATCCCGAGGCCATTTTAGAAAGTTTTTGACTCCTAGTTTAATTCTACATATCAATTTTATTCACTTTTGAAAATAATTTTTTTTTTCATTTTTTTCGAAAAAAGCATAAGGGGGGACCCTTACAAATTTCAAAAAATCAAAAATTAAAATCTTGAAATTTTATTTTTAATCGATTGTGGGTGTCACAATTAGTATAAAAAAGTATTGGAAAAAAGTTTTTGGAGTAGTTCATTTTTCTGTCAAAAATCACGCCAAAAGTGACAAAAAAAATGGCTTGTAACGATCCCAAACATTGAAAAGTGCCTTATAAATCAGATTCAAAGACTTCAAAGTCCCATAACTTTGTCAAATCTCAACCGATTTTCAATCCCGAGGCCATTTTAGAAAGTTTTTGACTCCTAGTTTAATTCTACATATTAATTGTATTCACTTTTGAAAATAATTTTTTTTTTCATTTTTTTTTGAAAAAAGCATAAGGGGGGACCCTTACAAATTTCAAAAAATGAAAAATTAAAATCTTGAAATTTTATTTTTAATCGATTGTAGGTGTCACAATTATTATAAAAAAGTATTGGAAAAAAGTTTTTGGAGTAGTTCATTTTTCTGTCAAAAATTACGCCAAAAGTGACAAAAAAAATGGCTTGTAACGATCCCAAACATTGAAAAGTGGCTTATAAATCAGATTCAAAGACTTCAAAGTCCCATAACTTTGTCAAATCTCAACCGATTTTCAATCCCGAGGCCATTTTAGAAAGTTTTTGACTCCTAGTTTAATTCTACATATCAATTTTATTCACTTTTGAAAATAATTTTTTTTTTCATTTTTTTCGGAAAAAGCATAAGGGGGGACCCTTACAAATTTCAAAAAATCAAAAATTAAAATCTTGAAATTTTATTTTTAATCGATTGTGGGTGTCACAATTAGTATAAAAAAGTATTGGAAAAAAGTTTTTGGAGTAGTTCATTTTTCTGTCAAAAATCACGCCAAAAGTGACAAAAAAAATGGCTTGTAACAATCCCAAACATTGAAAAGTGCCTTATAAATAGATTCAAAGACTTTAAAGTCCCATAACTTTGTCAAATCTCAACCGATTTTCAATCCCGAGGCCATTTTAGAAAGTTTTTGACTCCTAGTTTAATTCTACATATCAATTTTATTCACTTTTGAAAATAATTTTTTTTTCACTTTTTTTCGAAAAAAGCATAAGGGGGGACCCTTACAAATTTCAAAAAATCAAAAATTAAAATCTTGAAATTTTATTTTTAATCGATTGTGGGTGTCACAATTAGTATAAAAAAGCATTGGAAAAAAGTTTTTGGAGTAGTTCATTTTTCTGTCAAAAATCACGCCAAAAGTGACAAAAAAAATGGCTTGTAACAATCCCAAACATTGAAAAGTGCCTTATAAATCAGATTCAAAGACTTTAAAGTCCCATAACTTTGTCAAATCTCAACCGATTTTCAATCCCAAGGCCATTTTAGAAAGTTTTTGACTCCTAGTTTAATTCTACATATCAATTTTATTCACTTTTGAAAATAATTTTTTTTTTCATTTTTTTCGGAAAATGCATAAGGGGGGACCCTTACCAATTTCAAAAAATCAAAAATTAAAATCTTGAAATTTTATTTTTAATCGATTGTGGGTGTCACAATTAGTATAAAAAAGCATTGGAAAAAAGTTTTTGGAGTAGTTCATTTTTCTGTCAAAAATCACGCCAAAAGTGACAAAAAAAATGGCTTGTAACAATCCCAAACATTGAAAAGTGCCTTATAAATCAGATTCAAAGACTTTAAAGTCCCATAACTTTGTCAAATCTCAACCGATTTTCAATCCCAAGGCCATTTTAGAAAGTTTTTGACTCCTAGTTTAATTCTACATATCAATTTTATTCACTTTTGAAAATAATTTTTTTTTTCATTTTTTTCGAAAAAAGCATAAGGGGGGACCCTTACCAATTTCAAAAAATCAAAAATTAAAATCTTGAAATTTTATTTTTAATCGATTGTGGGTGTCACAATTAGTATAAAAAAGCATTGGAAAAAAGTTTTTGGAGTAGTTCATTTTTCTGTCAAAAATCACGCCAAAAGTGACAAAAAAAATGGCTTGTAACAATCCCAAACATTGAAAAGTGCCTTATAAATCAGATTCAAAGACTTTAAAGTCCCATAACTTTGTCAAATCTCAACCGATTTTCAATCCCAAGGCCATTTTAGAAAGTTTTTGACTCCTAGTTTAATTCTACATATCAATTTTATTCACTTTTGAAAATAATTTTTTTTTTCATTTTTTTCGAAAAAAGCATAAGGGGGGACCCTTACAAATTTCAAAAAATCAAAAATTAAAATCTTGAAATTTTATTCTTAATCGATTGAGGCAGTCACAATTAGTATAAAAAACCACGCATTCCATAGTGTGGAAAATGGGTGGAGTGCTGGAGGCTAGAAGCTTAGCATCTGTAAATTCTTAAGATTAAAAGAAAAATGTTATGCCAATTTATTGAAGTTTTAACTTTTCAGTATATTGGCTTCCTTTGGCCTGATAGAGAACAGTACCATATTCTTGGCGTCGAGCATGCTGATCTCGCCTCTGATGGGACCCATTATTGCCGCCATCTTCGGCACTGTCATCGAGGAGCCTTCTCTGCGCCGGTTGGGCATGCGCAATGAGCTGATCGGGATACTGCTGGCCACGCTGGTGGGCTTTCTCTTCGGGCTGGTTGTGTGCACGACGGACAAGAAGTATGGCATTGGCGAGGGACTCACCGAGGAGATGCTCTCCCGCTGCGACCTGCACTCGCTGGTGGTGGGCCTCTTCACGGCGATTCCTTCGGGTGCCGCGGCTGCCATTGGCATACTGGGTGGCAATATTGGTTCGCTGGTGGGCGTGGCCATCTCAGCATCCCTGCTGCCGCCGGCTGTCAATTCGGGTCTGCTGTGGGCCCTGGCCTGCATCTATAAGCTCTTCGAGAACGACGATTCGCTGTATGTGGATGTGGTCAAGTCGAGGAAGTACTCGCAGAATCAGGGCACAGAACTGGCTGTCCTGGGCAGCATCAGCATGTGCCTGACCCTCTCGAATGTCTTGTGCGTCTATCTAATAGGCATCCTGGTGCTGAAGGTCAAACAGATTGCTCCTGTCATTGGACGCAGCAACCGACAGTTCTGGACGCACGACATCAAGGTGTCTCGCGGGGATGCGGCCATTATTGACGAGCTGCTGGCCAACCTGGCCAAGGAGGATAAAAAGGTCCTCAACAGCAACTTTCTGCGTCATCTGGATGAGACTGCCTATCAGCACACCTGGTCTCCGCGCAGCATTCGACACAGCTTCTCGACGCAGCTGCCGCCCGCTTGTGGCGTCTCCACCATACACCGCCTGGAGCAGCTCTACACGCAGACACTGAACAAGCCTCCGGAGAGACTGACCCCACATGGCATCGAGCGGCGAAGCACGCATCGCAACTCCGATGCCCAGGAACCGGTAATACTACTTATTCTTATAACAATACTATTTACAACTCATTGAGGAAGACCTTTCCACAGCGGCCCCGCTTTGCAAGCATGCCCTCGCATAGGAGCCGACAGGAGCTGAATTTGCCGGAGGCCAGAATTACGATGCCCGTGCCACGTTTTACGGTCACACCGGCTGCGGACGATTTGCTCCAGAAATAATCTTAAGTTGTAGATGTGTAGCTGTGTAGTGAACAATTTTTATGTAACAAGCTTGCAAATTAGAAACTAAAAATCTACTCCGCCGGGTGCCTGACGATCCGCTTTGACCTGGGCGCGATCTCGTTTCAGTTGCAGGCGCTGCCTAGCCGACCTCTCCAGTCGGCGTCGCACCTTCTCCAGCGTCTCCTCAGTGGGCCCCGTCGGCTCCACTTCTTGAGCCCGTATAGTCGCCCGCAGCTTTTCCAGTGCATCCGCGAGGTTCAGCTGCTGGGAGCGCGTCAAATCGCTCTTGATGAAATAGTAGCCGTCCTTGTTCATTTTGTTAGCCAGCACCTGGAGCAGCTTTTGCCGCGTCTTCTCCGGTATCCACTGTGCCTCCGACAGCTTGAAGCCGGATATCCACTTTGGTGTTAACGGTATTCACGTGTTGTCCTCCTGGACCGGAACTGCGGCTGTAGGTGATATCCAGCTTATCCACAGGTATGTAGCCATTGAACTTATCGCTGCTCAACTGTAGGACATCACTGAGTTAAGATATCTATTATATATTTATTAATACTCACCGCAGGGGGCGGCGGGGTGTAAAGTTGCAATCGGGAATTTGGGTAGATTTTGTCTAGCGATAAATCGCTTTTGTAGGAAAGCTGGCGGCCCAGCAGTGCTGTACTGCTGCACGACTTGTTGCTCTGCCGCAGTATGCTTATAAAGGCACTTGTTACTTTATTCATTTTTATACAAATAACACTAAAAATGCAATATAAAATTGTCCCCCAACAGCGGCCTGTTACGACAACTACATACAGCTGTGCTCGCTGCGTTGCCAACTGCATACATTTTCGCAGACTCTGCTATCGACTCGCCACCACTAGTTATCGCCCAAGCGGCTCTCAAACGGTAGTGCGAAATGAAAGTGGACTTTTTGTTTGTTATTTTTACTAGTAAAATCAATCAATCAAATAGCTCAAGTTGCTAATTTAAAGCTTAAGTCTGATTTGGAATCAAATCGCATTCACTTATAAATACATTTTTCAATTTCTTGCAAAACAAATAAAGTGCGCGCTGTTATCAACATTGCCGGCAATGTTAAGGCCCACAGCTGTTGTGTGTAGCTGTTAGTGTTGAAGCAGAGTGAAAACAAAAGCAAACACGTGTTGTTGGCAACACATAAAATGGAAGTGGATGAAGTGCAACAGGAGACGGAAACGATTCCCATAGCGTCAAATCCCAATGCAAACATCATAACAGAACGAAATGCAAACATAATTTCCGGCGGAAATGTGTTTTATAATCCCGTGCAGGAATTCAATCGGGATTTGAGCATCGCCGTAATCAACGTTTACTTCCAGCAGCTGGTCAAGGAGCGCACCGAGAAGGCGCTCAAGCAGCTGCAGCGGAAGCAGAAGCTACAATGTACGGTTAATGGCAAGCAGGAGACGAAGGAGACGATAGCTCCACCAGTTGTCAGCTATACAGCTGGCACCGAGTATGAGGATGGGCTAAGGATTTTGGAGGCACTGGCGGCCACGGGACTGAGGAGTATACGTTACGCCCAGGAGATTGCCGGCGTTCGTCAGATTGTAGCCAACGATTTGTCCCGACAGGCAGTGGAGTCCATCAACACAAATGTAAGGCACAACCAGGTGCAACACCTCATAGAGACCAGTCATGCGGATGCCATGTAAGCAAAATAATCAAATTTATATTGAGAACAAACGGCACAATCTTGTCAATCTTCACAGGACACTCATGTATCTGTCGACGGCGCCGGAGAAGCGATTCGATGCCGTCGATCTGGATCCTTACGGCTGTCCGAATCGTTTCCTGGACGGCGCCCTGCAGTGCCTAGTGGATGGTGGCCTCCTCCTGGTCACCGCCACCGATATGGCTGTTCTCGCTGGCAATGCGCCAGAGTCTTGCTACGTGAAGTACGGATCTGTGCCGTTGCGCATGAAGTGCTGTCATGAGATGGCGCTGCGCATCCTGCTGCAATGCATCGAGTCACATGCGAATCGCTATGGCAAATACATTGAGCCACTGCTGAGCATCTCGGCGGACTTTTACGTGCGCATCTTCGTGCGCGTCTACGCCGGACAGGCACAGTGCAAGCTCAGCATGAGCAAGCAATCCTGGATCTACCAGTGCACCGGCTGTGAGACATTCACCCTCCAACCCCTGGGCACTGTGCGCAGCAAATCCGCCGAGCAGCCGCATCTGCTGAAATACGGCATTCCCACGGGTCCCGCCGTAGGCAGTCGCTGTGAGCATTGCAATCACAAGCATCATCTGGGTGGTCCCATCTGGTCGGCACCCCTACACAGCACGGCTTTCGTCAAGGATCTGCTGGAGGCGGTGCAATCAACGCCACTTAATGCTCTCGGCACACAGCGTCGCATTGTGGGTGTCCTATCCATGGTGCAGGAGGAGCTGCCCGATGTGCCGCTCTACTACACGCCGGACAAACTCTGCTGTGTGCTCAAGCTGGAGATTGTGCCCATGCTGAAGATGCGCTCTGCTATATTACATGCCGGATATCGCGTCTCCTACTCGCATGCCAGCAAGAATTCACTGAAAACGGATGCTCCGCCTGCGGTGCTCTGGGATTTGCTGCGCTGCTGGAGCAAGCGGCATCCGGTGCGGGAGGATCGCATGATTGCGGGCACTCCACTGCAGGCCATTCTCTCGCAGCCCTGCAGCAAGGATTATGAATTCGATCAGCTGCATCCGGCAGCCAACCCCAGCAGTCGCAAGCAGGCGCTCTCCCGCTTCCAGGAGAACCCTGCCCCGCACTGGGGTCCAGGCACACGTGCCACCATTATGTATGTATTGCAGATTTTGTATTCCAATATTCCAGACTATATAATACCGTTTCCCAATTTATAGGATTGGTGAGAACAAACAGCCCAAGAGTTATCGTAACCAAAACAAAAAACAACGTCATAAAGTGGCAGAGCAGACGGCAACCGATGCTGAGCAGCTCGAACCCGAGAGAGATGTGGAGGAGCAGGAGAAGTCGGAGCAGCTGCCCGCCAAGTTTCCGAAGCTGGCGCCGACTGCGTGACCTTTCTTTACGGTGTTGCTCTGTCAATTTTTTATTGCAATTTGTCCAATGGTTCTGTAAACACTTAAAACAAACATCAAACTTGTAATTGGGCGGTGCTTAAGAGGGGAAAGGAGGTGGAGGGAGGAGTGTCTAGTAGCGGAAGAAGTTGCCATCGGATGTTTGGCGAGAGAATCCATTGTTCACCAGCTGCGTGTGGACTCCGCTGCAGATCAGCTTGACACAGGACGGATGGATCTTCTCCTTGCAGCCACCTACGGTAAGTCAAAAATCAGCATTAGTAAATATATCAAGTTGAGATTGACTGGATATACCCTGTACCCAAGTCCAGTTAAATAACAGCTGAACATTAAGATAAACTAGATGCACTCGGTGGTTAATGGGAGAAGTGTTCTTTTGGAACAAAATGAAATGTGTTGAATGAAATTAGTCTAGCTTCATTTTTGAATTGAGGTCTTATGTCAAGGTTCGCAGATTTCTCCGTTTGTCTGTTACTCAAATCAACTCCCTTTCAATGGGTACAGGGTCTAATGATGCCCTTGCAAATGGCCCGTCCAAACTCACCAATATGCAATGGATGACCCAGTGCATCCTCCATTTTGACACGGACGACACGCGTATTGCGCAACACACGGAACAGATTCAATCTGTCAATGGAGCCCACTTCCTTTTGACCATGTTGCGCCGCCCAGCTGGTCATTGCCCCACACGTATCTCGCTGCAGCACTGCATCGATTTTCTCTGGGAAGGTCTCCCTGCCGTGATCGTAGCGCGACTGCAGCTGAAAGTCCAGCGAGTCCTTGGGTACGTTGACGTTGGCCCGAAAGCGCTTGCTGTAGCGCACCGAGCTCATCGTCTGGTGGTAGAAGAGACGCTCGTGCGGCGCCAGGTGGCCATGCCAATTATTGACGCCCTTCGGCGGCGACGGCGGCTTCGGCATGGGGCAGATATAGGTGCCCTCCTTGCGCAGATCCGGCTCAAAGGAGTCGTTGCGTACCATTTTGTCCATATACATTTTGGCTAAACTCTGCTTCTACTTTGTGGCTAACAAAAACTATTTTTTCTTTAGCTTTAACGAATTTTTTAATAAATAAAATTTATAACTTGGAAGTTGCTCCGTTGTGCTGGAAACGGTTTTGTCAATAAACACAGCTGCTTTCCATATTCCCCATGTTACCCAGAAAAACAGAAAAACACCCGATGCAAAGCTTTGGATTATACGTCAAAGCTTTCCTTGTCAATCGGTTGGGTAAGCTTGGAATTCTCCAATTCCTGTGGAACCTTCTTGGTTAATTAGAAACACATTCGATTTTATTAGATATTCTTCTTTATTTGTATTTATTTTATTCAATAATAATTGATCAGTCACTTAGTTGGAACTAGGCTGAAACAGAAGGCAAATGTTAGCTGCATGCTTACCTGTTTTATTTCCATAGTAGCTCTGTTAGCGTATTCTCCCAGTTGCCTATGTCCATTGAGTAAGGGGGGCCCGTTTGGTGGGGATCCGGATGCGGACATCGGCTACAAATTTCGCTAAAGTCAAAAGTAGGGCCAACCGCTAGACAGGAAACACCGGCCAGAAACACCAACAACGCCGGCAACAGCAACAGCAACAAGTACGATAACAAGTGAAGTGAAGTGAAGCAGCAGCAGCAGCGGAAGAAACGCCAACGGCTTACAAAACAGCAAAAAGTTGAGACTGCAGCAATTGGCAGACGGCCGACAAGGACGACGCCAAACATCTGCAGCAGCAGCAGCAGTAGCAGCAGCGGCAAACAGCAACAACGAAAACAGCTTCAACAGCAACATATTGTCAGTGTGTGTGTGTGTGTGCGTGTATGAAGAAGATCGAAGCAGCAGCAGCAGCAGCGAAGTTTGCAGTTAACAGCTACAGTTGCAGCAGCAGCAGCAGCGGCAGCGGCAGCGATGCGACGTTCCGCTCTCGGCGCTCTCGTTGTGTCTGCTCAGTAAGATTGAAAAATAGAACACACGCTGCTTTGCTTCCAGCTGCTCTCGCTCTGTCGCCCTCTTTCACTCTCACTCTCTCTCTGACTTTCCCTCGCCCACGCACGACTCGCGCAAGACAGCCAGCGAGCGAGCCAGCCAGCCATAATATAACATTTTACATTAACAGCCACGGCAGCAAGGACTGCAAGGACTGCAACAAACGCCGCGCACACATTGCCTGCGTATATATAAATATATGTAAAATGGATTGGAAAGCTTGTTAATAATGTTTATCGTAAATGAAACAGATACAAACGAACAGAAACTAAAGAAAAATAGCAACAAGCCAACGCAAAATACACGAAAAAAGAGAAAGTTTTGTTAGAGAAAAAGGAAGAGAATCATCCATCATATACGACTAGTTGTTGTTGTTCCTCACATTGATAGATTTCGTTTGATTTCGAGTTTTATTTTTGTAGTGCTACACAATGTGGTAATGGCGCCCAAATTAAATGCTACATATATCCCTAAGTACCCTCGCAATCTACATGTATGTATGTATTTCCTTCTTCTGCCCCAATTGAGCAGACGACAATCAAAAGAAAAAACAAACAAACAAACACACAAAGTAAAATCTTGACCTCCAAAAAACTCATAGGGCTATTCATCTATGCAGTGTTTAGTTTTTCTTCATTTCTTTCTTTTAGCTCAGTTTTGTTGGTTTGTTCTTCTTCAACTTAAAATAGTGTACTATAAATATTCTGTACGTGTCTGTGTGTGTGTGTGTGTGTTTATGTAGTAGTAGGTGTAAGACTGTTTTTTTTTAATCATTTTTTTTTTTTTTTTTTTTGTATACCTGCTGTTCTGGTACACAGCATGAGAAGTTGATCTGCAGGAGTTCCCTGGATAGCGTTGTCCACGAGTCAATTAAGGCTGCCGGGCAGGAGAAGAAAATCACATTAAATAATTGCCATTTGTCAATATACAGTGAACGCTTAAAAGTTGAATCTCTTCCAATTTGCAAGCGATCAGTGCATCAAAAAGATTCTCACCTTATCGTACATAAAAGTATATGGAACGTCTGAAGCGGGGGAGCGGCACTTAGGAACGGCTGCGACTATGTGATCCGGCAGCCAAGCCGCTGCTGATGCCATTACGACTGTCGCCGCCCACCGGACTGCGTGAGAATTTGCTGCGGCGCACCGGGGAGCGACTGCCCGCCGATCGGGAGCGTGAGCGCGGCGAGTAAGAAGTGCGACGGCGCGGACTGCGTGACCGCCGACGCATCGGCGAACGGGAGCGCGAGCGACGACGTCCTCCGGCGCCACCGCCGGCACCTGCTCCTAGACCAGCGCCCCGACGACTGCTGCTGCTGTTGCGCCGTGTCGGCGACGAGGGTCGGCCATAGCGTGCCATCTGCACCCGCAACTCCCTGCCGTCCAACATGCGACCATCCATGGCCTCCAGTGCGTCTTCAGCATCGCGCTTGTCATAGAAACTAATGGGAAACAAAAAGTTGAACATAAATCGAGTTCACAAAGCTATTGTTCATTGTTCATATCGAGGGATCATTTTAAAGTTGAAAGAGTACTCGACTAATTGGATACCCTTCATATTGATCTATATAAATAATGTAGTATTCGCAGTATGTTGGCTAGCAGGTGTTTGGGTAGGCAACAGTTGCAAGAGAACACATTTGATCTGGCATCTTTGCTTGGAATATGATTAATTGTAATGTGAATCATGCTCAAGTACTGCAAAAATGCAAGGAAACTCTCAGGGGTCAAGTAATTCTATATAAATTAAATGTTGTATTCGCAGTATGTTGGCTAGTAAAGATTGGAGTAGGCAACAGTTGCAATTGAACACATTTGATCTGGCATCTTTGCTTGGAATATGATTAATCAGAGATTTAATCAAACTCAACTGTAGCAAAAATGCAAATGTTACTAATTTAAATATAAATAACTTTTGTTGTATTCGCAGTATGTTGGCTAGCATGGATTTGGGTAGGCAACAGTTGCAATTGAACACAGTTTCATCTGGCATACATATTTAAAGATGGGAGCGCTACCACAAAAATGTGACTGGTGGCATCCACAAGGTATGCAAAACCTAACCTCAAACTATGACAAATGTCAAAAATCCCCCCCTTTCTCTGACACTTGCATGCTTAATTACAATTATATACGGTATTTAGGTAGATTGGCAACACTTACCGTACGAAAGCGAATCCACGACTTTCACGAGTGTATCGATCGCGTGGTATGTAAATATCGCCAACTTCGCCGCAACGCTCGAAGACACGACGCAGATCCTCGGGCGTGGTTCGATATGTGAGATTGTCGACCTGCAGCCAGTGATAACAATTGCAATTGTAAAATAAGCGCATACAATTAGTTTGGGGGGAGGGTTATCTAACCGAGAGACAGTAATCAACCGCCGGCCGCCATTTTGTCTGGCTGCCTGCGTAGCTGTACTTCTACTTTCTACTTGTTTTTGTTGTACTTGCCTTCAGCGAGACCATGCCATCGATTCTGGGTGGTGGTCGTGCATTGCCGCCAACACCACCGCTTCCGCTGCCAGCAGTGCTCATTTTCTATCGCTTTATTATGCACTATTTAATTTACTTTCCAATTACTGTGCACATTTACTGCCTTTCTTTTTTTTTCTGCTGTGCCTGTTCAGCTCGGCTCTTTTTTCTGAATAGATGGTGTTATATCGATACGCGAAATACGAGCTTGCGATAATTGCATTCTTTCGATATCGATATCAGTTGACAATAATTTGCAACAGGTTGGCAGCTCCATGAGCTATTGTTTCACATAACGATAAGCCGATTAAATAACGCAATGATTTGATGATTCCAAGTGTTTTGAACCAATGTTTGCTTACAAATTTGTTCAATAACAACATATACAACAAAAACATGCGTAGATAAAATTTTGTATAAATGTAATATATTTGTGGTAAACAACGATATTGGAAACTTATCGATATTATCCATCCCTGGCTTAGCAACGCGTGGCGGTGAAACGTGTAAAATTTTTTAAGAATTTCGCAACAAATTCGCCTATTTTACCGCAAAAACAGATTGTTTTTTTGTCCGGCGGTAAATATACAGCTGTAAATGAGTAGAATCCATTGCTGCCACAGCCGGTGAACATAAGACTGAAAAGAAAAAGAGGTGTCAACGAGTTAAGTTTGTTCACACACTCACACACACACATACATATACACATACAAATACACTGCGAGCATTTTGTGTTTTGTTTTATTGCCAGACAGTGAGGCAGTGAGTGTAAAAGAGAAAAGCCAAAAGACGTCCAAGTTGGCTGCGACGTTGAAACAATAACAAAAATCACACACCGAAATTTAAAAGGCTGGGCTGTCTACGCACCTCCCACCACCACCCACTCCGTCAACCGCGTGTTTGTGTTTGTGTGTGAGAGCAGAGCCGCATTAGAAGAAGAAGAAGAAGCACTAGGGCGAAAGTGTGTCGTCGTCGTGTGTGTGTGCGTGCGTGTGCGATTGCATGTGTGTGCGCTGAGAGTAAAAATAAGTGAAAATTTCCGCTAAAAGAAACACACAAACAGAGGAGCAGAAGGATCAGAAGAGGAGCAGAAATGGCCGCGCAGGAAAATACGGATATTTCAACAAAATTCTCAACACTGAACGTGAATGCGGTGGAATTTGTGCCCAGCTTCAGTTACAGCAGTGCTGCGGCAACTGTTGCAGTTGCAGCAGCAACCCAAGTAACGGTTAATCCACAACAACCACAACAGCAGCCGCCGCCGCCGCAGCAGCAGCAGCAGCAGCAGCAGCCATCGACGCCAGTGTTGGATAATGCTGTTAATGCTGTTGTGCCTGAAACCGGTGGAACGGGAACTGAAAGCGGATCAGTGCCGGTATCTGCAAGTGCCACACCTGCAACAACACCCGATTCCACGGGCAGCGCTGGTTCTACAAATGCACTGAATGCCACCGGTGGTGTCGGTGGCGATGGAGGGGGAACTGGGACTGGAACGGGAGCGCCATCATCTGCAGCGGCTTCAAATTCAGCGTCGCCAGCGCAGGGATCCCCAGTTACCACACCTTTAACTGTAACTGCAACAGCAACGGCGGCAGACCCAATAATTGAGAATATAAATGTGGCGGACAAGCTGACAGCCAACAATGGTAAATATCAATGGGGGATATATCTATATATATATATATGCATGTGTGTGTGTGTGTGTGTGTGTGGGCGCCATGGGGGTAGTTTTAGTAAATGTTGGGCGCATTGAACTTTACAGTTGCTGTTGAGACTTCACGTCTGTGTGTTGTGTGCGTATTAAAACCAAACAAAGGCAACCTGGGTAACTGTTATTGCTATTGTTGTCGTTGTTGTTGTTGTTGTTGTTATGGTTGTTGTTGTTGCTGTAGATTACCAACTGCCACAAAGCACAAAAATTATTTGCAAATATGTTTAGGTTATCGGTCTATCGCGCATAACATAACCTCAAATATTATTGCGGTGCCCCGTGTCCATGTGTATGTGTGCGTGCGCGTGTGTGTGTCTGTTGTGCTGTTTTTAATGGCACAAAAAAAGAAAAGTGCAATTTCTGAGCTGCTTAATGCTGTCCGCCCCCCGTCCCCGTTAGGTGCAGCAGCAGCAGCTGTTCATATTGCCATTTTACGTGCGTTTGTTTTATGAGACTTGCTGTGCTGCTGTTGTTGTTGTTGGTGTTGGTGTAGGTGTCAGTGATGCGCAGTATCAGTGTGTCTGTTATTGAGTGAGTCACTGTGAATGGCCATAAGTTGTAACATGAGTGTGAAATCTTGCTGTTAAATATTCTGATTAGACAGCTGTTATTCGTGAAGCGCTATTTAACATTCACTGTTATCGCAATGTTTAACAGCTCTGCTCTGCTCTTCTCTGCTGTGTTTTGACACGTTTACGTTTTTCTCTCGCCTTTATTGCCGCCTGCTGGCATTCGTATCGCCATTCGCTCGTCCGATCGATGACTCAAAGCGGTTCTTGCTGGATTTTGATGTTGGAACCACTCGCTGGCGAACAACGCTCTTCACTCGTCACATGGCTCTAACACACCACACACATATACACATCCATACATATGCAGCGCTGTTGTTGCTAAGCACAAGCGTGTTGTTGTTGTTGTTGCTGTTGCTGTCGTCATAAGCAGTCTGCGACTGTATTGTGTTGTGTTGGCCCAAATGGCCGTCTCTGCTGTACGTGTGTGTGTGTGCGTGTGTGAGTGTGCGTGCTTTTTGCAGCTCTCTTGCGGTTTGAACCGCTTTCAACTTGATTTTGAATGTTAGTCGGCTGCTTGCAGCAGCAGCTGTCGACGTAGCAGCGAGCAGCTAGCAATGAATTTTTGTTGCTTTTCGCTCTGTGGATTCTGCTCGCACTGGTAGCGTGTTGTTAGCTGCGTTAGCTGCTTTTACTTTTCCGCGCTGAACGGTCGCACATTGAGCAACCAACGCGCCAACACGTCAACGTGAACGTGAACGTACGCCACTCATTTCATTCATTGTTGTTTCGTTGTTGTTTTTTGATTACAATTATTGCTGCCACATGTTAAAAAAAGGCGGCGAAGACGGCGGCACTCGCTACATTTTCTCAAAGAAATTGCACTCGAAGAAAAGTTAGTAACGGTAAACACAGCACAGCGCTGCTCCAAAAGTCAGAAAGCTGCGCGCGCATATTAGCCATAAGCCATAAGCCATTTGTCTAGCCCCATTTCGACCAGGTCAGCACGCTGGCGGGCCAGATTTGACCAGTTTCAACTGCAAGCGACGAGTTGTGTTCACAAATACTACAAAACCAAAAAAACGCCAACATAATAAGTAGCTGCGTGTGCTTTGTACCCCTCCCTGCCCCGTGGCAGCCCTCGGCAAGTGTTACCTGGAATATTTGTATTATCATTTTGTCAACGCACGTTTTGCACCTTGTGAGAATCGCTGCAAGCAGTCAATGACTCATTCCGAGGTGGCAACGAGGGCGATAGTTATTGAGAGCCCTATCCACCTGTTTCATACTACAACCCCCCACTATTCCCCCCCTCCCCCCACTACACCTCTGTCATATCATATCAGTTTCACAACAAAAAACAAACAACAAGATAATGATAAGTTAAAACCAGGGCTAACAAAGCCTGAATGTTAGTTATTCAATATTAAAAATGCAAAAATTACAATATTCAAAAATTCCATTCGTTTTGTCAGTTCTCGAGTAAGAAACGATTAAAAAAGCAGCTTTATCAAGTTTCCTCAAGTTTTGTTCCCGCACTTTGTGTTTTTTACAAACATACGAAATCTTTATAACGAATATATATATATGTACATATATACATATAAAAAATACTTTTTATGTATTTTTAATCTTTTTAATTACAAAGTTAGCAAGTTTTTTAAATGGCGAGCTATTACTGTATTTTAAGTTGCATTTATATTAAAGAGAGAAAACTGTTTACATTTATATTAAATACATATGCATGTTGCACCGACACCAAGTCTGTTGCACGGCCTGCGCATGAGCCACTCAAATATTATACGCAATCCTAACAATTGGGAGTAACAATTAATAACGAAAAATATTTACAGAATCCGATCCCACTGATAGTTGGGATGTGGAGGACGATGCGATCATAACGCCCGAGGATGAGGAGGCCGAGGACGCTGATTTCGCGGAGGGCGAAGCCACGCCGAAGATCTCAAAGAAAAAGGTCGTCAAGGTGGAGGAGAACAGAAGCAAGCGGGAGCATGTGAACGTTGTGTTCATCGGACATGTTGGTAAGTTCTAGTCAGATATATATATATATATATATATATATATATATATCTATATATATACTAATAACTCGGAACAACTTGCAGATGCTGGCAAATCAACAATCGGTGGTCAGATCATGTCGCTGACGGGCATGGTGGACAAGCGCACACTGGAGAAATATGAGCGGGAGGCGCGAGAGAAGTCTCGCGAGAGTTGGTATCTCTCGTGGGCGCTGGACACAAATCAGGAGGAGCGCGACAAGGGCAAGACTGTAGAGGTGGGACGTGCCTTCTTCGAAACGGATCGCAAGCATTTCACAATTTTGGATGCGCCGGGACACAAGAGTTTCGTACCCAACATGATTGGCGGCGCTGCACAGGCAGATCTGGCTGTGCTCGTCATCTCAGCGCGAAAGGGTGAATTCGAGACGGGCTTCGATCGAGGCGGACAGACGCGCGAGCATGCCATGTTGGCCAAGACGGCGGGCGTGAAGCATTTGGTCGTGCTGGTGAATAAAATGGATGATCCCACGGTGAATTGGGATCAGGTGCGTTACAACGAATGCAAAGACAAGATACTACCATACCTCAAGAAGCTGGGCTTCAATCCAGCCAAGGATCTTACCTTTATGCCTTGCTCGGGCCTTAGCGGCTATGGCCTCAAGGATCAGTTACCAGAGTCGCTGTGCGCCTGGTACAGAGGGCCTGCCTTTATACCCTTCATCGATGAGCTGCCCTCGCTCAATCGCAAACTGGACGGTCCCTTCATCATGCCCATTGTCGATAAGTACAAGGATATGGGCACCGTCGTCATGGGCAAAGTGGAGTCCGGTATTGCGCGCAAGGGTCAAAATCTGCTCGTCATGCCAAATCGGGTAAGCAAGAGGAATATCAACATGGATAAACCTATACTAATCGAATTTGATTACAGACGCAAGTTGCCGTGGATCAACTGTTTTCAGATGACTACGAGGTGACCTCTGTGGGTCCCGGCGAGAACGTCAAGATCAAGCTGAAAGTACGTGTGCACAAATGTTTATAATGTTTGAACTAATTCTAATCGATAATTAATCTCCACCCAGGGCATTGAGGAGGAGGATGTGTCGCCTGGTTTTGTGCTCTGTGATGCCAACAATCCCATTAAAACTGGCAAAATCTTTGATGCTCAGGTCGTTATATTAGAACACAAATCAATTATCTGCGCGGGCTACTCGGCCGTCATGCACATACACTGCGCTGCCGAGGAGGTAACGGTGAAGGTAAGTCTAAATTATAATTATTATAGTTTATCATATTATATTAAATGTGGTTTCTTTGTTTTGTGGCAGGCACTCATCTGTTTGGTTGACAAGAAGACTGGTGACAAATCAAAAACACGTCCAAGATTCGTTAAACAGGATCAGGTCGCAATAATGCGCATTGAATGCTACGGAATGATTTGCCTTGAACAGTTTAAGCTGTTCCCACAAATGGGACGCTTTACGCTGCGAGATGAAAGTAAGTCGCAAGTCGTAGATTAAGCCAAAGTCCTTCCGTACTAATGTGTATTTCAATTGCAGATAAAACCATTGCCATTGGCAAGGTACTCAAGGTGATCGAATAAATTGAGCCAAGCTAAATTCGAGCGCCACGCCTTTCACTACGGCTTTATAGCAAACTTGCACCCCTTCAACGTATACCACATGACAAGAAATATATGAAAACATCGCCAATGCCAACGCCAACGCCACGCTTTCTACACACACAATTGACAGACACATAAAAACACACACACACACTCTCATACCCACACTTTACACACAGCAATTAAGAGTTTACTTTCTCCACAATTATGTATGCATACCCACAACAATAGCAATTGATTATGATAATGGATAGAGAGAAGGTTTATATAGCAAGTATCTAAGAAAAAAAACGAAGCATAAGTGAAAAAACATACAAGGACAGAGATCAACAGAAAAAGCGAAAAGATGAGAGAGAGAGAGTAACAGAAATGCATTATATATAATTATAAAACTATATTATGTATAACTAAAACATGGAGATGTACTATTTATATATATGTACATATATACAAACACACACAGACACACACATACACACACACACATATGTATGAGAGATATTGTCGGGTTATGATTACGTTTATGATTGAGCAACACACGTAATTTGGCTTTAGTTGTGGCTAAAACTCAAAACTCAAGGACATTGAGCAGCAGCAGCACCAGCAGCACAAACAGCAGATGTCGGTTTATTACTTGTAACTCTTAAGCATCATTATATAGTGCGAGTCGTGAATTTTTTAAAAACTAAAAGCTGCAAGCTAAACAATTTTTATATTTATACAAAACAAAAACAAAAAAACATAAGCGATAAATAGTTGCCAATTCCTCAGTCCCCTCAAAAAAAAAAAAAAAAAATGAAAAAAATATGTTTTTGCTTCTCTGCCTTTGAATTTGTTATGCGCCGCCTAAATGGAAATTATGTTTATGTCTTATAATATTACGATCTACTTATATTAATTTTCTTCAACGAAATGCTTTAAAATAAGTTTAAGCTCAAATTGGAGTACATTTTGGTTTGATTTGTAAGCTCAAAATGATGAAACTGGTAACGTGTATGAGAAACAAATAATTAATTCAGTAACGTTTTTTGTTAATATAAATTCTTTTTTTGTTATCAAGAATTTTATTTGCTGCTTAAACAAATTTGATTTTATAAACTATTATATATTTTGTTTAACAATTTAGTTAATTGAAGGCATCATAGCGAAAGAGCAACGCAAACCAACTACAAAACAGAATAAAAAATGCCTTTTTTTTTTTTTGCTATTTTTACGCAAAGAAAACATTAACTTTGATTTAATTCACCTATTTTAATTTAGTCAAACGATTTGTATATGATTTTCGACATAACCAGGACCAAGACGATAAGAGACGGTTTCAACGACACTCACACACACTCATTATGAGCTCTCATCGAACAACCAACCAATTAATTTCCAAGTTTTATCCTACGATATTTTATATTAAGATGCCCCCCGCTATAATTGAGTATCTAACATTATAAATGGTTCATTTAAAAGTTGAATTGAAAAGTTGTTACCATTTACACAATACTTGTATAACGAACGTAAATAAAACCTAACTAAGTTACAAATTCGCCCATATTTAAGTTAATTCAATTAACTTGAAATGTATTTAAACAAAACGAAAGTAACAAAAAGCAAGCATATTTAACAAGAAAACTGCTTTTTAACGCTTTCCGCGCATTCAGCTAAATCGTGGCGAACAAAAGAAATAATGAAAATACAATTGTTAAAAATCTCTCCGACAGTTATACATGATGATGATATTTAAATGTTTCTCCAAACTCTAACTAACATGAATATAATGACACGGCAAGAACTACGCAACTGATAAATAAATAAAATTGTATGAATATAGATACGAAACGAAATAATAGAAATTATATAGACAAAACGGGAATATTTATACAACATTAAATGTATTATTATTATACATGTATGTATACATATTAAAAAAAAAAACAAACAAAAAAAGATCCGTATAAATTTGAACATTTTTTATCAATAAAAAGCGAAAAGAAAAATAAAAAAAGAAGGAAGAAAACGAACCAACAGAATAAGCGACTTTTAAAATAATTTAGTTATATTAATAAATTATGATTTAAATTAGATGTATTTATTTTTAAACCAAGCAGTTCAAGCCGTTTTAAACTTTGGACTTCCAAAAACACGAGGAAACTATCGATAATTAAGAATTAAGTGAACCAGCTCAGAAGATCTAGTTCAGCGATTCGACTTCGCGCCAAGGGAAGGGAATTCCCAGCACTGCAAGAAATACACCGAAGGTAAGTCAAAAATCGATTCGAAATTCTTATTTATTTTTATTGATTTAACGGTGTATGGTAGTACTTTAAAACTATAAATTCACCTTAATATTTATTAACAAATTACAAGTAAATGTATTAACAAAACTTATTTTTCTGTATCTTCCAGTACTTTACATACAACTGCGAGATGTTTGTACATATGGCTGTGCATTGAGGCCCTAGATCTTGAGTATTGCATCGGAAACTTCGTTAGCAATCCTCCTGCTGCTCAGATTTCTTGGCCAGCAGCGGAGTAATGGGCTGATCCCGTCTATTGGCCTGTTCCTGACGCTTGGTCTCCTTATCGCCATAGAGATCCAGATCGCGACCGTAATACCAAACAAGCCAGTCAAAGCAGACGCCCATGAAGGTGAAGACTAACAAAAAAGAGAGAACATCAAAATTGTGACTTGTGGAAAGGGTTGTAAATACTTACAGCAGGATAAAAAGTTGACGGAGTAACGGAATCTAGTCTGATCGTAGAGCTGACAGTTGCCATTGCCATGACACGTTTTTGTCCACACCAGACAGGTGGAGTCGATGATGCGGCCAAAGATAATTGGACCCGGAATCAAGGCAAACAGACTGATCATCATTAGGGCCAGGCCCTGAGCAAAGGATTTGTCCGCCGGAGCCACGGTGCGATAGTTGACCAGCACATTGCCAATGCGACCCGAGGAGCCAAACCAATTGACAATAGTCGAGGTTGCAGAAAAGGTCCAGAAAGCGACGTCACATCCTTTCATGCAAACGCCCGGACGCAGGACCAGCTCTTCAACAGCTCGCCTGCTGCGCGTCAACAGATCCTCATGCAGCTCCGTGGAATAATCATCATTTAGCAACGGCACTGCGCCCAGATCTAGGTACATGTCTGTGCTCTCTGTCGGCGAGATTTCCGTGGGCAGCTGCTCCATGAGCATTTGCTCAGCTGCAACATATTTCGGCAGCGTAGTAAAGTTGTCCCTGAGGCAGGCGCAGTCATTATAGAGTTTGCTGTCAGCATTCCAACTTCTGCAGCCAGCATGGCACGGCGAGAAGTAAGAGGTATCACTGGCCACATGGCAGACGGGTGAGTAATTGACGCCCTCGCAGGAACAGTTTGCATTGCAATTAGAGGTCAAATTGAAGCTGTACAAGAGCAAAATTGAATCCATGAATTTTAAGTATAGTAGGAGTAATGACGTCTCAAGTGCATGCAAGTCTGACTAGGTGGCAACGCTTATTAAGGCTGAAGGCTGCGCTTAGAAAGCACGCAAGTGTGACTAGGTGGCAAAGCTGAGCTCATAAATAGTTGTGAATAGCAGAAGACAAATGAAAGAAGAGGACTTGCGTGAAAAGTGAATGAGAAAAGTGCATTAAATAATAATAATAAATAGGGATTAAATGTAATACTTACTTGTCGACATGAGCCATCGATACCGAATCGGGACAGTATAAAAAGGCATAAGATATCTGACCTACAAATGCAGAATGCAAAATAAGAAATAAGTCTAGTGAATATAGGAAATGGGAAAGGCGAAACTCACCGCAAATGTAGACAAATCCCACAACGACATTCCACATGAGAACTTTGCTGACGGAGGGCTTCTTCTTGGATATGACCAGCCCGGAGGCAAAGAGGCCAAAGACCATGCCCAGAATGGAAACAGGACCCACGATAACTGTGGCGCTTTGGGCCGCCTTGTGGAACTGCACCTCCATGTACTTGGTGAGGAAGGTCATGAAGCCCGAGGCGCCCAGAATGTAAAAGACGCCCGAGGTGATGTTGAAGATGAGCAGCTTATTGCGCAGGAGTCGCATCAGAGCACGGGGAAAGTCCTTTAGCTTGGGCAGATCAGCAGTAGCGCCAGCGCCAATGGTGTCCAAGGCGGCATTGGAGGAGACGCGACTACTCAAGGAGAGGCCCTCCTCACGCTTGAGCTCCTCGTGCCGCAGGACATGTGGCAGATGGGAGCTGCGTTTTGCGTCGTCCGTTTTCTTGGGCAGCTGCTTGGGAAAGAGGCCAATGAGGCCGGAGAACATGCACATTAAGGTGCCCAGGATGACCCAGCCAAGCCACCAGGCGCCCAGCCAACGCGGATCCTTGTTGTCAATCAGCGGCGTCTTGGTAGGATCAATAAAAGTGTTCAGCGAGATATAACCTAAAAGGGAGGAATAAATTCCTATATCAGTAAGCCGTTTGCAGCTCAAGGATCCATTTAATCGCACCAAAGAAGAACCCAAACACGGGTCCAATCATGCGCAAGGACATGGCCACAGCCAACATGAAAGGCGTATTCGTGCGCTTTGTATTGTCATCCAGATACGTCTGGCCGAGAGCATAGTACAGGGTATTGCCCACGCCCAGCACGAACTGAGAGATGAAGATGAGCACCAAAGGGACATAGGTGAACAGGCTGTCGCAGTTCTCCGCATCCTTGCCCACGCCGCACAGCTGCTCATGCTTACTCTTCACCGAGCTGTCGTTCTGCGGTAACATAACAGGATTTATAGATTTATGCATACTGATGTATATGTAATCGAGCAATCTTACCAAGGATGTAAGGTTGAAATTCGTGGTGCTATTCCAAAGACCATCCTGATACTCCTTGGTCAGCTGCAGGACGTCATCGCCAGCGCCGTAGATGAAATGTGGCAGCACCAAGATATAACAGGACATGCCACAGATCGCTATTCCCCAGGCTATCCAGCGAGGGCGATTGCGCTGTCCTCCGATATAGGATAATATCAGCGAGAGCATTATCTGTGATATCTCATTGCCACTAAGAACAATGCCTGCGAAACGATTGAGGATTGAGGATTGAGTTGATATCAAAATCGGAAATGTCCTTCGAGAAATACGCAACTCGGGTAAGTTACTGTCACAATATGTAATGCATACTATAATTCAGTCAGAATTTGATTTATAAGTTATGGATAAGTATCACGAATCAAGTATTTAATCAAATGCAAGAAGAAAAACAATTTCCGGGTTGCAAAAAAAAAAACACAAAATGTTGTACGGGTATAAAAAGATTGAACCCTTAAAAAGTTCATTTAAAATACGCAATTTGATTGAATTCCGAGCGTTACATTTATGGAACATGATTCTTACAGTCAAAGTACTTAAAAATTCATTTATGATGAATGATGAATAGGAATATATCATATCGAAATATATACCCTATCAATCAAAAAGAAGTCGCAATCTCAACGCTCACCTGTAGTTTGACTCGGAATTTTAAAGCGCTTCTCCAGCGTGGTCAGCGTAACAATGAAATACATGTAGGACATGGCCTGAATGGTGCCCAGCAGTCCATAGACGCCCATAAAGTATTTGGTTGTGGCATATTTCTGGAGCCAAGCGGGATGCCAGTTGCCCAGGCCGCAAAGGTAGTGGCCCGGCGGCAGATTCTGTTTACGCATCTCCGACATGGCCCTGGGCTCTGATTATTGTTCTTGTTGTTATAGTTGTTGCAATCGATTGTCTCCTCAGAAGCAGCGGACGCACTTGAGCATGTCTCGCTTGGCGGGCGAACTGATAAGATTAATATAAATGCGAATTTATGACTGAAACTGAAGAATAGAAAACACAATGCAATCATAAGATATTTCTGGGCACCTGTAAACTACATTATTGCGTCTAATTTCATTACAATTTCGGGCTATGATCGACCAATTAATAATTGTTGCGTGTCCAGTTGTTGCTTTGCTCAAAATAGTCGCTTAAGCATGACAATTCCTAACTTAATATAGGGCACATAAAACTTAAAATGGGTCGATATAGGAATTTTGAGTAAATTATTGATTAGGCCCGGCACCAGCCCAAGATCGTATTAGTCTACAGATAAGATTAGCTCTCATTATATTTTCGCCCATTTGCTATTGGAACCAATAAAGTAATCTGCGGATTCCATAACCTAGGTTCTCATAATTGCCTACTAATGCTGAACGCGAGAATCGAACTCGAAAACAATCTCCAATTGGTCACGGTTGTCCTCAGAACGATGGCCTTTATGAGTAAATAGAGTCTGGTCTGTTGAAATTATTATCTTATCACGAATTGTACGCTGAGTTTTCTCTAATCGCATTGGACAGCTGATATCTGTCTAACCCAAAGAGGGAATACCCTATTTGCAATTATATTCTAAATAAATAAAAGTATTCTTTCTCTTTTCTAAACTTATAATTGGTAATCAGTTTTAATTTGGTTTAAATAATTCATTATTAAAAAGCTGGCAATATTAACTGTTACCTAATTATAAATACCTCGTTATATATACCTCTTCATAGAAATAGTATGTACGAAATTTCCTGTTATTGGCTAAATTAATGAGTGGGAAGCTCGCCAGCAATTGGCCTTAAGTAATAACAAAGATTAACTTGAGGACTTGAACAATAAATTAGAAAAAAAAGAAATTACGAGTATATCGATGTTGTTATAGGCTTTGTAATTATCGCTTATGAAATATTTATTGGTTATCTTGCACTATCTTGGTACAATTGAAAAAAAATTCTGATTAACTAAAAATTATAAAATTCATATAATTGGAATAATACTTAAATTAGCTGCAAACATTTTTATATCCGTTTAAATAGTTTCTGAATTCATCGGAATGATGACCTCCTGAATTGACTACAAATTGCATAAGTTAGGGTTCCCAATAATAATGATATATACTAGGTCATAACTTTGACTATCTCAACGTATTTTATATAAAGCCAGTAAACCTATGAACCCCGTCTATATTCGCATGCTACAATATAAATATCGCCTTGAATGACTATAATTTGTACTAGGCAAATAGAAAAGTGTCAATTGCAGTTATAAATGCAGCTTAGCCCGCAAACATAGTACGCTATATCAGATAATACCGGACGATCAGACACCAAATCCACTGCAAACAAAGAGCTCGAGAAGCAATCGGTCAGTGTTTCAGTTAGAGAACAAAAGAAACTTTACTTTGGGCTATACTCTTTGAATATATCAATCAAGAGTTTTAACTTTTCACTAAGGATACTTTTCAATCACTATTATCATGTATGCTTAGTGCTATCATCAATAAGATTTTCCCGCTTTATTATTATTATTTATTTATTTACATTTTATGAGAAGTCACAAGAAATTATGATTATTGTTATCGGCACTCGAAAGCACTATATATGCTTAATTGAATTGGCGCAGTTCCTTAAGCGAAACGCTTATAATCAAGGCTAAGATCTTTATAGTGGTTAACGCGAACAGAAACCGTTATCATAACTGAGAACCGATGGAGAATCGAGCGAACTGTGAACCGTACAGCCGCGTAGCGCGTATCAAACTGAAAGCAGCGTGAACAAATTTCAAATAAATTCGTTGGTCCGCCGCAGTTTGCTGTCCGTCGCTGTTGGCGATAATTGTGGGTCGATAATACGGATAATATTATCAGTTAACAGCAAATAATGGTACGCGCTGCAAATATTACTCATACGCCGCGTTCTGCGCACGTGCGAAGTGTATGCATAAATCTCTTTCTCTGTTATTCACTCGCATTCGAAAATAGTAAGGCACAGCAACAATAACAATAACAATAACAATAACAATAATACAATAATAAACAATAACAAACGCGACAATGACACTATTACTATTAATAATATACCCCGCAAGCCTCCCCTCCAACATCAAATCAAATGCAACCCCAAAAACGCTCCGTCTCTTTCGCTGTCTCTCCGTCTCTCTTCAGCCTGTAGCGTGGGCCTCGTGATTAGATTTGCAAGCAAGTGAATTAGTGGTATGTAGAATGTAGAATGTGCAACGCTCGAGCGAGGTGTGCCACAAGAGTTGCAAAATCCGATTGCCATCTCAGTTTGCCTTAGGAGGATACTTTCACGAGCGGCTCGGGATCATTAGCGTTAGACATCCGACTATTGCGACCCATTTCCAGGAACAGCTTTATGCCCACTCCCAGTAGCGCCAATAGTATGGCCACCGAGAAAATGGCCTGTGTTATGCCCGGCGTCAGATATGTCTCGCACTGCCAACAGGGCTTCGGTATATAGTCGGGATCTAGGGCCGAAAAAGCACCTAAGCAAAAGAAAAAGAAATAAAGTGCTAGATTTAGCGGTACCGAACCATATGAACATTATTTAACATTACTTTTTCTATTAAACCAGCGCTGAGCTGTAATTTAAAAATAACGCATATTAGATGTCGCTCTTCCACGCGATGCTCAAGAATTTAAGGAAGGACTGCAAATTTTGATTCATAATTACGGATTTTTTCCATAGTGTCATGATTTTTGACACAAAAAGCGTGTGTCAAATTTAAATGTAGAATTTGAAATCGGATAAGTTTTGTCAACATTTTTTTTTTTGTCATGATTTTAGAATTGTTAGGAATGACAAACCATGATCAAAATGACCTCGGAATTGAAGATCGGGTCAAGTTTGACAAAGTTATGGCACTTTGAAGTCTTGGAAAGGGATTTTTGGAGTATTGGGAACTTAACATCTTGTCATGATTTTTGACATGAAATCCGAAATAGGGAAATTTCTCAACTTTGAATGTAGAGTTGTTAGGGATGACAGGCCATGATTAAAATGACCTTGGAATTGAAGATCGGGTCAGTTTTGACAAAGTTATGGCACTTTGAAATATGGGAAGGCCATTTTTAGGGTCTTGGGAACGTCACATGTCATAATCTTGTCAAGATTTTTAGACATGAAATCCGAAATTTGGAAATTTCTCAACTTTGAATGTAGAGTTGTTAGGAATGACAAGCCATGATTAAAATGACCTTGGAATTGAAGATCGGGTCAGTTTTGACAAAGTTATGGCACTTTGAAATATGGGAAGGCCATTTTTAGGGTCTTGGGAACGTCACATGTCAAGATTTTAGACATGAAATCCGAAATTTGGAAATGTCTCAACTTTGAATGTAGAGTTGTTAGGGATTACAAGCCATGATTAAAATGACCTTGGAATTGAAGATCGGGTCAGTTTTAACAAAGTTATGGCACTTTGAAGTCTGAGAAGGGCATTTTTAGGGTTTTGGCACCTCACATGTCAAAATCTTGTCATGATTTTAGACATGAAATCTGAAATTTTGAAATATGTCAACTTTGAATGTAGAGTTGCTAGGGATGACAGGCCATGATTAAAATGACCTCGCAATTGAAGATCGGGTCAGTTTTGACAAAGTTATGGCACTTTGAAACCTGGAAAGGGCATTTTTAGGGTCTTGGGAACGTCACATGTCATAATCTTGTCAAGATTTTAGACATGAAATCCGAAATTTGGAAATTTCTCAACTTTGAATGTAGAAATGTTAGGAATGACAAGCCATGATTAAAATGACCTTGGAATTGAAGATCGGGTCAATTTTGAAAAAGTTATGGCACTTTGAAGTCTGGGAAGGGCATTTTTAGGGTCTTGGCACCTCACATGTCAACATCTTGTCAAGATTTTAGACATGAAATCCGATATTGGGAAATTTCTCAACTTTGAATGTAGAGTTGTTAGGGATGACAAGCCATGATTAAAATGACGTTGGAATTGAAGATCGGGTCAGTTTTGACAAAGTTATGGCACTTTGAAGTCTGGGAAGGGCATTTTTAGGGTCTTGGCACCTCACATGTCAACATCTTGTCAAGATTTTAGACATGAAATCCGAAATTGGGAAATTTCTCAACTTTGAATGTAGAAATGTTAGGAATGACAAACCATGAACAAAATGACCTCGGAATTGAAGATTGGGTCAGTTTTGACAAAGTTATGGCACTTTGAAGTCTGGGAAGGGCATTTTTAGGGTTTTGGCACCTCACATGTCAAAATCTTGTCATGATTTTAGACATGAAATCTGAAATTTGGAAATGTCTCAACTTTGAATGTAGAATTGTTAGGGATGACAAGCCATGATTAAAATTACCTTGGAATTGAAGATCGGGTCAGTTTTAACAAAGTTATGGCACTTTGAAGTCTGGGAAATGCATTGGCGGACTCTTGGGAACTTAACATCTTGTCATGATTTTAGACATGAAATCCGAAATTTTGAAATATGTCAACTTTGAATGTAGAGTTGCTAGGGATGACAGGCCATGATTAAAATGACCTCGCAATTGAAGATCGGGTCAGTTTTGACAAAGTTATGGCACTTTGAAGTCTGGGAAGGGCATTTTTAGGGTTTTGGCACCTCACATGTCAAAATCTTGTCATGATTTTAGACATGAAATCTGAAATTTGGAAATGTCTCAACTTTGAATGTAGAGTTGTTAGGGATGACAAGCCATGATTAAAATGACCTTAGAATTGAAGATTGGGTCAGTTTTGACAAAGTTATGGCACTTTGAAGTCTGGGAAGGCCATTTTTAGGGTCTTGGGAACGTCACATGTCATAATCTTGTCAAGATTTTAGACATGAAATCCGATATTTGGAAATTTCTCAACTTTGAATGTAGAGTTGTTAGGAATGACAAGCCATGATTAAAATGACCTTGGAATTGAAGATCGGGTCAGTTTTGACAAAGTTATGGCACTTTGAAGTCTGGGAAGGGCATTTTTAGGGTCTTGGGAATGTCACATGTCAACATCTTGTCAAGATTTAACACATGAAATCCGAAATTTGGAAATGTCTCAAATTTGAATGTAGAGTTGTTAGGGATGACAAGCCATGATTAAAATGACCTTGGAATTGAAGATCGGGTCAGTTTTGACAAAGTTATGGCACTTTGAAGTCTGGGAAGGGCATTTTTAGGGTCTTGGGAACGTCACATGTCAACATCTTGTCAAGATTTAAGACATGAAATCCGAAATTTGGAAATGCCTCAACTTTGAATGTAGAATTGTTAGGGATGACAAGCCATGATTAAAATTACCTTGGAATTGAAGATCGGGTCAGTTTTGACAAAGTTATGGCACTTTGAAGTCTGGGAAGGGCATTTTTAGGGTTTTGGCACCTCACATGTCAAAATCTTGTCATGATTTTAGACATGAAATCTGAAATTTGGAAATGTCTCAACTTTGAATGTAGAGTTGTTAGGGATGACAAGCCATGATTAAAATGACCTTGGAATTGAAGATCGGGTCAGTTTTGACAAAGTTATGGCACTTTGAAGTCTGGGAAGGCCATTTTTAGGGTCTTGGGAACGTCACATGTCAACATCTTGTCAAGATTTAAGACATGAAATCCGAAATTTGGAAATGTCTCAACTTTGAATGTAGAGTTGTTAGGGATGACAAGCCATGATTAAAATGACCTTGGAATTGAAGATCGGGTCAGTTTTGACAAAGTTATGTCACTTTGAAGTCTGGGAAGGGCATTTTTAGGGTCTTGGCACCTCACATGTCAACATCTTATCAAGATTTTAGACATGAAATCCGAAATTGGGAAATTTCTCAACTTTGAATGTAGAAATGTTAGGAATGACAAACCATGAACAAAATGACCTCGGAATTGAAGATTGGGTCAGTTTTGACAAAGTTATGGCACTTTGAAGTCTGGAAAGGGCATTTTTAGGGTTTTGGCACCTCACATGTCAAAATCTTGTCATGATTTTAGACATGAAATCTGAAATTTGGAAATGCCTCAACTTTGAATGTAGAATTGTTAGGGATGACAAGCCATGATTAAAATTACCTTGGAATTGAAGATCGGGTCAGTTTTGACAAAGTTATGGCACTTTGAAGTCTGGGAAATGCATTGGTGGACTCTTGGGAACTTAACATCTTGTCATGATTTTAGACATGAAATCCGAAATTTGGAAATATCTCAACTTTGAATGTAGAGTTGCTAGGAATGACAAGCCATGATTAAAATGACCTTGGAATTGAAGATTGGGTCAGTTTTGACAAAGTTATGGCACTTTGAAGTCTGGGAAGGGCATTTTTAGGGTCTTGGGAACGTCACATGTCAAAATCTTGTCATGATTTTAGACATGAAATCTGAAATTTGGAAATGTCTCAACTTTGAATGTAGAGTTGTTAGGGATGACAAGCCATGATTAAAATGACCTTGGAATTGAAGATTGGGTCAGTTTTGACAAAGTTATGGCACTTTGAAGTCTGGGAAGGCCATTTTTTGGGTCTTGGGAACGTCACATGTCATAATCTTGTCAAGATTTTAGATATGAAATCCGAAATTTGGAAATTTCTCAACTTTGAATGTAGAGTTGTTAGGAATGACAAGCCATGATTAAAATGACCTTGGAATTGAAGATCGGGTCAGTTTTGACAAAGTTATGGCACTTTGAAGTCTGGGAAGGCCATTTTTAGGGTCTTGGGAACGTCACATGTCAAGATTTTAGACATGAAATCCGAAATTTGGAAATGTCTCAACTTTGAATGTAGAGTTGTTAGGGATGACAAGCCATGATTAAAATGACCTTGGAATTGAAGATCGGGTCAGTTTTGACAAAGTTATGGCACTTTGAAGTCTGGGAAGGGCATTTTTAGGGTCTTGGGAACGTCACATGTCAACATCTTGTCAAGATTTAAGACATGAAATCCGAAATTTGGAAATGTCTCAACTTTGAATGTAGAGTTGTTAGGGATGACAAGCCATGATTAAAATGACCTTGGAATTGAAGATCGGGTCAGTTTTGACAAAGTTATGGCACTTTGAAGTCTGGGAAGGGCATTTTTAGGGTCTTGGCACCTCACATGTCAACATCTTATCAAGATTTTAGACATGAAATCCGAAATTGGGAAATTTCTCAACTTTGAATGTAGAAATGTTAGGAATGACAAACCATGAACAAAATGACCTCGGAATTGAAGATTGGGTCAGTTTTGACAAAGTTATGGCACTTTGAAGTCTGGGAAGGGCATTTTTAGGGTTTTGGCACCTCACATGTCAAAATCTTGTCATGATTTTAGACATGAAATCTGAAATTTGGAAATGCCTCAACTTTGAATGTAGAATTGTTAGGGATGACAAGCCATGATTAAAATTACCTTGGAATTGAAGATCGGGTCAGTTTTGACAAAGTTATGGCACTTTGAAGTCTGGGAAGGGCATTTTTAGGGTCTTGGGAACGTCACATGTCAACATCTTGTCAAGATTTAAGACATGAAATCCGAAATTTGGAAATGTCTCAACTTTGAATGTAGAGTTGTTAGGGATGACAAGCCATGATTAAAATGACCTTGGAATTGAAGATCGGGTCAGTTTTGACAAAGTTATGGCACTTTGAAGTCTGGGAAGGGCATTTTTAGGGTCTTGGGAACGTCACATGTCAACATCTTGTCAAGATTTAAGACATGAAATCCGAAATTTGGAAATGCCTCAACTTTGAATGTAGAATTGTTAGGGATGACAAGCCATGATTAAAATTACCTTGGAATTGAAGATCGGGTCAGTTTTGACAAAGTTATGGCACTTTGAAGTCTGGGAAGGGCATTTTTAGGGTTTTGGCACCTCACATGTCAAAATCTTGTCATGATTTTAGACATGAAATCTGAAATTTGGAAATGTCTCAACTTTGAATGTAGAGTTGTTAGGGATGACAAGCCATGATTAAAATGACCTTGGAATTGAAGATCGGGTCAGTTTTGACAAAGTTATGGCACTTTGAAGTCTGGGAAGGCCATTTTTAGGGTCTTGGGAACGTCACATGTCAACATCTTGTCAAGATTTAAGACATGAAATCCGAAATTTGGAAATGTCTCAACTTTGAATGTAGAGTTGTTAGGGATGACAAGCCATGATTAAAATGACCTTGGAATTGAAGATCGGGTCAGTTTTGACAAAGTTATGTCACTTTGAAGTCTGGGAAGGGCATTTTTAGGGTCTTGGCACCTCACATGTCAACATCTTATCAAGATTTTAGACATGAAATCCGAAATTGGGAAATTTCTCAACTTTGAATGTAGAAATGTTAGGAATGACAAACCATGAACAAAATGACCTCGGAATTGAAGATTGGGTCAGTTTTGACAAAGTTATGGCACTTTGAAGTCTGGGAAGGGCATTTTTAGGGTTTTGGCACCTCACATGTCAAAATCTTGTCATGATTTTAGACATGAAATCTGAAATTTGGAAATGCCTCAACTTTGAATGTAGAATTGTTAGGGATGACAAGCCATGATTAAAATTACCTTGGAATTGAAGATCGGGTCAGTTTTGACAAAGTTATGGCACTTTGAAGTCTGGGAAATGCATTGGTGGACTCTTGGGAACTTAACATCTTGTCATGATTTTAGACATGAAATCCGAAATTTGGAAATATCTCAACTTTGAATGTAGAGTTGCTAGGAATGACAAGCCATGATTAAAATGACCTTGGAATTGAAGATTGGGTCAGTTTTGACAAAGTTATGGCACTTTGAAGTCTGGGAAGGGCATTTTTAGGGTCTTGGGAACGTCACATGTCAAAATCTTGTCATGATTTTAGACATGAAATCTGAAATTTGGAAATGTCTCAACTTTGAATGTAGAGTTGTTAGGGATGACAAGCCATGATTAAAATGACCTTGGAATTGAAGATTGGGTCAGTTTTGACAAAGTTATGGCACTTTGAAGTCTGGGAAGGCCATTTTTTGGGTCTTGGGAACGTCACATGTCATAATCTTGTCAAGATTTTAGATATGAAATCCGAAATTTGGAAATTTCTCAACTTTGAATGTAGAGTTGTTAGGAATGACAAGCCATGATTAAAATGACCTTGGAATTGAAGATCGGGTCAGTTTTGACAAAGTTATGGCACTTTGAAGTCTGGGAAGGCCATTTTTAGGGTCTTGGGAACGTCACATGTCAAGATTTTAGACATGAAATCCGAAATTTGGAAATGTCTCAACTTTGAATGTAGAGTTGCTAGGGATGACAGGCCATGATTAAAATGACCTTGGAATTGAAGATCGGGTCAGTTTTGACAAAGTTATGGCACTTTGAAGTCTGGGAAGGGCATTTTTAGGGTCTTGGGAACGTCACATGTCAACATCTTGTCAAGATTTAAGACATGAAATCCGAAATTTGGAAATGTCTCAACTTTGAATGTAGAGTTGTTAGGGATGACAAGCCATGATTAAAATGACCTTGGAATTGAAGATCGGGTCAGTTTTGACAAAGTTATGGCACTTTGAAGTCTGGGAAGGGCATTTTTAGGGTCTTGGCACCTCACATGTCAACATCTTATCAAGATTTTAGACATGAAATCCGAAATTGGGAAATTTCTCAACTTTGAATGTAGAAATGTTAGGAATGACAAACCATGAACAAAATGACCTCGGAATTGAAGATTGGGTCAGTTTTGACAAAGTTATGGCACTTTGAAGTCTGGGAAGGGCATTTTTAGGGTTTTGGCACCTCACATGTCAAAATCTTGTCATGATTTTAGACATGAAATCTGAAATTTGGAAATGCCTCAACTTTGAATGTAGAATTGTTAGGGATGACAAGCCATGATTAAAATTACCTTGGAATTGAAGATCGGGTCAGTTTTGACAAAGTTATGGCACTTTGAAGTCTGGGAAATGCATTGGTGGACTCTTGGGAACTTAACATCTTGTCATGATTTTAGACATGAAATCCGAAATTTGGAAATATCTCAACTTTGAATGTAGAGTTGCTAGGGATGACAAGCCATGATTAAAATGACCTTGGAATTGAAGATTGGGTCAGTTTTGACAAAGTTATGGCACTTTGAAGTCTGGGAAGGGCATTTTTAGGGTCTTGGGAACGTCACATGTCAAAATCTTGTCATGATTTTAGACATGAAATCTGAAATTTGGAAATGTCTCAACTTTGAATGTAGAGTTGTTAGGGATGACAAGCCATGATTAAAATGACCTTGGAATTGAAGATTGGGTCAGTTTTGACAAAGTTATGGCACTTTGAAGTCTGGGAAGGCCATTTTTTGGGTCTTGGGAACGTCACATGTCATAATCTTGTCAAGATTTTAGATATGAAATCCGAAATTTGGAAATTTCTCAACTTTGAATGTAGAGTTGTTAGGAATGACAAGCCATGATTAAAATGACCTTGGAATTGAAGATCGGGTCAGTTTTGACAAAGTTATGGCACTTTGAAGTCTGGGAAGGCCATTTTTAGGGTCTTGGGAACGTCACATGTCAAGATTTTAGACATGAAATCCGAAATTTGGAAATGTCTCAACTTTGAATGTAGAGTTGCTAGGGATGACAGGCCATGATTAAAATGACCTTGGAATTGAAGATCGGGTCAGTTTTGACAAAGTTATGGCACTTTGAAGTCTGGGAAGGGCATTTTTAGGGTCTTGGGAACTTAACATCTTGTCATGATTTTAGACATGAAATCCGAAATTGGGAAATATCTCAACTTTGAATGTAGAGTTGCTAGGGATGACAGGCCATGATTAAAATGACCTCGCAATTGAAGATCGGGTCAGTTTTGACAAAGTTATGGCACTTTGAAGTCTGGGAAGGCCATTTTTAGGGTCTTGGGAACGTCACATGTCATAATCTTGTCAAGATTTTAGACATGAAATCCGATATTTGGAAATTTCTCAACTTTGAATGTAGAGTTGTTAGGAATGACAAGCCATGATTAAAATGACCTTGGAATTGAAGATCGGGTCAGTTTTGACAAAGTTATGGCACTTTGAAGTCTGGGAAGGGCATTTTTAGGGTCTTGGGAATGTCACATGTCAACATCTTGTCAAGATTTAACACATGAAATCCGAAATTTGGAAATGTCTCAAATTTGAATGTAGAGTTGTTAGGGATGACAAGCCATGATTAAAATGACCTTGGAATTGAAGATCGGGTCAGTTTTGACAAAGTTATGGCACTTTGAAGTCTGGGAAGGGCATTTTTAGGGTCTTGGGAACGTCACATGTCAACATCTTGTCAAGATTTAAGACATGAAATCCGAAATTTGGAAATGCCTCAACTTTGAATGTAGAATTGTTAGGGATGACAAGCCATGATTAAAATTACCTTGGAATTGAAGATCGGGTCAGTTTTGACAAAGTTATGGCACTTTGAAGTCTGGGAAGGGCATTTTTAGGGTTTTGGCACCTCACATGTCAAAATCTTGTCATGATTTTAGACATGAAATCCGAAATTTGGAAATATCTCAACTTTGAATGTAGAGTTGCTAGGGATAACAGGCCATGATTAAAATGACCTCGCAATTGAAGATCGGGTCAGTTTTGACAAAGTTATGGCACTTTGAAGTCTGGGAATGGCATTTTTAGGGTTTTGGCACCTCACATGTCAAAATCTTGTCATGATTTTAGACATGAAATCTGAAATTTGGAAATGTCTCAACTTTGAATGTAGAGTTGTTAGGGATGACAAGCCATGATTAAAATGACCTTGGAATTGAAGATCGGGTCAGTTTTGACAAAGTTATGGCACTTTGAAGTCTGGGAAGGCCATTTTTAGGGTCTTGGGAACGTCACATGTCAACATCTTGTCAAGATTTAAGACATGAAATCCGAAATTTGGAAATGTCTCAACTTTGAATGTAGAGTTGTTAGGGATGACAAGCCATGATTAAAATGACCTTGGAATTGAAGATCGGGTCAGTTTTGACAAAGTTATGGCACTTTGAAGTCTGGGAAGGGCATTTTTAGGGTCTTGGCACCTCACATGTCAACATCTTATCAAGATTTTAGACATGAAATCCGAAATTGGGAAATTTCTCAACTTTGAATGTAGAAATGTTAGGAATGACAAACCATGAACAAAATGACCTCGGAATTGAAGATTGGGTCAGTTTTGACAAAGTTATGGCACTTTGAAGTCTGGGAAGGGCATTTTTAGGGTTTTGGCACCTCACATGTCAAAATCTTGTCATGATTTTAGACATGAAATCTGAAATTTGGAAATGCCTCAACTTTGAATGTAGAATTGTTAGGGATGACAAGCCATGATTAAAATTACCTTGGAATTGAAGATCGGGTCAGTTTTGACAAAGTTATGGCACTTTGAAGTCTGGAAAATGCATTGGTGGACTCTTGGGAACTAAACATCTTGTCATGATTTTAGACATGAAATCCGAAATTTGGAAATATCTCAACTTTGAATGTAGAGTTGCTAGGGATGACAAGCCATGATTAAAATGACCTTGGAATTGAAGATTGGGTCAGTTTTGACAAAGTTATGGCACTTTGAAGTCTGGGAAGGGCATTTTTAGGGTCTTGGGAACGTCACATGTCAAAATCTTGTCATGATTTTAGACATGAAATCTGAAATTTGGAAATGTCTCAACTTTGAATGTAGAGTTGTTAGGGATGACAAGCCATGATTAAAATGACCTTGGAATTGAAGATTGGGTCAGTTTTGACAAAGTTATGGCACTTTGAAGTCTGGGAAGGCCATTTTTTGGGTCTTGGGAACGTCACATGTCATAATCTTGTCAAGATTTTAGATATGAAATCCGAAATTTGGAAATTTCTCAACTTTGAATGTAGAGTTGTTAGGAATGACAAGCCATGATTAAAATGACCTTGGAATTGAAGATCGGGTCAGTTTTGACAAAGTTATGGCACTTTGAAGTCTGGGAAGGCCATTTTTAGGGTCTTGGGAACGTCACATGTCAAGATTTTAGACATGAAATCCGAAATTTGGAAATGTCTCAACTTTGAATGTTGAGTTGCTAGGGATGACAGGCCATGATTAAAATGACCTTGGAATTGAAGATCGGGTCAGTTTTGACAAAGTTATGGCACTTTGAAGTCTGGGAAGGCCATTTTTAGGGTCTTGGCACCTCACATGTCAACATCTTGTCAAGATTTTAAACATGAAATCCGAAATTGGGAAATTTCTCAACTTTGAATGTAGAAATGTTTGGAATGACAAACCATGATCAAAATTACCTCGGAATTGAAGATTGGATCAGTTTTGACAAAGTTATGGCACTTTGAAGTCTGGGAAGGGCATTTTTAGGGTCTTGGGAACTTAACATCTTGTCAAGATTTTAAACATGAAATCCGAAATTGGGAAATTTCTCAACTTTGAATGTAGAGTTGTTAGGGATGACAAGCCATGATTAAAATGACCTTGGAATTGAAGATCGGGTCAGTTTTGACAAAGTTATGGCACTTTGAAGTCTGGGAAGGCCATTTTTAGGGTCTTGGGAACGTCACATGTCAAGATTTTAGACATGAAATCCGAAATTTGGAAATGTCTCAACTTTGAATGTAGAGTTGTTAGGGATTACAAGCCATGATTAAAATGACCTTGGAATTGAAGATCGGGTCAGTTTTGACAAAGTTATGGCACTTTGAAGTCTGGGAAGGGCATTTTTAGGGTCTTGGGAACGTCACATGTCAAAATCTTGTCATGATTTTAGACATGAAATCCTAGAAAAGTGAGTTTCTCAACTTTGAATGCAGAATTGTTAGGGAGGACAAACCATGTATAAAATGCCCTCGGGATTTGATGAAGTTTTGGCTGTTTATAGTCTGGAAAAGGCATTTTTAGAAATATAAGGATAACATATTCACATTTTTGGCGGTTCCCTACCCATAGGTTGTATAATAGTGAGTGTAATTAATATTAGATCGTAGCTTCATTTACTTACCATCCAGGACGACATCCATGCTAAAAGAGTAGAGAGTGAGGCGCTCTCCGTCGATCGAGTAGGCGGTGAGGGCGTGGCAGCAGAAGCTGTACTTGAAGCTATAGAAGAGCAGGTCTCTGGGTATTAATGTGATATTCCTAAAATGTACACTTGCTATGCGCCAGTTGCCCACAACGGGCAGCATCTGCAGCTTGAGGCTGCCCATGCCGGTTTCAATGATGAAGCTTACTCCCTTACGGATATTCGTATTGTCCACCAGCTGGAGGCGCAGTGAGGCTTTCTTCGCGTCCAGGAAGATGTGGTAGCGCTTGTAGTAAATATCCTGCCCGTTCCGAATCTCCTCGGCAAAGACGATCTTATGGACGGCAATGATGCCCTTCAAGTCCCGCAGCACGATCACCTTGCCCGGGGGCAGATCCGTCTTGCTGTGCACTAAATAGTCCCGCACATTGCTGCTCTTAGAGCTAGCTGGCTTCTTCGTTGTCCTCGGCTTCTCCCACTTGATTATCGCATTGATCCTCTTAAGGCGACGCTGCAGCGCATCCATTTTCTCCCCGTGTGCCGTGTAGATCTGGATCAGCGGACAGTCCTTTAGACTCTCGGCAACAGTAGCCATGAATCTATCTGTGAAGTTAAAATCAACATACATAGTATCATATCTAGCATCATTCGTTAATCTGCTTACCGTGCTCCATCAGATTGTGATCCCTGAAGTTGTAGGCGTGTATCCGATTCATTTGGCATGGCAGCCGCAACATTTCGTATCTGTTTGTCCATTCAAGTGGACGCTTGCTTCCCGAGAGCCGTTCGAAAGCCACGAGCGGCTGATGCACCTGGCTGTAATAGGTGCGGGTCTGCATGCCACGCATATACCCAAAGCAATCTGGCTCCAGGCAGCTGAGATCTGTTGAAGTCAGCTCCCGCTCAAAGTAGACAATTATCATGTGCTCTCGCCGCAGCGGCCTCAGAAGAGCTGCGAACTCTGAAGACTTGACTGCCTCAAAAACATTATGAGGTTTCGATCTGCATTAAATATTTGACTGCAACAGAGTATTGTGAATGAGATAGATGACAGACTTACAATTCGATTCCCAATATTACTGCGGGCGGCGTAGAAGGAAGACTTATTGCCGCATTGCCTGCAATGGCAGCCAATAATAGCAAATATGAAAATGTATTCATATTGGAAAAGCGAAAAACAATTGCTTGGAAAATCTACACTTTGCTCTGCTTAGAAATGCTTTTGCATCTAGTAAGCATTGTCAATGCCTGCTTAGATGAAGAAATTCAGTTTATGAGTCTTGAGTCGGAGTCAACAATGTTGCAAAGCCCTTTTCAATTTTATCCGTATGTTGCTTCGATGTCTTAGCAACAAATTGATGTACATGCACAGCTTATATACATGCCGCTGTCAACATTTTAATGCTGATGTCAACATTCAATCAAATCAGTTGAAAAGCTGCTGTACTTTCTACTGTCAACATCCGATCAAGTGTAGCTCTATGTTTAGATACATGCTGCTGTGCGTGGTGTTGGCAACATCGAACAGAATGCTTCGGCAACATGCTGCCGGGTGCGTAAGTGAGCAACAAAGTTGCATTGAGGAGAATTGAGGTGAATTGAGAAATGGAACGTAATCAAAAGACGATAAGATAAAACGGTATGTATGGTTATCAATAAACTCACCCACACCTGCACTCAGGTGCGCTCAGTGGTGCTCAGTCGACAATTGACACTTGCTTCGAATAGTCGCGCGAATATGAAACTAATTAAATGATAACGAGAATTAAGAAAAAACAAGAAAAACATTTCAGTGGATATTAAGTATACGATACGAAATAACGAATAATAGAAAATGGCGCAGCCTACGCGCGATTCCGATTTATCGCAAATAGCGGTAAATGCACACAATATACCAGACGGTGCGTTCGATTAATCAGATCAGGAGTGAGAGTTTCATATATTAATTCATACACATTTTATGTTATGCAGACAGCTTCGATTGCGGCATTATAGGATTGGGCTGGTGTCGCGGCCCCGCCTGCCAGAAGTTCGCTCGCCTGCGCACCTTCATCATTGTCCTTTTAAGTTCCGGACTACTCCAAGGCGCCTGCGAGCTCTACTTCCGGGTCTCGGCCAAGCAGGCCGCCTTCCAGTACGGCTACAATCCCCTGCTAGTCGGTGAGTAAGCATCAAAAACTTATCGCAAAAAACTAAAGTAAAACAGCTATGTGGAAGAGGAAGAACTGTAGCCATAGCTTCGTTTAGGTGTTGGCCTCTATGGTCGAATACTCAAATACTCGAATTCCCGAATGGGGCTGAGGTTTTCCAGATAGAGCGCAATGCTTTATCAGTTTTGCGATATTGTTTATGATTTCGAGTATCTACAGCATTTGCGAGTGTGTCATCACAAATACTACTCACAAGTAGTAGCTGTTATATATATAATAAATACATATGTACATATATATGTATATAGATATATGTAGCTGCTGGATTGCCAGAATGTGTAATCATAATATCAACAATTGGACAGGTTTTCACCATATTTCATTACAAAGAAAAGTTTTTTGTTTTACGCTTTGATTTCTTCGAATTGTCATAGGTATATGTACATACATACCTATACCATATATATACATATATCGTATTATCACTTCCGTTTAAATAACAAAATGTGCGATTCATTTTAGTGCCAACTTTATTGGTAGCTCTTGCTATAATGGGAGTGGTTTACGAATGTGTCTTTTATAATATCCTACTGTGAGGAAATGTGGTATATACATATGTATAACTCCTGTGTAAAAGACAGGTTGAGTAGATCTATCTATCTGAACGTTTCTATACAAAGCAATTTGTGGACGTTGATGAAAAGCATCTGAGTTTTGGCAACGCCGAAACGGATTACTGTTACTATTTCTTGATTACATCAATATCTTAAGTAATCTCTGCCTTTGATATGTAATAAAGAAATAGTGATGTATAGGACACTGAAATTGTTTGAATGTCTAGCTAATTTCCCGATATTTTTCCCGACACAGATTGGCTGTTGGTGAGCAGCGGATTGTTTCAAGCTGTATTCGCCTTGGCCTTTGCTTACTGGGCGGAAGTCTTTCACCCGATTAAATGGCTCGTGGCGACTCTAATGCTGCAGTCTGTGGCCTGTATGGTAACGGTAATACCAGCCATCATCAACTTGTAAGTAGCAGCCACGACTACCCATCGACTAGGAACTGATCCATTATCTTTGATTTCCAGTGCTGATGGTGCCAAGGCGCAGGATGCTTTGGTGGATGCGAATCTGTGTGCAACATCCTTGGCGCAGTTCCAGAAGCTGACGCTGACAGAGTCGCAGAGCAGCACACTAACGCTGGTGATGCTCTTCCTGCTCCAGCTGAGTCTGGGCATGGGCTCACTGGCATACTACACAATAGGAGTCACTTATATAGACGATAACTCCCTGTCCCAGGACAGTCCCGCTGTTATTGGCATCATCCTGGCTGCCCGGGCAATTGGACAGCAGGTGGGCTCATTCCTCGTGCTGGGCGTGGGACTGACCAATGTGGGCTGGTGGCTGGGCTGGATTGTGCTGGCTCCACTGATCTTTGTGGGTGCCGTGCTGCTCGGACTGTTCCCTAAAAGGCTGCCCAAGACTGTGATTCATCAAGCTGCCCAGCGGATCATTGAGCAGTCGAATATGCGAGGATTCGGCAGCCAGTTCTCCACCTATATGGACGACACGGCCTTCTGGCCCTCGCTGAAACGACTCTTCAACAACCGGCTGCTGATGGTTAATCTGCTGGGGATCATGTGCCTGCAGAGCGGCGTCCTCAACTATGCGCTGCAGGAGGAGTCCTATCTGCAGAGTCGCTTCTTCCTGCCCTACAACGAGCAGGATGGCCTCACCCAGGAGTGGCGTGCTGCCTTCGTCTCCTACTTCCTGCGGCCGCCCGTGATGGCTGTGGGAATGCTCATCGCTGGTCTGGTCATCTCCAAGGCACAGCTCTCGGCACGCACCATCACTAAGATTAACATCAGTCTGGGCCTGCATCTGGTTGTCATCTATGTGGGCTATATCTTCATCAGCTGCGACGTGGGCAACATTGCGGGCGTTGTGGGGGGTAAGCTCACCCAGCCCTACTGCGCCAGCCAGTGCCTGTGCACCCCCACCGCCTTCATGCCCGTCTGTCCGGAGAACAGCACCATCACCTACTTCTCTCCCTGCTACGCCGGATGCACGCAGCGCTCCTCCATCAACAGCTTCGCAATTTACGAGGGCTGCTCCTGCCGTGGTGATCAGACCCTCAATCCCTCGGGCACAGCTAGAGCCACGCCTGGTGCCTGCAGTGCAGAAGCCTGCCAGAATACCATCATCATCTTCCAGGTTCTCCAGGTTTCAGCTGCCTTCTTGCTCGGCATGTCAGTCATTGGAAAGACCTTGATTACCCTTCGTGCTGTCCTGCCGCAGGATAAGTCTCTCGCCTTGGCCTTTGAACTGATGATCGTCGGACTCTTTGCCTATGTGCCCGTTCATCTCAGCTACGACCTGGTCACACGTGAGTGGTCTATATAATCAGAATCATCTCATAGCATATATTTAACTGTCGTTCCCTTTGTGTGTTGGTCCATAGGCACCACCTGCGTCTATTGGGCGCCCAACTACGAGAGGTGTTTGCTGCGGGAGACTCCGAAGCATGGCAACATCCTGGACATCCTGACGGCCTCTCTGATACTGGCAAGCGTGCTCTTCGACATCCTAGTCTATATATTTGCCAAAGGATTAAACCTTTACAACTGCAAGGTGACGGACAACAACTACACGCCCTCACTGTATGCACCGGTGCCGCATGAGGATTCCTCCTCGCCTGTGGCTCGAGGTGGCAGTCCGACGATGACCACGACGACAACAGCTGCTTCAGACTCGCCGATGCAGCGACGGGATGCGCCACAGCCAAAGGCAGCTGAGCCCCGGGCGGAGGCAGCTATCTTTCGGCATCCTAGCTCGCTGACCGACTCTTCGGGCGCACCGAGCATTGTGGAGCCGAACGGGAGTGGAGTGACCTATGCTCAGGTTGTCTTTCCGCCGGATAAGCGCAAGCCCGACGATGGCAGCACCAGTCCCAAGCGTCTAGCGGTGCCCGCCAATGTGCCACTGCATCATCTCTCCGAAACAGATGTGCGCGCCCAGCTGGGCACCCTCAAGTCCTTCAATCCCGCCCAGACACAGCCACAGACACAGCCTCAGACACAGCCACAGATTCAGCCCCAGACGCAGCCACAGACACAGCTACAGACCCTGAGTCTAGGTCAGGATGTTGCCGGGAATAGTGATATGCATTCCAGCACCCAAATACCCATTGAGAACCACCCGGATGAGGCTAGACCCCAAAGTCCCGAGACGGACTTCTAAAGTCGCAGTTCCGATTAGTTTTATTACTTACAATTCGATTCCTAGGCAATAGTTTGTATATTTTTCATGCTTTTCTATCCCTAGCACTTACATTTGATTATTTATAGCATTAATACTTTACTTCATGTCATAAACAATAACATAAACAATAACTTTACAACCTAACATTTGCTGATTCTTAAAAGCAGGCGATAATCTAACTAAAACCAGTTGGCAATTATACGATTTGTTCATAGTTTTTAATTAGGTCGCGGGTTCGATTCCCGCTTGAGCCGTGTTTATTTTTTCTATTGAATTATTTTTGTGGCTGCTATGTTTAATGAGTTTAGCTAATCATTATCTGAATGCCAATATAGCTCAGTGAGAAGACGCGCGCCTCTGAAACAAAAGGTGTGGGCTCGAATTCCGCTCAAGCCAATTTTATTTTTCAAATTAAATTATTTTCATAGCTGCTATGTTTATAGAGTTTAGCTGTCGATCGACTTGCATGCTGTCTAGCCCAGTTGGTAAGCGACTCGCCTCGTAGACGAGAGGCGCGAGTTCAAGTCACGGTCATGCCGTGTAAGTTTTTACACATTACATTATTTTCTCGGCTGCTTATATTAAAGTTTAGCTATAGATCTCCATAATGGATCAATAGCTCAGTGAGAAGACGCGCGCCTCTGTAACTAAAGGTGTGGGTTCGCATTCCGCTCAAGCCAATTTTATTTTTCAATTTAAATTATTTTCATAGCTGCTATGTTTATGGAGTTTAGCTGTCGATCGACTTACATGCTGTCTAGCCCAGCTGGTAAGCGACTCGCCTCGTAGACGAGAGTCGCGAGTTCAAGTCACGGTCATGCCGTGTAAGTTTTTACACATTACATTATTTTCTCAGCTGCCTATATTAAAGTTTGGCTATTGATCTTCATAATGGATCAATAGCTCAGTGAGAAGGAAGACGCGCGCAATATGGATTAGGGAAGAGGAGGAGGATCACATCGGGATCAACACCGCTTCGAGTCCGAAAATGGTTTAATGGTTAGATTAGAAATGATAATGAAAATTTGAATAATGAAAAAAATTTGTAATGTTAATTTGTAAAGGTTTATATAATGTTAATGTTAATCCTAAACATCGATTGTGTAATGATAATGTTAAAGCACACCAGAAGCGCGCGGATCTAATGTTGTCACTATGTAAAGTTAACATACTATGTAAAGTTAACATTTAAATATAACATACTATGCAAAGTTAACATCTAAAGATTATCATACGTATGTAAAATTGACATTTATGTCGACATACATAAAAAAATATTAGCAAAAACAAAATTTTTTTTTTACTCCCAATTATTTTTATTCCTGCGTTGCCTGCCGGTTCTCTATATCTGTACTACGCCTATACGCTGAGCCTGGGCCGCAGCTGTGCCGGCACACAGCACCGGAGCTGACACGATCAAACCCGGGCAGAAGCTGACGCACGAATTACACAGTACGATTGTCCGCTACGTGGACTCGAAGGTGACTCTGAGATTGATGCAGTAACGCCGGATCCGACTGTCGCCAAAGTTTACTATAAGCACGCCAATGCCACAGCTGCGAATATTCTCAAAATCCTGATCCAGTAGCTAGCTTGGCAATGGCCCAGGACGGGATAGAAGGCGGTATTCAGGACCTTTTACGGCAGTGGTGGCCCCAAGGTGGACTTGTATCACGGCACTGCAACGGAGCCGTTCCGATTAGTTTTATTACTTACAATTCGATTCCTAGGCAATAGTTTGAATCGGGACGGATTAAAAAGAAACTATATGCTGCGCTGTTTTCACCCTTGTTGGGGTTGGGAAGTTGGGTTGGTGGTGGTGTGTTGTTGTTTGTGGGTGTGGTGTGGTGGTTTGATATTGCTGCTTTGTGACAATTAACATTTTATACGATTTACATAAATTAAATTTTACATTAAAAACTTTTAATTTAAGTTAATTATTTTTCGATGCGGTGTAGAACCTGATCTTCCCGTGTTACAAATGCGTGCGATTTCCCACTGAGCTATTGATCCATTATAGAGATCGATAGCTAAACTTTAATATAAGCAGCCGAGAAAATAATGTAATGTGTAAAAACTTACACGGCATGACCGTGACTTGAACTCGCACCTCTCGTTTACGAGGCGAGTCGCTTACCCACTGGGCTATACAGCATGTGAGTCGATCGACAGCTAAACTCCCTAAACATAGTAGCTATGAAAATAATTTGCATTGAAAGATAAAAGCGGCTTGAGCGGAAATCGAACCCATAACCTTTCGTTTCACAGGCGCGCGTCTTTTCACTGAGCTATTGATCCATTATGGATATCGATAGCTAAACTTTAATATAAGCAGCCGAGAAAATAATGTTATGTGTAAAAACTTACACGGCAAGACCGTGACTTGAACCTCGCGCCTCTCGTGTACGAGGCGAGCCGCTTAACCACTGAGCCATGAAGCCTGCAAGTCGATCGACATCTAAACTCCATAAACATAGCAGCTAAGAAAATAAAAATGATAATTTACACCAGCATAGCCGGGATTCGCACCCAAATATCTTCGTTTGCATGGACTGCGTTTTCTCACTAAGCTACACAGCATGTTAGTTGTTTCTCAGCTAGTCTCTATAAACATAGCAGGCAATAAAATAAATTAAAGGCAAGCAATTGATTTTTGTTTGTATTTTTTTTATTATAATTGTATTTCCTTTATTTTTATTTAAATATAGTTGGTATTTGCATTTGATTTACTTGTTTTAATCTTTTGTTGTTGTTGTTCGCTTAAAAACTAATTAATAAATTAATAGTTGGACTTAGAAATGAGGACTTAAGCGCGTAAAAATCGATCATGGGGAGCAAAAAATAAAATTAAAAACATGAAAAGCAAACGCACGACAAAATGTCCTTAAATCAAAATAAAAGATAAAACAAAGGAAAAAAATACTTTTTTTTTAAACAATTACTTTAGTTTTGGATGGCGGCGGCGGCGTTGACACCGATCGAACTGATATATATCAGCTATGTATATATATAGCGCCCAGTAGACTCGCAAGTTTTATGCTTCAGTTATATATATATATATTCATATATATTCATTTGTATTTTTAACATAGCATTTTTTATGATTGGCTTTTGTAGCTATTTTAGAGCCGACCTTAGACATGTGGAGTCTCCGCAGGTGGCCAGTGTTGCACAAGTTGCACACAATTTGCGTGTGGCAAGTGTGGCAAGTGTTGCAAGTTGCAGCACAAAACAAGTGTTGTCTACGGGGCGCTTTTGTATCAACGCTTTTCTCTAGTATTTTTGCATTTTTGCATTTTTGCTTTCAGTTTGAGCTAGTTGAATGCTCTTTATGTTTGTTGTAGTTGTTGTAGTTGTTTTTTGTTTCTTTGTTTCTTGTTGTTGTGGCCTATGCGGCGAATAGAGAGAGAGTCAGATAGACACAGAGAGTGAGTGAGAGAGAAAGAGTGTGTGTGTGTGTGTGTGTGTTTAACAGAAATCTTACAACAGATTTGCTTTTCGTTTATACAAAAATTTGAAATTAATATTAATTATTAAACTAAATATTTGCATAACAATTAAAATAGGACGACTTTTGCTTAATATTTAATATACATTTTCACTTGCATTCTTTCTTCTCAAGGCTTTGCTAACTTGGCCCGTTTCTACTACTGCTGAGGGGGTGATTTTGAGGGGGGATTTGGGGGGTGCTTTAGTGCACTTTTTAAGTGCCTTCATTTTGTTTTAAGTTTTTAGTTTTTAGTTTATAGTTATTCTCTCTTTTCAAGTTGCACGCACATTATCATCATATTTTAAATATATTTACAATCATGTTTCTTTTAAGTTCTTCGTAAATTTTTGATGATTAATTTTGCTTGATTTTTTTTTGTTGGAAAAATTAAAAATTTCAAAATATTTTAATATATTTCTACAACATTTTCTACGTGTGTTTGTGTTTTTAAATTTGTTTTGATTTTTTCTTTAATAAATTGAGAAACATGCACATTTAAGATTTGTTTTTCTTTTAGTTAATAATTTGCTTTCATTTTGATAATTAAATAATTAAATCATAAAAATAGCAGCTTGCTGCTTACATGCATATATATAAATATATATATATATATATCTATAATCAGTGTGTTGTTGTTGTGTTTATCAGTTGTTTTGCATTATGTGAATAATATTTATTGATCTCTGCTGCTGGCTTTCAAGTTCTTTTCTCTATTATAATATTTTTTTATTTTAGCGCTTGCTTCGGATATTCTCTTGCTTGCTTTTTACAATTTACAATGCACAATGCAAATTATCACATATTTTGTTTATTTTTATTTTTTTTTTTAATTTTTTTATTTTGTTTTTATATATTTTCCTCTCATTATCCAATCTCAACTATTTTTTTCCCATGCTCAAATCTTACTTTTTACAGTATTTAAGTATTTTTTTGAGGCCAACTCTTTTCCTTCTCAGCTGAGAATGTTTTTTTTGTTTTTTGTTTTGTGTGTTTGCATTTCTTTGTTTTGTTTTATACTTAATGTGCACAACTTCTAACGAGCGTTAATAACATGAAACAAAAATCAATCAACAAAAAATAAACAATAAAAGTGTGAATGATTTTTCCTTTTGTATATTGAATCTGAATGTTAATTTGCGCAGCAGCAGCACTCTGTTAAAAGAAACTCTCTGCTAAAGCGCTCGTTAACAGTTAGCCAGCTGCAGCCAGACTGTTAACACGCAGTCTATCCATATAATTATGTCTGTCTGTCTGTCTGTCTGTGTGTGGGTGTGTTTGGGTATATATGTGGGTGTATGTGTGTGAAGGTATGTGTTGAACAAATATCACAATCGAGAAATTAACAAAATGGCGGCTGCAGCAGTGCTACCAGACGACGACAGCAAAACAACAGTCGCAGCTAACAGCGCGCAACGTTAACAGCACAACTCACACTCTCTCTCCTTTTCACACACACACACACATGCTCGATCCACTCTGTTCACAATCGATTGAGCTTTTGTAATACTTTCGTTTGGTCTGCTTTTAAGTTAATGTTAAGGTTGCTGCGCTGCTGCTGTTGCTGTTAACGTTACTGCTTACGCTTTTGGCTCTGTCTGTAATTACGACAAAGTTTGATAGTTGACATTCTTCATTATTTCGACATTCCAGTGCCCCGATCAATGGGGGCCACATTGATAAAAATACGATTAAAACAAACTAACTAACAGCTTAGGACATCGGCCCATTTGTGCTGACGGTCGCGGCTGCGACGCCGCTGCTGCCGTTTGCCGCTGGCTGCGCTGCATCCACAACAGAGGCGGTGGCTGCCGCTGCTGCTGCGACTGTTGCGTCGACGCCGCTGCTGCCATTCTCAGAGCTGGCGCCGCCATTGGCGATAACTGTTGTTGCCGTCGCTGTTATTGGCGCTGGCGCCGCCGCTGGACTGGTGGCCGCTGCCGACGCTGGCGTCGCTGCTGCTGTCGGCGCCGCTTGAATCGCTGGCGTTGCTGGCGGCGCTGCGACTGCAGCTGGCTGCTGACTGCCAGCGATCTGCAGCTGCATTTGCAACTGTTGCAGCGTCTCTGGCGTCATGTTAGCCTTGAGTATGTTATTCTCCAGCTCCAGATTGGAGATCTTATCCATTAGCTCGGAGATGCGCTCTTTTAACACTTCCACCTCCTCGCGCACCGCTATCATGAGATGCGATTTGACCAGATCCTGCAAGCACACGAAATGATAAAGATTCATTTAGTTATTTCTTTGATTTCTTAATAGTAATTTGTGTTTGCTTAAAATGTTAACAGCAGACTGCTGATCGCTTATGTTGCATAACAGCGCGCTGCTCTCTTTTACTGCAATGTTAACAGAGCATTAACATGACATGACATGCAGCAGTTATCGATATCAGCTAAATTTGGGCGCAAACTGCTAAAATGTTAAGTGTAAGCTTTAAGCTACTTTTACTTTTAGCCATTTCAGACCAATTCTTTTGTGTGAGAAAATCAATGTATAAATGTACCCTGAACTTCACTGAGGTCACGCATTTGCAATCAATTTCCAATGTTTGCTCACAAAAAGTGTCGCGTGTTTCACTAAAAGTACTAAACAATTGCCCAGATACGGGGAATATATATGTATGTATATATATGTACATATGTTCAAATGTCAATGCCAACAAATGACACGCGTGTTGGCGAGTGTCGTGAAAATTTAATATACCCATTAAAAGATGGGGGAGAGAGGTACAAATAAAAGCAAAACTAGCTAAAGTCGCTGTCGCTGTCTCTGTATATCGCCATCTCGCTCACTCCCTCGCTCGCTCGTTGCATGTTGCAGTACGTTTAGTGGCACGTGCATGCAGCAACTAAGCAGGTGAGTGGCTTATCTTCTTCTTTTCTCGCTTTCTTTGGCGACACATTTCTAATGCTGTTGCTGCATTCAGTTCCGTTTTCATACAGATTGCCAGCGTTTTCTTTTTTTCCTTTTTTCATTATATTCAGTTTCATTTTTTTTTCTTTAAATTAGAAACTCCTTTTTATAATTTTCACCTGATTTTCATTGCAACCAAATGTTGCCCATAAATAATAAATAACTTTAGTTACGTCATTAAATCAGCCGCAATAAAAGCAGCGAAAATTGTTTAAACAAAATTTGATTTTTAGCCACGTTGGCAGAAACGCGCGCGTTTCATGCGCGTTTTTCGTGCGTTTTTCTGAGTCATCAAAGTTGTCATATGATTTATAGCCGGGGGAGCAGGGAAAGGGGAAGGGGAAGGGGACTTTGCTGTCGCCTCGCATGTTCTTGTTAGCTGGGCCAATTGCCAAATGGTCAGAAATTAACAAAAACGCATACTTTCTATAAATATTTGCACGTTTTTCATGCGGCCAATTTTGGGGATTTAAGAAGACGGCGAAAATTCGCTCGATTCATAATATTTTAATGAATTGAAAATAATATATATGTATGTATGAAAACCGGATTTTTCTATTTTTAAACAAATCATTTGACAAATGTGCGCTAAATAAATAACCGAAAAAATTAATAAATAATACTAAACAAATTATACATATGTACATATATGCATGGGAAGCCCAGAGAGCTGAGGAAACTGCGCATAAAAAAAAACAGGTGATAAACAGATAAAGAAATTGTATATCAAAAGCCAAAACTGGTTCGCACTGGTTTGAAAAACAATTAAAACGTGCAAATAATAATATAAGCAGTAATTTAAGTATGCAAAAACTAGATAAACATTTAATTTATGCATACATTATTGCCAAAATAATTTATTGATGTGTTTTGTTTGTGTTTTTTTGTTTGCGGTATAGACAACAAAGCAGAGGTGCAGACAGGTACATTAAGTATTTCTCTTTTCTTTTTCAGAGGTTTCATATTTTAGGAATTTGCAGGTAAGTAAAAAGAATAAAACAATGCTAGAATCGCCAGCAGCAGGAAATGAATGCATTTTCCCACACACACACACACACACACATACACACACACACAATCATACACATGTGTAAGTGAGTTGCGTTGTGAGTTGAAATTTCAAAGTTGGGTCGAGGTTCGTTTTGGGTTCATGCGTGTGTCTCTCTTTATTTTCTGAGGTAGACACAAAACGCCTGTGGTTGTTCTTGTTCTGGTTTTTCTTTCGTTTATTTTTTTACTTTTTTGGCTGCACTTTGCTCAACGAAACTCATCAAAAAACGAAACTCAAATATGGCGACCATAAGGCGTCTGCCTCTTCACTTCTTCACTTGTTCACTGGTTCCATGTGCTCGCTCTTTGTTATATATTTTTTCATTATTTTTTTTGTTGTTGGTAGACTGCGGACAAAGGAATTTTCCTCACACAAAAATGAATAAATAATATAGAAATATGCATAAAAATCAGCGAACAAGCGAACATACAAATTGACAGTTTTCAAATGCGTTTTTGACAGCCTAAAAGGCATATATGTATATATAGACATACATACATACATATGTATATATTATTTTTCGACTTGGCTGTTTGCCTTGACGACAAAACGCGCGCAGCCTCAAAAACAAAAAAAAAAAAATCACACAAAAATCTATGCACTAAAAATCAATAGTAAACTGCAAGGTGAAATTGTTTGGCAGGGGCGGCGGGTTGTGTGCATTTTTCTCAGTGCATATATGCTATATACTATAATACTCTATTATATACATGTATGTATATGGGTTTTTTTCGTCAAGCTGATGATACATACTTTTGCATTTGGCACCATTACATAGCAGGGGCTATCGTAGCCCTTCTGCCAGATCTCGTATAGCCAATTCTCTGGCTGACGGAGTGACATTGTGCCCATCATTTTATTTTCGATTTTATGAAATTCACTTGAGTATTTGGTATTTAGCAATTAAGTTTCTTCTCTTTCGCTCTCTCTCTCTCTCTCTTTCTTTCTTTCACTTGCGTGTATTTGCGTGAGTTTTCAACACTTTTCACTTATATAATATAGCTTTGTTGCAATTTGTATCACAGTTAAAGTGCACTATTCTTCTCTTCTCTTCTTTTTAGTCTGCTTTGTGCTTATATTTGTATTTTTGGTTGTTTTTACGACAAAAGTTCAGCAATAACTGATTTGGCTGCGTAGCTTTTGGTAATTTATGAGACCGGCGCAGAGCTTTTGCATTTGCATTCACAGTCGACACACAAAAAGCTTTTTATTTTTTCCGTTTCGGTTGCTGTTTCTCTGTTGCGTTTACAGTTGTTATTTCTTTAGATTGTTTTTGTGTTTTTGTTCAGTTTGCTTTGCTGAATTAATGTAATTGAACAAAAAGTCTCTTGTTGGCTACTCGCACACAATTATACTTAAAATTGATATATGTAATATTTGAATAATAATTTCTTATTTATTTTGTAGAAGTTTTTCAATTTTGTATTTTGTATTTAGCGTGTGGCGTGTTGCGTGTTGCGAGTTTAACTGGCGACTGAACGTCTGCTTGCAATTAGCGTCCGATTTATATAAAATGGCAGCGGCCGAAAGAGAGTTTGCGAGCGAGCGACAGAGAGAGAGAGAGAGAGCGGTGAGAGCACGAGCATGCCGAGAGAGCGTGCGAGAGAGAGAGAGAGCGTGCTGTGTATCTGGCAGATACTTTTTTTTTGTATTTCGGGAGTGCGCGCCATGTTGCGACAGCTACACAGCTGTGATTGTGTGTGTATGCGTGCGTGTGTGTATCTCATGGATACGGGTGTGTATCTCTATCTATAAGCATTTCGACCAAAAGCTGCTGCTCTCTGTTTGTTTTGACGCGCTACGCCTCAATAATTTACACACTTTTCTTATTTATATTTATTTACAGGCAAAAACCGAAAATGAATAAAAAGAAGCCAAAGTTGAGTAGCTGGCGCCCCAAAATTGGTAAGAATTTTATTAAGAAACCAGCCGGCGTATGCTTATATGTATATGTAAATATTTAGATACATATATAAATGTATCTCAAACATTAACGTTGGCCACTCGGCATTTTGGCATGACAAATTCTTGCTTTTGGTTTTTTGTGTTTTTGTTTTTATGCTGTTTGGCACTTTTTGCGACGCAAAAGCTTTACGACACTTTTTTGTGTGGTGTTTATCATTAAAAAAACAGACAGACAGACAGACAGAAAGACAGAATGCTCAGTGAGCGAATTCCGCTTGGCGTTCTTCTAGATACTTTTGAGCAAACATGCGATGGCTTTTCAGCAAAAAACGTGGTGGCGCTGCTACTGCTGCCTGAGTTGGTGGTGGTGGTGGTGGTGGTGGTGTTAGTGGTGGCTTTCGTGGTGGTGGTGGTGGTGGTTGTGGCTTTCCACCTTTTGCGCATTGCGTTCTATGCTGGAGAGAAGAGAAGAGAACAGAAGCGAAGACTTTCTTCAGAGTTTTATTTTGACCGGGGGGGCCAATTGAAATGACATTTATATAATCGAGTCAATTTGATTCCGCTTTGCTTCGGAATGGACGACAGACAACAAGACAACAAGAAAACAAGAAGCAAAAGCCAAGCCCACAAAATTTCAAGGGCTTGCAAATTTGCAAAACAAATTGTCAACAACAACAAACAAGTAGAGAAACAACAGAAACAGCAACAACAAAAACAGCAGCAACTGTGTTCAAATTCAACACACACATGCAAACATGAGGAACGTATCGATTTCATGCGCATGTCACAGAAGAAGCCCCTCCCTTCTCTCACCCCTTCTCACACACACCCCCGCTCTTCGCACACCAAATAAAGCTCAACAAAACACACACAGATACAGATACCGATACCGATACAGATACCGATGCAAGCACAGCTAAAGATACAGATTCACATATTTTCCCACAGCTCAAAAAGACCGGCAACAATTTCTAAAAAAAAACATCCGCATTAAGTCAGAAAAAAGCATAAACAAAAGAAAATCATAAATGCAAAGCAAACATAACAAAAGCAATTAAAAAAAAACAGAAAAGATGAAAACAAGTAAACCAACAACAATTAAATGCACATTTGTATAAACAAATTGCCCCTAAGTATTTAAATTGTAATACCCGCATCGTATCAATTTGAAGCGTAGAAACCAGAAACCAAAGCCGATTGCTACTACGGCGTAGAATTCATAAAACAGCAGAAAAGTATGAAATAAAAGTTATGTTCTCCATTCTGAATGCATCGCGAATGAAATGAATACTAACAATGTTATTTAGGCTCATCACAGCTGGTATAAATTGGCATTTTATTAATGAAAAACCCTAAGAATGAAACAATTCAATAACCACATAATTCATCAAAATAAAATTGATATAATTTTAGTAGCAAACGCCTGAAAAACATAGTATAGTATGCTCATATTGGCAAGCATCCAATATTCAAGTATGAGTGTATTCACTACTCATTATTCACTACTCATTATTCATTACTTATTATTCATTATTCATGTGATGCGTCGCAATCAACAAAAACAACATTTGAAAAATCGTCGCTGCGTCTGCCAATAAAAATGCAACTAGTTAGAAGATGAGAGGTGAGGGGAAGGAGCGGGTGGAGAGGGATAATGTGTACAGCAATTACATATAAAGTATTACAGTCCCCCAGAGACTCCCCCGCACTGGCGAATAAAATATTTCTAAAGTGATTACAAATAAAAATGATTATTGTAAAAGCGTGTGGAAATTTTATTTATTGTTGACAAAACCAAAACAAAAACGAAAAGCTACAAAGGCGACAGCAACAACAAATTGTTGCAATAAAATACAAGTGCAGAGTGTGGAAAATTACAACAGAAAATTTTGTTGTTTTTATATATTTTGTGTTCCGAGTTTGGCACGCGGTAAACGCGTGAAGCGGCGACTACAAGGGGGGGATAAAACGGAAGAGAGGCAGCAATAGAAGGGAATCTATCTTGGGATCTATAGTGGATGACAGCGGGGCAAGGGGAAGGGGGGTCGTTTTCAGTCGACTGTTGGCCAATTAAAAACATATTCCGGCTCATTCCGATTCCGAATCACATTCGGCGCGTGTGTGGTGTGGCGAGGGGGTGGGAGGGGTTACAAATTAACGGATTGCAGTCTCTGGGCAATGAATGGACTTTGGGCACTGCACAACACTGCTCCGAGACAGTGCTGCACTGACTGACGAGCGATAAGATAATTGAGCAATGCAACTCTCTGCGTATCATCAGGAAACATCGCAAACAGTTACGGTGAAATCTGTTTGAAATACGATTAAGATCGTAAAGGGTAAAGGGGAGAGCGGGGTATGCAAATGCCAGCGTCGACACGAAGTCTCCCAACACAGTTGTAGGTGGGGGTGGGTTTGCCCGGTACAAATGACAGCTGCGAATTACAAACAAGTGCTTGTTTTTCCCAGTGAAACGGATGAGTTACGAATAGGAATAATATGAATAAGTCTTAATTATAGTTGTTTGTAATATTTACTCTATTTTATATATATATTTTAATATATGTTTAGGAAAACAGAGGAAATATTACACAAAACAGAAGTGACAAAGGAATAAAAATGATGTCAAACAATAAGTTTTTGAATGGGTGGCAACTCTATGTGCATAACGGCTGTCACCGCTCTAGTTTATCTCTCAGATACATGCCACCTGTCAGCACCATCTCAAGACATTTTCCCCAAGCATTTCCCCCATGCCCGACAAATGTTGTCTGATGTATTGACAGCTGTGCCATTTTGTCTGTTGAATTTGGTCAACAAAAAATATATTACCGTTAATAGGCAAACTGCAGCCGAATTCGAGATTTCCTGTGGCTGTCGGGAGCAGCCTTGGGAACTTATCAATTTTGAATGGCACCTGGTACCGGACAGCAAACAGCAAACAGCTGCTCAGCGGCTTATCAGCTCCTTGAAATATGTTTCGCATCGAACTTATATATGTATATGTATATGTATATGTATATGTATATGTATATGTATATTTGTTATGTATTTGTTACTTTGTTTTGATTTTGTGCGAGTCTGCTTTATTGGCTGGCTTTCTATGGAACAGTAGCTGCGCTGACGTAGCGCGCGCGCTAAATGCCAATTGAAATTCATTAAAAACAAATCAAAAAACAAACGAACACAAACTGAAGAGCTTACTTAAAAAATCGGTCATTAATTTGAGAAATATCAACAGCAGCATCTGAAAAGTGGATGGGTTTGGTTTTGGTGTCTAGTCTAGCCTCATCTGTTGTCGCTATTTATCAGTTAGCCTGTTTGTCTGCCGGCCCTTATCAGTTGGGGCCAGTTTCACACAACGCACGCGTGATTAGCTCAAAGGCAAATAGAACAGAGACGGAGACGGAGACGGACCCGGAGAGGCAACCTACGGCAACCCAGGTCCGTTCCAGCCTATAATCAACAACTATTAGCACATTTGTTTACCTCAACACAAAAATAAATCTACCTAACTCAAAGATAAACGTACAAAACAGGTAACAAAAAAAAAAAACAAAACAAAAATACTACCTACACAGAAAGACAAGATAGGCAATGATTTCTATACTCTATTCGGCAAGCAAAAAAAGAGTATATTATATATTTAAACTTTAAATTTGAAACATTAAATTTCAATATCGTAATAAGTGAAATAAATATCGAAAACAATTCTTTACTGTAATTAACAGTTGAAAACTTTATTTCACAGTTAAATTGTTACCAGAGTATTTTTCCGTCGAACGCTGCGTTCTTACTAGCCATTGTTTTTACATTCTATAGCTAAATTTCTATATATAGGTACAAAAATATATATATATATTTTTCACTGTCTGGAATTGTTTCTCAAATTGCTAAACTCAAGTTGTTATATGCTTCAAATGTGCTAATTTGTGTGTTTATCACAGATAGACAGAAAGCAGTTACCTGAGTTTTGCATTTGTTTTTCTGGCATAATATTTGGCCATTGCAAATAGAGCTACCAATTGCTACAGATGCGTATTTGCTTAGAGATTAGCATGGCTTAAGTATGATTCGTATTCTGGATGTTGTCTTTGCAAATAGATCAATGACAACAACAACAACAACAATAATAACAATTCAGCAGCAGCTGGATTTTGGCTTATCTATAAAAAGTCTTCTTCTTCTATAGTATAGTACTTATAATATTTGCTGCTGGGCGGGCACACGTGTATGACAAGTTCAAACAAATCATTAGGTTTTTGCACAGACAGCCGCCTTATCAAACAACAACTAGACAAGGCACACATTGCACAGCTATCTGGCATAGTCAATTGTATCTTGTGGATGCATCGGGCAATCAAAGGAAATACCAATAAAAATGCTAAACGAGCTCAATAGCAGCCAGTTTGGTTCAAACAGCAAATATTGAAGACAAACTGACAAAGCAATCGGGGAAAACGTTAAAAACTTTATAGCTATATATTGATAGAAATGAATGATCTATCAACGGTAGAATCTAATATGATACGTACTTAAAATTGAGTCGGGTACTTATATCTGCCCTTGATCAAATCTCTACGCATTGAATGTGTTCTAATATTTCTAAAAAATATTATTTTACCATGTGTCAATTAGTGATCATTGAGTGCAATTTGATTAATTGGTGTACACATGTTTATTTAGCTAGAAGCAAAGTGCCTAATTAGTTTCTACGAAACTGCGAGTTTTCTTTGAAATTGTGCAATTAAAATGCATGTCGTATACAAATAAATATACATATATATATATATATATATATATATATATATAATAAATATAAACTGCCACCCACCCAACCAGCGGAATATCAACGCAAATGTGACGCATAAAAAGAAAAACTTTTGCTTTCGCATTTTGCGGCTGTTAAAAGCGTGCCAAGAGAGAAGGAAAAATCAGCCTGAAATGAAAATTGCTTTTTAAAACTATTTTGGTCGGCTATAATATAAATATTAGACAGCTCAACATGTGGTGTTTAGTATATGTATATAGTAGATAAAGATAAAGATATTCGCCAAGCACATTGACAGTTCTAAATTAGGTTGATCCGCAAACGAAATAAGAAACATTACTCATCCATCCATCATTATTTTGGGCGGCATATTTGAAAGGAAAATTGAGAACTGAACATGACACGCTCTTTGGTGTAAGACCTTAACCCAAAACTTGTCAAAAATCAGCAAAAAATCAACAAAAATCAACAACAACTAATTGTGCGACAGTCGAGAAATGGTTACAAGGATTATTTGCGAGCAAAAGAAAAGAAGAAGAAATCGAATGCAATCATAAAGCATACAACAAATAATACAATATAAACATTTGCATTTGCTTGAGATTAGTTCTTCAGCGTTTTTATTTATTTGCTAAAATGCGAAATTCAGGTCAATGAGAAAAGTTTATTCAACTTATTTATCAAAAATTAAAAAGGATGCGCAGTAAATGCGAAATTTTTGAGAAACGTGTAGGCAATTAAGGCAAGGGGAAACAACTAGCGTGGCGGGGGGTGTGCAGAAGATAAAATACTCTTTTTAGATACATTTTATGTGGTGCTATTTTTAGGATTTTTATGTTATTTGTGGCCTCGCTGTGAAAGAGTAGATCGGCAAGATGGACAACAACACAAATGGCGTCATTAATTTGTCCACGTTTCGGGCCACACTTGAACACTTGAACAAGTTAATTGCCACACGTGGCGCGTCGTGGTGTCGCCTACAACAGAATTGGTTTGCCATCTTGACAGCTAATTTGCGCATTCAAATGCAATTAGCGCAGTCTCTCACGTCTGGCCTAGAGTTTAGAGTCTGGAGTCTACCTGGCCAAATCCTGGCTAATCCGCATCGTAAAACGGTTTATGTGTGTCTGTGGACAACATTTGTTGCAACTACCACTGCAACTACCACTGCAACGTCTACAGCGACTTCTGGCGGTTGTCTTAATTGCATTTATAACATTTTTTATTTCTATTTATTTGTTTGGTGCGTTTCAATTTGCTTGGGAGCGACTGCAGTTGGCGATTGCCTCATATAAACAGGCCAACAGATAGTTTTATAGTCTGACTTTATATAGTCTGTAATTTTATGAGGTGTCTGCATGAAGTTAAAACGGCATGAATTGAATTGGGAAAATGCAATCGTGCTTTTGCAAGTGTATGTTATATACAAAATATTTCGTTGAAACTAACTATATACAGTTTGTCAAACAATTGCTTGCAAAAAGTAAAATCATATTCAATTTCATATTAAATGTAACATTCCATCATTATATAATATATTTTTGGTATATCTTATGATATTCTGCCGAAACTGGGTAGGTAATGATATCTTGTATTTATTGTAGCAATGACAGTTTGAGATAACTTTATATGTACAATATTTCTAAGTAATAAGCGTACATTGTATTTCAGTTTCCGAAGAACTTGAACTTGAGAAGAAGAAGAAACTTAAAGCTAAAGATTGCACTCAATTTTAACGGCATATACAAATCTGTTTGGGTTTAAAATAAGGTATGAGCTCATGATCATTTTTACGATTAGGATTTCCGATTATTTTGGCTTGTAATATCCACAACAGTTAGACGAAAACAAAACGAGCTATGCCCCAATATGGCTAATCATATTACAGCACAGTCCAATTTAATGACTGACTCTCTCTCTCTCCCTCTACACACACTCTTTCCACACTTCACTTTGACTATTCATATCAGAAATAGTTGGTAAACAAATGAGCGGCCCAAAGAGGAATGGAGAAAAGAGAGAAATACACACACAGAACACGCGGCAGAACACGCAGAAAATTAATGAAATTTTGAACAGAGGCTCAACAAAATAAAATACAAAAAGCAAAACAAAAAAAAAAGAAGGCAAAACTGAATTATTTTATCATGAATTATTCAAGGCCGATCATTAAAGGCAGGGGGCCCCAAACGAAGTCCAAACCAAAACACAATAACAGAGCACTATTCCTAAGTATATGATATTGTTTTTGTTTTTATTTCTTAGACCCTATGCTGTAGAGGAAAGTTCTGTGTATTTGTATAACATACATATATCATGTTCTTTGTTCCTGCTGTTCGCACATTTAATGCGAAATATTTTAATTATTTTGTTTTTCTACATATTCTCTCATATGTTGTTATACTTTTTTTTTTGTGGTCTTTCGCTTGGCTATTTTTAGCATTCGCCAAAAGTTTGTTCAGTTTTATCCCCTCTTGCCGCGCCCCTTTATTGGTCAAATAGTTTCGTTGCCATTGATCAATTTATTTCTTCTTCTTTGCAATATTACTATTTCTTTCTGTTTATTGACATTCATTGAGTGCTGTGGAAAAATTTCAATTCGCTGTAGACATCCACAGCTGGGCCTCTAATAAACTAATTGACTTACGTTCCCGCAGAGCAAATACATTTTGTTCTTGTTTTTTCATTTACCAAAGTTTTTTTTTTTTTTTTTTTTTGTATTATGTTTTTCATGTGTGTTGCTTACCTGTAAAGAGAAGAGAGGGAAGACATGTCAAAAATAAATAAACAAAAAATACAATTTAAATATTTTTCTTGCAAAAAGACATCAAAATGTCAACAGCTGATGATAAAGTGGCCTAAACAAAAATATCATAAAATATATACAAGTATGTATACATAAATATATTTTTCTGATTTTTCAGTTCATTAATTTTTTCTCTTTATACTAATCATAAAGTGGCCCATCAAGCAAATTGAACGTGGCAAAAATGTATTTAATTTTTCAGTCTTCATTTTTTCTTAGCTAACTATTAAATGCGGAAGCAAATGCATGAACAAAACGTTGCGTTGTTCGATTTATAGCGGCTCTATATAGATACACACACACATGCACACACACACACATGCACGCTCACACCTCGTTCATTTGTGATATATTTATTGTTGTTTTGCTTTGCTAGACATCAAGCGGGCCACAAAGAAAAACTTTCCACTGTCGCATGGCGTAGAATAGTATCTCGCCGTCTGGGCCCCAATTTTCCAAATGTTCAATTGGCACCAATATGCCAGATTTATAAAACATAAAGGCCTAAAACAACAGCAAAAACTGGCACGTGAAAATACAAACAGCAGATCGTAAAAAACAAAAAATAAATAAAAAAAATAAAAATTAATCATTGTATTGCAAAATCATCTAATTTTAAACGTTGCTCAGAGATTGATTCGATTCGATTCGATGGCATCGGAGATACGATATGCAAAAAAGGCAGCGGCATAAAACGCGTTTTGTGATGGTGTTTGCGATCATGGCCAAATAAAACGTAAATATGGCCCGTAACGTTAGTGACGAGGTTACTCAGGTAGGTAGGTGTGTCGCCGGAGTCGCGAGAGTCGCCGTCTCGGCCAAAAGTCGCCAGACACATGCCACGCACACGCAGCAAGCGAACTCGCAACTCACAGCTCACAGCTCACGACTCTCAACTGGGAACTTGTTCAACTGGTTCACAACTCAATACTAATAAAGTTGACTCGATGAACGCATTTCAATTCGATGTTGACTCGAACAAAACGCACTTGAATAAGACGATTATTATACATATATGTATATAGAGGGATTATAATGTCTGGCATAAATGCTCTATAGAGAATGGGTATTAAGTGGAGTCTATCAGTAATGAGTGCTCGTCAAGGCAATGTCTAATAATATATTTATAAATGCTAAAGAGAAAAATTGTATTGAAAAGATTTCCTTATGTTGTTTAACTAATTTCAATTATTCAAATACCAGTAGATGAAATAGACCTATAGAGCAAGACCAAGACCTATATCAACTATTTTCAACATATACTGAAAATATATATATATTTGTTATGCCTTTGACAACAAACATAAATTGTTGGCTATTTTCAATAATAAATCATTTTTTATTTTGCAATTTATTGTTGAATTATTTTTAGCAATTTGTTTTGAGCTTATATATTTTGCCCGTTTCGCTTATGCGGCGAATGCCAAAAAGTTAATTAGGTCAGCAACTGTTTTTGTCAGTTCTCAATATTTTGTATATATTGTTTTTTATTTTTTTAAACAACGAAATTGGTTGTTGCGCGCTTGGCAACCAGCAAAATGTTTAACAATAAGAGATGACAACAAAACAAGTCGAGAGTACTCGACTCGGAGTTATGCTGTACTTATGAAGGTCAGAAGTCATATATTTAACTTCTATGTTTCTTCTTTGATCATTACGAAACTTTGAGCACCATGGGATGATCATCGATAATATACGGTCAGAAAAAATCAAGGCCTTAACTTTTTAAATGTAGCTGTTATTTAATAAAATATGATTTTCGGGTGCATAGAATGCTTTCAAAAAATACGAAAAAGTTACAACTGCTCAACTATCCTATACCCATTTTTCGACCATTGTGAATGACAACAGGGTATAACAAATACATTTTTGGCCAAGTGTGGAAAAGCTTTGGTTGTAAATTCATTGTTGCTGCGCTTGCTGCTTATTGTTGTGTATGTTTTGGGGGTATATCAAGTGCAGGTTGACAGTTTGTCAGTTGATTGACATTTCTAGTTGTTGTTAAGTGGCACAGGCGTGTGTTGTACCGTGTTGTGAGTAGTGTAAAAGTGGATTGTTGTGATTGAAACGCAACATGCAGAGAAATTTGTCAACTTTGAGGTTTAACAACTGTTAGCCACGCCCACTCCACTTGACATTTACGCCCATATTTGCTGAGAAAGCTAAAATCTTGATTAGAAGCAGGCCTAGGCAAGGTTTATGCACCTCAGTAGTTTATCTTAGTAATAGGCTCAAGTTTGTGCTAAATTCAAGTTGAAAACACTTTAAAAGGTCATTTGGATCATTATTCAGTTGAGAAATGTGAATTAAACAGCGATTATGTATTTATCTACTCAATTACTTCCTGATTGCTCGTTCGTTTAGAACTCGAAATGAAAAGCAATTTAAGCATTACGGAAGATATCATCCGACAAAGTTCATTCTCGCTATATAGCGCAAAGGTCATTATGTCAATATATCAACATTAATACACGGTTAGCTCAGCTCAGCTCAGCTCAGTTCAGTTCAGAGGTGAACATCATTTCAGGCTGCTGCTTCTTCACGCTATGCAAATGCGACAGGGTCACATTAATCATTGTGAGTAGGCAACATTTTTGTTGCTCTTGTTGTTCTCTGGCTATGTAAGGTGTAGATATTATGATATATTGAGCAGTCGCAAAATCAGACTAAAAATATATTTTCTTAGGAATGTGTTTGTTTCTAAAGTATGCAGTATGCAGCAGTCGACAATATTAACTAAATGAAGAGGACATGTTCCTCATTATGTTATTGTAAGCGGGGAATTGATTTTTTTAGATTTCTCGAAAATGTAATTAAAAATTACTAATTTTTTTTAACATTTTGTTGCCTTTAAGCCCCCATAACTTTGATAAAACTGAACCGATTGTCAAGTTCGTTCGCATTTTTCTCAGGGTAAGTCTTTTAACTTAATCGCCAAATTTGTTTTATCATCAAAAACCTTAAACTTTCTTCTATATATCTAATCAAGTTTTAATATAGCAAAATTTATAGTTATAAATATTTGTAATAATTTGAATGTAGAGTATTCCCAGTTCTAGATGTTGGCAGCCACTTGGAGTTGCCTGTTTAACATTAATTTGTATGCAGGCGCCATTTCGGCACGGTGAAAATTCATTCACATGCGCCAAATGTGTGATTGTTATGATGTTTAATTTGCATAAATCTGTTGATTGTGTACGCCAAAAACAAACAATAATAATAATAATAATAATAATCAGAAGGCATAAATTATAATGATTATGCATTGAGTATATTTGAAAGTCAAACTGTGTATCTGTTGGCTTATAGCCGGTTTTTGTTTACGCCTAAATGTTGCTGCTCTTTATTTAATTTAGGCAAATAATTTGCTGAAATGTGCGCCAAAAATTGGCACAAATTGTTTTGCGGGTTGAAAGAATAAATCACATTTGATTTATTTATTGCGTCTAGTTCCGCGTGCTTCAAGATTTGGTCAGCAGGAAGCTGACTAATACAGACATGAAAGAGCAACTGCCTTGTTCTGTCCAATTCATTTAGTAGTTGGCATAAAAAGGCCAGAGCGGCTGAGCAGCATACATGTCTTATATAAGTGAAAAAGATTACAAAGATAAGCGGCAACAATAGAAAACCAAATAGCAAACACTTGATAACTGCACGCGCCACGCCCCCAAGGGCTTTGAGTGTTGATAAACGAGTGTTAGATAAGCTAAACAAACTGTAGCATAGGCCTGCAGATACACATATAGCTACAAATGTGTGGCTCCAAAGCAAAGAGGCGTTTTCGCCAGTCAAGGACGTTCATCTTTTTGTGGCCAGTGTTGCACACAGCGCACTTTTGCCCATACGACCACAGTTACATTTGCTACTGCAGGGCGACTTTGACTAGCCGAGGACATTGCCGAGGGTCGCACACAGCGCACTTTTGCTCATACGACCACAGATACATTTGCTACTGCAGGGCGACTTTGACTAGCCGAGGACATTGCCGAGTGTCGCACACAGCGCACTTTTGCCCATACGACCACAGTTACATTTGCTACTGCAGGGCGACTTTGACTAGTCGAGGACATTGCCGAGTGTCGCACGCAGCGCACTTTTGCCCATACGACCGCAGCATGATTGATTGCGCCTAGCAACAAATAACGAGTGTCGATCAATTTGAATGCGTGTGAGTGCATTTGACAAGCCCAAACTGTGAACAGCGAGCGATAAAACTGACCCACTTAAAAGTGGCGCTCGCTGACTGCAACTAGAGGCTATCGACAGACGTTGCAATGTCTCTAGGCCAGTAAGTATTTAAATATACAAAGTATACAAGTATGACTGGTGTCCAACATGTTTTACGAGTGTGTGAGTGTCTGAGTGTGAATGTGGGTGTGTATATGTGTGGGCTGCATTTTGGCAGACAAAGGCATAAGTTGACCTTGAATGTGAAATGAAAATTCTAGAGAAAACGAAACAGCTAACTTGAGAATTCGCGTGTTGCTTTACACATATACCCTGTAGCCAATAAGAATGTGTAAAAGGATATACATAATACATTTTAAATGCATGTAACATTAGTAGGTATGCAATTCTTAACTCATATGTATATATTCTTGGTATTAAGTTAACTTGACAATTATTCATTGTATTACATATTAGATGTGTGTTTAGCTAAACTCAAAGAGGATATCTCCTAGTCCATCATATTTGGCACTAAATGTTCTTAGTTTCCTTTGATTCTTGGCAAGTGCGCAGACAAAAACATTTATTGGCATGTCGTCACCTTCTACACTTGCCACAATTTGCCACTATTTGGTCATGCAGCTAATAGCTAATTGCAACAAAACATTTCACCGTACTTCGAGGCTCGCTTTTTCTGGGAATTCGTTGCATGTCTGAGTCACCGTTGTTGTTGTTGTTGGGCCGACACAGGTGAGCTCATCAGGCTGAAGTTGTTATGAAATCGTAAGCCACTTTTTTCCCCCACTTGACTTTTGGCTTACATTTCACACGAATTGAAAGTCGGCGACCTCCAAAAACAACATCTACAAACAATTTGCAGCAGCATCAAATGTCTTATTTCTTTAGAACTTATGCCATATAGCGATCTCTTCCCCTCAGAAAAAAAAGTGGCTTATATAATTGCTGTAAGCAGCATCTGCAACACAACGTTGCACTTTACGTCTGTAGTGACGCAATCTGATGCTGAGTCTGTAGCCAATGACGTCAGCAGCTAGTCACAAAGTCTGCCGCTCTTTAATTGTTTCTAGATATACGTTGAATTAGAGATCGTAGCGTGTGTTTTTAATGCAACTGTGTGAGATCAATTATAGAATGGGGAATTTTTACAAATTTGTACTATAGAGAGACTACTTTTTTAGAACTTTGAATGATTCCTCCATTTGTTTATGTAGTATACGAGTGGGAGAGCGAGAGGGAGAATTGAAAACTACCTCGATTCTGCTTTGTATGCTATCCTTAAACGTTGACTGCTGACTTTTAAGCTTTGCTTGTATTACAGGTAATATTGTTTTCTCTTTCGTGGCCATCTCTAATTATCCGTTTTCAATATGCTTGCTACTAGTTTATACACATTTGCCAGATCTAACGATAAACACGCAGAACGCTCGTGCCGCAACTAATTAGTGCTATTCGACTACAGTCTAGTCACAAACTGGACCGTAGTTGAGCGGGGCTGGCGTCTGACGTCAACCGGTTCAAAGTGCAATTAGAGCAGATAGATAGATAGATAGATAGATAGATAGATAGATCAAAAGCATTAGATACAGATAGATAAATGGATTGCTAGTTACACGAGGCACAAACGCGTGCTCAACAAAGAACCGAAGAACCGAAGAACAGAAGAGAACAAAGCAGATTTGTTCAGACAGCAACAACTGTTTGGAGTTTCCATCGTGTCTGGGAAACTACATACTTGTGTTTAATTTGCCAGATGTTATGGCAAACGCAGTATTTCAGTCAGTCAGTGTGTCTGTCTGTCTGTCTGTCTGTCTGTTATGTAAGCTATATTATCTATTATGAAAAGCATAAAAACATTTAGCAATAATACTTTTTACTGTTCTACAATTCTTGTTTTTCACTTTCAAACTTCAATAATAGCACTTGCACAAACACATTGTGGCTGAAAGAGAGTGGTAAAAACCCAGCAATCGACCTGGCCAACGTGTTTTTTATCTTATCTGCTTATTTCTTATTATGCTGCTCTGTTTGAGTGTGTGTGTGTGTGTGTGTGTGTATTGTTTTTTATGGCTTTCGTATTCACGTCTTGTTTTTCACTCGAGTTGAAATTAATACCAGCATACTGGCCGCCCTATAGCCCCGCCTAGCCAGTCAAAATAGGCTTAAGAGCGTTGAAAAATTAACACCATAAATGTCATTAAGTCATTAAGTTGCATTATCGTTCGGCTCGTACTCTTTCTTATCTTGTTGTTTTCAACTTGTTTCCTTATGTATTAAACATGTTTTCTGACTTTGTTTTGTTCCTGTCAAGTATTGAGGAAAATTGTTAATTACCATTGGCCTGGTGTCTGAATCAAGACAAATTGATAAGGTTTCAAAGTTTAGTACCTTCAAATTAGTAGGGTAATCTAAAACAGATTCTGGGGTAGTTCATTTTCCTGTCTAAAATAATGCCTGTTTGAACTTAAACTCTCATAACTTTGCCAAAACTGAACCGATTTTCGAACCACAAGCCATTTTGGACATGGTTTGAAATTTATAATAATTCTACATTTCAATTTGACATTCAATTTTTTTCCAAATTTTTTGTACCAAAATCATGTCAAGAATTGTGGTACGTGAATTATGAAGTACCTAATTTTTTTAGTATTTTAAGTCATAGTGCTTTTTCTTAAACTATTTGGGAATTTTACCGAATGAAAAAGTGCAACAGCGTATATTCTAAGTTCTAAGTACTATTTTTTAAAGTTTTTCTTTGATTTCCCAATGCTCAGTTAAGGCCTTATCAAGGTTCGAAACAATCGTTCGATTTCTTGTGTGTATTTCAAATGCTCTAAGTAGTGGCGATAAGCCGTGTTGTTAAATCAATTATTAAATATTGGTATAACCTAAAAACCTTATCAGGTATGTGTAGAAATGTAGAAATGCAAGAACAAATCATATTTAATCATTAAATTGCCAGTCAAATGGCGCCTAGACTTTGTTTTGTTTTGATTGAAATGTGTTTTTATTTCTTGGCGAGATTAAATATGTTTATTCTGAGCACTTACGCGCAATGGACACCGAGATTAGCATAAGAAATTGGAACGTGTGAGTGGGGGCTGTTGGGCACTCACTGTATGTACATAAGTATATAGAAGTTATCGTGATAGTCGTACTTGAGTTAGTTCTATTCAAAGTTCTTATTGTCTGTGAACTGCCCGACGGTTCTTATCGCCACTACTGATATTTCTATATAAATATGTATATATATATATATTATGTATATACGCCTCTAATAATGCTAGCCATGAGTCGTGTGCCTTTCAAAATTGTTTGCCAAAATGAAGAAGAAAACAAAATAAAAGCAAATAAAACAGCGATTTTAGATGCGCAAAAAAAAGTGACGTCATTATCAGCTTTACATTTTGATTGATAAGCATACAAAATTTAAACAAAAAATAAGTATATACATACAATAAATATATGAATAAAGAAAGCATTGTTTAAGGAAGCCAACGACAGACTTCCGCCCACATGAAGGGCGTGTGTTTGTTTTTCTGTTTATTAATTAATTTTGTTTTGTTCGTTAATTTGTTAAACAGGAAAAGTGTCATATTTTCTGGACTGCTGTAAATAAATTGCGGAATATTGTTAATAAACGCGAATTTGTTTGTAGATAACAAATGGGTTTAAAATATTTATGAAGAACATAAAAAGCAGACACTTCACATTACTCATGAAATTCTTTCGTAAATTCCTTTGATTGCAATATATCCTGATATAAAATTCTTAAGATAGCAAATGCAGCAATTTCTAAAATTACATACTAATGATAGCTTTATAATATATATGTGGATTATATATACAATTTTAAGGGTCGGGAACAAGTATCTTATCGCTTGCTTAAATTTCCGATTCTACTACATATTATAGATTATATTATACGACTTTATAATCTAATCAGACCACCTTATCAGCAGCTTATCAAATTTCTTTAGCTAACTTTTCGCCCTTTTATGTGAACATTTAATCAGCAAATCTACTATGATAAACTGACAAATGTTTTTACTATTATTTTTATTGTTATCTAAGCAATTGAAGCTAGCAAATATCTCATTAGACGTAAACCTTTTTTGCACTTGTCTGATCACTTAATGTGTCATTTCTATTTTTAGAGTTTCAAATCACACACACACCCATCAAAAATATTATTGTAGCTCCACTCTTAACTCCCAGCATAAAAAAAGAAAGAAAAAAATAAGTCATAATTCGATGACTTTCACTTTCAAATTGTGCGCATTGATCGAATATGTATAATTATAATTATTATATCAAAAATTGTTTTCGCCATATCATGGGCACAACAAAATGTACTTGAACCGATTATAGTGTATGTGTGTGTGTACTTTATTATGATTATTATTATTATTATTATTTTGAATTTTTTGCTTTGCGCTGCCGACTGGCAAACAATTTATGGCATTTTCAAGTGCTGCCGGCGCGATAAGCAGCACACACACACATATAACTACACACACACACACACACACACGCAGAGAGCAAATGTCTGCCATTTTGTAAACAACAGCCCCCAACTGATAAGCAAAATGGGCGCACATAAAATGTCGTAAAACACAGCACGAATAAAATGATTTTAATTTTATATTTGTTTTTCAGTTTTTAGCAAGGTCAAAAGCAATCGCTACAGCGAGAAGAAGAAGCAGCAGCACAGCACGCATAAATCCTGTTGCGCACAAAGACAGGCGAGAGAAAAGTGAAAAAGCGGAAAATTACTTTCACATGCGAGAAGAAAGTTCTCAGACAAAATAAATAGTAGAAAGGCTAGCGCACAGAATTCAGCTCTGGCTTCGTATTTCTTCTTTGGATGATTTTTGGCCTGAAGAAAGTGCAGACAGCAGGCAATTGAATTGACCCAATTGACCAACAATGGACAACGTCATCGTTTTCTTCTTCTTCTTCTGCTACTTCTGCTTCTTTATCTTGTTGCTGCGGCAGCGTTATAGATTTGATTTCAAAAGGAAAAGTTGATTGACTTTAACGAGGCGCAGCAAGTGCAACCAGCTGAAACTGCATGCAACAAGTAGAACCAATATGTGTCAAATCGGATTGGATCGGACCAAACCCAGGCAGATCCGTCATCCGTCATAACACAAGCTTAACAACTGGCAGACTGGCAGACTGGCAGACTGTCAGTTACCATTCATATTCACTTTTCTTTACGTCTACTATTAATTAACTCACTTTACTTACTTCTTCTTGATTTTTCAGCTGATTTATGACTTTCACAAAATACCAAGATTAAGAAATAGTTCGAGTACTTGATATTTTAGAGCAGCTGCCATTATGAATGAATGTTGTCTTTATGGCATGTGTGAAGCATTGATTGACTAATTTAGATATGATTAAAAGTTGCAAAAATGATTAAAAAATATAACTTGCCGATATTACAGAAAACAGAAACTGTATAAATAGATCCAAGAGGATAACGGATTCAGGCTCACAAATCAAACTGTGCTATAATCTATGACATAAAGGATTCCCTTGTGCACTATTATGAGCGCAATAATAATCTACTTATATAATCTTTTCAATTTGATAGAATTCAATGCCCAACGGTATACGGAGTGAGTCTCTTGCATAAGTGCTTTGTGAGTGTCGTCAAGGTTTCAGCTATGATTAAATGTTTTCTCAATGTAAGAGCGATCCATTCTGTCAGTCCAAGAATAGCAACAGCAAAACAAACAAGGCTATATATACAGCACAGTGGGTGCAAAAAATGAAAAATTAAAAATAGCCGGGGAGTTCAGCTCAATCAAAAGCCACCCACGAGTTCAGCTGCCACGCAGTTCAATTGAAGGCGACGCTTGGTGGCAACAATTGATGTGGATCATGTGGATGATGTTGCGCGGGGGGATTTGAACTCACTTTGCGAATCATAAGAAGAGATGGAAAAATGGAAATATGGAAAAAAATAATCATACACAATTGTCAGCTTGAAGCTCTGCTCTCTCAGCTGCTGCTGCTCTTTTAATTGAGTCTAAAAATAGCCGCGTACTTGATACATTGATATTGTACACATCGAATTCAATTGAACTAAACTTGCAGACAATGAGAATCGCAGAGAGAGAGGGGGGGGGGGGGGGGGCGTCACTTGTTGAAAGGGGTCTTTGGCCAAAAGCTCAAGTGTTGAGCAGTGTCTCAATTGCTTATCTGAAGTGAATGAGTCGCCAATAAGTGGACGAACTAAAGATTTTAGATCGGGATTTTAGTTAATCTGATCTTGTTTTTTAGGCTGTACCAACATATTGAACATTTTTCAATGCCAAAATTAAGCGACAACAAATTTGATAAGCATAGGATAACCTCACACAATATAAAGATTATTTGTGTGCTTATCATCAGGGGCGAGAAGACATCCGACTTATAGACGTTCAATATTGATTTATAATTGAATTAAAGACAAGGATTTATGATCTATTTATAGCTCGATTTATGACGACAGAATTCAACTTACCATTGCCTGTTCGATTTTGTTGTCAATCGCAACTGCACTTGTTCCAGATGCACTGTAAGAAATTAAGGGTAGGTTTCATTATAATATAGTTTAAGAGTTGGGGTTAACAGTTAGATTTCATTTCAAATAAATGTGTATATTAAATTTGTAGTTTTTTCAATTTATAATATTTGTAATGCTTTTAATTCCCTCATCTATCTACAAATCAACGCCATCAATTAAAAACACATCACGCGATTTGGGATGCGGTTATTTTTAAAGCAGCTCTATCCGCAGGGTAAATAAAAATGCGGTTTATTTTATTTGACCTTGTGTGGATTGAGGTCAATAAAATATAATAAAACTTCCTACATGCAAAAAATACTTTTGGCACAGTCGGAAAAATAAAAGAGCCCCCATTTAAGCGCAATGTCAAATGCGCAATTAAATTGTCAGTTTTTCGCATAAAAAAAAGAGTAAAACAAAAAATTTCCGAAAATTGGAAAGATATAACGATATAAAAGAGTCGCCCCATCAAAGTGGCGCAACATGCATAAAACTAACGAGTCTCGATAATTTGCTTGGCTCATTAAAATGATTGAATGGTCATTCTCCCCCTGCCCCCCCCCCCCTACCACTCCACCAAATCCCCGCTGCAACGGTCTGTCAATTCCGATTTCAAATTGTTTAACATGTCAGTGGAGCAGCTGGAAATAAATACGGCATACGTACGTAGATATTTCCTTAATTATGGAGGGACCAAACAAATTGCATATTAAAGCATATTATTTGAAACGCTTTCAATTATGCAACACTGGCAAAAACTAGAAAAAGAGAAACAACCAACTCAGCAATTGATTTCGATTACATAAAAACAAAAAACGTTGATCACATCAAAAAAGCACTTAAAGTTCGATTTATAGAGATTGGGTTATAAAAAAACCCCTGTTATAATCAAGCATTTTAGGCACTGCAAAAAAAACAGTCGACAAACTCAATTCTCGGTTGATAGCGAAACCCAAACTCGCCCAGATTTGGCTCACCTTGAGCAAATGTTTCGGGCTGAAAAAGCGAATAACTGGTTTTTCTCAAGTCAAATACACACACACACACACACACACACAGAAAATACCTTTCAAGGACTTTTGACAATTGCCACAGCGATAATAATAATATATTCTTGATTAAAGCGCGGCGTCCTGTCCGACTGTGATTAGCATTTTAAGAATGAGTACATTGAACCAACAGGCGTGTTTTATGGTTTAAAGATCATGGTCAATTGTGAATAGTGAATAGTAAATTCTACGCTTCTTAATCAATTGATAATATTTACGAGCTCACACACACATATACATATACAAAGTATAAGCTAACGGGAGCGGTCGCAATGTTTTATGTGTTAAGGAGGCACGCAATCCTCAATTATAGAAATGGCAATATACTTAATGTGTCATCATAAAGATGGCTTCAATTGATATTGGCCCAGAAAAATGGCAATGGGTGATGAGTCAATCATGAAATGGGAAATTTATATTTCGCATAGCAACTTTGCAACTATGTAACTATTTTGGGAAGTCAAAGGTAACCACATTCCACACATTGCTGATAGTAACTGGGACAATGAGTCAATAAAGCACCTTTTCATGAATGGGTTGTTGTGGGAATACCAAAAAATGATTTAAGTTAAAAAAAAAAAAATTAAGTATACGTACAGTTTATAAATAAATTATTGTATATATTCATTTACTCATCATTTAATATTTTATAGCTCCAGCGACATTATTCACTTGAGTTTTTATTTATGTTGAACATTTACTGAATTTATGTTACACATATCTTAATTTTAGATATTTACTACCATTTGGTAGCGTTTTTCGCGTGATGAAAATTCGCAAATCACAAAGGCTTTAACTTTAAAAATAACTTAATTATTTCATTTATGACTGTAAAGTGAGCGATTAAAAAAAAAACACAATAAAATTTGCACTTTTATGATTATTATTGCTGTTGTTGTTGTTGTTGTTGCTGAACTTATATGGATGGATTTGCGTGGCTTGCAAAATAATTAAAGTCGAGCGACAATAAAAAATGCGGCTTGTCTGAAAAGAATGACAGAATGATATTTTGCATATTTCTTTCTGCCTTTAGTTTTTATGGGTTACCCCGGAGCTGTTCCAGTCTGAGACGAATCAGTTCCCCGACACCACAAGGACGTCATACGAAAGTTTCTTAACCGCCGGCAATGTCGTCCTTGTAGGACGCAGCGGATGCAAGCGGACGTCTCTCGCCTCACAATCACCCATATAGCCCCGAAAAGTAAGAAGAAAAATGAAAAGTAAAAGTCACAGCCGCCTGGACGACCCCACGTTGAGTGCAATGACTCATAGCGTGACTTTTGTTCTCTTTCTTGCAGTTAATGCCAATAAAATAAATATATAAATATATATAAATGTGCATATGTATGTATGTATGTACTGCCAATGTCATTGCGGACAACGGTCAATGGCTTTGCAAAGCGCATTTGATAAAAACGAAAAACAACGATACGAAATGAAACGAAACATTGCTCAATAACTAAAACAAATATACATTTACATTTTACTCTCTCTCTGTCACAATGAATGAACAAAATACAAAAGCTTCACAGAACTGTTTATAACAAAATGTTATAAGCAATTAGGCTTTTTTGTCGAGTTATAAATGCGTTAAGTTAGCATTAGTTTCGATTTTATTATAGTTCTCTAAAGTTCAATTATTATTTAAAGTCTTATATTTCTATAAATTATAGATTCGGTTGCGAAACTCGTTTAACCCTACATTCTCTAACAGATTAATTTTCTGTAAGTTCAGTTCTTTTTATAAATAAATATAGAACTTTGCTTGCAAGCTTTTTACGCCTTTAATAGTTTTCTTCTAGTCAAATATAGAAATTGAAATCTAAGTCAAATCTTTAGTAACCTTTTCACTAATCTCACTCGCCCTGAACTATTATGCACCCCAATTTCGAAACGTCAGCTGAGATCATTAGCACTTAGCATTAGGGGTATCTCATCATCAGTTAAACTTAGGTGTTATCAGCACACTTGCGAATAATTAAAACCGGTTCTCAGCTGATTTGCTGACGTCACAGGCGTGAAATAGACAAAGACAGAAAGAGACGAAATAGCGAAAAGGCGAGCAAAGCAACAAAGCAGCAAAGCGCAGCGTGATGAATGAGTAAGAAGGCAAATAAAGACGCACGAAATGAAAATAAGAAAGAAGTGCAAAGTTTATTAAAGTTCAAGCGCTGCCCATGCGACGAGCAGGCCACAAGCAACAAACAATGATGTCATTTTTTGGTTGTTTTTCAATTTTAATTTAAATTCGATTTTATGCACAAAAATATCATGAATTTCATTTGCTGTTGCGGCACGTTTCCTTGCCGATTGCTAGTTAAGCGCCCAAATCACGTGATAAACAATGTTTTGTATCGCTTTTCAGCAAAATATATGTGTCAAAGACAATGAGCAATTTGTTTATAAGCCGAAACATAAACACTCTATCATTGCGTAGCAGTAGAGTTCATTTCGAGCCAAAAGCTCGTTATACTTGGTATGTTTTTTATCCGATTATTTCTACAATTGATATAATATCTATAAAAACTTTATTTCATATAACAGTTAACTATAAACACTATTCAGGTACTAATTTTCAGTGTAATCGCTCGAGTGAAAGTCCAGTTACAATAGAACAGTCGAAACTTTTGCTACAACAGCTGCCTTACATAACTTGCTATACTATTTGATTAAGTGTTGCACAGCTCAATGCATAGTTGCAATGCTCTCTCGGTCTGGGTTATTCAAGACTTTCAACAAGTCGTATACGTAATATTGAGCTCTGTTTTTGCGTTGTGGCGCCAATGCAACAAATAAAAAGGAGAAAAAAAAAACTATACGACGTGCCAATTTCTGTTTGCTGTTTTGTTGTTTTGTTGTTTTGACTGCAACTGCAACTGCTGCAAACTGCAAATGCAAGCACATCAAATTACACGCCAATTGCCAGACAAATTAATCGAATCGTCTCTCTCTGTCTCACTCTCTCTCTCTTTCAGTCACTCTCTCTCTTGCTTGCTTGCTTTGGCCCATTGCCAATTTGCCAGTGTGGCCAGACAACTTACTTAGTTGCTGGTTTTGATGTCGCTGCTCTTTGGCATTTCGACTGCTCGCTGCTATTTTTGTTGGCACTCGCAAATTCCGCTCAAAGATCATAAGATAAATAATAACAGAGTCGTTTCCCATACTCAGTATATGTATGTATATCCACTATTTCCGAAAAACCTTTTAATTGCGGATGTTGCTGCTGCTGCTGCTTCAACCGTTCCCCAATCTCAGTCCCGTTCCCGTTCCCATCCCTGTTCCCATTCCGAGTTCTATTCCCATTTTCCATTTACAGCTTATGCTGCGTTTTTCATCAACTTTGGGCTGACGTTGCATAAACACAAACAATGCAAATGATTTGTTGTTGAATAATGGAAATGGCAACAATTTTGTTGAAGTCAGCAAAACCAAAACCAAAAACAAAACGAGGGGAGAAATAAGAACGTTTCAGCTGAGAGTTGCAGACATTACGATACACTGTTCAAAACATTTTGGGAATTTGTTGTCAATTTTAAGTGAGTTTCACAGTAATTAAACACAACTAATTGGTTGATTTCGATTTTATAGATGACACATATTCCCTAGCGAAAACAGTGTATCCAAAAACTAAAGTATAAGTTCACTCTTTGCATCCCATTTGTGCCCATTTCCCGTGCTTGACAACTTCTGGATCTCCAGTCGTCTCAAGTGTTTATTTGCATTGTGGCTCCATCGTCGAGATTGTTTATAATTTCAGGAAGTGAACGAAAACGAATGAATGAAAAGCGTTTAGATTGTAGGGCGCAACAAAAAAGAAGAAGAAGAAGCTATATGAAACGCAGGAAGTCAATGACAACAAAGTTGCATTTTAGTTACCAAGCGGACGATCAGACAAGGCAAATAACACGTGTCATAATTCAATATGTACCCCATATAGGGATACTATATGTATCCGTGAATAAGTGGGCTGCTAATTACTTTCTCAAATCAACTGTCGATATTTTTGTCTGTGAGTGGGGGCTATTTATAGCACCTGATAATTTTCAATTGAATTTTCACATAAATTTAGCTAAAAAGTGTCTAATTTATGTATATAGTATATAGACAAAGCAATTGACCAGACAGCTGAAATTAGCCATAGTTATACATATATAGGTCGGTTATCCAGTTGCTTGTTGAGTAAGGCACCAAATATTGACGCTTGTATCTGGTTGTGTGTGTGTGTGTGTGTATCTCATAGATACTGGTTATGCTGGTCGAGTTTCCTGTGTGTGTAAAGTCGACGCGTTCCGCATTACATCAGCGCCTAACGCATCATTAGTTGGATCAATTTTATCTATTTTATACCCTAGTGAAGCATATTAATAAATAAAGAATATCTAATATGCATGTCTATTAAAGTCCAGTATGACAACTTTCCTTCTATTTAATGGACTATGTGATCTGGTTCCTTGAGTCGATAATTTTGATATATTACATATTTGATATCTGCAGGGTATTTAAACTTCGCCAGGCCGCCGACAAACATTTTATTTGTTTTGTTTTTGTTTTGCGCCTGACCCCATTGCATTTTGGACCGTTACGCGTCCAGTTGAGCAACTTGTTGCAGGAGATGAGTTGCAAGTTGCGAATTCGAGTTGCAAAGTTGCCAGTTGCGAGTTGCGAATTGTGAGTTGCCAATTGCCACGCGTTGCCAACTGAAGCTGTAGTTGAGGCCTGAAGCCTGCCAAGTTGGCGACATTTTAGACACTTTAAGGCTTCCTACAACTGTTGCCTCGTCTTCGCCTCGACGGACTTGCAACAAACCGGTTCTTGCGGCTAGCTAGCGCTAGCTTGCGGCTTTAACTGTTTTTATTTCTTTTACAGGGCCCACACAATTGGCATTTTCATGTGTTTGTTGTTGCTGCTGTTTTGTTGTTATTGCCCTTTTCAGATATTTTGTTGTTGTTTCTCGCTTTATTGTTCATCTTTTCATTAAGGTTTTTTTGTATCGCTTTTTCATATCGTTAAATGATTGACTTCTTAATTGGGTCAGGGACAGCGGCGCATGAAATGCCATTTTCTGTGTGATTTTTTTATACAAAATCAAAGTGCGAGATTCGCATTTTTTATCGCTTTTGTTTACCTTTTTCATTTCTGTAGCTAGTTATGCGTTTTGAAATAAGCTTTAGTTGAGGACTAGTTTATTAAAACTTGAATCCACTATGCTAGCTTTTATGATAAAAATGTACCTAATACCTCATAATAATAGTATTTGTACTGTAAAGATTAAGATATGTGAGGCTACTGCAGGAGCTTTGAAAGCTCTATTGATAGATAAACATCAGTGGATGTATAGTGTATATATAGAACTCTTATCACTTGCGACTATATTTAGCTTTTATCTTTTAACTTCAATTACACATCTATTTAGATTTTAGCACATTTGATACTCACTCGGATTCAGGTAGGAAATAATCAATGTATTTCATAACTACTTCCCGCACGGGATCCTGTTGTTTGCCCGAAATACTTGGATACATATCGAAATCCATTTTGCTTGCGGTAGTATTATTATTGTTGTTGCTGGTATTATTATTATTGGTGCCGGATTCAGTTTTCATTATCGAATTGAGCCAATGCGGGTTATGTGTGTGTGTTTACACACTGAACAATATGCTCAAGTGTGTGTGCGTGTAAGTACCGTAATATTTAGAATTTAACCGTTATACAGTCTAATTGTATGATATGTACACACATATGTAAGTAATTCTTATACGTATTTCCCCTCTCTCGTTTATCGTCTCTCTGCCTCTCTGACAGTGTGTACACACTGACAATGCACACACTTGGCAACAACAAAACTTTACAAAAATGCCGTTGCAATTGTTGTTTTTTTCAATGCGACCTTAGCTGCTTTTTTATTTACTCAGATTCTAAGCTATTTTCCTTTAATGCGTTTCACTTTTGTGCTTTAGTACCGTTTTGTTGTTTTCGTATTTTGCAACTTTCTTATGCTCGCAAAGCCCTCAAAAAGCTTTTATGTTTTTGCACTTCTTTTTGAAATCGTTTTGTTTTTGCATTAAATAACAACAGCAATGCGCACAGAGAGCTCTAGTATTTTTATGCTGGCAGTCGCTGGTATGGTAAGGTGAGGTGAGGTGAGGTGTGCGAGACGGGTTTATGTTACGCTCTCAGTTGCTTATTCAGCAGAGAGACACTTTCAATTCAGCGAGATCTCTCTCTTTCTCTCTCGCTCTGGCTCTCTTTTTACTTTGTGCGTCTCGCTCTCAGTGAAAATGTTAAAAAATGCGCGCGAGACGTTTTGTTAAAAACTTTTATCAACTTTTTGCTGCACAAATGCGCGCCTGTGTGTGTGTGAGCTTATTAATTGTTTACTATCGATTGCATTTACTTTGCCTCAATGTGCCACACTTATGTTTCTTTTTTCTGACACGCACAATTTAACAATTGAAATGGGGGGAGGGGGGCGAACAACAAAATACACAGTAATAATAATTTTGGTATGCTTAAGCGAATTAGCGCGAACAAAACAACAATAAATGGACTGAGAAAAACGCGTGCAACAAAAAACAATGCCAAGCAACTAAAAAAATGCTGGTTTTTATCGTGTCTGTGATTTTTTCGTGTTTGCTGCGCCAGAGCTCCTCAGCATAACTGAACAACTGAACAACGTTCGCTTTTGCTTGCTGTTTGGCTGTTCCGTGAGAGAGCTGCGCTGCTGCGCTGCTGACTGACTGACTGACTGACAACAACAACAATAACAGCAACAAGAGACAGCGGCAACCAGGTTACAACAGCAACAACACAGCAGCGACGACAGCGGGCAGCTTTTGGTGGTTGCTTTTTGAAGTTTGCGTTGACTGCCGAAGCTGAAAGTTTATACTGGGCAAAGGGCAGCAGCAGCAGCAACAGCAACAGCAGCAGCAGCAGCGACAGCGGCAGCTCAAAGCAAAGCTTGAAGTTTTGCACAGCAGCATGAAACGGAACAAAAGCTAAACAGCAGAGACACACACACACATGCACACATACAATTGAATGCACATGGTCGCCACATTTGTGGCTCGTGCTCAAAACAAACAACAAGCGCGTGTAAACAAACAAACAAACAAATAAACAGCAAAAGAAATGCCCAAAAATAAATCGGCTTTTTTCGGTCTGGAGCCAGGTAATTTATGTAAACGTCTGACAAGAACACGAATCTCTCTCCACACACACACGCACACACACAATTGCAAAGCACAAAAAAGCAACATGGCTGCTTGAAAAGCTTTTCAGCTGAATAATGCAAGCGCCAAGAGAGCGCTTGTCAGCAAATAACAATGAGAGAGCGAGAGAGAGAGAGAGAGAGCGCTTGAAAGCCGACACACGTTTAACGGCAAAGAACTTTTGAAATTCAGTGAAGCGTCGCAGCAGCATCAGCGCCAGTAACAGCAAAAGCAACAGCAACAACAGCAGCAACAACAACGACAACAACAGCTCTTGATGCCACTTTAGCATGACAAGTTGCCACGTTGTTTGAAAGTGGAAAACAGAACTAACTAAAAGCTAAACGTGTGAGCCGCCTCAGTAGCTCAATAAGCCGAGTCTACCACACAGCTTTATGCAACGTTAGCGACGCTAGACATGTTGCCCCAGGGAACAGTAGCAAGGGGAGGGGGAGGGGGAGACTGAGAGAGGAAGAGGGCTTGGCCGGGCTGCACAGTTATTGCCTGCAGTCAAATCAGCTGATTTGATTTATATGGGACGGGCGCGAATGCTTTGTTTGTGTGCACCACACAAAGTTCTGAAAGCTTTTAATGCTCTCTTACACGGCGAGGGAGTAAGCTCTGCAGCTAGACTAAATAACAGCTTACCATACAATTGGAAATTAATGATTTCATGTTACGTTTTAATACGAAACTCACCTGCAAATAAACAAGAAAAGGAGGCAAATTAGTAAAAGTTTCAAACGCATTTTAATTTAAATATTTACAAATACTTGTACATAAACATAAACATAACCATAGATACTGTATCTTCTTCCGCAAAGCTCTCTATGTGATTGTTGTTGTTGTTGTTGTTGCTTTTCGCAATTTTGCTTTTTACGACTTTGGCAACGCCAGCAACAATTTCGAAAGCCCATTAAATGTAGAAAATTGTTGCCGGACACGCACGCTATAAAATACTTAAGAGTGAAAATGTGCGTAACGCTTTCGATCCACAAAACAACAATAAAACACACAAAATAATAATATATATATTTTGTTTTAAAATGGGTACCACAAATTTGCTTGAAATGAGGGCGCTCTACAAATGGATTAAGTAAATTTTTTAATATTATGTGCTGGTAATTATGTAAAAAGAAAGCTTTTTTGTACAGATTTGTAGTAATTTAATGATTTTCCATATTATTTAGTTTTACTGCATAAGCATAGAATATTAAATTCGTTTCGACAAATTATTTTCTTTAACGAACTTGAAGTTTTTTTATCGCAACCGAATCGAAGCATCTAATCATTAAAATTTGAGTTTCAAAATGTTGCTTTTACTTATTTTTTCCGCGAGTTTCCTTCACCTGAAGTATTTTTCATTTAGCTCGGGTCAAGGAAGAAAAGTTGTTACTCGAATATTACGACAATGCAAATTGTTAAAGCAAATTCGATTGGGTTTTTTTGTGACACATGATCTGGATAAAGAGAGATAAACAATATACAGATACAGATACTCAGATACTATATCTTTTCACGATATTGTTGACAGCGCGTGCAGCTGTTGTTGTTGTTGGGGGCAAGCCCAAATTGTTGTTGTTTGCTGCTAATGAGTGTTGTTTGTTTGCCGTTGTTGTTGCCTTTTATTGGTCGTTAACAGCTGTTAACGTGTTGTTTATTGTTGATTATTTTATTTTCGCACAAAACAACATTTGGCGCGGCACGCCCCATCAATTAGCAAAACACCCACACACACAGAAAAACAAACACAGGACCATATAAAAATAATATTAAGCTAATTCATTGGCAACAACTTTTCATTGTGCAACACAGCAGCTGAAAAGTTGTTGCATGTTGATTTCTTGTTGCTGCTGCTGCTGACAGCCATTTCCAGGCATTGTTTCGTTGTTGTTATGAAACATTAGCCACCACAAACAACCACAGGCAACAACCACAACAACAACCACATCTTATAAACGGCAAATTATCTGCTGCTGCCGCCGCCGCTGGCAGCTGCAACAAAAAAATCGTGAGGTTGCAGCGCATTTTTCTTCTTTTGACTTTCGTTTTTTTTTTTTTGTTTCTTTCTTTTTGTTTTTCTATTAAATGCATCGTGCCACAAAGTTGCCTGCAATTTAATGCCGCCATTTGTTGTTGCCCATTTGGTGGGGGACGGGGGCGTTGGGGCAAAGAGGTGGGCGTGCCTGACCTCTGGCATGCCTGAAAAGCGAAAGGCAACCAACTTTACGTCAAGTTCAGCCCAAATCGCTATTAAATATAATAAGTACATTCCGATTAAAAGAACGAGACAGAGCGGGAGAGGGAGAGGAAGAGAAAGAGAGCAAGGCAATTTTAAGTTAATTTAGGAGAAGAAAAAAACCGCCGCACCTCTTGAGGTCAAGTTGAAGTTAAGGACCTTTTAAGTTTCAGAGTCATAGCCCTCACAAATTTCACCATCAGTCCCACATAAAAAACTTGTTCGAAAACTGAACTTTATATGAGGGCTGACTTTTTGGTCATAATCTGCACTCTATTAAATAAAGCATGTTCAAAATTTAATTTGTAATAATTTCTAGCTAGATTTGCATAAAACGTTATATAATTAAATATATTCTATTTTATATTAATATTTATTACATATATCTCAAAACTCAAACCCCTTTAAAATTCAGCAGAAACCCATTCAATTATGCAAATGAAAACTGGCATGGGGAATACAGATCCGACCCTGTTGCATGGTTAGCTTTTCAGATACGATCTTGACGGGGTCTTCGGCCTTTCACTGACGACGCGTCGTAGTGATAATAAATAAAATAAATAATGACAATCATAATTATCAATTCCCTAAAAACGGCAATCCTACACTTTGACGAATTCCTTCCGATATCGGCCCTTCAACCAGATGACATTACTAAATACATTTCCTTTCATATTCATAAATCATGAAATAATTTAGTCACTGACGTCATTGTCGTCTCTTGGAAGACTCGTCACATAAGATAAGAAAGGGTTAAACCGAAAGCCGAAACTCTGCTGTGTATTTGTTTTTCAATTGACTCATGAAACCAATGACGAAGTACTTCCAGATGAAAGCTAAATATTTGCACAGAAAAAAATGAATGTGCAGCATATCGTTTTACAACGTCACAAGTGTGCGAAAGAGAGAGAGAGAGAGCGAGTAAGATTGAAAATAATCAGAGAAACCCTGAAACATGTTTCAATGCCAAACGCACAGCACGCGGATTCATGAGTCAATGCAACTCTGTGACACCCACAAACCGATAACCGATAGCCGATAACAAACCTCCTCCTACTCCCTTCCCGCTCGCCAAGCAACCAAATTGACTGACGTTGAGTCAGTTACCAATGTCACTACAATATGAGTAAGTATAAATTAAAAGAGTTAAGAAATTAGTATCCAAAAGTATGCCACATTTTTGCTGAGTGTATTATGGGTCGATACTACTAATGACATTATAATTATTACTAAAAAGACGCTCGTTGTAAAGTGAAGAGACTGATTGGCGTCTGTCTTCAGCTAATCAATATCAATATCAACAACAACAACAACAACAACAACACTCGTTAATCGTTATCAATCGTTATCAGCACTGCCAGCTGTGTTGTGAAACGTTTTAGTAATATTAATGCCAGAGATCAGAGCGATTACTTTGCCATCTGCGTCGTAAACTGTGCTTCTAGGCACGTATTGACCCCGCTGCCCCAAAACCCCCCTCTGGCTACAACACACGCTTGACTGCCGCTATCAGCCATGTTTCACGTGCCAGACGAGCCGGTCACAAAGCCGCCCTCAAAGCTGCCACGCCCAGTCAATATGCAAATGTGTAAGTGTGGAAATATGTTTGTGGAGTCACATCAATTAAACTGAGCTAACGCTTTATATATGATAATCGAGCCAACAATAATTGTGACTGCGAATATGCAAACGAATACATACATACATATATGTACATACGTACATGAGTGCACTCATGAGTATTCAAACAGCTCACTTGTTTGTTGTGATCGATGCGCTTATATTTGCATGTAAGCAATGGAATCACTAAGCAGGTTAATAGAATACTTAAGTTTTCCTAGCGGGAACATACACACATATATGTAAGTGACACCTCAGTCCACTTCCCTATATTCATATGGGAATACGTTTATTTAGAATTTTCAATTGAAAACTTTGAATTTAGAGCTATTAGAGGTGACAAACCATGAACAAAATGACCTCGGAATTGAAGATCGGGTCAGATTTGACAAAGCTATGGCACTTTGAAGTCTGGGAAAGGCATTTTTAGGGTCTTGGGAACTTAATATCTTGTCATGATTTTGGACATGAAATCCGAAATTTGGAAATTTCTAAACTGTGAATGAAGAGTTGTTATGGACGACAAACTATGATCAAAATGACTTGGGAATTGAAGATCGGGTCAGTTTTGACAAAGTTATGACACTTTGAAGTTTGGGAAAGGCATTTTCAGGGACTTGTGGACCTCACATCTTGTCATGATTTTTGACATGAAATCCGAAAATTGGAAATTTCTAAACTGTGAATGTAGAGTTGTTATGGATGACAAACCATGATCAAAATGACCTCAGAATTGAATATCGAGTCAGTTTTGACAAAGTTATGGCACTTTGAAGTTTGGGAAAGGCATTTCCAGGGACTTTTGGACCTCACGTCTTTTCATGATTTTGGACATGAAATCCGAAATTTGGAAATTTCAAAACTATGAATGTAGAGTTGTTATGGATGACAAGCCATGATCAAAATGACCTGGGAATTGAATATCGGGTCAGTTTTGACAAAGTTATGGCACTTTGAAGTTTGGGAAAGGCATTTTCAGGGACTTGTGGACCTCACATATTGTCATGATTTTGGACATGAAATCCGAAATTTGGAAATTTCAAAACTATGAATGTAGAGTTGTTATGGATGACAAGCCATGATCAAAATGACCTGGGAATTGAATATCGGGTCAGTTTTGACAAAGTTATGGCACTTTGAAGTTTGGGAAAGGCATTTTCAGGGACTTGTGGACCTCACATATTGTCATGATTTTGGACATGAAATCCGAAATTTGGAAATTTCAAAACTGTGAATGTAGAGTTGTTATGGATGACAAACCATGATCAAAATGACCTCGGAATTGAATATCGAGTCAGTTTTGACAAAGTTATGGCACTTTGAAGTTTGGGAAAGGCACTTTCAGGGACTTGTGGACCTCACGTCTTGTCATGATTTTGGACATGAAAACCGAAATTTGGAAATTTCTAAACTGTGAATGTAGAGTTGTTATGAATGACAAACCATGATCAAAATGACCTCGGAATTGAATATCGGGTCAGTTTTGACAAAGTTATGACAATTTGAAGTTTGGGAAAGGAATTTTCAGGGACTTGTGGACCTCTTGACATGATTTTGGACATGAAATCCGAAATTTGGAAATTTCAAAACTGTGAATGTAGAGTTGTTATGGATGACAAGCCATGATCAAAATGACCTGGGAATTGAATATCGGGTCAGACAAAGTTATGGCACTTTGAAGTTTGGGAAAGGCATTTTCAGGGACTTGTGGACCTCACATATTGACATGATTTTGGACATGAAATCCGAAATTTGGAAATTTCTAAACTGTGAATGTAGAGTTGTTATGGATGACAAGCCATGATCAAAATGGCCTTGGAATTGAATATCGGGTCAGTTTTGACAAAGTTATGGCACTTTGAAGTTTGGGAAAGGCATTTTTAGGGACTTGTGGACCTCACATCTTATCATGATTTTAGACATTAAATCCGATCTTTGGAAATTTAAAAACTTTGAATGTAGAGTTGTTAGGAATGACAAACCATGATCATAATGACCTGGGAATTGAAGATCGGGTCAGTTTTGACAAAGTTATGATACTTTGAAGTCTGGGGAATGCATTGTCAGGGACTTGTGGACCTCACATCTTGTCATGATTTTAGACATTAAATCCGAAATTTGGAAATTTAAAAACTGTGAATGTAGAGTTGGTATGGATGACAAACCATGATCAAAATGACCTCGGAATTGAATATCGGGTCAGTTTTGACAAAGTTATGACAATTTGAAGTTTGGGAAAGGTATTTTCAGGGACTTGTGGACCTCTTGACATGATTTTGGACATGAAATCCGAAATTTGGAAATTTCTGAACTGTGAATGTAGAGTTGTTAGGAATGACAAACCATGATCATAATGACCTGGGAATTGAAGATCGGGTCAGTTTTGACAAAGTTATGACACTTTGAAGTTTGGGAAAGGCATTTCCAGGGACTTGTGGACCTCACATCTTGTCATGATTTTGGACATGAAATCCGAAATTTGGAAATTTCTAAACTGTGAATGTAGAGTTGTTATGGACGACAAACTATGATCAAAATGACTTGGGAATTGAAGATCGGGTCAGTTTTGACAAAGTTATGACACTTTGAAGTTTGGGAAAGGCATTTTCAGGGACTTGTGGACCTCACATCTTGTCATGATTTTTGACATGAAATCCGAAAATTGGAAATTTCTAAACTGTGAATGTAGAGTTGTTATGGATGACAAACCATGATCAAAATGACCTCAGAATTGAATATCGAGTCAGTTTTGACAAAGTTATGGCACTTTGAAGTTTGGGAAAGGCATTTCCAGGGACTTTTGGACCTCACGTCTTTTCATGATTTTTGACATGAAATCCGAAATTTAGAAATTTCAAAACTGTGAATGTAGAGTTGTTATGGATGACAAACCATGATCAAAATGACCTCGGAATTGAATATCGGGTCAGTTTTGACAAAGTTATGACAATTTGAAGTTTGGGAAAGGCATTTCCAGGGACTTGTGGACCTCACATCTTGTCATGATTTTGGACATGAAATCCGAAATTTGGAAATTTCTAAACTGTGAATGTAGAGTTGTTATGGACGACAAACTATGATCAAAATGACTTGGGAATTGAAGATCGGGTCAGTTTTGACAAAGTTATGACACTTTGAAGTTTGGGAAAGGCATTTTCAGGGACTTGTGGACCTCACATCTTGTCATGATTTTTGACATGAAATCCGAAAATTGGAAATTTCTAAACTGTGAATGTAGAGTTGTTATGGATGACAAACCATGATCAAAATGACCTCAGAATTGAATATCGAGTCAGTTTTGACAAAGTTATGGCACTTTGAAGTTTGGGAAAGGCATTTTCAGGGACTTGTGGACCTCTTGACATGATTTTTGACATGAAATCCGAAATTAGGAAATTTCTAAACTGTGAATGTAGAGTTGTTAAAGATGACAAACCATGATCAAAATTGCCTTGGAATTGAATATCGGGTCAGTTTTGACAAAGTTATGACACTTTGAAGTTTGGGAAAGGCATTTCCAGGGACTTGTGGACCTCACATCTTGTCATGATTTTGGACATGAAATCCGAAATTTGGAAATTTCTAAACTGTGAATGTAGAGTTGTTATGGACGACAAACTATGATCAAAATGACTTGGGAATTGAAGATCGGGTCAGTTTTGACAAAGTTATGACACTTTGAAGTTTGGGAAAGGCATTTTCAGGGACTTGTGGACCTCACATCTTGTCATGATTTTTGACATGAAATCCGAAAATTGGAAATTTCTAAACTGTGAATGTAGAGTTGTTATGGATGACAAACCATGATCAAAATGACCTCAGAATTGAATATCGAGTCAGTTTTGACAAAGTTATGGCACTTTGAAGTTTGGGAAAGGCATTTCCAGGGACTTTTGGACCTCACGTCTTTTCATGATTTTTGACATGAAATCCGAAATTTAGAAATTTCAAAACTGTGAATGTAGAGTTGTTATGGATGACAAACCATGATCAAAATGACCTCGGAATTGAATATCGGGTCATTTTTGACAAAGTTATGACAATTTGAAGTTTGGGAAAGGCATTTCCAGGGACTTGTGGACCTCACATCTTGTCATGATTTTGGACATGAAATCCGAAATTTGGAAATTTCTAAACTGTGAATGTAGAGTTGTTATGGACGACAAACTATGATCAAAATGACTTGGGAATTGAAGATCGGGTCAGTTTTGACAAAGTTATGACACTTTGAAGTTTGGGAAAGGCATTTTCAGGGACTTGTGGACCTCACATCTTGTCATGATTTTTGACATGAAATCCGAAAATTGGAAATTTCTAAACTGTGAATGTAGAGTTGTTATGGATGACAAACCATGATCAAAATGACCTCAGAATTGAATATCGAGTCAGTTTTGACAAAGTTATGGCACTTTGAAGTTTGGGAAAGGCATTTCCAGGGACTTTTGGACCTCACGTCTTTTCATGATTTTGGACATGAAATCCGAAATTTAGAAATTTCAAAACTGTGAATGTAGAGTTGTTATGGATGACAAACCATGATCAAAATGACCTCGGAATTGAATATCGGGTCAGTTTTGACAAAGTTATGACAATTTGAAGTTTGGGAAAGGAATTTTCAGGGACTTGTGGACCTCTTGACATGATTTTGGACATGAAATCCGAAATTTGGAAATTTCAAAACTGTGAATGTAGAGTTGTTATGGATGACAAGCCATGATCAAAATGACCTGGGAATTGAATATCGGGTCAGTTTACAAAGTTATGGCACTTTGAAGTTTGGGAAAGGCATTTTCAGGGACTTGTGGACCTCACATATTGACATGATTTTGGACATGAAATCCGAAATTTGGAAATTTCTAAACTGTGAATGTAGAGTTGTTATGGATGACAAGCCATGATCAAAATGGCCTTGGAATTGAATATCGGGTCAGTTTTGACAAAGTTATGGCACTTTGAAGTTTGGGAAAGGCATTTTTAGGGACTTGTGGACCTCACATCTTATCATGATTTTAGACATTAAATCCGATCTTTGGAAATTTAAAAACTTTGAATGTAGAGTTGTTAGGAATGACAAACCATGATCATAATGACCTGGGAATTGAAGATCGGGTCAGTTTTGACAAAGTTATGATACTTTGAAGTCTGGGGAATGCATTGTCAGGGACTTGTGGACCTCACATCTTGTCATGATTTTAGACATTAAATCCGAAATTTGGAAATTTAAAAACTGTGAATGTAGAGTTGGTATGGATGACAAACCATGATCAAAATGACCTCGGAATTGAATATCGGGTCAGTTTTGACAAAGTTATGACAATTTGAAGTTTGGGAAAGGTATTTTCAGGGACTTGTGGACCTCTTGACATGATTTTGGACATGAAATCCGAAATTTGGAAATTTCTGAACTGTGAATGTAGAGTTGTTAGGAATGACAAACCATGATCATAATGACCTGGGAATTGAAGATCGGGTCAGTTTTGACAAAGTTATGACACTTTGAAGTTTGGGAAAGGCATTTTCAGGGACTTGTGGACCTCTTGACATGATTTTTGACATGAAATCCGAAATTAGGAAATTTCTAAACTGTGAATGTAGAGTTGTTAAAGATGACAAACCATGATCAAAATTGCCTTGGAATTGAATATCGGGTCAGTTTTGACAAAGTTATGACACTTTGAAGTTTGGGAAAGGCATTTCCAGGGACTTGTGGACCTCACATCTTGTCATGATTTTGGACATGAAATCCGAAATTTGGAAATTTCTAAACTGTGAATGTAGAGTTGTTATGGACGACAAACTATGATCAAAATGACTTGGGAATTGAAGATCGGGTCAGTTTTGACAAAGTTATGACACTTTGAAGTTTGGGAAAGGCATTTTCAGGGACTTGTGGACCTCACATCTTGTCATGATTTTTGACATGAAATCCGAAAATTGGAAATTTCTAAACTGTGAATGTAGAGTTGTTATGGATGACAAACCATGATCAAAATGACCTCAGAATTGAATATCGAGTCAGTTTTGACAAAGTTATGGCACTTTGAAGTTTGGGAAAGGCATTTCCAGGGACTTTTGGACCTCACGTCTTTTCATGATTTTGGACATGAAATCCGAAATTTAGAAATTTCAAAACTGTGAATGTAGAGTTGTTATGGATGACAAACCATGATCAAAATGACCTCGGAATTGAATATCGGGTCAGTTTTGACAAAGTTATGACAATTTGAAGTTTGGGAAAGGCATTTTTAGGGACTTGTGGACCTCACATCTTATCATGATTTTAGACATTAAATCCGATCTTTGGAAATTTAAAAACTTTGAATGTAGAGTTGTTAGGAATGACAAACCATGATCATAATGACCTGGGAATTGAAGATCGGGTCAGTTTTGACAAAGTTATGACACTTTGAAGTCTGGGAAAGGCATTGTCAGGGACTTGTGGACCTCTTGACATGATTTTGGACATGAAATCCGAAATTTGGAAATTTCTGAACTGTGAATGTAGAGTTGTTAGGAATGACAAACCATGATCATAATGACCTGGGAATTGAAGATCGGGTCAGTTTTGACAAAGTTATGACACTTTGAAGTCTGGGAAAGGCATTGTCAGGGACTTGTGGACCTCACATATAGTCATGATTTTGGACATGAAATCCGAAATTTGGAAATTTCTAAACTGTGAATGTAGAGTTGTTATGGATGACAAACCATGATCAAAATGACCTCGGAATTGAATATCGAGTCAGTTTTGACAAAGTTATGGCACTTTGAAGTTTGGGAAAGGCACTTTCAGGGACTTGTGGACCTCACGTCTTGTCATGATTTTGGACATGAAATCCGAAATTTGGAAATTTCTAAACTGTGAATGTAAAGTTGTTATGGACAACAAACTATGATCAGAATGACTTGGGAATTGAATATCGAGTCAGTTTTGACAAAGTTATGGCACTTTGAAGTTTGGGAAAGGCATTTTCAGGGACTTGTGGACCTCTTGACATGATTTTGGACATGAAATCCGAAATTTGGAAATTTCTAAACTGTGAATGTAGAGTTGTTATGAATGACAAACCATGATCAAAATTACCTCGGAATTGAATATCAAGTCAGTTTTGACAAAGTTATGGCACTTTGAAGTTTGGGAAAGGCATTTTCAGGGACTTGTGGACCTCTTGACATGATTTTGGACATGAAATCCGAAATTTGGAAATTTCTAAACTGAGAATGTAGAGTTGTTAAAGATGACAAACCATGATCAAAATGACCTCAGAATTGAATATCGTGTCAGTTTTGACAAAGTTATGGCACTTTGAAGTCTGGGAAAGGCATTGTCAGGGACTTGTGGACCTCACATCTTGTCATGATTTTGGACATAAAATCCGAAATTTGGAAATTTCTAAACTGTGAATGTAGAGTTGTTATGGATGACAAGCCATGATCAAAATGACCTCGGAATTGAATATCGTGTCAGTTTTGACAAAGTTATGGCACTTTGAAGTTTGGGAAAGACACTTTCAGGGACTTGTGGACCTCACATCTTATCATGATTTTAGACATTAAATCCGATATTTGGAAATTTAAAAACTTTGAATGTAGAGTTGTTAGGAATGACAAACCATGATCATAATGACCTGGGAATTGAAGATCGGGTCATTTTAGACAAAGTTATGATACTTTGAAGTCTGGGAAAGGCATTGTCATGGACTTGTGGACCTCACATCTTGTCATGATTTTTGACATGAAATCCGAAATTTGGAAATTTCTAAACTGTGAATGTAGAGTTGTTAAAGATTACAAACCATGATCAAAATGACACTTTCAGGGACTTGTGGACCTCACATCTTATCATGATTTTAGACATTAAATCCGATATTTGGAAATTTAAAAACTTTGAATGTAGAGTTGTTAGGAATGACAAACCATGATCATAATGACCTGGGAATTGAAGATCGGGTCAGTTTTGATAAAGTTATGATACTTTGAAGTCTGGGAAATGCATTGTCAGGGACTTGTGGACCTCACATCTTGTCATGATTTTTGACATGAAATCCGAAATTTGGAAATTTCTAAACTGTGAATGTAGAGTTGTTAAAGATGACAAACCATGATCAAAATGACATCGGAATTGAATATCCGGTCAGTTTTGACAAAGTTATGGCACTTTGAAGTTTGGGAAAGGCATTTTCAGGGACTTGTGGACCTCTTGACATGATGTTGGACATGAAATCCGAAATTTGGAAATTTCTAAACTGTGAATGTAGAGTTGTTAAAGATGCCAAACCATGATCAAAATGTCCTTGGAATTGAATATCGGGTCAGTTTTGACAAAGTTATGGCACTTTGAAGTTTGGGAAAGGCATTTCCAGGGACTTGTGGACCTCACGTCTTTTCATGATTTTGGACATGAAATCCGAAATTTAGAAATTTCAAAACTGTGAATGTAGAGTTGTTATGGATGACAAACCATGATCAAAATGACCTCGCAATTGAATTTCGGGTCAGTTTTGACAAAGTTATGACACTTTGAAGTCTGGGAAATGCACTTTCAGGGACTTGTGGACCTCACATCTTATCATGATTTTAGACATTAAATCCGATATTTGGAAATTTCTAAACTGTGAATGTAGAGTTGTTATGGATGACAAGCAATGATCAAAATGACATCGGAATTGAATATCGGGTCAGTTTTGACAAAGTTATGGCACTTTGAAGTCTGGGAAAGGCATTGTCAGGGACTTGTGGACCTCACATCTTGTCATGATTTTTGACATGAAATCCGAAATTTGGAAATTTCTAAACTGTGAAAGTAGAGTTGTTAAAGATGACAAAATATGATCAAAATGACATCGGAATTGAATATCCGGTCAGTTTTGACAAAGTTATGGCACTTTGAAGTTTGGGAAAGGCATTTTCAGGGACTTGTGGACCTCTTGACATGATTTTGGACATGAAATCCGAAATTTGGAAATTTCAAAACTGTGAATGTAGAGTTGTTATGGATGACAAGCCATGATCAAAATGACCTGGGAATTGAATATCGAGTCAGTTTTGACAAAGATATGGCATTTTGAAGTTTGGGAAAGGCATTTTCAGGGACTTGTGGACCTCTTGACATGATTTTGGACCTGAAATCCGAAATTTGGAAATTTCTAAACTGTGAATGTAGAGTTGTTAAAGGTGACAAACCATGATCAAAATGACCTCGGAATTGAATATCGTGTCAGTTTTGACAAAGTTATGGCACTTTGAAGTTTGGGAAAGACACTTTCAGGGACTTGTGGACCTCACATCTTATCATGATTTTAGACATTAAATCCGATATTTGGAAATTTAAAAACTTTGAATGTAGAGTTGTTAGGAATGACAAACCATGATCATAATGACCTGGGAATTGAAGATCGGGTCATTTTAGACAAAGTTATGATACTTTGAAGTCTGGGAAAGGCATTGTCATGGACTTGTGGACCTCACATCTTGTCATGATTTTTGACATGAAATCCGAAATTTGGAAATTTCTAAACTGTGAATGTAGAGTTGTTATGGATGACAAACCATGATGAAAATGACCTCGGAATTGAATATCGAGTCAGTTTTGACAAAGTTATGGCACTTTGAAGTTTGGGAAAGGCACTTTCAGGGACTTGTGGACCTCACGTCTTGTCATGATTTTGGACATGAAATCCGAAATTTGGAAATTTCTAAACTGTGAATGTAAAGTTGTTATGGACAACAAACTATGATCAGAATGACTTGGGAATTGAATATCGAGTCAGTTTTGACAAAGTTATGGCACTTTGAAGTTTGGGAAAGGCATTTTCAGGGACTTGTGGACCTCTTGACATGATTTTGGACATGAAATCCGAAATTTGGAAATTTCTAAACTGTGAATGTAGAGTTGTTATGAATGACAAACCATGATCAAAATTACCTCGGAATTGAATATCAAGTCAGTTTTGACAAAGTTATGGCACTTTGAAGTTTGGGAAAGGCATTTTCAGGGACTTGTGGACCTCTTGACATGATTTTGGACATGAAATCCGAAATTTGGAAATTTCTAAACTGAGAATGTAGAGTTGTTAAAGATGACAAACCATGATCAAAATGACCTCGGAATTGAATATCGTGTCAGTTTTGACAAAGTTATGGCACTTTGAAGTCTGGGAAAGGCATTGTCAGGGACTTGTGGACCTCACATCTTGTCATGATTTTGGACATAAAATCCGAAATTTGGAAATTTCTAAACTGTGAATGTAGAGTTGTTATGGATGACAAGCCATGATCAAAATGACCTCGGAATTGAATATCGTGTCAGTTTTGACAAAGTTATGGCACTTTGAAGTTTGGGAAAGACACTTTCAGGGACTTGTGGACCTCACATCTTATCATGATTTTAGACATTAAATCCGATATTTGGAAATTTAAAAACTTTGAATGTAGAGTTGTTAGGAATGACAAACCATGATCATAATGACCTGGGAATTGAAGATCGGGTCAGTTTTGATAAAGTTATGATACTTTGAAGTCTGGGAAATGCATTGTCAGGGACTTGTGGACCTCACATCTTGTCATGATTTTTGACATGAAATCCGAAATTTGGAAATTTCTAAACTGTGAATGTAGAGTTGTTAAAGATGACAAACCATGATCAAAATGACATCGGAATTGAATATCCGGTCAGTTTTGACAAAGTTATGGCACTTTGAAGTTTGGGAAAGGCATTTTCAGGGACTTGTGGACCTCTTGACATGATTTTGGACATGAAATCCGAAATTTGGAAATTTCTAAACTGTGAATGTAGAGTTGTTAAAGATGACAAACCATGATCAAAATGTCCTTGGAATTGAATATCGGGTCAGTTTTGACAAAGTTATGGCACTTTGAAGTTTGGGAAAGGCATTTCCAGGGACTTGTGGACCTCACGTCTTTTCATGATTTTGGACATGAAATCCGAAATTTAGAAATTTCAAAACTGTGAATGTAGAGTTGTTATGGATGACAAACCATGATCAAAATGACCTCGGAATTGAATTTCGGGTCAGTTTTGACAAAGTTATGACACTTTGAAGTCTGGGAAATGCACTTTCAGGGACTTGTGGACCTCACATCTTATCATGATTTTAGACATTAAATCCGATATTTGGAAATTTCTAAACTGTGAATGTAGAGTTGTTATGGATGACAAGCAATGATCAAAATGACATCGGAATTGAATATCGGGTCAGTTTTGACAAAGTTATGGCACTTTGAAGTCTGGGAAAGGCATTGTCAGGGACTTGTGGACCTCACATCTTGTCATGATTTTTGACATGAAATCCGAAATTTGGAAATTTCTAAACTGTGAAAGTAGAGTTGTTAAAGATGACAAAACATGATCAAAATGACATCGGAATTGAATATCCGGTCAGTTTTGACAAAGTTATGGCACTTTGAAGTTTGGGAAAGGCATTTTCAGGGACTTGTGGACCGCTTGACATGATTTTGGACATGAAATCCGAAATTTGGAAATTTCAAAACTGTGAATGTAGAGTTGTTATGGATGACAAACCATGATCATAATGACCTCGGAATTGAATATCGAGTCAGTTTTGACAAAGTTATGGCACTTTGAAGTTTGGGAAAGGCATTTTCAGGGACTTGTGGACCTCTTGACATGATTTTGGACATGAAATCCGAAATTTGGAAATTTCAAAACTGTGAATGTAGAGTTGTTATGGATGACAAGCCATGATCAAAATGACCTGGGAATTGAATATCGAGTCAGTTTTGACAAAGATATGGCATTTTGAAGTTTGGGAAAGGCATTTTCAGGGACTTGTGGACCTCTTGACATGATTTTGGACCTGAAATCCGAAATTTGGAAATTTCTAAACTGTGAATGTAGAGTTGTTAAAGATGACAAACCATGATCAAAATGACCTCGGAATTGATCATCGTGTCAGTTTTGACAAAGTTATGGCACTTTGAAGTTTGGGAAAGACACTTTCAGGGACTTGTGGACCTCACATCTTATCATGATTTTAGACATTAAATCCGATATTTGGAAATTTCTAAACTGTGAATGTAGAGTTGTTATGGATGACAAGCAATGATCAAAATGACATCGGAATTGAATATCGGGTCAGTTTTGACAAAGTTATGGCACTTTGAAGTCTGGGAAAGGCATTGTCAGGGACTTGTGGACCTCACATCTTGTCATGATTTTTGACATGAAATCCGAAATTTGGAAATTTCTAAACTGAGAATGTAGAGTTGTTAAAGATGACAAACCATGATCAAAATGACCTCGGAATTGAATATCGTGTCAGTTTTGACAAAGTTATGGCACTTTGAAGTCTGGGAAAGGCATTGTCAGGGACTTGTGGACCTCACATCTTGTCATGATTTTGGACATAAAATCCGAAATTTGGAAATTTCTAAACTGTGAATGTAGAGTTGTTATGGATGACAAGCCATGATCAAAATGACCTCGGAATTGAATATCGTGTCAGTTTTGACAAAGTTATGGCACTTTGAAGTTTGGGAAAGACACTTTCAGGGACTTGTGGACCTCACATCTTATCATGATTTTGGACATTAAATCCGAAATTTGGAAATTTAAAAACTGTGAATGTAGAGTTGTTAGGAATGACAAACCATGATCATAATGACCTGGGAATTGAAGATCGGGTCATTTTAGACAAAGTTATGATACTTTGAAGTCTGGGAAAGGCATTGTCATGGACTTGTGGACCTCACATCTTGTCATGATTTTTGACATGAAATCCGAAATTTGGAAATTTCTGAACTGTGAATGTAGAGTTGTTAGGAATGACAAACCATGATCATAATGACCTGGGAATTGAAGATCGGGTCAGTTTTGACAAAGTTATGACACTTTGAAGTTTGGGAAAGGCATTTTCAGGGACTTGTGGACCTCTTGACATGATTTTGGACATGAAATCCGAAATTTGGAAATTTCAAAACTGTGAATGTAGAGTTGTTATGGGTGACAAACCATGATCAAAATGACCTTGGAATTGAATATCGAGTCAGTTTTGACAAAGTTATGGCACTTTGAAGTTTGGGAAAGGCATTTCTAGGGAATAATTAACCTTTCACGTTCATCATTAAACCATTTGTAATGGGAATTTATTACTTATATGCGAAATGTGAAAAATTAAATCTAGATGATAAGTGCTGTTACGAATATTTACAGTTGTAAATATACATTTATATACTTGATTCTATAAAAAAGACTACAAATGTTGTTGCTGACAATCAAACTAAAAGCAAACGCTGATAAGCATACTAAGCGCATCATCATACTAATAATGTTGGTGATCTAATAATGCATTTACTATTTTTGAGGTCTGTGATTAATGACTGTTCGCTATTTTATTCCTGTATTTTTATATGTGTTGTTGTAGAGTATCTCGAAGTCCAGCAATTTTGACAGAAACGTTCTCACTTGTCATTATTTTTTACATTTGTTGTATTTTTCTTATTATTTTCCAGTACTGAAACAATGGCGACTCGAACAAAAGATTTCAATTATTACAAAGATATTTTTTGTGCTTAACAAAAAAAAAGCAGCTTCTTTTGTTCACAAATACTTTTCGTCTCGGTGGGTGGCTACAACAATAGCAACAACAACAAATGCAACAACAGCTGCTACAACATTAACCTTGACATTTGCTCAATGTCAAATTGTGATAAATTAAGCAAAAAAGTAAGAAACGCGCCGAACTCTTTTTTACTTTTAATCAATTATATTTTTTGCTCTAAGATACTGAATAAATTTATGCGCAATTTGTGATACTAAATAAAAAAACATTTCGAAATGCAAGATAAATTCACGAAATCAATAAATTTACGTTGAATGTAAACAAAACGAATTTGTTGTTCCTTTTTTGGTAGGAAAACATAAACAATAGCCAAAACTACGGCAAGTAAACAGAAGCAGAATCGGAATCAGAATCAGAACCAGAAGGTAGAGGTGGAGGTAGAGGTAGGCATATACACACATATATCATAAATCGAGCACTTAAACTGTAAACGGGAAATGTGGCGCCTGTTGTAATACTCTAGTGCCAATAAGAGAAGGGGGAATGGAGACCCCATTCCCCGGGGAGGTGGGCCATGTGGTCGATTAATGCCATTCAAACACATTTGGGGGAACATTAACAAGGTCAAAGCAATGCAGTAGCCGAAAGCCTCGACTCGAAAATACCCTGTAGTAACCGTATAAGCTATATGTGGGTGGGTAGCACCTATCCATAATAGAAGTGTATTTAAAATACATTCAACATACATTGTACACCTCTCTTGAGTTCTTGAGAATCCAGTAGAAGGGCATACATTTTCTCAACACCAGTATTTTTAAAACATTTCCAAATGTATTTAAAAAAAAACTCCCGTGGCCCAGCCTCTTCACTACAGGGTATATTCAAATTCAGGTAAATAAACTTTGACTGGTGTACAAAAGAAATAAATTTCATCTGCCTGTTGCTAATTAATTGCGAACGCTACCTCACAAAAGCGTATTTATTCTCGTTTTTGGCCAAGTTAATTTCAACATAAACAAACAAATAAAATTGTTAAATATTTTGCTGGCTTATTTTATTTTTCTATCGCAGCGTCGACAAATGTTTCGCTTTAATTTGTTGCTTTGAGCAGGCCGCTAAAATACAACAGCAAAAACAGAGCTGAAAACATTTTGCAGGCCTATGGAAAGCACAAACATATGTGGTCTTTATATATAGCTATGAATATGTATATATATATATATATATATATATATATATCTATATATCCAAACACGCATACAATACATGTGTCTATGTTGAATACACATGCAAATTGAATTGACCATGAAAAATGTTTTTGCCAGCTGCCGCCTAGTTGTGGGAGTGAGAGTGTGTGTGTGTGTTTTTATGTGTGTGTCTGTGTGTGTATTTTTCAGGTGTACTAAAACAAAATATGTGCTTTTTAGAGCGTTTCTCGTTTACCGTCTAGACACAAAATAACATAAAATATGTAATCAAGTAAATTGTGTACAAAATGAGCAAAGTTGTAAGCTTAAATTTACTTCAACTATCATGAATACTTATTTTTTTGCTGTAAAAATTTGTCTAAGACGGTAATACATATTTTTTTATTTTACTAGTAAGCTTCACAACGAATTGGAGAAAGATTAAATTCATATCTAGATTTTTTCTATTTCTATTTTTTCTACCTCACATATCAAGTGCCGCGTTTAACCCTTGACCAGTTCCAACTTTGAGGTTTGTTGCGTTTTCGATTATAAATAAAAGCAATCGATAGCATATTAATAAGCCGCCTCGCATTCAAACGGCTGCCTTGGCAGTCCATTGAGAAGCTTCCACTTGGAACCATGTGTTTGCGTTTTCACGCTGCTTTTCCGTTTCACTGCACACTAATCATCCGTCCAATGGATGGGCGAAGGAGATGGCCACAGGGCAAGGGAGCGAGGGAGAGAAAGAAGCGAGCGCAAGTTAAATGCCTGCGGCACGAAAAGGTTAAAGGTCGTCCCAAGGGGTGCATTTACCTTCTGGGCCGTTGACACAAAACACAGAAGAAACCAAAAATTAAATAAAATGTAGAGAAGAGAAAGAAAACAATAATAAATGCCCATTGCCAGCCATTGTTTTGTGGGTGGGTGTTTGTTTGTGTTGTTTGTTCTTCTTGTTACAGTTTCAGTCAAGTTTCCACTTGAGGCACACTTTAGATTGGCAAAGGTAATCAGCGAACAGAAGGGGGTGGGAAGTGGCAGAGGGGTGAAGAGGGTTAGGCGCAAGACTGTCGCCATCTTGGGGCCAGTTCAAGGCGGTTCATTGATAAAAACGAAACTCACATAAAAACGCTCTGTAGACAAGTTGGCAACGTCTATGTTCAAGTTGCCCAATTAACTCGCATTGTTAGCTAAGGGGTAAGGGGTAAGGGGAGGTGTTGGTGTTGGTGGAGGAGCGTTGTTAGTTGTTGTATCTAAGTATCTCAGCTAGACTTTAGTTACTATTTTCAAGTTGCGTGCACAGATAATGAGAGCGTTAATAGCGTTGCCAGACAGCGAAAAAAAAGAAAATTGTAACCACGTGACACAAATGGTATATAGATAATAGGGTAATCGCATTAGCAGAATTACTAGACAATTCAGTTAGCTGTAACTCTAAACAATTGCCAAACAATGGCTTCGGTAATAAGCGAATTAATCTAAGTAATCATTATTGCTTTTATCTAGCGTATTTTTAAGGTAATTACCATGACAATTATTGTGATAATAGGCAATTAAAAAATTAAAGTAATAATGAAAATGCCTAAACTTAATTATAAACAATTAAAACTTCTATTAAATAAAAAACAATTATCAGAATAATGTTTTATCAATTACTCAAGAAATTGGTAACAAAACAGTTATTTTTCAGCAATTAATTTATTAATAATAGGGAAGAAACCTAATGTGAATAAACCGCAATCAGTAATGTTTATGTAAGGGTAATAGTTAATTCTATAAATGGGTGCTACTATAAAGATACCTCTCTTAAATAGAAAATTTCCGCCATAAAATAAGATGGTTTAACTTATATGGTTCGCATGTGCTTACACTATTCATATGATAAGTTATATACCGCTGCAAACACCCCACGATAGCCATAATATCCAATAGTAATTCTCAACCTAAATGCGATTACAACTACAATCGCATATCGCTTATAGCGCCTGGGCAAATGTGCAATTTCAATGCAACGCAGCGGAGGCGATAAGCGACCAATCCAAACAACAGAGTCCCAGTCCCACTCCACTCCAGCAGGCAGGGGTAAAGGGGCAGGAGGGGAGGGGAAGGTTGTGCATTTGTGCGCGTGTGGATTCTAAAACCAACACAAGCCACCCACAAACTGAGTGAGGCAGACAGGCAAAGAGGGGTGTGGCGAGTGTTGCACTTTGCTATAAAAGTGCCAAGCAATTATTATTTCTTTCGCCATACACCCTGTAGCCATAAAACAGTGTGTGAAGGGGTATGATAAACAAGTGGAAATTAAAATGAAAGCAGGGATATCCACTATAAACTGTACTGTGAATCTATTAATTTATTAATTAAAACTGTCGTCTTGACAACACTCGGATTTAGTCGGTGTCAGTGAAAATAATTAGATAAATAATAAGTCAAAGGGTTAAATAAACCCTGTGTCTGTTCAATAAATAAATAATAAATATAAAAAAGGGTATCGCCTAGTCGAGCATTCGCAACATTTTAATTTTATTTTTATTTTTTATAATTGATTTTTTAGCGCGTTTTCTTGAGCGCTTTTTGTGCGAGTTCTGCTGTCAGATATTTGCATTTTTCGCACATTTTGCAATACGTTTTATTTCTTGAGTTTTATAATACTCGCATTTATTATGCAAAACGCTTGGAAAATGTTTTGCTTATAAACATTTCAATTGTGAGCTGTGGAAAATCACAGCAACAATAAATGCAACAGGTTTTAAGTTTATTCAGTTGGATTATCTCAAAATACGAAAATTGTTAGTCAACACTGGACGATAAATGTTGGTCAAAGTGTTGACAAGCATATGCTAAAATAGTAAATAGCTGCTGCTATTTGCCTAGACATTGAAAACTCACATAAATATATCACAAATATTATTTGCATATTCTATGAGCTGTTGTTTAAGGTGGAAAAGCTGCGAAACTAATTAACCAACTCTATGTAGGTGGAATACCTCGACACGACTCACACAACGACAAGAAACTTAATAGAATTAACATTTTAGATTGCTTTGTTGGAGCACATTAAGTACTTTGACATTTGTAGAAATTCTTTGTTAAATTCTACAAATATTTTAGATAGTGCAAAATTAGTTTACAACAGTTTTTTTTATATTATATGTAAGTACAGATTGTGAACCAATTTGACAACTGTATATTCAGAATTGTTTTCGATAGAGAAAACATTGAAAATTATTGTCAAACTCTATGTATTACTTATTCAACGAACATTTAACAACACTGAACTAAGTTTTCTACTTACTCTTCGCTGCTGAACATGCGAACCATGTGCCGTTGCAAGTATTGTGGCACACATTGCGGGGAGGGCGGCGGTGTCTGGTAGGGATTCATTAGGGTCTCGTCTTCATCATAATAGCCCGATGAGGTGGTAGAGGAGGTGCGCGGATACTTGAGCATGATTATTGAACAATTGAAATGCAAACAATGTCAGCAATTCCACACACAACAAACAAAAACCGCAACAGTTGTGGGTTGTAGTTTAACAAAAAACTCTTTTTTTCGATTTATATTATTATGATTTTTTTGTGAGCTTTATTTTTGTTGCTATTTTTAACACATAAAATCAATTGATTTGTTTGTTTGTATTTCCACTTATTATTTTTTATATTTTTTTTTAATGTTGTCTGGCTTATTATTATTAATTTTTTTTGCCAAATCACTGTCAAAAATTATTTGGTGCCACGCCCTGCTTCAACTGTTATATAAAGATTGTGTTTATTTATTATTCAATCAGCACACAGCGCAAAAACAAAACAAACAACGCGGCGAATTGTTGTGTTTTTATTGCTTGTTTTTTTTTTTTTTTTTTTTTTAGGTATTTTTCTGCTGAGCTACGAAATATTTGTGAATTTGTGCAAAACGAATGCGAAACATGCACTTGAACGAATCGACACGAATCGTTTATTGAGCAATTGCATTTACGAGTTGCGAGTATCTCGAATTTGAATTCGAATTTGAATTTCAATTTGTGTTTTATTTATAATTATTTCGATTTAATCGACTATTTTGTGTAGAGCTTTCTCGCGCGCGCTCCTGGAACTTGTTTAGCGTCGTGCCAAATGGCAACAACTAATATTTTATTATATTTAGCATTATTTTTATAGCAAATATCCAAGACATAGAGAGAGAGAGAGTGAGCAATTCTCTCTCTCTCTCTCTCTCTCTTCTCCTCTCTCAATCTGTGTTGCCATTTGCAATTAATCAAGCGCTAAAAACGTTGACTAAAAATAAATATTAGCAAATTAGTTTCAGATATAAAGATACAGATACAGATACAGCGTCCCCAGCAATCAGATGCACAAACGGTTTACACATGACTTGGGATCAAGCTTCTACCGCTTGTAAATGTTTCAGTTGCAGAAACACTAGAGTGCACTGCTTATGGGTGACACTCTGGTTCAATCGGTTTCAGGCAACTCTGATTTTGGAACTAAGTTTAAAACAGGAATATAATGCATATGCAAATTTCAGCATTCTAACTCAAACACTTGTTAAACAGATAGTATTTTTAATTTTAAAGATTTTCAAAAAAAAATACTTTTTCATTATTATTTAATTCTGTTATTTGACAATAATTAAATACTAACAAATTAAGTTTTTTTTCATACTGAATGTAAAACAAATTGTAGAAGCCCACCAAAAATATACGAAAAGCGAGGCAAACTTAAAAATTTATACCACAAATCGTTACGTTTTCTTCGTATCGTTTGTGTTTTGTTGTTGCTATTTTTAGACAATATTTAAATGTTGTTTGTGCGTGTGTGTGCGTTGCGTACATACAGATTGTGTATCTTTGTATCTTCGTAGATGTAGTTGTTAGTTTCAAATGCGCAACGTGGCGTCGTCAGAAGAAAAATACTCAAAACCCAAGCAGCAATCTCTCAGATACACAGTACGAGTACGAGACGACAGTAACAAGGTCAGGGCGTCGAGGCAACAACAACAACAACAACTACAACAACAATTAACACACGTCATCGATCGTTCGACGGCTACTGAAAAGATACGAATGCCAGCTACTTCAGCTGTTTTTGTATCTGTAGCTGCGTCTCTATTTTGTATCTGTATCTTTTGCGCGTACATTCAACTTAAATTATAGCAAATTGTTTAAACAAATAGCGGAACAACAATAATAACTTTTTTTTTCTCCGTATTTTTTTTATTGTATTTTTTTTGTATTTTGTTGCTTCTCTTTCTCGTGTCTCGCGCCGGCGACAAGTTTTTGTTTACTGAATTCGAACCGAAAACTGATTTTTACAAAATGCGGCGCACAAAATCCAAAAACGGCTGCGCCGGCAACGTTGACGTCGACAGCGCCGTCGGCGGCTGCGTTGCCGCCAATAAAGTATTTTCAAAAATACACAATGTTTTGCTGCCTCCTTCTTGGCTTTTAGTTGAGTCAAACCAAAAAAGAAATACGCCCGAAAAATTCACATTTTCTGGTAGGCAATTATAACGATAAGCGGCAACTGCGACGCCAGCAGCGACGTCGACGGACGATAGCGACAGCGACTACCGAACAACTAGCAGAACAACATCGATGATTAGCTAAAAGGCGGCAATTGTGGGGGAGGGGCGTGGTCTGCTCTCTAAACAAGGCGACGCGAACCTTATCAAAGCGATCTAATCGCAGCGATATTATAATTAGCATTTATATGGATATTATGGTGTTTTCGTGTGCAAGTCTGTGTGTGTGTGAGTGGTGAGTGTGTTGGTGTGAGTGTGTTGGTGTGGCTGGTTTTACTGGGTAATTTCAGTGGCTTTGCAAAGACTTGAGCAAACATACAACCGCAAACTACAGCCTGGCTGATTGAAAAGCAATCATCATCAATTATCGCGGATTTATATAAAGGAAATACAAAAGAAAAGCTGAGTTTTATACACTGTAAATATCCTTTCTGATATACATAGAAGAAAGTCTTGACAAAACATGAAAAACCAAACTGTTTTGGATCTGACAGGCGGCAGTTTAAACTATATCTTATCATTATAGAAATGCGTATATAAGCTGTTCTTATTGTTGGCTATTATAAATTTATAATATAAGAAAACGAACCAATGTTTTTTCAAGAAGATACAAATATGTCATTCCTAGATGTGATACAAAATGAGCAAGACCAAAACAATTTATGTAGAAACAGGATCTTAACCTTTTACAAGAAAGAAGAAAATGCCTAAAGTGTTCAGGGCATAAACCAAAAGATCTTAATTTGAAATTCCAAGTATCTGATAATTTTTAAAAATGTTCAGACTAGATAAAAAACAAAGAAAGTAGCTTGAAATTCGTTTGTATTGGTGTGGTATCATCGGGTTTAGTGTCAAGCATCTGAACATAGTTCAAGCTAAACAGCTTGAGAATTATAAGCATATATTTGAGTAAAACTAATTTTTGTCATACGAATTTTCAGAACTTTCCTTTGTTACAACCACGCACAAATGCACAATAGTCAAGTTTAAGATCACACACTATATATATTCTATAGAGTATATATACATATCATATATAGCGTAAATAGTAAATATCATAGTAGAAGATAAGCAAAGCGTGTACCTGATTACAAGCCGACAACGCAAAATGCCAAACGACAACAATGACGTCACTTCAACGATTTATATAATATACTATAATACTATATAATATCGCATTAGAGCAACGATTTAATGACTTACAGCTGCTGCAACGATTATTATCGAAAATGTCTATTTATTTAACCTGTTGATGAAAACTGTTTTCCGCTCTTCAGATAGTCGTCACAACGTTGGCATTTATTATGTGCCAAAAATATGCAAATGCGATTTAGTAACGGTGTGGGGGGGGGGGGCTAAAAGGGAGGTGGGGGCAGCTCGCGTTAATTGCGAGCCACGCCAAGTGTTGAGTTGGCGTGAAATTTATCGCTGTGAAAAGCCGAAAAATACAGAAAAGCAAAGCACAACAAATGAGCATGCTCTAAATGAGTGGAGACTGACTAGCAGATACCCAGTAAAATTATTAAAAATGCTACAGCACATGGAATTATGATCTAATGTCTCTTAAAAATTGTAATACCCAAAATCAAGATCTTGGTGTAAAATTTGATGCTGTAATTATTTTTTAGTGGCGTAAGCTTTACGAAATTTGTATATATAATCATCTGCATTAGGCATACAAAAAGCTACATACCAAGTTTCGTAACAATTTGTTGTATACTCTCTGAGATCAGAAGGAATAGATCGACTCAAGACATATCTGCTGATATCTCTTACTTCAACTTTTACAAACCGTATATACCCGCTTGTACTTATTTAAAATGTTTACAGGGCATGTGAAAAGTGTGCACAGTATGTGTGCGACTGGGGGCTGCCTTTTGATTTAAGAAAATTGCTGCAGCGGGCCACCTGCGCGTATACGTAATCTGAATTTATTGGCTCATTAGAGAGTTGTGCAAAATGCGCACGTAAGCAAGGAAGCAGCCCAAATCAGCCAAATCAGCCAAATCTGCAATCGAGGGCATTTTTGCAACATTGTCTAATTGGTATTTAATTGTGTGGTATATACTACTAATACAACTAAATACTGATAGGCAGCTGTCAATTGACAATCTTATCAATAGACGCTGATAAGCCATCAACAGCAAGCTGGCAAATACGGATAAGCCTGAGTCATCATTTGATTCTCTTTCTTTCACTCTTCTTCTTCTCTCTCCTCTCTCTCTCTCTCTCTCTCCCACTGTTTTGGTGTCACAATTGTGGCAGCCACGTTGCGCGCTTTGTTTTAACAGCACTTACAGCGGCAGAGAGTCAACATTTGCCCAACGCCCCCCGACGGGGCGTGTTTTAATTAACAGTCAATATGAGGAGTTTTCTCAAACAGCTTACGAAACCATATCAAGCAGTAAACACATACACACACACACACACACTGAGAACATATAGAAACTTTAAGCTCAACTAAACTAAAGTGAAGTAAACTGATGTTTGTGTTTCAGAGGCTTGCGATGGGGATTTGTAGTGGGGCTTAGACTGGATAAACACACTTCGACATGGCATATATAATCAGACGACATAACGGTAAGTAATGCTAAGTAAGCTAAGTAGGTACATATCGAAAGTCGGTGAGGTAGGCCTTTACTATGCCACAAATGTGTTTAAAACAAAGATTGTTGATCACTTCAAAGGGAATTGATCAATAAATAAAATAAACACTACAAAATACTACGACCTAAGCTAGAGTGTACTCAATTACTATGGATGCTTGTTGATAAATATGTTGACAGCAAGGTAAAGAGCAAGTTAACAAACGTTTCAGAATGTCACACAAAGAAGAATTGACAAAAAATTGCTCGCAAAAGAGATTAGGCGACCGAGAGCCTTATTTGTTTGTACATTTCAGCAAATTCTTGTCTAAGTCCTTAAAAAACCCACCAACAAATATACCCCATTTTACTCACGGCACCCCTCCCAGGAGGGGTTAGACTATATACATATACTAGTCTGTGGGCTTAGAAAGTTATCGCTCACCTGCAAAGAAAGGCAAAAATAAACAATAATCAATAAATGGCATTAAATTTGAATACTAAATTAAATACTAATTAAATACGCAGTGATTAAAAATGTTGTCAATTTGTATTTTGGAGACGCAAAATCACGAACTTATGTACGAATATGCGTGTATATGTCTATATAGCTATACAAACATATATATATATATTTAATTAATTGGCGTGTTTAGCAACTGGCAACGGCAAAAAAAAAACCCAATCAAGAGTTTAAAAATAAACTCAAATTACAGACGTCAGCCGAAAAAAAAGGCGGCGAGAGCCAAAAAATCGGAATGCATTTTTGGCCAACAGGCACTCGGCCAAATGTTGTCAATGAAATTATAGAGCCATCGAGCCGAATCGGAAATAGTTTTATGCAATCTTTTGAGCAAAGCCAAGTGAGAATGAAGTCAGCTGTGAAATGAAAATGAAAATTGCATTTGCACTTAGGTCAGGTGTCGCAATATATAGGTACATACATATACATATACATATAAGGAACTCAAGGGTTCTAGATGTCAAAAATATTTATAGCTTTTGCTCATCACACAGCCTGTCTGTGTGACTGACAGGCGTTGAGTTTTCAGATGCGGATGAGTCATGATTTTCGGCTGTTTATCTTTTTTGCTGTCGAGTGTTTATAATAGCATTTTCTGCTTCTTCTCGTTTGGCATTTGCAGCTAAATGCCAAAAGTGGTCAGTGGGCGGACACCCAAGTGATATCTAGGAATTTACCTCAAAATAATGTCCATGACATTGGGGCAACATATTACATTTTCTTTATTTATTTAACGACATTAACGACATCAACGACATTAACAGCAAGTTCTTGACTTGATAAAACAATTCAAAGTTAATCATTCTCGCACTCCTTCTCAGTGTGAGATATTGGGGCATCCTCATTCGATATTGGTTCGTCAGCCAGAATGTCCTTGCATCCGTTGTCAATAGCGTTAGCTGTGGTCCCTCCTGGCAATAATTCCTCAGGTTTCTTTCCATCCTTCGTGTCCATATTGTCCGTGTCAACCAGATTCTTTTTATTATTTTTATTCTTTCTCATTACGTACCAAACCAGAGCCAGTCCCAAAATTGCTGTTAGGGCAATAGCTAAATATTCGTTTGGAATATTAATGTGGCACGGATCTTTTTCCGCTTTTTTTGATTCATCACGACACATATTATTCAAAAATTCCATTTTTTGTTTGTTTTGTTTTTTTGTTTAGAGCTCACAGGTCGAAGCTATGTTTACGACTGACTGAGCTCAAAGCAGTTGATTTACTAGCAGCTATAATTTCCATGGCATGCCAATATTTACAAATAAGAATTCTATGACAAAACTTTTTCAAATTTCATTAAAATCTGTTTAGTTTTTCATATAGCAGCCTTCAAACAGAGTTCTTATAAATTTCATTCAACACTTATCCAAAAACTTTGGTTAAGATCAGTTTGCCATATGACATATGAAGCAATTTAATTGATAAACCCTAGGAGTATTAAATCTGATTAAATCATTAATTTCTGGTTTATTCTTGAATGACAATTTCCGATCAATTCAACAACCAGCTGCTAATTGCTTAATTTGTATTTCCTTTCGGTTATTTTATTTCTTTTCATTTTGAGGCTCGACAGTTGAGAGCAGCGCAGCTCGTAGTAAACAAATATTTACGGCTGATAACAAAAGCGAGTATCAAGTGATATCAACTGGCTGAATGGGTGAGTCTCTCATATCACCAGCCGCCAGCCCCAGTCGCAGCAGGTGATAATGGCAGTGAGAATATCAGGAGTTCAGCAATTGGAGCAAGCAACAAAACTGGCAGCAGGCAGCAGGCAGCTGGTTGACAATGTTCACAGACGCTGACACAAAGTGTACACATTTTTGCAGTTATCAGTTGATTAAATATGAATTATATACACAAATAAATACACATACTCACACACACACACACACACTCAAAGAGTCGCTGCACACTAGTGAAAAATGATAAGCGCCAGTAAATAAAGGCCAATTTCATATACAGGGTGTTGCGTTACATTGTCTTTAGGAACAACATATAGGAGAGTGGTGCGGGAAGGGGGGTAAGAGAAAAAAGAAATACAAATATGTTTACACTCAGTTGCATTAAGTGTGGCACAGTAGCAGCTACTGTATTTATGTATGAGTTAGATTTAAATATTCTGACACATCATAGATTGGGAAATCTTTGCATCTCATTATTTGGGATTATCTAATAACATTTTGTGCATATTTCATATTTAATATAAAATATACATTTTATTTTACTTCTATTACAAATATTGTGTATCCATTTCTTCAAGTTGGGACTTGGGAACTTTACATTTCAAGATTGTTGTCATGATTTTTGACTTGAAACCCGAAATTTGGAAAATTCTCAACTTTGAATGTAGAGTTGTTAGTGATGACAAACCAATTCCAAAATGACCTCGGAATGAGATAGGGTCAGTTTCGACAAAGTTAGGCACTGAAGTCTGGGAAGGGCCTTCTACGGATTGGGAACTTAAGATCTTATTTTTGAGAACCAAAATTTGAAACTTCTCAACTTTGAATTTAGAGTTGTAAGGGATGACAAACCATGTCTAAAATGACCCCTGAATTGCAGATAGTTTCAGTTTCGACAAAGTTATGGCATTTTGAAGTCTAAAAAATGTGTATTTTGGGACCTTGGATCTTCACATGTCAAGATTGTTGTCATGATTTTTGACTTGAAATCCGAAATTTTCAAGTTTCTCAACTTTGAATGCAGCATTGATAGGGAGGACAAATCACAAACCAAAATGACCTCGGAATTGAAAATCGGTTAAGTTTTGACAAAGTTATGGGCATTTGAACTCTTGAAATAAAATGAATTGCACTAGTAATATATACATATAGGTATTATGTAATATTGTTCACATTTCAAAATAGATTTTACGGCTGTCAGCAACAGATTTTAATGCCTCGATTTGTGTTCTATAATTTGCTTCAGCCAATTTCGAGTAATATCTTGAACTTTATTCCGATTGACCTGACTCTACAAGATGTTTATGTGTGGGATAAGCCCCAATAATTAAGGGTCGATTACAATGTAAACATTGAACTGCAACCTACGCGAAAAAAACGATTTTACTTACCCAATAAAATCTTTGATAAAACAATAAACCTTAAATAAACCGCGATCATTATTCAGTAAATAGTCGGGCTGTATGACGGAGGCCATAAGGCCAATGCTCTGCTGTTGTTGTTGTTGTTGCTGCGGCTGTTGTTGGTGTTGTTGTTGCAGCGACGCTGCGCTGCTGCTGCTGCCGGTCGCCATGTTGGCAGCCATTTTGTTGGCTAGCGCAGCCATTTTGCCGCCATGCTAGCGAAAAATGCACATGCAGTTAAGCAGTTGTTGTTGTTGTTGTTGTAGCTGTTGTTGTTATTAATTTGCTGTCGATTTTAGCTGTTTAACAATTGTTGTTTATCTGTTGGTGTTTATTGTTTATTGTGTTTTGTAGCCGTGCGTTTTACAAGCACTTTTTATTGCAAACTGTTGGCCGAGTGGGAAATTCTTAACATTTTGTGTTTTTGGTTTTTTGTTTGTGTTTGCGGTTAAATGAAAATGAATACAAAAAGCAATTGCCAAATATGTCGATGAAAATGCTCAAAAACTGCCAATTCGTCAATTCGTGTGCTGCATATATGTATGTATGTGTGTGTAGGTGTGTGTGTACTTGTAGGCATTGCATGCGTCATATTCAGATTGAGCCAAGCATTTAATTAACATTCCGGTTAGCTGAAATGCCGCTGGCAATCAAATATCACAAATTTCAAATAACAAGCCACAAGACATAGAGAGAGAGAGAGAGAGAGAGAGAGAGAGAGTGAGACAGGGATTGATAGTAAGGGTGAAAGTGAGATAGTGATAGAAGATAGTAGAGTGGATGTTCTGCTCAAGACGCCACTGTAAAACACTCGTGTCGCAAACAGCAAGCACACAGCTGTCGCTGATGCACATGGCGAATGCTTTGTGTGCTTAAAGCACTGTGAGCAGAGCTTTCGAAACAAAAAGTGCACTAATACATGTGCAGGCAACAACACACATGTATCTCAATACGTCTAGTGTAAGGGCAATGAACGAGTTTCAGATACTGTGCATGGCTTTAATGCCTGGATTAAGTTAAGTAAGTTAACTGATCGACAGCTAAAGCTACTTGTGCGTTGGATGAAGGATAAGGGCAGTTTCTGTCTAATTAAATGTATTGCACACTTTGTGCCAGAAGCAAGAGGGGTCAAACTAGCCAAACATACCAGGACTTGAGAATAATTCGATAAATAAAAAATTCGATGGCTACTATTAAATTACAAAATATTATATTACCAATCAGCAAAATCTATATGTTTACTGTATACAAATATATTTAACTAGTTTTAATCAAAAGCAAAAAATTAGTTAAATTCCTTTTTATTTGGATTCGACCTATTTAAGCACAGACAAAATAATCACACTCTAGATGGAATGCTAGGCAGTCAAATGTTGACAATAATATATACATATGTATCTAGAAACATAGTTGTATCTATAATATATATGTATCTAAAAACATAGTTGTATCTATAATATATACATATGTATCTAGAAACTTAGTTGTTCTCTGGGCAGTCAGTGAGGCAGTTGGTCGACTGTCGCCTGTTGACAGTTTGTTGGAATTATGACAGGCTGTAGGCTGTGCCCCCCCCTCTCTCTTTTGGTAACTATGTGTGTGTGGGCGTGTGTGTGTGTTTTGTTTGTCAACTGGCGACTTTTACAAGTGTACTACATAACAACAACAACAAGAACAACAACAGCAACAACTAATACGAGCTAAATAAACAAGATGTTGGCTCAAAGATAAAACGACCACAAAATACAGGGAAACATGAAAAATGTGTGTACAACTATATTAATTAACATATTTAATTAAAACACACGTGCTTTAGATGCAAAATTAAATAAGTGAGAATAAAATTCACAAACAAAAAAAAAAAAACAAGGAAGAAATACTTATTATTGTGTGGCAGCAGTGAAGAAGGCAAGGTTAAAGTTTGGGGGGCCCACTTGATATGGCGGAAGGTGCCTTTGCTGGGCTAGACTTATTATACAACCAGTCGAGTATATTATTTGTGAGGCCCTCAGCTGGCTTGTGCGATGGCGACGACCCTGACTTTGACTTTGACTTGAGCGCCCAGCTAAACCGAAAAAACAAGTCACGTTCTGAGTGAGGTACTTGAATGGCGGCCCGAACTCAAAACGCATTTGATGACTCGACTCATGTGTGTGTGTGTCTGTGTCGAGTGGGTGGTAGGGTTGCCAGCACTTGAGTGGTGCCAGAGTTGTTGAGCAGCGGGAGACCTTGGAGCGAGCAGCACAAATAAGACTTACAGCCTCACATCGCCACTCAATGGAAAATGATGAGAAAATGAAAATGCGACTACTACTAGATCTTGCCATCAAATGTATTCATAAGTAGACAAGAAATAAGCAGTAACACAAAAATAAACAAGTACATCTGTATTCAAGCGAAATGTATGAAAATGAAATGCAAAACAGTTGCCAAGGCTGCCCACGCCATAAGGCAAGGCTGACAAGGCTCTTTTCTGGCCCCAAAGGCGGCAACAGTACAGAAATTGTATTCCTAGAAAATCGCATGAAATGCAAGCTCTGACAAGGACATTGGTGTTTAGCCTGAATTTGCAGTTGTGGGTGCGGTTGAGGTATATAAGAAATTGCACAGATATTTATTCTTTTGAAGTGACATTTTATTACGAAGAAAATAATTCATTATAATGGCTGAGTTAGAGCAAAGTAAGAATGCATAAAATATAATCATAAAAGTATGCCAGTGAAATAAAATCTGTGTAAAGGACATTGTTGCTGAGCTTGTATTAAAAGCCGTAAGAAACTTGTTAGATATTTATACTAATGAAATAACAGCTAACAGAAGAACTTGTGCGCTTTAAAAATAAATAATAGTTTAAATAGAATATTTAACTCGATGCAATTAAATGTTGAGTAACATTTTTTTCTGTATTTGCACTTATAATACTCAAACAGTACTATTCCTTTGCCTTGCCACTAACTGTTTTCATAACTGTGCCATCAAATATGCCCTCTATTGTATAAGAAACCACTTTCTTTGACTTTCTTTTTAATCTTTAATGCCTTTGGCATAATTTTCACATAAACCTTCACAGCAAATAGCAAAGATTGCCGACTTGTCGACCCTCTGCAGTCATATATAAAATATATATACGAGTAATAAACGCATTGAAGCGTGAAATTTATGCACATCATAAAGGAGCCCAAAACAACAATGGCAAAAAGGACACGTTGAGTTCTGGCCAAGCGGATTAAAGCGTAAATAACGAAATTATGCAAAGTATTCGCTCTGAATATCTGCGAGTGTGCGTGTGTGTGTGTGTGTGTGTGTGTGTGTGATGAGTACGCGTCATTGCGCCGCGCCATAAGAACGCAGCAAGGACGGCAAAGGACTCGTCCACTTTCTAAAAGCGCATTGCTGCAGCTACAACACACAATTTTATAGTGCAACAAAGGAAAACAAAAAAATAAAATAACAGAAGAAAAAAAAAACATAGAAAGAGGAGAATAATTCGTGGCTGCCACACTGGCAACAGCAGCAGCAACAGCAGCAGCAGCAGGCGCAACCTTGACCTGAAAACGTTGCTGCCATGTGGCAGGGACGTGGTAAGTGGGTGGCTGCTGGGTTGCACAGTCGATGCGAATTGGGGGCACACAGAGGAAATGCGAGACAAGCAGCGGCGAACATGTTTGTTATTTGAGTTAAGTTCTTTGTTGCAGCAGCGCAGCAGCAACGACAGACACAGACACAGATATAGATACAGATACATTTACTACACACACAGATGTAGATACATTTTGCAGTTAGAGTTGCCAGTAGTTATGTGGCATGCTCGTAGAACTGGAACTCACGTACTTTAATTTTATGACACATTATTACACTTTATGGCCACTTGCGACTGCAACAAACTGTGGCGCCAAAACTCTACCCAAAAGTACCCTATGCTGTTAACTTGATCAAATTTCGGTTCGTTTTCGGAGTTAACTACTTAACTAAACAATTTTACAGCTTTTGCAAAGTTCGACAATATTTTGTGGCACGTTGCACGTTGCGTATGTGCAATAAATAGTGGTATAGCTATATTTTTATAGCTTACAACTCGACCTTTTTACAGTTTGGCAATCATGTGAAATAATCAAGAACACAATTTGCAAAATGAGCTCAAATAGATTGCAAGCTATACAACTCTGGGTTACAGTTATTTCAAAACTTTCAGCTACAATAAGTGCGAGAATTGTAACTTAAATAATTTCCTAAAAATGTTTAGATTGTGATTACGTTTAGAGATTTTAATCAGCCATTCAATTATTTTGAATTTTACTCCAGCTCCTAATATCACAAGAGAGTCATGATTTTTGACAGAAAATCTGAAAAACATCAAGTTTAGATGTGGTATTAATTTTGAGGACAAACCATGACCAAAATGGCATCGGGATTGATAATCGGTTTAGTTTTGACACCGTTATAGTAGTTTGAGGTCCGAAAAACGCGTTTCTGGGGACTTGGAACTTCACATGTCAAGATTGTTGTCATGATTTTTGACTAGTAATCCGAAATTTATAAGTTTTTCAACTTTGAAAGTAGTATTGTTATAGTTGACAAACCATGGCCAAAATGGCTTCGGGATTGAAAATCGGTGCAGTTTTGACAAAGTTATGGCAGTTTAAAGACTGCGTCTTGGCATCCTCATCGTATTATAGATAACTGTAACACAGACAGATAACTGTAAATTCGCAGAATCACATAATGTCATGCATTATGTAATCTATTTGAGTGCTTTCTGCCAAACGCTGTAAAGTAAGTTGCAAGAACAGTTTATCGGCAGCTGATCGATAAAATCTTGAAACAATAAATATCAATTGATGATCCCCTCTCTCTCTCTGTCTCTGTCTCTGTATGCCACTCTCTATCTCTGTATCTTTATCCCTTTCTCTACTCAGTCAAAGGAAACCGCTTCGAATCGGTTAATTTGATAAAAAGTTTGCCGACTGACGTCAGTATACATACTACTACATACCACTCGATTGTGAATGTATGCACCAAAAAACAGCATGCAAAAAGTCGTGTCTGCTTAATGGGCCGTTGGGCCATTAGTTAAATGAACGTATGTGGCAATCTCTGGGCCGATGTTAGATCTACCTCAGGCGAGTTGGCCGGCCGTAGACTATCATCAAAGTGGGTAGCTCACTGCAACAACAACAACAACAACAACAGCCACAACAACAACCACAATTGAAAAATGTCTATAAATAAATGCCAAAATTATCAGCATAGCGAAATCTCAAATTCATTTTCCAAAATGCCAAAACTGGCAAGGCAGCAACAATGAGCGGCAATCAAGTTGCATTCAAGCGAATAGTAATCAGCAAGAGTGTGCTCGACTAGCAGTTACCCTGTTCTCTATTATAATGATGACAATACTCAATAGTCTCTAAGATCATATAGTCATAATGTTTATTATTGGTGATGAGTTAAAATATATGTTATAGAGTCTCGAAAGTTTATACCCTTTAGAACGCTTGCAGGGTATTAAGAAATAGCAAAATGATGATGATGATCGTGAAAAACTGATGTTTGATTTGACATTTGAGGTTTTTTTTATTATTGTTGTCTATTTCATTTTTTGCTGTTAGTTTTTGGGGTGTGTTGACTTAGGCTGAGGTCACCCCGCAAATTGTGAGACAGCTGCCAGAAAATGTGGTCAGAGTTATAAAAATATTGCGTATACGCAGCGTTATGCGCGACGCCATTGCCGCATTTTGTCAAACGACGCAAACCAAAAAGGGGTTGCTTGGGATGTTGTTGTTGTTGTTAGCATTGTTGTTTTGGTTGTTGTCAACAACCCACAGTGGGGAAATGAATGAAAGCAACTTTCAAGTGAGCATTGCGTAATCGAAACGAAGCCATCAAAATTGATGACGACGGCGACAACTTGAAGACAATGACGTCGATTGATACCCTGTATTGTATATATACTCATAGTCTCAACAGATGACAACGATATGTTTCCATGTTGCAATCTCAGAGATTTTAAAAGCTAGCGCTATCTTAATCTAAAACTAATTGATTTTTTATAAATATAACAAATGTTTCTAAATGCTGTGCCAAATGTATACAGGGTATACTTTTGTCGAGCTGTCTGCCCCTACATATTTTCCTTATGCGAAAGACAAACAAAAATAGACGAAGCAAAGGAATCCAAATGAGCACAAGCTCAATGAAAGAACAACAAGAGGCAATCAATAGAATCGAGAAAATCAATGACAGGGGGGTGGGTTGGGGGGCAGGTAATACTAAGAGTAAAAATTGTTGATTTAAATACTTTCGAGAGTGCATTTCGCACAGCTTAATTGAGTGATGGCCATGACGTAGCCACTACTCAAATTCCACCTTCCAAGTTCAAGCTAAATTATTGGAAAAGCAATTTAAACGGGGGTCGGGTGGGGGGGGTCTGGGTATCGCATTATTTATCAGGCACACGAGCTATGCAAAAGGCTATTGATTGCTGAAGGCTATTTCGGAGGACGTTAAGGACACTCACAACATGACATTGAGTATTTCTCTTTCCTAAATGGTTGTTGCCTTTTTCTATTAGTTGGCGAAAAAAAGGATCCAAGTATGTTTTTCTTTTTTTGGGTGTGGATATTGTTTTATTTGTGTACATAGCATGGCTTACACGCACTTGGCACCAGTATGTCCTTTTTTTGGGGGTAGTTTCTGTACTGGGGGGGTGTGTAGGGGCGCCTCTGCATACATATGTTGATTTTAATGGGCTCTGTAAGCATGATAATGATGGGTGCTACAATTGCCAAACTAGTTCATGTGGGCAAGGAACTTGACTTGGCAAAAGCGAAGTTAATCGATTGGAGAGTTGAAAATGTATAAGTATTTTTTGTAAGGATATATTCTTAGTACTAGTAGTAGTACTTGCATCGGGTTAAATATGCATTTTGATTACCCACTTTAAAGGTAATATTAGAAATTATTGCGAAAATATATTACATTTTTTTATTTTTTTTTTTAATATCTTTTTGGTGTTGATTTTGAAAATATGTACAGAATTTCCGGAGTTAGGTCTTCAACATTAGTTATTTTTGTGTAAGTGCTTCGCCAAATAAAAAAAGATAAAGAAATGTGAGTATTTTAATTTATTCATTTTAAGCAACTAATATATCAGTTCAAATGAATCTCTATTTATTAATTACTATAAAATGCAACAAATTCTATTTTTAGCCAGAGAAATTATAAATGTGACTTCGCATGTGATTCCATTATTAACAAGCAACTACCTGAACTTACTGCTATACAAGCACTTATCGAGTAAATGTACTTAACAAATACCAGAATAACTAGCAAAGCTAATGAGTAGCGATTAAGTTGCAGTTAGACCTTCATGGGAATCACATTCACTTTGACCTTACAACTTGTGACATAACTAACACAAGACTGACATTCACAGCAAGGACTTGAATACACTGCGCATGCGTAGCCTTGAGTTATACACGAATATCCTTTAACCCTCGAATGAATGAAGATTTTTTTGATAGTGGAAAAGATTCGAATGTTATGTAGAGAGTTGCGATAGATAAATAAATAATGGGAATTTCTTGAACAATTTGAGAAACATGAGACTCGCAACTTGAAAAGTATGATAATAATTTAGTTACCTTTTAATAAATATATTCCCGTTATTAAAGGCAATTTCTAGATTGTTTTTGTTTTCCATGAATGAAATGTTTTGGTGTTGTGTGCGGATGTGAGGACTCCACACGACGCACGAACCACAATGAAAGACGAACGACGAACGACGGACGAACCGAAGAAGAACCGACAAAGGCGAAATAGGCGCGAAATTCGATTCGATGAAGCTAACTAGAACTATATGTAGCAACTAAACAATCTGCGGGGGTGTTTGCTGGGGGCGGGGTCGGGTGTTTGTGCAGGCGAGCACGCACGTTTAATTACACAGTAACTCACACACACACACTTACACACACACACAGAGAGCGAGAGAGCGCGGCGTGAGAGCTGAAAGCGTCGCCTGCCTGCCTGCCTGGTCGAGGTTTTTAGGGCTGAGGCTTTGTGCTAATGAATTTTGATTGCGCTGCGTGCGATTATAAACAAAATATATGTAAATATTATATTATATACAATATCTGCTGCACAGCTCTTTCTTTTTTTTTTATTATTTATATAACACACGTTACTTTTATATTTATATTTTTTTTTTTTTTGTGTGTGTGTGCTTTATTTTTGCACTTTTCGGTTTTGATTCTGATTGCGAGTTGGTTTCAATTCGATGAAAGCAACTGCGTTGCACGCTTGCGAAGTCCGACGAAGACTGACGATGGCAGCGACGACAACTTCCGCATTTGCCACACACAGCGCACAACTTGTGCAGATAAGACACGCTGCTTGCCGTTGTTAACTACAGAATTTCTATGCTTTTCGCCTTTTTATTTTTGCTTGGTATGCAATTTTGATATAAATTACTATTAGAATATTTTTGAATTTTTTGCTTTTATTTGTGCTGTGTTAAATGCAAATGCTTGGCATTTGTGTTGCTTTTGTGTTGATTGTTGGTTAGAAAGAAGCCAAAGTGTAGATTGACAGCCGCAGCAGCACTCTGAGGGTAGCTTTTTTTGTGTTTTACCCGTTTGGCGCGTTCATCGCGTTCAAGCAGCAGCGCAAAGCATGCAGATGAGCGCAGGCACGCTCTCTCTCTCTCTCTGTTTCTCTCTCATCAAGCAGCGCTGCAAGTTCATTTCACTGCCTAACTTTGCCACGTGAGCGCGTGCTCCGTTATAAGAGCGACAGAGCGACAGAGAGAGAGAGTTTATGTTGCAATTGCCTTTAAGTGGTCGCGCATTGATTAAGCTAAAGCGCCCAGGCATTAAACATATGTGTGCGTGTGTGTGTGTGGGAGAGTGGGTGGCTGAAAATAACGGCAGCCTGCATGGCCTCCCACTTCAACTAATTAGCCTATGCTACGGCGTGCGCGCTCTCTCTCTCTCGCCCTCTCTCTCGCGTATACATACATAAATATAGACGGTGAGAGCACTTCAAGAGGTTTATCTTTATTGTATATCCACCTGCTACGCTCTGGCGCTGCAAAAGGCGCCTGCGCATAAACTAAGCATAAATACAAATACAAACAAAATTCGCTGGCTGGGTCACTGCTGCTGCTGCTGCTGCCTGAACAAGTGAGAGGCAAGCAGGCGGGGGAGCAGGCAAGTCATAACAATGCATAAGCAGAGAGCGAGCGAGAGAGAGAGAGAGAGAGGCTGCCTTGCAGAAATGAACGCTGCACACGTTGTGATTCTCTCTCTCTCTCTCTGTTAAACACACACACATGCAGATTTGCTCTCTGTTGGTTTGGCGCTCTTTTGAGTTTGCTGCTGCTGTCCTAATTTTGGTTGACTCGCTGACTGTCTAACTAATTACGCCAATTTATAAATAATCAACGAGGCGCACAATTTTAAGGTCCTTGTGCAAGGACCCGACCACACAAACAGCGAGAGAGAGAGAGAGAGAGAGAGCACAGCAGTAAGAAATGTTAATATTTAATCACAGCTATTGAACATGAGACTATGACAAATCAATGTCGTAACTAAATGCGATGATAAAGCATATAACAAAAGAAAACAGGACATTGCGGACATGCTGAGGACACTTGTCTGCGCTGCTTCCGTTTACTGCTCATCATCTTTTGCTTGAGTAAACTATGTTAATTGCAAGTGTTCGTTCCTCCTCTCTCTCTCTCTTATTCTTTCTCTATTATCGCAACTGGAGCATGACCTACATAAAGTGCACAAACATAAACAAAAGAAACTGCTTAGAATTGAATGGACAGTTGAGCAGTCCATTCAATTATACTTATGAGTATCTGTCTCATGTATCTTCTTTTCTATAGAACGAAACGAGGAGTAGAAGTAGTTTAATTTATTTAGCTAGCAGAGTGAAGAACCATCATCATCTAATTATGTTTCGGTACTGTGGCGTAGATATGGATTGATTTCTTGGATCGCATTCTCATAGTATCTCAAAATTAATTTGTACTTTTAGATAAGTATCTTCTTGGTGATATTCAATTTAATGTATCTCATCTTTTGAAACTTCATTTGAAATGTTTGCTATTATAATTTCATTCCTCAAAATAAATCCATTAAAAAAGTTCATTTTTTGAAATATTTCTAAAATTCAGAAATCTACAATTATAATTAGTAAAACTATCTCCCACAAATATCTCATTATTTTCAACTCAGTAACTTAATTTTTGTATTACTTACAATAAAATATTCATATTTATAAGACAGCTGACAATACTATCTATATCCGGTAAATGAATCACAACATACCTGCAAATAGAAGAAAGAAAATAGTTGAACAATCTGATAGTCAAGTACTAAAAATCTTTAAATAACGCAATCAATTTATAATGGTTGTATGTAGTATAAACCCCCTTATGATTCCCGATATGGGTATACTTTGGATTTATTATTATTGTTATATTGTAGGCTCATTTATATTTTTAGCACAATTAAGCAATTTCAAGTAGCTGACTGATTGAATCAGCTAGCAAACATATAGTCAATAGATATGTATATATATATATATATATATATATATATGTATGTATAGGTAAAGAGCTCTGATAAGATTGGTTATGGGTCGATTCCGCTTTGTGGGCTCGTTAATGAAAACTACTTATGATTTGGTAGCATAGAAAAATACAATCAGAGACACAAAAACTGGTTGGCTGTAATTTTCCATATGGCCATCAGAGTGCACTCCGTTCAGACCAGTTCTGCAAAAGGTCGCTACAGAACTGAATTTAGCTGATAATCAGCGGAAAAGTTTCTATAAAAGATTAGATACTTTTGATTGGTATAGTTTTAATGCGACTTAATCGTGACATATATACACATATATAAATATATTTATATGACTCATGGCACGATTATTGCAGTAACTACTGAGAGGCAATAGATAATTGAGTGGACTACAGTGCTCTATCGCTAATTAGAACGGGTCCAGGTTGATTCCAATTTGTAAATAATTGAAAAAACTATCTTTTGTAGACAGTAAGCTCAAAGCTTGGATATTGTTGAAATATTAAGCTCCAAAAACATAATTTTGATACTAGAGCTAAATTAAAAACCATATTTGTAATTTGATATATTTTTGTTTTTTTTAAGGAATTTTTGTTGATTGGTTTGCTGCAAGTGAACAAAGCAAACACAACAAAGGTAAGTCAAACAAAGCTCACCTGCAAATGGGCGGCCACAGATAACCTACAATTTGCGCCTAAAGCTAAGATTAGCTGGCAACAAAGTGGAAGCGGAACATTTGCCCCGGGGTCAATGAAATAAAACGCAATTGCGCGCAGAGCAAATTCCCCCCTTCCCTTAAATAAAGCACATGAAAGGTAAGCAAAATTAACTCTACCGGCGAGAGATAAGAGAGAGAGAGAGAGAACAGCAGCAGCGATCGTAGCATAAAATTTGTCAACACAACAAAAGCACAACGGTGAACGCTGAGAGAGCGCAGCACGTTGGCAGAGAGGCTGATTGACTGCTACAAACACAACACAACACACAGATATACACACACACACACACACACCTTTCTCACACATAACAAGGCAAACACAAACCGGCGAAGCAACAGAGCGATGCGAAGCGAGGCAAAAGCAAAAGCAAAAGCAGTGAAGCAGCAGACACTCGAAACGGGTAGCCGCTCAGCTCAGTTGAGTTCAGTTCAGAGCAGTTCAGTTGAGAGCTCAGTTCAGCTCAGCTCAGTGTGACAGTGAACGTCGTACGTAGTTGTGTTTCTTTCTGTTGTGTCTTTTATGTCAGATGGCAGCAGCAGCAGCAGCAGACCAAACAAAGCGCTCGAGAAGAAGAAAATTAGCAACAACTGCCTGGCGCAGCGAAATCACAGTAATAGTGTGAATAAAAACAAATAGCGTGTAAAGAAAACAGTGTGACAAACTGCAGTGACAGACAATGAGCAACAATAACAACAGCAACAGTTGTCCGCAAAAGTGAACCACCTGAGATCTGTTTCAGCTACACACGAGCAGAGAAAGAGGAAGAGCAAGCGGAGAGCAACAACAAACATGTTTGAGGTTGCCTGCCTAATGTTCATTTGCCCTTGGCTCATCATCGTTCTGCTCATGTTCATCGCCATGACCATTCTATGAGCAGCGAGAGTTGGGAAGAAGAGAAAAAAAAATAGGGCACACTTGCCAAAAACAGCAGCAACTGTTTCAACACTTTTGGCAGTGTGCCCGTTCTTCGCTCATTCGTTTGCCTGTTTATTGATGCTTGATTCCTACTCAAAAATGTGCTTTGAATTTAACAACCTAAAGACAAAGACAAAGGCAGAGAAAAACTTTTTGTTTTAGTTTTGTAAGTTTGTTATACAAAAAAAAAAACATTGAAATGTGATTTTAATTATGTAAACGTTTGTACCTACATATATAATATATACATATAACATACATATATTTTATGTATTTCCTAATTGATTAAGTTTTTTTTTACGCATGTGCAAATAAAAATACTGACAAACTCGTTTTATACAAAAAAACACATCATCAAATATTCTTTTGGGGGTCATTTATCAATTTGCATAATCGCCTTATACGCAACAGGTGAGAGCTGCTGCCAAAGGACAAGGGAGAAGGATGTGAGAAATCCAATCGAATGATTGTTGATGGAACTTTTTAGTATAGAAATATCTGGCAGACTTGAAACCAGCTTAAATTATAGAACTATTTATTTGATAACAGCAAAAATTAACTAAAATATTGGAAAATTAAAAATTCATTCAGTTTTCCTCAAGTTTTTTTAGGACTTGGGCAGAATATTTGCCATGGTATAAAGTCCACTTTTGAGAGACACTTCCTGTCTTATCTACAAATTCACTATCTATACATTTTGATAAGCATAATTATCAATTGTCATGTCGCAAGCGGTCTACAGATAAATAAATGTACAAAACACAATTTGCAGACAGTTCGAAAGAGGCTTCACTGTAGCAACAAATTTGTAGCAGGTTGTTGCTTCAATAATATTTTTAAAGAATTATAATAAGCTCATTTATTAATTTTTCATGAAAAATGATTTGTTGAGTTGAAAAGATCCACGCAAAATACACCCACCCAGAATCGGAAACAGACCACAGATCCACCCCCCTCCATAATATTTATTTAGGATAATACTGCAAGTGAGAGAGTGAGGCGAGAGATGGGTGATGGGGACTTAAGTAGCTGATTCAGCTGACTGTCGGGCCTACGCATTCGGAAAATAAATCATCTTTGAAGAGCACACATTAAAGGGGAATTTAATTTCAGTGTGTCTCAAAAATGTATTTTTATAAAATATTTGCTGGGCGTTGCCACCTGGTGATAATCAAGATGTTATTTCGAACAAGTCGTAATTGCTCGTACTTCAATTTTCAACTCGAGCTGACGAAAGTGAAAGTTTGTGGACAAAAAAAAAATGATTACAGTTTATATACTTGGTATATAGTTGTTGTATTTTTGCCCCTGGGCTCTGCTGCGACGTGTCAATGACAAAGTTAAATGAAATTGAAATTAATTATGTAAAACTAACCAAGAAAACACAAAAGCTAAACGAGTTATTTAAATTGGCTTGAAGCAAAGCGTTGCCAGACCATACAGAGTCAACCAATTAATTAAACACGTTAAAATGCAACAAAAATCAATTTGACTGAGTTTTATTTTTGTTACTGCCTTGTAAATCAAGCAAATGTTGCCATTTATCAATATTTATTTAAGCCAAACAAAGCTAATTTTGGGATATTTTAGGGCTGAGGCAGGAGTTTTCTCAATAAATATTTTGCATTTGTTTATTGTTTATTTTCGAGGTGTTAATGACACTAATTTGTTTGTGGCACAGCGCAGGACAGTGCTGAAAAATCAAGTATACGTAGAAGGCAGTTATCGTATCTTTACTTCTTTGGTAACATGAAATCCCAGTTTCGAACTAATTGTAATATTATTCCAACGTATTTTATAAGATGTTAAGAAGCTAATCAGCAATATAAATAAATTTGGTTTTTAAAAAAATCGTTCAATACTTAAAGTTATTGCCAGTGTTCTTTAGAGTCAAAAAGTAGATTTAAGTTCTTCGAGTTTTTTTTTAAAGCCTGTAAAATTATTTAATTTAATTGTAATTTTGTTTTGTAACAAAATTATTGTTTTCTTTGATCTCGCTCAATATAATTAACAAACTCAATACCATATTTAGCTATATTCATGTGGCCAGCATTGTATTGTGCAGTGTTTATTGTTTTTGCTCACAAATGGACAAATATTATGCCGAGTTTTTTGTTGTTTGCCTGAATGACTAAATGTTGTCCGAGCGCTGACTAAGCTGAGTCCACAAGCGAATTTGTTGCTAGTATTTTGTTTGCACTTGTATCTTTTGTTTTTTGCTTTTGTTTTGAATCTGAGGTCAGTCACAGAAACAGAAATTGGGTTAATTCAATAGAGGGTGGCCGGGGGGTTGTATAACTGTACACAAAAGCAATCGCAAGTTTGTAAAATCAACAACAACCACAAATGGGAAAACTCAAAAATTAATGTTCATTAAAATTCAGTTTGTTGACACGCAACAGCAACAACAAAGCGTGAAAACCTCGCGTGTCCGGATAATTTAGTAGGGAGACAGAAAAACGAATAATAGGGGGAAAAAAGGACTTCTTATGTCGGAAGTGCAATCACCTCCAGTTTTGTAGGTTAGCAGGACCTCCATTATTACTGTGCTTGCTGTTGTTGTTGTTGTTGTTGTGGTTATACATTTGGAATGTTTACATTTTTCATTCGTTTTCTTTGCTTCTCCGTTTGCAATTGTCGTAATGGGCACTACGAACTCTAGTTCCGGTCGAACAGCAGCAACAGCAACAACAACAATGGGCCTACAAATGCAAATGTGCAGCGAGAGAGAGAGAGAAAGACAGCGAGAGGGAGAGAGAGAGAAAGGGGGTTGGTTACAAAAGAGGCAACCCACTAACTGCAGTTCATTGCTCCAGTTCCAAAAAAAAAAATAAAAAACAAAACAAAATTACAATTTCAAAACGAGCAGTCATAACAAAACTGAGTGCCAAAAATTAAAGTCTCAAATTCGACTAAAAGATACCCGAACTAATTGTATGGATATAGTTAATCATAAGTTTAGTTGTTTAAATGCATACAAATTTTACATTATATAAAACATATTTTTACCCGAATTTTGAAGTATGATTTGAAATGAGTTTAAAACCAAAATGAATTATTGGTATAAAAAGATAAAATCTATAATTATTTGTAATTATTAAATCAATATACATATATCATATTCAAATTATTAATTTAAATGATATTATATTTATATTTAGCTTTTATAATATTAAATCAATATTTAACATATTCAAATTGTTAATCTAAATTAGATTTAATTTCTAATATGCCACAGCAGAGCCGCCCCCATTCTAGCCTCGTCGTTCTCTGCAACAGCACATGCCACATGTGGCACGTTTTGTCAAGTGTTGCAGTCACTTGATTTGGCTTTTGTTTAGCTTTAGCCACAGGCAGCTACGCAGTGAATGAAATTGCCGGGAAATTCGCACATAATAAAATACAAACGGCGGCAGTTGGCAAAGGAAGAAAACCCATAAAATCAATTAAAACTAATAAAAAATTGTACCGCTTTGCGGCTTTTGTAGTGGCAGGCACTTTGAAGTTTACAGTCGACAACACGCTGCAGGCTGCTTGCCTCTTGTTGCTGTTTCAAGTTGCAGTAACAGTTTCAAGTTGCCGTTGGGAAACTCGAGTCAAATAGACAAGCCATGCAATTAGACCAAAATGGGCGGTTCCACATTTCCCTTTCGAAATGTTGCAACATTTTGCGGCATGTGAGAAATTTCATAAAGTTGCAAAGCGCTTTTGAGATTATTCATGTGCATCTAAACATAAGTTTATACATTTTTTAGAAAATATATTTGTAACTGATTTTAGTTGTTTTATATTATTAAACTAAACTGATTTAAGCTTACTATATCATTTATAACGGAGCTTAAATCTAAGCAAGGGTATTCAGAATTCGTTATTTGAATAAATTACTTTTCTCTGCTGTATTCAGTGCATTTTTGCCAATAATGGATACAAATTACATTGTATTTAAAAATTTTGCCGTTTTTCTTTTCATATTTCATAAGTTTAAACTGCATGCCGCTTTTCCCCCTTTGTCCACACTCTGAGCTGCATTTCATAAGAATTATGCAAAAAGAAACGAGGCAAAAAAGTGAAATTTCAGCATAGACGTAATTTTTGATTGCCGCGTTTTTTTTTGCCAGCGGCGTCGCCAAACTGTCTGCGCCGTCATTCGTCATATTGGCCACGTCTAGAGTCTAGACCCGAGACCCGAGACCCCATCGCCCGGAGGCCCCAAACGTTGCCAGTGAAACCCGAAACCATAATGAACTTAAGCGCTCTAGAATTGTTTCCCATTTATTTGTTGTTGCGCTTTTCTTTTGCCTCTTTTTGCCGCTTGCAGCTGATTTGCCTTTGCTTTGCATTGCTTTGTTTTGTGGCAACTAATGAAACGAACGCTTTGGTTTATTTTTACTGTATGCCCACCCCCAACCACACCCCTGAACCCAGGGCTAAGGAACTGGGGGGCTGTTTTGGCCGTTTTCGCCAGCAGCTCATTAGCTTGGCCAAATAAACACATGATGAAAATTGTTTTCGCTAGTCATGTGCGTGAATCTTTCTTGTGTGTGTGTGAGTGTGTGTGTATTTGTCTTGCTGTGTGTAAACATTGGCCACGTGGCTGGCAAAAATTAATTAAACGTTGGAAAAGTGCGAACAAAAGAGGTCAACAAAGGAGTTTCCAGCAAAAGCAACTCTTGACATTGCGGCGAAAGTTTAATTTATATTCAGCTAATATATCAAAGGTACGATAATTATCGAAGTGAGTCAGAAAAGGACTATTTTATTAGTCAAATCCGAGCATACACTTTCTAGTATTTACGCGATAGTTTCCCTAATGGATGCAATATCTTTAAGCATTCTAGTATAATTAAATAATAATTAATACTAATTCAATAATAATTACATATTTTGCTCAAATAAAAATCGAGCTTAAATAAATTCGGACTGCAGCTAGAAAAACAGCAACGATTACTTGAGCTCAACTATCCACAATTAATTGCGACCTTTGAGCAAGCAATTAGCGAGTATTTAATTGTGGCTGCCATTAACAATTGAACGTCACTCAAATCAATTCGATGCAAGCAACAAATTGCCGCTCAAATAAATAATAAACTACAGTTGGCTGCACCTTTTACTATTATGCAAATCGTTGCCTATATGCATTATGCAATCAAATAAAAATAAAAATATGAATGCCAATGGCAGAAATGATAGCAATTAATAAAAGCTTTTGGCAAGGGGAAGTACACAAGCTGCGAAGCTTTAAGATGCCACGTAAAAGTGCAGCCGGACAAGCCCTAATCAGGAAAAAGCTATAATTGCGAGGGTGGCACGTAAAGTATTTATATATATTGTTGCTGCAACTTTTTGTGGCAACACTCGCCTTGCGTGCATTGTCATTGTTATGCCGAAATAATTGAATGTACGGCAATAAAATTGTTTTACGCGACTGTTAGTCCGAAATTTCGCGCACGTTAGTGAAAACTGATGCCTGATGTGTCAACTTCACCCCCCCCCCCCCCACCACTCCCTTTGGACTGTGTTTTATTGACAGTTCAAGTGGCAGCCATTTAAATGCAATTTGCGACGCAATGCAATGTATCTGTAGCTATGTGTATCTGTATCTGTAAGCGTGTAATATTGAACGCGGTGTGGAAATTAACAATACCCCCCCCCCCCACCACCATCCCTGCCCCTTTAGTGAAAAGCCGGCATCGTGCCAGACTTTGTGGCGTCGCAGTCAATTTTGTAGTGTTTGTCATTGTTTTTATTGTTTTGTCTCTCATCGCGTCTCTTACTCCCTCTCTCTCTCTCTCTCTCTCTCTCTCTGTGTGTGTGTTTCTCGCTCTCTATTCTTTCGCTTAATACCCAATGTAATCACATCGATTTGTTGGTTTCTTATGGTTCTTATGGGACCCACTTCCTTGTTGTGAATACCATGTTTATGGTTATTATAGTTCATGAACTGTCTGACTATATGTTTGCAAATCCAATGTGGGTGTGAGTTAATTTCTATGCAGCACTGTCACTATTGGGCAAGTCATCTAATCGTAACAAACTGTTAATTATACAAATTACAATTTGCATTTGCATATATGTATATAAAAGTTGATTTACAAGCTTCGTTTGGACTGCGTCATGAAATGTGAAATCTTAACGTTGACTTTGATTGATGCCCATATGATTATTGTTTTTGATTATTATAGAGTTTCTGGACTTATGACAAAACCACAATTCATTTGACTACAAACTGACATTCTCAAATTCCAAACACAAGCAGACAACTCCAAAACATACTTTGAACTGGTTAAAAGGCAACTTTTGGCGTCTACTTTGCAATCGGTTAAAAAATAATAATAAATAAATAGTTTGGGAAAGGCATTTTCAGGGACTTGTGGACCTCTTGACATGATTTTGGACATGAAATCCGAAATTTGGAAATTTAGAAACTGTGAATGTAGAGTTGTTATGGATGACAAACCATGATCAAAATGACCTCGGAATTGAATATCGAGTCAGTTTTGACAAAGTTATGGCACTTTGAAGTTTGGAAAAGGCATTTTCAGGGACTTGTGGACCTCACATCTTGTCATGATTTTGGACATGAAATCCGAAACTTTGAAATTTCGAAACTGTGAATGTAGAGTTGTTATGGATGACAAACCATGATCAAAATGACCTTGGAATTGAATATCGAGTCAGTTTTGACAAAGTTATGGCACTTTGAAGTTTGGAAAAGGCATTTTCAGGGACTTGTGGACCTCTTGACATGATTTTGGACATGAAATCCGAAATTTGGAAATTTCAAAACTGTGAATGTAGAGTTGTTATGGATGACAAACTATGATCAAAATGACATGGGAATTGAATATCGAGTCAGTTTTGACAAAGTTATGGCACTTTGAAGTTTGGAAAAGGCATTTTCAGGGACTTGTGGACCTCTTGACATGATTTTGGACATGAAATCCGAAATTTGGAAATTTCAAAACTGTGAATGTAGAGTTGTTATGGATGACAAACTATGATCAAAATGACATGGGAATTGAAGATCGGGTCAGTTTTGACAAAGTTATGGCACTTTGAAGTTTGGGAAAGGCATTTTCAGGGACTTGTGGACCTCACATCTTGTCATGATTTTGGACATGAAATCCGAAACTTGGAAATTTCAAAACTGTGAATGTAGAGTTGTTATGGATGACAAACTATGATCAAAATGACATGGGAATTGAATATCGAGTCAGTTTTGACAAAGTTATGGCACTTTGAAGTTTGGAAAAGGCATTTTCAGGGACTTGTGGACCTCTTGACATGATTTTGGACATGAAATCCGAAATTTGGAAATTTCGAAACTGTGAATGTAGAGTTGTTAAAGATGACAAACCATGATCAAAATGACATGGGAATTGAATATCGAGTAAGTTTTGACAAAGTTATGGCACTTTGAAGTCTGGGAAAGTCATTGTCAGGGACTTGTGGACCTCACATCTTGTCATGATTTTGGACATGAAATCCGAAATTTGGAAATTTCAAAACTGTGAAAGTAGAGTTGTTATGGATGACAAACCATGATCAAAATGACCTCAGAATTGAATATCGAGTCAGTTTTGACAAAGTTATGGCACTTTGAAGTTTGGGAAAGGCATTTTCAGGGACTTGTGGACCTCTTGACATGATTTTGGACATGAAATCCGAAATTTGGAAATTTCGAAACTGTGAATGTAGAGTTGTTATGGATGACAAACCATGATCAAAATGACCTCAGAATTGAATATCGAGTCAGTTTTGACAAAGTTATGGCACTTTGAAGTTTGGGAAAGGCATTTTCAGGGACTTGTGGACCTCTTGTCATGATTTTGGACATGAAATCCGAAATTTGGAAATTTCTAAACTGTGAATGTAGAGTTGTTAAAGATGACAAACCATGATCAAAATGACATGGGAATTGAAGATCGGGTCAGTTTTGACAAAGTTATGGCACTTTGAAGTTTGGGAAAGGCATTTTCAGGGACTTGTGGACCTCACATCTTGTCATGATTTTGGACATGAAATCCGAAACTTGGAAATTTCGAAACTGTGAATGTAGAGTTGTTATGGATGACAAACCATGATCAAAATGACCTCGGAATGGAATATCGAGTCAGTTTTGACAAAGTTATGGCACTTTGAAGTTTGGGAAAGGCATTTTCAGGGACTTGTGGACCTCACATCTTGTCATGATTTTGGACATGAAATCCGAAACTTGGAAATTTCTAAACTGTGAATGTAGAGTTGTTAAAGATGACAAACCATGATCAAAATGACATGGGAATTGAAGATCGGGTCAGTTTTGACAAAGTTATGGCACTTTGAAGTTTGGGAAAGGCATTTTCAGGGACTTGTGGACCTCTTGACATGATTTTGGACATGAAATCCGAAATTTGGAAATTTCGAAACTGTGAATGTAGAGTTGTTATGGATGACAAACCATGATCAAAATGACCTCGGAATGGAATATCGAGTCAGTTTTGACAAAGTTATGGCACTTTGAAGTTTGGGAAAGGCATTTTCAGGGACTTGTGGACCTCTTGACATGATTTTGGACATGAAATCCGAAATTTGGAAATTTCGAAACTGTGAATGTAGAGTTGTTATGGATGACAAACCATGATCAAAATGACCTCAGAATTGAATATCGAGTCAGTTTTGACAAAGTTATGGCACTTTGAAGTTTGGGAAAGGCATTTTCAGGGACTTGTGGACCTCTTGACATGATTTTGGACATGAAATCCGAAATTTGGAAATTTCGAAACTGTGAATGTAGAGTTGTTATGGATGACAAACCATGATCAAAATGACCTCGGAATTGAATATCGAGTCAGTTTTGACAAAGTTATGGCACTTTGAAGTTTGGGAAAGGCATTTTCAGGGACTTGTGGACCTCACATCTTGTCATGATTTTGGACATGAAATCCGAAACTTGGAAATTTCGAAACTGTGAATGTAGAGTTGTTATGGATGACAAACCATGATCAAAATGACCTCGGAATTGAATATCGAGTCAGTTTTGACAAAGTTATGGCACTTTGAAGTTTGGGAAAGGCATTTTCAGGGACTTGTGGACCTCTTGACATGATTTTGGACATGAAATCCGAAACTTGGAAATTTCGAAACTGTGAATGTAGAGTTGTTATGGATGACAAACCATGATCAAAATGACCTCGGAATTGAATATCGAGTCAGTTTTGACAAAGTTATGGCACTTTGAAGTTTGGGAAAGGCATTTTCAGGGACTTGTGGACCTCTTGACATGATTTTGGACATGAAATCCGAAATTTGGAAATTTCGAAACTGTGAATGTAGAGTTGTTAAAGATGACAAACCATGATCAAAATGACATGGGAATTGAATATCGAGTAAGTTTTGACAAAGTTATGGCACTTTGAAGTCTGGGAAAGTCATTGTCAGGGACTTGTGGACCTCACATCTTGTCATGATTTTGGACATGAAATCCGAAATTTGGAAATTTCAAAACTGTGAATGTAGAGTTGTTAAAGATGACAAACCATGATCAAAATGACATGGGAATTGAAGATCGGGTCAGTTTTGACAAAGTTATGGCACTTTGAAGTTTGGGAAAGGCATTTTCAGGGACTTGTGGACCTCTTGACATGATTTTGGACATGAAATCCGAAATTTGGAAATTTCGAAACTGTGAATGTAGAGTTGTTATGGATGACAAACCATGATCAAACATGACCTCGGAATTGAATATCGAGTCAGTTTTGACATGACATCTTGTCACTGATTTTGGACATGAAATCCGAAATTTGGAAATCTCGAAACTGTGAATTGTAGGAGTTTGGATCCAGATCAAAATGATCGAATGAATATCGAGTCAGTTTTGACAAAGTTATGGCACTTTGAAGTTTGGAAAAGGCATTTTCAGGGACTTGTGGACCTCTTGACATGATTTTGGACATGAAATCCGAAACTTGGAAATTTCGAAACTGTGAATGTAGAGTTGTTATGGATGACAAACCATGATCAAAATGACCTCGGAATTGAATATCGAGTCAGTTTTGACAAAGTTATGGCACTTTGAAGTTTGGAAAAGGCATTTTCAGGGACTTGTGGACCTCTTGACATGATTTTGGACATGAAATCCGAAACTTGGAAATTTCGAAACTGTGAATGTAGAGTTGTTATGGATGACAAACCATGATCAAAATGACCTCGGAATTGAATATCGAGTCAGTTTTGACAAAGTTATGGCACTTTGAAGTTTAGGAAAGGCACTTTCAGGGACTTATGGACCTCACATCTTGTCATGATTTTGGACATGAAATCCGAAATTTGGAAATTTCGAAACTGTGAATGTAGAGTTGTTATGGATGACAAACCATGATCAAAATGACCTCAGAATTGAATATCGAGTCAGTTTTGACAAAGTTATGGCACTTTGAAGTTTGGGAAAGGCATTTTCAGGGACTTGTGGACCTCTTGACATGATTTTGGACATGAAATCCGAAATTTGGAAATTTCGAAACTGTGAATGTAGAGTTGTTATGGATGACAAACCATGATCAAAATGACCTCGGAATTGAATATCGAGTCAGTTTTGACAAAGTTATGGCACTTTGAAGTTTGGGAAAGGCATTTTCAGGGACTTGTGGACCTCACATCTTGTCATGATTTTGGACATGAAATCCGAAATTTGGAAATTTCGAAACTGTGAATGTAGAGTTGTTATGGATGACAAACCATGATCAAAATGACCTCGGAATTGAATATCGAGTCAGTTTTGACAAAGTTATGGCACTTTGAAGTCTGGGAAAGTCATTGTCAGGGACTTGTGGACCTCACATCTTGTCATGATTTTGGACATGAAATCCGAAATTTGGAAATTTAAAACTGTGAATGTAGAGTTGTTATGGATGACAAACCATGATCAAAATGACATGGGAATTGAATATCGAGTCAGTTTTGACAAAGTTATGGCACTTTGAAGTTTGGGAAAGGCACTTTCAGGGACTTATGGACCTCACATCTTGTCATGATTTTGGACATGAAATCCGAAATTTGGAAATTTCTAAACTGTGAATGTAGAGTTGTTAAAGATGACAAACCATGATCAAAATGACCTCGGAATTGAATATCGAGTCAGTTTTGACAAAGTTATGGCACTTTGAAGTTTGGAAAAGGCATTTTCAGGGACTTGTGGACCTCACATCTTGTTATGATTTTGGACATGAAATCCGAAATTTGGAAATTTCTAAACTGTGAATGTAGAGTTGTTATGGATGACAAACCATGATCAAAATGACATGGGAATTGAATATCGAGTCAGTTTTGACAAAGTTATGGCACTTTGAAGTTTGGGAAAGGCACTTTCAGGGACTTATGGACCTCACATCTTGTCATGATTTTGGACATGAAATCCGAACTTTGGAAATTTCTAAACTGTGAATGTAGAGTTGTTAAAGATGACAAACCATGATCAAAATGACCTCGGAATTGAATATCGAGTCAGTTTTGACAAAGTTATGGCACTTTGAAGTTTGTAAAAGGCATTTTCAGGGACTTGTGGACCTCACATCTTGTCATGATTTTGGACATGAAATCCGAAATTTGGAAATTTCTAAACTGTGAATGTAGAGTTGTTAAAGATGACAAACCATGATCAAAATGACCTCGGAATTGAATATCGAGTCAGTTTTGACAAAGTTATGGCACTTTGAAGTTTGTAAAAGGCACTTTCAGGGACTTATGGACCTCACATCTTGTCATGATTTTGGACATGAAATCCGAAATTTGGAAATTTCTAAACTGTGAATGTAGAGTTGTTAGGGATGACAAACCATGATCAAAATGACCTTGGAATTGAAGATCGGGTCACTTTTGACAAAGTTATGACACTTTGAAGTTTGGGAAAGGCATTTTCAGGGACTTGTGGACCTCTTGACATGATTTTGGACATGAAATCCGAAATTTGGAAATTTCAAAACTGTGAATGTAGAGTTGTTATGGATGACAAACCATGATCAAAATGACCTTGGAATTGAAGATCGGGTCAGTTTTGACAAAGTTATGGCACTTTGAAGTTTGGGTAAGGCATTTTCAGGGACTTGTCATGATTTTTGACATGAAATAGAAATTTAGGAAATTTCTAAACTGTGAATGTAGAGTTGTTAAAGATGACAAAATGACCTCGGAATTGAATATCGGGTCAGTTTTGACAAAGTTATGTCAGTTTAAAGTCTAGGATTTAATTTAATTTCAACTCACCAACAACTAGTCGCATATAATAGAACTCATAAAATTGTTACATACCTGCAATGAAATAAAAACGTATATATAAGTTATTTTTGCCATAATAATAATACACATTCATAATGTCAAACAGTAATTTTGAAGTTCGATACTTGTAAATGAAGTGAAAAAAAACTAATTTGAATTTGTAAAACAGAGAAGTAATTTATATAAATATGGTGCATGCCAAGTGCTAAAAGAGTAAATGTTAGAAAAGTGACGAATATCGATAGGGAACAATTTGTCACGAACTCAAGACAGTCGTCAAATATGATGATGACTGGGCCTCAAACCCGAACCGGCTAAAAGTGGATTGAGGCGAGTGGGCGAGTAAAAACCGAACAACAAAAAAACCGATCGAGTAAAAGCAAAAAACAAACAACAACAAAAAATATATATTACTTTAGCAAATTCTTCAAGTTGCTTTGGCGGCCTACAAGAGTCTACCGTCTCCGCTGATGGGCCTCAGCCAGCTGGTAAACAATGGAAAGCGGCTCTCAGCGGGGCAAAAATAACCTCAAGATATGAAACGAGTGCAGACCTCAGAGCCCAGACTCCAAACTCCACCGGAGACCGGAGACCAGAGACCGCAAACTCAGACGCAGATAAATCGCACGGCCAAGGTAAACAAATTTATATTTATTTTTTTTTTCTTCACGCTGCTTTTGTTTACCCTTGCAATGGGCCTTAAAGCTTTCTTGCAGCATTCGCGATGATTGCCTGAATAATAGTTTGGCTATAAGCATTTACGACTCTACTAACTGAATGTTACTTTGCCTTGATCTCTCTTTTATTGGCATTGTTAAGGAATTAGTTTATTAGCTTACACATTTGCAATGGCGAGCATTAGGGTTACTTAGTTGTGTAGCACACAATTATTTTAACGTTTACGAAGGCGATATAAAAAGGTATTAAAAAAAATGATCGGCAGAAATATAATATATCCGCTAAAGGAGGGACGTATCTTTAGGCCTTAGGTTAGGTTAGTTTGAGGTGGAACTTAGGATGTAACTCTCTAAGCCAGTTAGTGGAAATAATAAAAAGGAGTAATTTAAGCCATGCTTGATGATAAATATTATTTTTATTTCGACTGAATTATTTGCTACTTAACAAACTTGTTACTAAAAGCTTAACTTTCTTCAAAGAAATCTTGTTTTCTTTAGACTTTATTTTAAGCGGGAAATTGGTAGTTGCTTTACAATAGCTGCACTTTAGGGTAATCCTCAATTCGTTAAAGTTTACGCTTTGCTTTTGTTTTCGTCTGTCTTGAAATTTTTTCTTTTGTTTTTGTCTGCCTTTTCGGTAACTTTGGTGAGCGAAGAAGTTTACGACTTTTGTTGCACGCTGGACGTTAAAACAAGTTCAAGACTCATAGGCCAAGTTAACGCGACTCCCAAAGGTGGTCACAAGCAACGACATCAGAGAGCGTGAAAGAGAGAGAGTGAGAGAGAGAGAGAGGGAGAGACTGCCCTCTCATTACGAGCAGAGCATGTTTTCGGAACAGATGCTCGTAATTATTATTTGTTAAACTCGAGAGTCTTTCATTTTTTTTTCTGCCTGGTTTTTTGGCTTTTTTTTGCCAGCACACTCATTGAATATTATTTTTGGCATGTTTTTAAGGCTTGCGGCTTTTTTTGTATTGTGTGTTGTGTTTTGTTTTGTGCTTTGTGCTTTGCGGCCCCAAAAATAAACGCTGACATCATCGAAGCAGCCAAATGTCGACAATGAAACGCAGCTCACTTATGACCAGGGAAAAAGCGAAGGGGGGGGGGGGGGGGCTCATCAGGCAAAGGGGGTAGGGGGAAATTGAAGCAACGCACGACAGCAACAAACATGTTGTGTGTGTCTCTTTTGTGAGCCTCTTCCCACACCCCTCTTCACCCATCCCTTGGGAAGTTACTACACAAGTTTCCAAATTCCCGAATTTGTTGCACTGCATAATTAAATTGCAATTTTTTGGGCATTTTTTCACTTTATTTCTTTCATTCCCCCAAAATGCAGTCGAGGCTTTGCTTTAACCTTGAACTTGGCCAGCGACTGCATTTGGGCAAAGAATCGCTTGTATTTTTATGGCAGAGGGGGGAGCTTGATTATTTTATGCAGATATCTTTTTTGGGGGCTCTCATGTGGTTTTTACTGCGACTTTGTTGCATTGTTGTTGACGGCGCGTGGCGATTGAGGATAAGAAAATCTGTTGGAACGGGACTGTACTTGGATTTAAGCATGAAAATTAATCGGGTTGCTAGTTATCGATAACAAATTAAATAACAGCTGTACTTCTGTTATACAAAATGATAATAAAAACCTTTCATGTGGCTAAAGAATTGATTTTTTACTACATATTTTAAGTTCCAATATTTTATTAATAATAAATACAAGAAATTAAATTTTTAAACAATTTTATTTTACAAATTTTTAATCATTTTTATTAGTTTTAAAAGCAGTAATATTTTAATTTCGATACATATTTTTATAGTTATATAAGTTGCCTGTACTTTTAGTGTGAAACATATTCCTGAGCAACCTTTCTGCTAAGCTTTTTATCCATAACAATTTGCGCACTTTACACTGACAAAAATTGTATGCATCAATTATAAATGCGACTTATTTTGTCATTTGTTGGGCATACCAAGAAATCCTCGCAGTCCCCAACTTGCCCCAAAAGATAAACAATTCTAAAGTAAATAGCTAATACAAATTAGCAGCAGACAGCAGGGAGAAAGAGTGTGAAAGAGAGAGAGAAGGATAGAGAGAGTGAGAGAGGGAGAGCTGTGTTATAGTTTTCCCCCCTCTTAAAGCGCTGCTTATCAGGCAACACGCAAAATGTTGTTCCTTTTATTCTCAGAGGTGGCAAAGGGATCGGAATTCTTTTGGGGGAAAGGGAAAGGGGGTTGGGTTCCCTTGAATAGTGCCTGGGGGACACATTTCCGCAGTGGCGCAACTAATGCGCAGTTCTTTGCCGAATGGTCAAACTGCGTATTATATAACAACACACATACATATGTACATACATATGTATAAATGAAATTGCTTTTTTATTACGAATCATCATCAATGCCATCATCATCATCATCATCAGTGTCGAGGAGTTATACAAAACAAAAAGGCAGCAGCAGCAAAGAAATGCGAAATGCGAAACGCGAACAGCGAAAACCCAAAGAAACCTCCAAGTTTAGAAATGACATCATTTTTATTTTGGCTCTGCCATTTTTGTACACAGAACGCACTTCAAAACAAACACGCAAAAAACTCTTTTAGCTGCTGCAAATTGAAAAAGGCAGAGGCGAAAGCGGAGAATCCAGAGGGAATCCAGAGGGAATCCAGAGGGAACCCAGTGGGAACCCAGTGGGAACCTCTCGGGGTCCTAAGCTAACATTTAAATGGACATGACACGAGTTTTAAATGCTTACAAGTTGATTGAATAGAGTTTTGAGTTTTCAGTTTCGAGTGAAGTTTCTCGTTCGCATTTTATAATTACAAAAATAAAGGGCTTCGTTTCGTGCAAATAAATTGCGCTTTGAAGGATTCGCAGAAGGATGCGCCCCATGCATCCATATAACAAATGACGCATCATCTGTTGCGGACAAGACCGGAAATTTGTGGCAGCGATGACAGCAGCCACAAAAATGCATAATGAAAACAATTTCCTAAAGCTTAAATCAAAAGAAAAAATTGCAAGGAGTAAAGTCTGTTAAAAATATGAACAACTTTTGCTGGTTTTAAAGACACTATGATTTATTTGTATGAACAACGATTTATTATTATGCATTTAATGGAAATCCGATAACAATATTAATGTACTGCATAAATAGAATTGTTTGCTATTAAAAACATTTATATGCATTTAATTAACTACACCATTTAATGAATAAATATGGCTTGCAGGAATGTTGAATTAAAATCTGCCAATGATAATATGAAATATTATAAAACATTTATCGATTTTCATGCCACACCAACACCAGACCAGTAATGTCATTCCGATTAAAATGAGAGTATTTTATACACATAAAACATGATATTTCAGATGAATTCGAATTATCAGGCAACATTTATTTGTGAAGTATTTTTGAACGCAGTTTTAGAATTTATCGAGCAGCGTGCAGGCGTGCAACAGAGAGTAATCGACAATCGAAAATCGAGACAATCGATAACAGTAAAAACAGTTAGACGTAGGCCAAGTTTCTCAATGTTCGCTTCAACTGGAGACAAAGGTGGAGTTTATCGATATTAGTTTGATTTCAAATCGATTATTGGCAACAGTGTCTATCAAAGGTAGTGAACGATAAGTTTGCTCGATCATTCGATAACCGATTATTAATAAGCTGCACTCTGTAACGCTGAACCTTGAGAAACCTGCCCTGTGAATAGTTGACCCCGTAACCAGCACCGACCTGTTGACGGCCATCACAGTGGCGCCATCCAGCGGCGAACGTGGACGTCTGGCTCCGCTACCTGCCGGCACCTGCAACCGATGAATGCCCGGCCCAAACGCGGGATCATAGCTGAACGATATATGAGCACCACTGCCGCCTCCCGTCTCCGACAGCGTGTCCGGCGAGCTGGCATAGAACGGCGAGTAGGCGTGAACGAATCCGGTAGGGCTAGCACTGAAAGCCATGTAGCCAACGGCTGCTGCCGCTGCCGCCGCTGCTGCTGCTGCTGCTGCTGCGGGAGCTGCCGAGCCGGTGCTGAGGGAACGCTGCTGCTGCTGCTGCTGCTGCAGTGGCTGCTGCGGCGGATGGTAGTGCAGCGGATGATGGTAGTGCAGCGGATGGTGATGATGGTGGTGATGGTGCTGCGGACTGTTGCCGGCACTGCTGCTGCTGCTGGGTATGTTGATGGCACGACTGGGTATCGGTTGCCCAGCCCTGCCCCGGGTGTACAGCGTTGGCGAGAACTGATCGCTGGCCTCCTCGGGGTCCTCCTCAGCCGTACCGGGTGTTGTGTACAAATCACCATCGCTGGCAGCGGCTGGCCACAGGGATTCATCCACACAGAAGGAGCTGCGTCCGGAGCGCGACTCATCGTAGTAATAGAGATGCGGCTGCAGACGACGTGCGTCCATGGAGAGCAGCGGGGCAGCTGCGGCAGCGACGGAGGAGGAGGAAGGGATGTGAGGATTGCTAAAAGCGCGCTTGCGACCTGCGACGCTGCTGTTGCTGATGGGCGTGGCAGTATTGGGGGCGTGTTTAAAGCTTTTCGTGTACCAATTTTGTATTTTTATAAAGAATTTAAAGTGTAAAGCGGCAAAGTAAAATAAATAAAACAAAAGAAAAAAAAAGAGAGAGGGAGAGAGAGAGAGAGGGAGAGTAAGCAGCAGATATATATATATGTAGATATATTTCATAGAAACTGTGAAATCCATTTAGGAAATCTAAAATATATATATTTTCAAGTGTGTCAAATTTGCCAATTCTTTGGGGTAGGTGATAGGGGTAGGGGTAGGGGTAGGGGTAGGGGTAGGGGTAGGGGTAGGGGTAGGGGGTGTGGAAGGTGCTTGGATAGGTGAGGGGTGGCGAGATTGGATGAATGACACGCAATCCAATTTGTGGGCGTGTTTAAATGATCTGAACTGTGTAGATACGAAGGCAGGCAAATGATTCGTGTAAATGACACAAAAAGTGACAACAAAATAATCGAATCGAATCGAATGATGAAAATATCGAACTAACGATTAATCAAATTGTTGACTTATCGATTAGATAGAAATATACAGAATTGTTGATTAATCAATTTATATCAAATAACTATCGATTAGTCCATATATCGATATGTCAACATATCGATTTGTCAAAATAACAATTTATCGATTATAATTAGCATTAGCGAGATTTATAAAATTAGCTAAAGCAGGATTCAAGCAGTTCATGGCTGATACTATTTCATATAGAAACAATCGATAACTTAATCGTTTGAACTCGAATATAACATAACTCATACGCCACGTTAGCCGCACGCATATTAGTAGTTAATCAAATGAAAAGCGCAAGCCGCAACGCGACATCTCGCATATTATGCAACATTTGTGGCAACGTGTGTCGTCGATGCGCTCCAGTTCTCAGCATAAGCAACAAGCAACTGCAACTGCAACAACAACAAGCAACAACAAGCAACAACAACAACAACAAGAGAGAAGCTGCTGCTGCTGCTGATGATAAATGTGGCATAGATAATCATCATGATGATGATTCGTGGCAAATGCAATTTATGCGCAAATGAAAATGAAAACCCAAATGAAACTTGTCAAATTGCTTTGTTGCATGCAACAACAACAACTACATAAAACAACAAAAGCAGCAAAAAGTACAGCCAATTAATTCTGTGGAAAATTCGCTTCCGCCCCGGCGCCTTTTGAAGTCCCGTCCCACACGTTGTCAAACCAACTAGAAAATAGAAATATGTCCAAAATAGAAAGACATCTTCATTTCGCTATTGGTGCGAGGGGGGTGGGGGGCAAATCTCCAGACCACCAAAATATTCGTATACTAAACGCAACCGCGCCAAGCAATAAATAAAAGGCAAGCAGCCTCCTCGACGCGACCAGATCTTGTGACGGCAACAACAAAATGCCAACAAAGTAGCTGCAACAAACAGCAAGAAAACAACAAAGAAAACAACAACAAAAACTTTTACCCCATTTGCTGGCAGCAGCTGCAACAACAACAGTTGCAGTTGCAGTTGCATTCAATGCAGTTAGCAGCACTCAGTCAACGCCGCACACATCCGGGATAAGCACACACACACACACACACACACACACACACACACATATATATATATATATATATATATATATATAAATACAACAACTTTTCAGTTTGGCGCGCTTTTCATTCAATTATGCCATGACAAATGTTCAGGGTACATTAGAAATGAGAAGAAACGACACGTTTTAAATTTGTCGATTAATATCATACAAGAAAATTAATCGTTGAGCAATCGAGTTATAATTATTATCGATTACTAGCAATATCACACACACTATTTACCTATAAGTGTATTTTCCACTGACAATATAATTGAAGCCTTTGATTGCTAGATTAATCGATAAGTTATTAAAGAGCTTTAATTATTTTTCAATAATATATCGTCTATCGTTTACTTAAGTATATCGATATATTACTATAGTTTCTTTTCTATTGTCAATTCATTTTTTTTTTATTTTTTATTTTTATTTTTATTTTTTTTATTTTAATTTTTTAAGTATAGAGTTCACTGATAACTGTGAATAAAATATTTTCTCATTTACTTCACATTCTTAAGAGTGTATTAAAGTTGCACCTCCATCCAAGAAAACTTTTATATATAGTATTTTTCAAATATTTGTTTTCTATCTCTTTTTTGTGGCTGCAGTTCTGTGCTGCAGTAAAGTTTTTTTGTTCTTGTTTTCGGTTTTGGTTTTTGGTTTGGGATGCTGCGGTTTTTGTGGTTTTTACTTTTGGCAAGTACAAAGTTTGTGGCCTAGTTTTTAATTGTTTATTTGAAGTCGGCACAAACTTTAAATGCTTGTTTACTTAAACCGCTCATTAAAACTTATTTTTATCATTTTTTGACTAACTTGAAATCTGTGTGGCCAAAGCTAAGAAATAATCTCTGATTACATGAAATTTGTTGGGCTTGTTGTGTTACATAATCAACTGCACATATACATACATATATTTTAGCCAGCATCGCGCAACAAATGAAAATGCAATGGAAAATCTGCATTCAAATGGTTGCAACGTGATTTTGTTGTTGTTGTTGTTGCTTGTTGTTTGTGCTACTTGTTGTTGTTGTTGTTAGTTAAATGCACAAATTACATGCGAGTTTCGCACATGTTACCCCTCCCCCACCCCCCTTGAATTATTTTCCAACTCACTCTTTGGTTTTCTTAGTTTTCCAAAACAATGCAAAAATTATGCAGCGCATTTTGTTGTTGTTGTTGTTCAGTGTGTCGCCTCCGAAACAACAACAACAACAACAAAACAAACAAGGAAATAAAAGCTTTTCCCAAAACAAGAAGCAGAAATTAGGTGAATGGAGCTACCGTTGCAATGGTTGTTGTTGTTGTTGTTGTTGTTGCTGCCCCAGCGACGAGTTAAGAAAAAGTAAAGAAAAAGGAAAAACGATTGTGAAAAGTGAAGAAAAACAACAACAACAAAAAAGAGTCAACGTGAGGAGGCAGCCGCCTCTTAACTGCAATCAGAGATTAGCCGAGGACACAAATGGAAAATAAAATAAATAAAATTCAAAGCCAAAACAAGAAAGAATAACTGAAAGTGGCAGGACGAACTTTGAATACCCTTACTTGCCAAAATACCATATATAATCAATATTACTCATCAAATATAGGTTTTTGACAGACTTTTTATATGACAGCTATGTGATATAGTTAACCGATTTTAATGCTTTATTGCTGAAATATTAAAAGCTTAATAAAGCTTATATTTACTGAGTTTGACTGAAGTATTATCAAAAACAAAAGTGTTTTTCAAACAAAAGCTTAACTTTCAAACGATTGTTCCTATTACAGCTATATAGATATAGATATAGTGCTCCAATCCAGCCAAAATTAGTATATGAGCTGTCTGTTGTTAAGCAAAGCATCCATAAAAAGTTTCATCAAGAAAGCTTTAAAACCGACAGAGTTCACATAGTAAGTTACATAGTTGGATAGTTAAAAATTGAATGTATCAACTAAACTCATCTTTCCCAACAACAAAAGAAAGTTTCTCCTTTTGAGCTGTTACAAATTTGATGACAAATTTCATATACCCTACCGCAAGGATATTTAAATGAAATTTAACGCAGTCGTTTTGTTGCTTCATTTTATCTGGAAAATTTCATCGCTGGCTGCCGCCGCTTTTACCCAAAATTTGTGCAGGCCATTTTTTTGTTTCTCTTTTTGGAAATTTATATAATTTTTTTTTGCTTTTTTTATTGTTTGTGTGTCGTTTGTTTAAATTGACAGCACAATTAGCGCAAAAGGCGAAACAGCATTAAGAAAGCGAAGGATAGAGAGATAGAGAGAAAGAAAGAGAAAGAGCTAATACAACCACAATGAAAGATAAATTAATGTGTTACTTACGACAAATGTTGAATGCTTTCAATTAGTTTTCATTTTTGTGCATGATTTTTTTGTCAAATGCGAAAATATGTAATGGGAATTTTCTTTTTGCATCTTTTTTGCAGGGTGTGTGGGGAATATAGTAGGTACAGTGCATACTCACTCAGTTTGTAAAGCAAATTTAGCTTCAACTTACCTGCAATTAGAAAAAATAGAAATTTTAATTAGTTAAATGTGTGTGAAAAGAAACTCAAAAATTATAATCAATTTTTCAATTTAAAAATACGCGCGCAAACTGCTTGCTGGGCTAAATAATATACACTGCTTGTTGCGGTGGTTTGTGTCTTTGCTTAGGTGTGTACAATGGAGTTTGACAATAGACACCAAACTGTAGAGGGAAATTTAGCTGAGACACATAAGCTAGTTGCGCGCGCTGCCAACAAAGCTTTTAAAACTGTACGTTCTTAGCATGTTGCTGTGGCTGTAAAAGTGTAGAGCTCATGAAATTACTCAAACTTAACGAAATGTGGTGTGGGACTAAATTTAGTTGAGACATGCACCAAAATACTAAAACTGAAATTCTATTGGCAATTTAATAAAAAATGTTTCAAAATAAAGAAAAATGTAAAAGATATAATATCAATTATGGTTTGAATATGCCAATTCTTGTTAAATGATAAAAAAACCGAATATAAATTATAAATCGATAAAAACAAAATGAAAAGGGAATACGAATACGAAATTATAAAATTTAAATCTAATTCGATCTATTTTATATTTCTAATATTTTAAGTACGAGTGTCTTTGATACTATTTAATTTCACCATTAACTAACAGTTCTAAGTTAGATCTAATTTTAGTAGAGCAGCAAAAACGGAATAAAAAACACAAACAACAACAAAAGCCCGCAACGCAATAAAAAATGTGTTTACAGTTTGTTTTGCTTTGTTTTCTTGTTTTGTTGTTTCGTTGTCTTGTTTTTCTCTTATACCCTTTTTCAGCGCAACGAAAAATGGCAACAAATACAAACATGGCGATAATGTGCAATGCGCAGAGTCGATCAATAACAACAGCAACAGGGAAGAGAAGAGGCAGCTGCGGTGGAGGTGGAGAAATAAATAGAAACAAAACAAAACTCTTGAAAAAAACTGCAATTAGCCATAGCGAGTGAGAGCGAGCGAGAGGGCGCTAGAACGATTCATTCACGTGTGTAAAAATGTTGTAAGTGAGCTGATAAGAATAAAAGAGAGAGAGAGAGCGAGCGAGAGATATGAAAAGAGAGTTCTAACTGTTGATCTCTGAGCGAGCGAGCGAGAGAGTTATCAACATTTTGTTATTGTTTTTGTTGTTGTCTATAAGCCGTATTACAAAAATAGCAATTTGCGCACTATTTTTAAATGGTTTGATTTTTTTTGTTGCCTTTCGCTTTTTGTTTTGTGTTTTGTGCTTTTTGCTGTTTGCTTTTTGGTTGGCATCATGAGCGTTGCCTTGTCTCAATTTGTTGTTATTATAGTTCTTGCTGTCAATCAATGAAACAAATTAACAAACAACAAAAATACAAAAACAAATCATGCGAAATGCAAAGAAAAATGTCGCAGAATTAAGCAAATGACGAGCAACGAGTGAGAAAGAGATAGAGATAGCGAGAGAGAGAGAGAAGACAACTTCCACATGCGCTTGGAATGTACGTATGGAATATCAGTACATGCATACATACAGTACATATGTATGTGTGTGTGTGCACACCCACGTCCCGTGTTATCGTCACGGCAATTTAAGCGCCCTGGCGCCAAGTGTTAAACTGACAAAGACAAAGTTCTTCAATTCATCAGTATTTATTTGCTGTGCATAGCCTACTACCACTAATAGAACGAGTGCTGTAGGGTATATGCATTTTGTGCATTGGTTTGTAACAGCCAGAAGAATAAGCTCATAATTTGGTAACAATAATACATATAGAGTTATGCTGGTTATGTATGCCAATATCGAATTTTTTGAAAAGTAATAATAATGGCAAGTTACAGTTCTATTTATCGATAAATAAACGAATCTTCAAATCGATAAATTGATATACAAATCGAAAAAGTAGTTTATCGATATACTGTTCGATATATCGACAGTCACAAATGTTTATCGATAAAAAACTAGTCAGCGATAAATTCCTTTACTCGATTAATTTTGTAGAATATGAACTTGAGTAAGTACAGGGTTTCTCTCAGGCCTAATACTCTCTCTCTCTCTCTCTCTCACGATCAACTGCAGCAAACATAGGTGTCTCATGTTATCAAGTGTGCATTGCAAAAGGCCTTCAAAATTCAAGTACACTTCACTACACTTATACTCTTAGTATACATATACATATGTATGTATATATAGTATATGTATGTCTGGTATAGTTTGGGGTTTTATAAAAGTCGCACAGTGGGCATTTCAGACATTTAAGACACGCATAATCGATGGGGGCCTGCAGCTATCATCGTGGTTGATAAGAGCCCAATAGCTAAGGAGTCCAGCAGTGAAAGGTGGAAGTCAACTAAGTAAAAATTCTAGAAATTGATAAATGTGAAATGACAAATGTTTCGATTAGTCGCAACTTTTGTTTCATCATCAAAATTACGCTTAAATATCAGAAAAATAAACAAACAAAATTAAAACCGGTTTTCCTATACATACCACCAGAAAGAAGAGAAGAGAGAATGTACATATAATAAGGAAACATAGTTTTTAGTGAGAAATACAAAATAATAATATGAAAACTGCAATCGTAAAATGTGAATTGTTGCTTTAATGATCGGCACAATTAAGGAACAACTACTATATGGCTATGAAAATAAATCATTTCCCGTTTTTCGTGTTTGCATATAAATTCTAGAAAACCGTTTTACTATGCTGCGGACAGCACCGAAATTGCAGCCGAGCGACGACCTCAGTTTTCCCCCCGTCGAAATAGAAACTTGTGATCACAGATTGCAATGATCAGTTTTGGTATTTTTTCTATTTTTTCATATTTTTTTTTATTTTTTATATGTAGTTGCGGTTTTGATTTATTATGGGACGCTTTGGATGCGCCTCTATGCAGCCACCCTGTGCGGAAGCCGCTGCAGCGCCCCCTGGCGTTGGCCAAGAACAGCGGCGGCGGCGTTCGCTTTTGGCAATGAAAAATGAAATAAACGATCAAAACAAATATGCTGGGAAGGCTATGAATAGAGAGATTAGCTGACGACTACAAAATGCCTTGCCAAAGAGTCTATCGAATTTGTTATCGGTTTGGAGGTATTATCGAAAGTTTAAGTCATCGATAGTTATCGATTACACAAGTAATGGGCTTGAAACTATGTTAAAACTGACTAAATTCAGATCGATAATTCTAGAAATCGATAGTTGCACATATCGATAGCCTCATGTTTATCGGTTTTAAAGTCAAGTTTGAGGCTCCCATTTCGCTTACTCAAATTAGTTTATAGCTGAAACTACTATCGCAAACAATCGATAATAGCAGCTGTCGATATTTTAACTCCACCGAATTATTCTCAATTTTCGTTAGCCTACAAGCAATGTACCCCACTGCATTGTTAGGGCAGCTTGCAAAGCAAATAAAACAAAGATCACTGCATACGAAATTTCGCTTAATTTATATTTTTGTTGTTGTTGTTGTTGTTGTTGTCAATCGCTTGCGTCTTTTTAATTTTCCGCGGCGCTTGACGTCCAACAAAATTGTTATTTATTTCAAATTTTAATACATTTTGCATTGCTTTTGTGTGTGTGTGTGTGTGTGTTTCGGTGGGCGTGACAAATGCATGTGCCTATATCAATTTTTGGCACAGCAACAACAGCAGCAACAACAACAGCAACAACAACAAGCAGTCATTAGGCAAAGTAAATAAAATTAATTGTAGATTTTGGCGCGTGAAGAAAATTAATGCGAAATTAATGGAGCGTCACGGCGCCGTCGCAAAAGTCTTGCATTTCAATTAACAATTAATTAATTAGCTGCAGAGAGTTTTTTTTGCATTCAAAACTCAATTAGAAATCCAAAGCAATGCAGACGTCACACTCAAAAGCTGTCTGCTATGCGAGCGTTTTAAATTACATTTACTGCATTGTCCGCCCACAAATGCTGATTAAGCTTCCAATACCCAATTTATGCATGTGCATGTGCATGTATGAGTCTGTGTTGGTGTGTGGATGCCATGTGGGCGTTGTCACCCAACGCCGGCAATAACAACAACAACAACAACAACAACAGCAGCACCAACAAAAACGCAAACAGCTGTTGTTGCGTAGTTCGCACAGCTGCGCGTCGCCGTCAGCGTCAGCTGAGCGCGTGGCTGAGTCGACACAATACACAGACACACATATACAAACAGAAAAGCTCACTTACTCAGTTTGGCAGTTGCCAAACAAAGGCTGCAAGGAGAGTGAGCGAGAGGGACGCAGCAGCATGTGAAGAGACTTTTAGTTGGAGTTGTATTTTTTTTGTTTTTTTGTAAATGGCCGCTGGCTTTGCGAATGGGGTGGGGGAATTGAGGGAGGTTAGGTTTGCCACTCATGTGTGTGTGTGTGTGTTTGCTGTGGCTGTTGATGATGACTAATAAACGGCAACAAAACAAAGAGTCGAACAAACAATAACAACAAACACAGCAACCATAATAAAACCGGCAAAATAGCTTAAACGACAACAAGCAAGCAGCAGACAAAGAAAAAACCGGCTTCAACTAAATACATATGTATTGAATACACATACATACATATATATGCCATATAAGCAAGCAGTATAATGATCTCTAGCAGAGAGACGGCGAACAACAACAACAACAACAACACAACCAAGAAGCGAAAAGGAGTATCTAGAAATTGAGCAATGAAAAGCGCCTGAAGAGAGGCGACTAATTAATGTCAAAATTAAATACGATTAAATTTAAATATAAATATAATTTAAATATTTTCTTCCGTAGCTTAAGATTATCTCAGATTTCTTTGCTATATATATACATATATATATATTCTATTTTTAATATTTATTGCAATTTTTTGGCTTTTCAGTTCCTGATAAAATGACTCGCAATATTCTGATTTCTGAATGATTTTTCGATTTCTCTTTGAGCTGCATTCTTAAACGTTTCACTCAGCTCTCTCAAAATACCAACAAACAATAAAACAAATGAAAAAAACAAGTAAAATGCTAACAAGATTTGCCAATTTAGTCGCCCAATCATTTCCGAGAACATCCGGAAGTCTCGCAACAAAATAATGATAAATATTTGGACCAAAAATTGCGACTGAAAGTTTCTTTCTCTTTGGCAAACGTTTTCTATCAGCATCGCAGGCAGCCAAGAAATTATTCGGAATTTCCAGTCACAACTGACAATTTGCTGTCTGGGGGCGTTGTCATTGTGGGCGGTTAGCTAATAAACGCCTCCATAAAGAAATTCCTAACTTATATTATACTTTGGCAGGCGAAAAATTAGCCATTAATTATTTATGCTGAAAATTTATGACGTTGACTGCTGACTGCTTCTTATTTGTTCTCGTTTCCCTTTTGTTTTATTGTTGTTTTGGCTAATTAACTGATGTTTCCTTCCCCCTTTCAATTCGACAATATACTGTTGAATTATTTGTTAATTGGATCAGATTGGATGCATGCTAATTTCGAATTAAATCCAGGGGTATATGTAAATTTGTGAGTCTCAGATGAGATGGGTTGCTATATAAATACTTATTTAATGCAATAGCAGTAGTCTAAACTGCATTTGTCTATAAATTCTAGAAATTTTAGATAGTCTGCATATAAAATTAAGCACTTTCTGTTAGACAAATTTAATTAACTTCTCTAAAAACAGAGTAACAATCTTTAATATATTAATAAGTGGTTGTTGTTGCCGGTACTTATGGTTTGTCTCTTGTTGTTGTTGGTGTAGTGCAAGTGGTTGTTGTTGGTGGTTTGGGAGTGCTTATTGGTGTGGTGCATGTGGTTGTTGTTGGTGGTTTAGTAGTTGCTGGTGTGGTGCAAGTGGTTGTTGTTGGTGGTTTGGGAGTGGTTATTGGTGTGGTGCAGGTGGTTGTTGTTGGTGGTTTAGTAGTTGCTGGTGTGGTGCAGGTGGTTGTTGTTGGTGGTTTCTGAGTGGTTGTTGGTGTAGTGCAGGTGGTTGTTGTTGGTGGTTTGGGAGTGGTTATTGGTGTGGTGCATGTGGTTGTTGTTTGTGGTTTAGTAGTTGCTGGTGTGGTGCAGGTGATTGTTGTTGGTGGTGAGTATGTAGTAGTTTCTGTGGTTCCTGCAAGGCAAGCAATCACTTTCGTAGGCGACATTGGCAGGACCTTATTGCAGCCGGTGCTGTAGATGACACAACCCTGGGTCTTGGGGTCAAAGAAACGGTTACAAGTTTTCTCTACAGCGGCACCTGAAAGACACTCGTAGAACTGGGAACAGCTGCCGGGCTGCAAGGCGCGGAAACCGTTAGGTTTATTCAGGCAGACATAGCCGCGGTAAAGATCCTTATCCGCTGAGGATCTGAGACTGGCGGCTCCGGCTCCGGTTCCGGTGTTGGCTACCAGCAGGGCAATCCAGCTCAGCAGGACTACAAAAGGTTGGCGTTTCGGTTAAATGACGTTTTTTTTCAATGGTTGCCTTTTATAAGTACCGTTATGTGCTTGCATATTGAATGGGCTAAGAGTTCGGTAGGGATTACTTACAATTTAGACGGTGGCACTAGCTTTTATAAGGTAGTTGGGTCAGATAGTGCTTTCCGATTGAATTGAGCGGTACTTAATGCTCCTTTTGAAGTCTTTATTTTTTTTTTTTATTTATGCCTTTTAATTAATATTATACTTCCAGATAGTGCTTTTCGATTTAATAGAGCGGTACTTAATGCTCCTTGTAAAGTCTTTGATCTATGAGCATATCTTATCGGAGCGATATTTTATACCATTATTTATGCCTTTTAATTAATATTATTAATTAATATTATTATTATGCTTCGGAAATATCCTATTCAATTTTGTTTAATTTCTTTTTAGTCATACATTGCGATCGTAATGAAATTATGAGTAAAAAAAGATAATGAACATATCTAAACGTGTGCCAAAAATTAAGCATGAAAACCAAAAACTCTGGAAGTGAGCATGATTTAAGTTAAGGATTCCACTACTAAAAATCAATACAACTAATAACTAATAAATTAGAAATTAAATCAAAGATTGTGATTGTTTTCATATAAATATATAAAAGAAGTCATATATTTTTAGTTAAGTAAAGAGGACAATGACCTGTGGTTAGTGGAACGGAAATGCCTGAGAATGCCAATAAGGCAAACCGAAATGTGACTCAGTCAGTCAGTCAGTCAGTCACTGAGAAATGAAGGAAGCGATGAATTGGATATATGTATATATATATATATATGGTTTGAGGCAATCAATAGGTGGTTTAACTGCGCAGCCACACGAATGACCACTTAAGTTCCTCCCATAAACGTTGTAGGTTATCTGATGACACACAGAACCTAGCTATTCTATGCTTCACTCCTATTCTTCGCTCCTCAAACAAATATGCTTAATGAATTAACAAACAGTCCACAGACGGTGCTCTCATTGTGGTTTGGGGGGCGTAATTAGGTGCGAAAATACAATGCATTATGGCAACGACACAGCAGCACCTGAAACCCCCACTTCGAACTCCTCACCCCCCTAAAGCACCTGCCAGCTTGCCAAATTAGGCTATGCAAAGCAAAGCCGCCTGATAGCGACTGCATTTTGTCACGCACATTTTTAGCACCACTGGAAACCGATACCACAACAACGGAACAACAAATAGGTAGACTACGTCACAGGGTAATCGCATTGTCGGCTTCACGCTTATTAACTTTACGCACACTTGTGGATTTCGCTTTTATGGCTCACGCCCCCGCTTCAATTCTCGACTCTCAATTCTCGATTCTCGCCGAGTGCAAAATGACGCTAATGAGCGAAGAAAAGTCGATCGATTCGAACTGCCCCCATTGCTGGCTGGTGCTAACAGGTCAAAAGCTGTCCAAACTGATTTCGAAAAGTAGCTAAAAGATTGATTTTCAACCAGTTTCAACTGATTTGAAAGAAGAAAATCATAAAGTTCATTTATAGAGCTAAAGAAATGGACAAGTTCTAAAGAAAAATTGCGGAATAATGGTGTTGGTTTTTTTAAAGAAAATCGATGTAATTAATTTTAATATATTAATATTTTAAATCTTTAAAAATCATTTAAAAAATTTTAGAAAACAAAATAATTTTAAATAAATATATAAATTTAAATATATATAACATAAATTTGAGCTAGGTTTCGACACCTTCAGAAAAATCCAGGGAAAGACGAAGGTATCTGCAAATTTTCTCCACATGAAACCGAATTTCCGTTGAATCCTACGCTTTATTTTCACGCGAAAAGTCACAGCGCTTAGTGCAGACGACGCTGCCACGCCTCCCACGCCCACCACAGACCCCTGCGGCTAGTAAAGAGGCGCTAATGAAAGAAAGGCGTTGCCAGTCGCCGTTGCCGTCTTCACATTCGGTCTTAACGTGGCCAAAACGGTGTAAAAATGTTTAACCTCTCTGTGAAACTTTCACGTTTACTTTGCTTTTGCTTTTCACTCGGATTTGACATTTTCCCATTTTCCCTTTTTTTTTTTTTCTTTCAATTTTCTCAGTCTGCTGTCTGCTGCATTTTATTGATTTTCCTTTCTCGTTACTTTTCCCAGCGACGAATCCAAATTGCGTTTTCTTCCTCTGCTTCTTTTTTTGTGCCTCTGCTGCCCAAAATGCAAATCCATAATCAAGTTTGCTTCTCGGATTGTTTGTTTACACATTCGATAATAAGTTTTTTGCTGTCAAGGTCGTTCGTTTGTTCGTTCGTTCTATGGCAGCCAAGCCACCCGGCGAGAGAGTAAACAACACAAGTCAGCTCCCCCCCCCACATTCCCCTTTCTTCTCCTGCTGTCATAAATGCCGGCAACTGACTTTTCCTTTAGCTGACATTTGACTTTTATTAATGGTATTTACAAAAATTACACCAAAATAGGATTTAGAATCAGTCAAAGGAATCAGTTCCTCTACTAAGGACTTATAAACCTTATCTTTCATAGTTTTGTCAGAATAAAACCGATTTTCAATCCTGCGGCCATATTGGTCATAGCTTGTCATCTCTATATCAATTCTATATTCAAAGTTGAAAAACTTAAATGTCTCCAGAAACGCCTTTTTCAGATTTCAAAGTGCCATAACTTTGTCAAAACTGATCCGATTATCAATTCCAAGGTCATTTTGGTCATCGTTTGTCATCTATAACAATTCTACATTCAAAGTTCAAAAACTTACAAAATTAGGATTTGAAGTCAAAAATCATGAAAACAATCTTGAGATGTGAAGTTCCAAGTCCCCAGAAACACCCTTTTCGGACTTCAAACTGCCATAACTTTGTCAAAACTGAACCGATTTTAAATCCGGAGACCATTTTGGACATGGTTTCTTATCTATATAATTTCTACATTCTACATAGTTGAAATACTATAATTCGGATTTTCGGTCAAAAATCATGATCAAAGTTTCTAAGTACAGAGAAATGCCCTTCCAAAAATTCAAACTCCTCTTATTTTGTCAAAGCTGTTCCGATTGAATTTAAAATTCTACCTTTGGTATCGGGGTATACAAGAGTCGGTTCAGTTTTGACAATGTTACGAAAGTAGGCAACATTTGGGTGCTGGGCGGAAATGGGAAGTTGTTGTCATTGTTGTCATTGTTTCCCCAACGACCATTCCACAAGTAGTTTTGTTTGTTGGTTCGATTTTTGGCGTTTGTTTACCAGCCAACTGTCTATTTAAGGAGTGGGGTTTTTGGTTTCATTCAAGCAACCCAACAAAATTTCTTGTCTAAATAAATAACAAATTAAGCTTGACATGCATAAAAAAATAGTTTTCGCAAATAAATTTGTGCTAGTAATGCATGATATATATAGTTATAGTATAGGATTCAATTAAATCAATGCAGATTAATGACAGAGATTATGGAATAGGAACATCCTTGATACAGAGACTTCCTATTTACATTCAAATAATATGCCATAGGGAATACTTAATACACTAAACTACATTTAATTCGTTCTATGGCACATTTAGGCGCCTAATTCATGGCGGCGATAAAGTTGTTTGTCCAGACGTTGGCCAAAAGGAATTAAACGACTATTTTGCCGCATTCAATTTCCATATACAACAGTCAAGGTTATGGTCAATAGGGGAGGGGGGTTCGGACGAACAACAGCACCAAACACAAGTACAAAAGCCAATTTAGCCAACAGTTCTGGCGCCAGTTCCAACTACCCCACCTCAAGTCCCTGCCCCAGCCTATCAACCCATTAGCTACTCTGCAGTCGGTGCCAAAAGGCCAACAGGCAGTTGGAAGAGGCATGCGCCCCGGAAATGACTATACCCCAAATGACTCGACCAAAGGAAATGCCACCCAATGGCTGCCACTTTGCCACATCGGATGGAGAATATGCATATATAATGGGAGGAAGGGAAGAACCATAGGCGGTAACTCAACAAGGAAATGCGATGAGAGTCAAGATTATTTTAGATTTAAGGGGAGAATTTAGGAAAATATTGGGATAGATTGAATAATTTTAGACAACTTCAGAATCTGCTTTAAAGTATTATTTTAAAAACTTCTTTGAATATCAATAATCATATTTTAAATTTCGCTATATACTATAAAATATATCTTTAAGATACCGTTATGCTTTCGGCTGAATATCATTGATGATTGACACACTGTACCGACATTAGATACAAATTGAGACAGAAAGAGAGCAAAAGAGTGAGATGGAGAGACAGCCATTTTGGGTACATCTTATGCCGTCTGCTTGAAATTTATGATCTAAAATAAATGAATACATACATATGTATTCCTGTTATTTTGTTATTTGTTTTGTTATTTTCCTTTTTGTTGGGATTCTTTCGTGCTATTCTTTGTTTTATTTCAATCATGTGCTCGCCGCTGGTTCCGTCCAACTGTCCTCGTTGTTCGTGCGCCAATCCCCCAAAAAAAAAAAACAAAAAAAAAAGTTTCGTCCCACCCTGCTCGCCCGCCCGCCCCATTCGTTTCATACGCTATAGATCGCAGCCAACTGATGTCTATCAATAATTTCCTTCCTTGCTTTCGTTTTATTTGACTTTTTCAGTGCTGTCCCAAAAGCTGTATCTGTGTGTGTGTGTGTGTGAGAGAGTAGATGCTCTCTTGCACACTCTCTGCCTGAATTTAACTTGCAAATAACGAAAAGAGCCGAAAGTCAAAGCCAATCGTCAATCAATCATTTCATGCGGCTGTCCAATTGCTCATAAATCAATAAAATGCCGTTTGGCGCCTGTCACAATTTTACAGCAACAACGGCAATAACAGCAGCAACAACAGTAAAGACATGTGAGCACGAAGAAGGTGTCAATTTGAAGGCAATAACAAATGAAAGCTTTAGCAATGGCATCGACGTAATCTGAGGTATTCCCTTTTTGCACATGGAAACACCTGTTCAACAAATTTGTTGTTCATTTTTGTTGCTTTTTTCTTAAGTTGTTTTTTTTATGGTTTAGTTGAGGCTGGCAGACAGTGGGGCAGGTTGTGTGCTTGAATTGCGATACAGATTAGAACCGCCTGCCTGGCAACAAAAGCAGCTTCTGCTTCTGCTTTATATATGCGAGCGTTATGAATCAGTATGAAATTTAAACAGAATTAACATTAGTAAGAAGAAATTCCTGTATTTTGAATGTGAATCATTTGAAAAGATTTGATTAGATATCAGATATTGAAGATTAGTTTCTTGATGTGTTGTTGAAATCCAAAGAGAGACAGCTTTTGATAAGCTATGTTTATTTATAGCTACACACTCAAAATAATCGTAAATTATAATATATTTACTACATAAATTACATACAAAAGACGGACGGTTAAGAAATCGATTGAAATTGTAAAGTTAAAATAACTTATTAACTAAAATTATGAAACTGAAAATTTAATTACTCTTCTATAACACTAAAGTGCAAGCTTTTTCCCATTCCATTAACTCCATTAACAAATGCAAACAGACAGTTAACAGACGAAGTAACAGCGACGCCGCGGCTGCTGTTAAACTAACAGTGCAGACTGCAACGCCCCCTCATCTATGTAGGTAGCAGCAGGCCGTTAAATGGCAACACAAACAAAACAGCAGCACATAAAATGCGCAAAGATGCTAAAAATGTGCGCGTGAGAAACAACAACAAAAAGAAACCCAAAAACAAAACATTAAAAATGTTGTTGTAGTGAAATTTGACAATTTGTGAAAAAGTTGCAAAAATGAAAAGTTAACATTGGCAGAGCGAGAGCGGGAGCGAAAGCATGAATTAACATTTTTTGAAATTCATTCCATTGACTTTTAATAAGCAGATGATTGCGCGAGAGTGGGAGCAAGAGAGGGCCTACGCTCTCTCTCACTGAGAGAGACAAGCATGTGGCGCTTCTGAAAAAAATGCCACGCGCAAGAGAGTTTATTTTTAAGCAAAAACAATAAGCATAACACTGTGCGCATTATAATAAAAACAACAACATTAATAGCAACAGCAACAAATAGCCGTACATTGATAGGTGATGGTTGATAGCAACAGCAACGAACGACAGCAAAAGCAACAACAACAACAACAGCAGCAGCAACGTCGACGTCCGTATAAAAATCAACATCAATATTTGTGGCTATTTTTAGACACACAAAACGAACGCATGACCGTTTGCCTGTATGCATGCGTGTGTGTCGGTGTGTCTGCGTGTGTGCCAGAGTGGGAGAGCGAGCCGCCCAAAGTGGTTAAAGTGAGTGGGGCGGGGTGCAGGCATTCGTTGTAATGCGCCGGCTCAACGATCGTTGCAGTCCCAACAACATCAACCAACTAAACACAGCAGCAAATAATACACATGCAAAAAGCTCTCGCATGTGTATGTGTAAGTGAGTATTAGTATTCGTGCTTGGCGACGAGACGCCTTACAGACGACGCGACGTCAAAGGCGTGTGCTGTAATCATCGTTGTCGTGCTGCCCAGAGAGCTAGCTTTGTTGTTGTAGTTGTTGTTGCCTGCTCGTTGCTGCAGTGTAAGGCAGAAGCGACTTTTGCTTGGGGTAGAGAAATGACAATGCCAATTTCGTAAAGCTGCACTTTAAATGCACTTTTTATTAAGTAAGCAAACTATAAATCAAGTATAAAGAAATTAATAAATTTAAGAAAAAAGAATATATAATATTTTAATAAAATAATATTTTTCTATTTTTTCACTAAATGTCTTAGAGATTTTTAGTAGAGTAAAACTTATTTAAAAAGAAATACATATTTAAATTTGGTTTGCATTTTAGGGTAGTTAGGCTTCGTTGAGCAGGAGAATAAAATCGATTTATTTTTTAACCGTATTATTTGTATTTGCCATAATTACGATTAACGGCGTATTCGCTTTCGTTATTGTTGCTCTCGTTATTGTTAAATATTGCATGCCCAGTGAATAGGTGTCTCTACGTAGTCGTCATCAGACATCATCAATTAGAAAGTTGTTTGCGTTTATCGTGAGTGGCGCTTAGTTCAGTTTAGCTGAACACACCCCCAAAGACGCCACCCGCTAACGGTTGGCGTTATTAGGCGAAACGTGGTTTAAGTCAAGCATCAAATTTCATTGAAGGTTAAATTGCGTTATATGTACATATTTTTGCGTAAAATACGAACTACGTATTGGGTTTCTCAACTATATAAGTATATATATATATATATAATATATAGTAGTGTATGCAAGTGCGCATAAGGCGCAGCTCATTTAGCGTTAAGCGTGGCTCTTATACAACTTATAATATATCTTATACACACATCTAGAAATGCATATTACGTACAAGGAAATGAATGTCGAAACGTTGCTATTTTCATGCAAAAATAAATGAAGATTTTTTTTAGAACTTTGTACAGTTATTATCAACTTTCGATAAAGCGAAAATCACTTGACGGGTGCTCCGTCATATTTGCTCTATGCGTCCCACTGTGCAAACACTTTCACACGCATCATTTGTTCTTGCTAAAAAAGCGCTGATGTAACGGTTCGTGACGTTTTCCAACTCTACCTCAAACCAACCACAGAAGCAAAAGTTGATAGTTGAGGGGGCGGTGCGATAACGTGATAATAACAGCTCCATTATCAGATTACGTTATTTTATACGCTACAAAAATTTGCTGATTGCAGAATATTTTATACTTACTTACACATATATATATATATATGTATATTCCGTGCAAGCACAAAGATTCAAGTGAAAGTTAATTTGCCAGTTTATATATATATATATGTACAACATTCATATAAAATAGTACATATAAAGATTGTTGCTTCTTATCGAGCATCTGGCTCATCCATAAACTAAGTTGCGAACGTGGCAAAGTCATAACATGTGTAGAGTATCGTTTATGCGCAGACTGTTTTTATGATAAAAAATATATTTATATATGTATATATATGATAATACATACTTTTATTATTATTATTCGTATTAAGTGAAGATAAGCAAAGTCGTTCATAAACTAAACTATGAAGATGACAAACTCAAAACATTTTTCATGCTAACAACTCAACATTATCATAACAGTAATTATTTCAAAAGAAATATTTTTAGTAATAAAAGAAGATTAGTTAAAAGACTGCTAGCCATGGTACTAACTTTTGGTACTGAATTCATGTAATCGTCACTGCATAAACCTCAATTTGTATAGCTACAATTTAGATTTGAACAGCAATTGCCACATGTTTTGTTGGTGGTGGCTTCCTCCATTTGCATGTTCTGACGTTAATTTGCTTAGCCTTTTGCCGCCGCCCTTTACCACCCCGCTCTATTGTCACAGCTGTTTTTGCGGTTTAAAACGAATATATATACATATGTATCTGAAATTCTTTACTGATTTCAATTTGTGTTTTTGAGCATTTTCATGTTCAATTTGGTTCAAGCAAATAGATATTCACAATGCTAGATAATTTAGATAAACAAGTGGTGTTGGGGCTCTGCCCACATGCTGCCTTAGATAAGAGAGAGCCACAGATAAAGGCAAAACGGAAATGACAATCGTTGTATTTGGGTTTTATTTCCAATTTCCATTTTCTTTTCTCAATGAGAACTAATGGCATTTTCGGGAGCATTTTCAGCGTTATTAATTGCCGCACAGTTCTTAGTAGGTCAAAGCCAGACTAAAATCAAAACAAATGAGTCGCAAAGACCAAAAAGTCAGCGTCGTCATTTGACAGCTTGGCGAAAACCGAAGAAACCGAAGAAACTGAAAAAACAGAAGGAAGTCAAGGCGCATTTTGGCACATGAAATGTTTACGACCTTGCCGCAAAGATAATACATTACTTAATATATATGTTTATATTTTCAATATTTGCGTAAATTATGAGCTGCCCAAAATATTTGTCAACAAACAGCGGCAGCCTTCAAATTGATTCTGAGAAATCATCACAAAAAAAGTTGACAATAAATTGTACCAATCTTTAGGTTTTAAATAATAAATATGATTGACTCTTTCGAATCTAAACCTACAGCTGAACTATAGGAATTTCTGAAAGTATTCTAAACTGACTTTAGTTGTACTGGAATTTTTCTATATTCTCTGTTTGGTTTTTTAATATTTCCGGCAAGTATTCTAACAACTTTCATCCGGTTCAAACTCAAATTAGAGATACTTTCGTAAAGAGCCTTGTTTTGCCAATGGTAAAGGTAATGCGAGTGTAACGGACAGGTGTCAAGTCAAGCATTTCGCCGGGTTCTCTTATTCTCCGTTCTCGGTGCTGGTTTTCTGGCTCTGCTGTCTGCTGTCTGATCCGTAAGGTAAGAAACTAAAGCAACCCGTGTCTGGCAGCTGTTGACAGGCCGTATGACTTTGACATAGATATCAAAGTCGTTGATTCCTTGCGAATTTGGTTCGCTTTGGATTTCACTTGATTTTTGTATCCATATTTATTATATTTCATTTTTGATTTTATTACATTTTGTCGCTTTATATGCATGAAATGAATGGTTATAAAAGGGGTGGGAGTCTTCGGAAGTAACTGGAATACAGAAGGGTGGCTTCAATTTCCAATTAAGGCGCAAAGTCGGTCAATGCCACGCGCCTAAAACCCCTTAACCCCCCCTACAGCTAAAGACTTGACATATGACTACTATTGTTTTGGGGGGGGGGGCCTCGCCTTGAACACGAGTTTTGACCGCGGGAGGCGGAAGGAAGAGAAACGTTTCCATTTGTTGAGGTAATCAATTTTCTTGCCCATGGATTAGCAATGCTGCCGCAATCGCTGCCTTATCACATGACGCATGTGAAGTTCTCTCTTTCTCACTCTCCCCCTCTCTCTTTCGCTCTCTCTCTCTGTCTCTCTCTCTCTCTGTTTCTTTAAGCGCTTGACTGTTCGCTTGGGTCGTTGACTTTGGCTGTTTGTTGGGATCGTTGCGTTCCATTGCAGTAAATCTGTCGATGGTCCTCCTATATACATATATATGCTGCATATATCACTCATCGGAACGATCTTTCAATATATAATTACTCATGTGTGTGTGTGTGTGTGTGTGTGTGTGTGTGTGTGTGTGTGTGTGTGTGTGTGTGTGTGTGTGTGTGTGTGTGTGTGTGTGTGTGTGTGTGTGTGTGTGTGTGTGTGTGTGTGTGTGTGTGTGTGTGTGTGTGTGTGTGTGTGTGTGTGTGTGTGTGTGTGTGTGTGTGTGTGTGTGTGTGTGTGTGTGTGTGTGTGTGTGTGTGTGTGTGTGTGTGTGTGTGTGTGTGTGTGTGTGTGTGTGTGTGTGTGTGTGTGTGTGTGTGTGTGTGTGTGTGTGTGTGTGTGTGTGTGTGTGTGTGTGTGTGTGTGTGTGTGTGTGTGTGTGTGTGTGTGTGTGTGTGTGTGTGTGTGTGTGTGTGTGTGTGTGTGTGTGTGTGTGTGTGTGTGTGTGTGTGTGTGTGTGTGTGTGTGTGTGTGTGTGTGTGTGTGTGTCTGTGGCACATATGAAATATGAACATTTGTATTTACAATTCGTTTTGTTGTTGCAAAATATATTAAAAATGCGGAAAAGGTCGCAAAAACTCATAAATGATATGTGTGAAGAGACAAGGGAAAAGGCAGAGGCAGAGGCAGAGGCAAAGACAAAGAGCGAGAGAGGAAGAGAGAGCAGCGCTGAGCCGTTATTAAAGACGCGTGTTAGACATTCCAAAATGTTCATTACGTATACGACGCGTCTGACCAGCGGCATTTTATGAGAGAGACTCACTCGTAACTGCGACAATTTCATATAACTTTTGTCTGGTTTCTTTTTTGTTTTTTGCTTTTTGCTTTTGTTTTTTGTTTCATATTAATCTGCGAATTATGAGTAGTTCTTTTATTTGCTTCGTCGCTATTCGCTAATTTAAATGACAGCTCAATGAGCTCAGCCACAGAGGCGATGACAACAGACCACCGAACTCAATGGATGGTTGCTCCTCCGATGACCATTGCCAGTAGATACATACATATGTAACGTTGGCTGATAATTAAATGTGCTTGCTTCATATATGTATAATTGCTCGCAAGGGGTGAGGGGTCAGTACTCATCATCAAGGCATTCAATTATTTCATGAGTCGGGAATGGCAAGAAATAGATTTTGAGTGCATCAACTTTATTTTTAAAGATTTTCAACTTTGAATGACGAATTGTTATATATGACAAACCCTGTCCAAAATGACCTCGGGATTGAAAATCGGTTCAGTTTTGACAAAGTTATGGGAGTTTAAAGTCTGAAAAGTGCGATTTATGGGACTTGGACCTTAGATTGTTGTCATGATTTTTGACTTGTAATCCGGATTTTATAATTTTTTCAACTTTGAATGTAGATATGTTATAGATGACAAACCATGTCCAAAATGACCTTGGGATTGAAAATCGGCTTAGTTTTGACAAAGTTATGGGAGTTTAAAGTCTGAAAAGTGCGTTTTTTGGGACTTGGCATGTCAAGATTGTTGTCATGATTTTTGACTTGTAATCCAAATTTTATAAGTTTTTCAACTTTGAATGTAGATATGTTATAGATGACAAACCATTTCCAAAATGACCACGGGATTGAAAATCGGCTTGGTTTTGCCAAAGTTATGGCAGTTTAAAGTCTGAAAAGTTCGTTTTTTTTGGGACTTGGACCTTAGATTGTTGTCATGATTTTTGACTTGTAATCCGAATTTTATAAGTTTTTCAACTTTGAATGTAGATATGTTATAGATGACAAACCATGTCCAAAATGACCTAGGGATTGAAAATCGGCTTAGTTTTGACAAAGTTATGGGAGTTTAAAGTCTGAAAAGTGCGTTTTTTGGGACTTGGACCTTAGCATGTCAAGATTGTTGTCATGATTTTTGACTTGTAATCCGAATTTCATAAGTTTTTCAACTTTGAATGTAGATATGTTATAGATGACAAACCATGTCCAAAATGACCTCGGGATTGAAAATCGGTTCAGTTTTGACAAAGTTATGGCAGTTTAAAGTCTGAAAAGTGCGTTTTTTGGGACTTGGACCTTAGCTTGTCAAGATTGTTGTCATGATTTTTGACTTGTAATCCGAATTTTATAAGTTTTTCAACTTTGAATGTAGATATGTTATAGATGACAAACCTTGTCCAAAATGACCTAGGGATTGAAAATCGGCTTAGTTTTGACAAAGTTATGGGAGTTTAAAGTCTGAAAAGTGCGTTTTTTTGGACTTGGACCTTAGCATGTCAAGATTGTTGTCATGATTTTTGACTTGTAATCCGAATTTCATAAGTTTTTCAACTTTGAATGTAGATATGTTATAGATGACAAACCATGTCCAAAATGACCTCGGGATTGAAAATCGGTTCAGTTTTGACAAAGTTATGGCAGTTTAAAGTCTGAAAAGTGCGTTTTTTGGGACTTGGACCTTAGCTTGTCAAGATTGTTGTCATGATTTTTGACTTGTAATCCAAATTTTATAAGTTTTTCAACTTTGAATGTAGATATGTTATAGATGACAAACCATTTCCAAAATGACCACGGGATTGAAAATCGGCTTGGTTTTGCCAAAGTTATGGCAGTTTAAAGTCTGAAAAGTTCGTTTTTTTTGGGACTTGGACCTTAGATTGTTGTCATGATTTTTGACTTGTAATCCGAATTTTATAAGTTTTTCAACTTTGAATGTAGATATGTTATAGATGACAAACCATGTCCAAAATGACCTAGGGATTGAAAATCGGCTTAGTTTTGACAAAGTTATGGGAGTTTAAAGTCTGAAAAGTGCGTTTTTTGGGACTTGGACCTTAGCATGTCAAGATTGTTGTCATGATTTTTGACTTGTAATCCGAATTTCATAAGTTTTTCAACTTTGAATGTAGATATGTTATAGATGACAAACCATGTCCAAAATGACCTCGGGATTGAAAATCGGTTCAGTTTTGACAAAGTTATGGCAGTTTAAAGTCTGAAAAGTGCGTTTTTTGGGACTTGGACCTTAGCTTGTCAAGATTGTTGTCATGATTTTTGACTTGTAATCCGAATTTTATAAGTTTTTCAACTTTGAATGTAGATATGTTATAGATGACAAACCTTGTCCAAAATGACCTAGGGATTGAAAATCGGCTTAGTTTTGACAAAGTTATGGGAGTTTAAAGTCTGAAAAGTGCGTTTTTTTGGACTTGGACCTTAGCATGTCAAGATTGTTGTCATGATTTTTGACTTGTAATCCGAATTTCATAAGTTTTTCAACTTTGAATGTAGATATGTTATAGATGACAAACCATGTCCAAAATGACCTCGGGATTGAAAATCGGTTCAGTTTTGACAAAGTTATGGCAGTTTAAAGTCTGAAAAGTGCGTTTTTTGGGACTTGGACCTTAGCTTGTCAAGATTGTTGTCATGATTTTTGACTTGTAATCCGAATTTTATAAGTTTTTCAACTTTGAATGTAGATATGTTATAGATGACAAACCATGTCCAAAATGACCTCGGGATTGAAAATCGGTTCCGTTTTGACAAAGTTATGGCAGTTTAAAGTCTGAAAAGTGCGTTTTTAGGGACTTGGACCTTAGCTTGTCAAGATTGTTGTCATGATTTTTGACTTGTAATCCAAATTTTATAAGTTTTTCAACTTTGAATGCAGATATGTTATAGATGACAAACCATGTCCAAAATGACCTTGGGATTGAAAATCGGTTCAGTTTTGACAAAGTTATGGCAGTTTAAAGTCTGAAAAGTGCGTTTTTTGGGACTTGGACCTTAGCTTGTCAAGATTGTTGTCATGATTTTTGACTTGTAATCCAAATTTTATAAGTTTTTCAACTTTGAATGTAGATATGTTATAGATGACAAACCATTTCCAAAATGACCACGGGATTGAAAATCGGCTTGGTTTTGCCAAAGTTATGGCAGTTTAAAGTCTGAAAAGTTCGTTTTTTTTGGGACTTGGACCTTAGATTGTTGTCATGATTTTTGACTTGTAATCCGAATTTTATAAGTTTTTCAACTTTGAATGTAGATATGTTATAGATGACAAACCATGTCCAAAATGACCTAGGGATTGAAAATCGGCTTAGTTTTGACAAAGTTATGGGAGTTTAAAGTCTGAAAAGTGCGTTTTTTGGGACTTGGACCTTAGCATGTCAAGATTGTTGTCATGATTTTTGACTTGTAATCCGAATTTCATAAGTTTTTCAACTTTGAATGTAGATATGTTATAGATGACAAACCATGTCCAAAATGACCTCGGGATTGAAAATCGGTTCAGTTTTGACAAAGTTATGGCAGTTTAAAGTCTGAAAAGTGCGTTTTTTGGGACTTGGACCTTAGCTTGTCAAGATTGTTGTCATGATTTTTGACTTGTAATCCGAATTTTATAAGTTTTTCAACTTTGAATGTAGATATGTTATAGATGACAAACCTTGTCCAAAATGACCTAGGGATTGAAAATCGGCTTAGTTTTGACAAAGTTATGGGAGTTTAAAGTCTGAAAAGTGCGTTTTTTTGGACTTGGACCTTAGCATGTCAAGATTGTTGTCATGATTTTTGACTTGTAATCCGAATTTCATAAGTTTTTCAACTTTGAATGTAGATATGTTATAGATGACAAACCATGTCCAAAATGACCTCGGGATTGAAAATCGGTTCAGTTTTGACAAAGTTATGGCAGTTTAAAGTCTGAAAAGTGCGTTTTTTGGGACTTGGACCTTAGCTTGTCAAGATTGTTGTCATGATTTTTGACTTGTAATCCAAATTTTATAAGTTTTTCAACTTTGAATGTAGATATGTTATAGATGACAAACCATTTCCAAAATGACCACGGGATTGAAAATCGGCTTGGTTTTGCCAAAGTTATGGCAGTTTAAAGTCTGAAAAGTTCGTTTTTTTTTGGGACTTGGACCTTAGATTGTTGTCATGATTTTTGACTTGTAATCCGAATTTTATAAGTTTTTCAACTTTGAATGTAGATATGTTATAGATGACAAACCATGTCCAAAATGACCTAGGGATTGAAAATCGGCTTAGTTTTGACAAAGTTATGGGAGTTTAAAGTCTGAAAAGTGCGTTTTTTGGGACTTGGACCTTAGCATGTCAAGATTGTTGTCATGATTTTTGACTTGTAATCCGAATTTCATAAGTTTTTCAACTTTGAATGTAGATATGTTATAGATGACAAACCATGTCCAAAATGACCTCGGGATTGAAAATCGGTTCAGTTTTGACAAAGTTATGGCAGTTTAAAGTCTGAAAAGTGCGTTTTTTGGGACTTGGACCTTAGCTTGTCAAGATTGTTGTCATGATTTTTGACTTGTAATCCGAATTTTATAAGTTTTTCAACTTTGAATGTAGATATGTTATAGATGACAAACCTTGTCCAAAATGACCTAGGGATTGAAAATCGGCTTAGTTTTGACAAAGTTATGGGAGTTTAAAGTCTGAAAAGTGCGTTTTTTTGGACTTGGACCTTAGCATGTCAAGATTGTTGTCATGATTTTTGACTTGTAATCCGAATTTCATAAGTTTTTCAACTTTGAATGTAGATATGTTATAGATGACAAACCATGTCCAAAATGACCTCGGGATTGAAAATCGGTTCAGTTTTGACAAAGTTATGGCAGTTTAAAGTCTGAAAAGTGCGTTTTTTGGGACTTGGACCTTAGCTTGTCAAGATTGTTGTCATGATTTTTGACTTGTAATCCCAATTTTATAAGTTTTTCAACTTTGAATGTAGATATGTTATAGATGACAAACCATGTCCAAAATGACCTCGGGATTGAAAATCGGTTCCGTTTTGACAAAGTTATGGCAGTTTAAAGTCTGAAAAGTGCGTTTTTTGGGACTTGGACCTTAGCTTGTCAAGATTGTTGTCATGATTTTTGACTTGTAATCCAAATTTTATAAGTTTTTCAACTTTGAATGCAGATATGTTATAGATGACAAACCATGTCCAAAATGACCTTGGGATTGAAAATCGGTTCAGTTTTGACAAAGTTATGGCAGTTTAAAGTCTGAAAAGTGCGTTTTTTGGGACTTGGACCTTAGCATGTCAAGATTGTTGTCATGATTTTTGACTTGTAATCCGAATTTTATAAGTTTTCAACTTTGAATGTAGATATGTTATAGATGACAAACCATGTCCAAGATGACCTCGGGATTGAAAATCGGCTTAGTTTTGACAAAGTTATGGGAGTTTAAAGTCTGAAAAGTGCGTTTTTTGGGACTTGGACCTTAGCATGTCAAGATTGTTGTCATGATTTTTGACTTGTAATCCGAATTTTATAAGTTTTTCAACTTTTAATGTAGATATGTTATAGATGACAAACCATGTCCAAAATGACCTCGGGATTGAAAATCGGTTCCGTTTTGACAAAGTTATGGGAGTTTAAAGTCTGAAAAGTGCGTTTTTTGGGACTTGGACCTTAGCATGTCAAGATTGTTGTCATGATTTTTGACTTGTAATCCGAATTTTATAAGTTTTTCAACATTGAATGTAGACATGTTATAGATGACAAACCATGTCCAAAATGACCTCGGGATTGAAAATCGGTTCCGTTTTGACAAAGTTATGGCAGTTTAAAGTCTGAAAAGTGCGTTTTTTGGGACTTGGACCTTAGCATGTCAAGATTGTTGTCATGATTTTTGACATGTAATCCGAATTTTATAAATTTATGGCAGTCTGAAGTTTGAAAAGGGCATTTTTAAGGGACTTTGGTATATTTCATATCAAAGTTGTTGTCTTGATTCTTAAATTTCTTACAGCGTTAACTTTCCACTTGCATAATTGTGATAAATGCAAACGTTTGAGAAACTTTTATCGCACCCCATCAATTAATTAAGCTGAATGGCGTAATCAGACAGACAGACAGATAGACAGACAGACATTCACAGTTGCAATTCCTTTTAATTTGCACCCACAAAAGACGGCTATCAATTTAGCCATTTTGTTATCCAATTGTCCGCTGGAATAATCCAACCAGCTGCAACTGAATCTGGCTAGTGCACTCCTATTATATAAAGCAAATGCTATCTCTGTCTGGCACTTGTGCAACGCACTGAACTATTCACAAAGGCAGCGTCAAGTGCCATTGAGAAAGACTTTCGTTTTCATTAGATATGAGAGCGGTGGGTTAGGGTTGTGGGGTTGAGGGGGTGGGTTTGAGGTTGGGGACAGGGCAGGCTAAGATCACGAGTCAGAGACTGACCACAGAAACCAGTCACTCAGTCAACGTCCACTTGGATTGCAGCAAGTACAACACGTTTGCCCCATGCTCTTCACCTCCTTGCTGCGTGCATGACGCAAGTTCCACTTGCAACCAGTTGTGCCCTTGCCTCATTGCATCAATCAGTCGGCAGCACTTCAATAACACAAAACTGGACAAATTGTCTCGCTATCCGCATTGTAGGCAACTTCTCATCGGAGGTAGTTAAAAAAGAAAATATATGTAAAAACATAACAGCCAAGTTGTCAAGTGCAGGCCAGTTCATTTGTATACCCTGTACTATTATATAACAATCAAAAGGGGGTATAGTTTGAATGTGAATATAATGCAGAAGTAGCATGTGATTTCTCATCTGTAATATGAATTTATATATTTTGAATACATTATCAGATATTCCTGCATATATATAAATTCGAGAACATATCTACAGGATATCAGCTAGTCATGACACACTTTCCACAGCCATTTGCTCTGCTAGCTGTTGTTTTACAGGCATTACATGGCAAAAGCTGTTGCTAAGCCGGCAAAGTCGGACAGACGGAAGCGACAGACAGACAGACATTTGCTGTATTACTCATACGACATGGTGGCAGGCAAGGCAAGGCAAACCGTCTGCTTTTGCTGCTGCTGTCTTTGGTGTGGTTATTTTAATACCAAGCTCCACATACACATAATTCATAGTAATTTGCCAGCCGCTTTACATTTTACATTTTCCAGTTGCATTTGTCTTTATGGCTTTGACGTGCCACTCGAGGAGCAGCAGCAGGAGGCGCTGAAGGAGGAGGAGGCTCCACTTGACTGCCTGCTGCCGGCTGATACTCGACGTCACACGCAAATGCGCAATCTGTGTACAAGTATTTACATATATTTCTCGGTATATATATATATATATATATATATATGCTGTGTGGGGGGGGCCTTGACTTTGCCTCTCTGCACTAAATCTTGGCATTCGCTCAATAGCTGCAAAACTATATACTTGCCGCATTTCACACAGTTGATCAATTTATCAATCAATTTATCAGAGCCACAGTAACAGTGAGTCATCTTGAAATTAGTCATCACATAACTGTTTGACCGGACGGACAGACAGAGGGGCCCATGACACAACTGTCGCCAAACCAGAAACAACAACAAACCAAAGCCAATGGCACAAATTTGAAATTACTTTCGCAACAGCCCTGAATATTAAATAACCTATATGAAAAAGTTTTGGCAATAAACATTCCTCGTATTTTTATGAATCTGCATCCACAACTATTTTGCATTATGAAATGAACTATACAGTTTTGAACCAGTTAACAGCTAGGTTCGAACTGGTTCAATTTGTACATAATTTATAATTTATATAATAAATTTTGCAGTAATTAACAAATATTCATTCATTTTTAAACTGATTCAAAGAAAGTACTTTACAATCATTTTTGAATTAGTTAAGATTTTGGAACTGGCTCACAATAATGACTTATATGATCTCCATGTGAACTGCTTCATTTACATGAGCGTGCCTTAAAGCCACGTTAAGCAAACATAATATCAATTTTGAATGCACAAAAGATAGGCAAAAGTGAAAAGTACTTTTAACATTTCGAGTGTAGCTCAAACAATTGAGATACATTTTGTGCGCTTAATTAAAGCGACCTTTTGTGTCACACGCCCGTGTTGCTTGTTATGGAATGGGATAGAGCACATGCCCCTTACGACTTACCCGTTACCACTTAGACTGCCCCTGTCCCTGCTAGCCCACCCGCCCACACATGACAAATTTCTCAGCTAATTTCATTGATGAATTTTTATTAAATAAATTATTATAATGAGCAGGCATTCTTCGCTGTGTGCTGATGTTTTGTGTTCTGTGGCACGTTGCAAGTCAACGAACGAGCGGCAGTAAAAAACAAGCAAAGCAGAGAGAGAGAGAGAGGGGGGGAGGGGGGAGGTAGCGCAGAATATTTGGCACAAATTGGTGCGGGACAAAAAGAAATGGCGACACTAAAACCGTGGCGCGTGTTTGCACTTTAGCGAAGCCCAAACCGCCCCGTAGAAATGAAAACCAGATCCAAGTAGTTGACAGGGGAGGGGGTGATGGAGAAGAGAAGACATACATATAACATCAGTTATCAGCAACTTGTTCAAACAATGCCTGCTCTAAAAATAGCTCAACCAAATACAAAATGCTCCGAAATCGGGGCTCTGTCTTCGGGTTCGGTTCCCTATAAATAGTTTGGGCTTAACCTAATTGATTGTAAGCACAAGACCCAAGTAGACATTCCGGCAGTGTTTGGTCAGCTCAAATAGTCGCCGATAAGGCGGAACCTGGCAAGGCCTGGGGCAAAGTTCAAAACTCGACTGGATGAATGAATGAATGAACTGAATTTGTGAATGAATTGGAAAGTTTATTGAAAAAGTTGAGATGTTGCTGATAAGCAGCAACGGTACATAGAAACCTATATTAATGACAACTTTAATCGACATTTATTAATCAATTAAAGTTCGCATGTTTATAAAAATTGAGAATTTTCAAATTTTAATATTATTTAAGATTGAAAATAACAAATTATAGATAAAATGGACTGAATGACATGTCTTTTAGCATATTACGCATCTGATGAGTTACGGTAAATCTTGGGCCCAAATCGATCTATCATGCAATTTATATAAAACACTTTTTGGGCAACTAAATTAGTGCATTTCTCTTCTCAGTTAGCAACATTTAATGCTTGATGATTATGTGATACGATAAACTCAATCTTAATAATTAGCAAGTTTATCCAAAAATGTGTTGATTTAATTTGTTTTTTTCGACTTACCTTTCAGTCTCCGATTCTGCATTTGGTTGCTGTTGTAGCTGTAGTATCTGTTGTTGTGTGGCTGTCGATGATGTTGCTGCTGCTGTTGTTGTTGCCGTAGCAGAATTAGTTGCTGCTGCACCAGCAGCAGTTGTTGCTCCGGCTGCTGCAGCTGCTGCTGTTGCTGCTGATGTCGATTGTTGCTGTTCATCGCTTAAGCTAAGCGATGTTGTCGTTGCTTCCGCTGCTGTTGCAGTTGCATTCGTTAAATTCACATTGTTGTTGTTGTTGCTGTTGGCACTAACACTCGCGTTATTTGTTGGCGGAATCGATTGCTGGGTTTGTGTTGATGCTGCTTGTGATTGTTGCTCATCCAACAATTGCTGCACATCGGCAATTGTTGCTGGCGCGCTTTGCATTGCGGCTGCTGCTGCTGCGTTAACTGTTGCTGCTGTCTCGTAGCTGGTCATGTGCGACAGCAATGGCAATGTTTGCCCTTGAGTCTGGCCAGCTGCTGCTGCGGCAACAGCTGCTGCTGCTGCTGCTGCGACAGCTGTTGCTGACGTGCTAGTGGAAGTGTTTGAAGTCTGTGGTGTTGCTGCGGCAGCTGCAGCTATTGTTGCTGCTGGCGCAATGCCATCAATTTGCGATGTTGCTTGCGGCTCCATCTGGAAGTTGGTTGGCGGCGGCGGCTGCTGTTGCCCGGCAGCAACAGCTGCAAATGTGGGCGGCGTTTGCGTGGCCGGCGACAATGGTTGCTGCTGCTGCGGCTGCTGCTGTTCGACATAGCTGTTGCTCATGACTGACAACTGCGTCTCGCTGCCAGCAACTGTTGCTGCAGTCGTGTTGTTGTTGTTGCTAAAACCAGCGCTCCCTGCAACATCCATTGCGGCCGCCGCTGCCTGCTCCTGTTGCTTCAGCTGCTGCAGCGACTGTTGCAGCTGCTGTGCGGCTGCCGTCGCATAATCCATGGACAACATCAGACCATGTGGTGTGCCCTCAGTGGTTGCATTAGGGGTGCCCGCATTAGCATTAACGCTATCATACAGTTGCTGCTGCTGCTGCTGTGTATCGCTGTTGGCGGCGTTCACAAATTGCTGCATGCCATGCACCACGGTGGCGGGCGCTGTCATCACACCACTGGGCGTGGCAGACAGCTGCGAGGCAGCCATAGATCCGCCACCGGCGGCATGTAAATGAGCCATTGTTTCTGCTACTGCTCGCATATGTTGTTGCTGTTGCGTCTGTTGCTGCTGCGATTGCTGCTGATGTTCGGCGAAATTCCAATTGGCATCCGCCGAGGCCGCCTCCATGTGACTCTCGTGCAGCATTGTCGGCGGCAGGATCATGCTCTGCGTTGTCTTCGGGGCTAACCCCTCCAACCCCTCGGCAATGGCACCGCCCGGCGACGCCTCGGAGTTACCAGTCTTTTCATTATTGTTGGCCGCACCAACACTGGAGTGATCCAGATAATCCATGCACATCCAGCGGCCACGCTTGAACGGCTCCGTCGACTCAATCTTGACGACCTTGAAGCGCTCGCTGCGATGTTGCGTCTCCTTCATGTCCTCCTTTTTCTTGGTGCCACCCGGTGTGACCGCTGCGCTAACCACATTGATGATATTATCGGAGACATTCACCTGCACATTCTGTATGGTCTGGCCGAGGGAGGGGGAGCCAATGGGATCGACGACAACGAGACCGTACTGCGAGCTGGTGGGTATAACCGGAGCGGTGGTGCTCAGCGCATTGTTGGCATAGAACACCTCCTCCTTGGAGAATGTGTCCTCCGACATTGAGGGCGTCTCGTTCTCCAGATCCGTGATGCGACTGTTGTCATCCGTATGAGATTCATCCAGATCATCGGCGGATTCATCGCCCGTGTCGCCGCCGGCATTCAACTTGGCCTGACCCACCGTTACGGAGGTGATTTGAAATGAGGAAGTCGTCTTTGGTTTGCGATTGTTGGCACCACCACCACCACCAGCTGTTGCAGCAGTGCCGCCACCAGCAGCAGCAGCTGTTGCTGCTATCGATGCTGTTGTTGGCTGATGTCCCTGGCTGTGACTGGTGTGCTGGTGATGATGATGGTGGTGATGATGGTGTTGTTGTTGTTGCTGGTGCACAGGTTGCTGCTGCTGCTGCTGCTGTAGTTGCTGCCACAGTTGCTGATGGCGTGCCGCAGCCGAAGCACCATTGTTGTTGGGCGAACTGGCCTTGCTATTGCTGCTGCTGCTAGTGCTTGTTGTTGTTATTGTTGCCGCTGCCGAGTGATTGCTGCTGCTGCTGCTCGATTTGGGCGCCAGCGATGCGCTCGACGGAGTTGCAATGCTGCTGTTGCTGCTGGCACGCGACACTGTCGAGCTGGCGTCAGCAAAGCTCGCTGCTGCCAATGCAGCGCCGCGACTGAGCGCATTTAGACGCAAACTTTCGCTGGTGGTGCGTTGTATGTTGCTGCTGCTGTTGTTGGTGTTAGAGTTGCTATTGTTGCTGTTGTTCTGCTGATGATGATGCAAGTGGGAGGCGTGATGATGATGATGCAAATGTTGCCCGCTGCCGCCCAGCGAATTGACCTTAGTCAGTGGCGGCTTCTTGATGCTGGTGGTGCTCACAACGCTGACACCACGCGACGGCGTTTGTATGGAATTGCGGCGGACTGGTGCTGTGCCCGCGCCGGCAGCGCCACCTGTCGGCTTGAACTTGGCGTTCAAATGGCGATCAAACATGCTGTTGCTGCTTGAACGTTGCTGCTGCTGTTGTTGTTGGTGTTGGTTGCCCGCTGATTGCCGACGTGTTGCTATTGCTGCCGCTGTGGTGGTAGTTGCTGCTGCCGCTGATGTTGCTGTTGTTGCGTTGGCAACAATGCTGTGCGATTCCTGCGAGTTTTCGGGTGATGAGGCGGCCGAATTGCTGCCGCTAGCCTGGCCGCTATTAGCAATTGTTGCTGTTGTCGCTTGTTGTTGTTGCTGCTGCTGTTGTTGTTGTTGTTGATGTTGTTGATGTTGCTGATGTTGCTGACCGGAATCTTCGTTGGCAGCGCTTTGATTCTCGGCCATAATCGAATTGGATTTCAGCGTCCGCAAAGTTTTCAGCAAATAATCCAGTTTTGCTGAGAATACTTTGGATTATTTATGAAACAATTAAAATTAGTACACAGTTTTTTTCTAATATTATTTTAATGTTTTTGTTGTTTTGTTTTTTTTTTTTATCTTCAAGTGTTTTTGCTTTTGTGGTCAAATTACTTAATAATTATAGTTTGATGTTTGTTGGTTGTTGTTGGTTGTTTAATGTCTGCAACTAGTTGCTGTTGCTATGTTGCTGCTCCTGCTGCTGCTCGACGGCAATTGTTGCTGCTGCCGGCGTGGCAAACGATTTGCCCACTTCAAAGATGAAACTAGCGGCTGCCAGGCGACGACGACGATACATAGCGACCGTTGCGTCTCAGGTGCAACCAGCTGACTGACCGAATTGCGACGACGACGACGGCGACGACGACGACGACGACGATGGCGACGGCGACGACCGAAAACGCGAGAGACGCGAAATAAACAGTTGGTTGTTGTTGTTGCTGTTGTTGTTGTTGCTGCTGCTGCCGGCTGCTGTTGTTGTTGATTTTGTTATGCTAAGTAATAAATTGAAATTTATTTTGTAGCTATAATTTGCCTTTGCGCGTTTTATTAGCACCAACAACAACAACAACGAAGCGCGCAATAACTAAATAAGCCGCCAGCTCGGGCAGCAGCGCCATCTAGCGCTTGACTTTGCTTAGCGGGCGTTTCAATTCGAACACACACATGAACACACACACATATATACAGCACAGCTGTTATTATTATTATTATGATTATTACTCACTTAAATGCAACACAAATATTTCAATTAATTTTGTTATTATGTTTTATATAATAATTCACTTTTGTTGTACTATTTATATCTACTTTTGTTTAACTAAGAATTTGAATTTAATTTTTTAGCATGAAATTAAAAACTTTTGTTGTTGTTGTTGTTGTTGCACTTTTCACACGGATTTATTTCAATTTGTTTTGTTTGCATTTGTATTCATTTGTATTTTGTTTATCGCGGAATTATTATACAATTTCTTTAAGGCCCGTTTACTAACAATGCAGTAAGCTGTAGAAATTTAATTCCTGCAAAAGAGCCAAGAAATGTAAAACAAATATAAATATTAATATTATATTCAAAATGTAAGTTGATTAATCTAATTACACAGGCGACACTCGATATACAAGTGAACTGCTTAATTTATTGACGCACACAACGCGATGGAAACTTTTGTGTGCAAAAGAGAGCACCATTTAATAATTAAACTCAAATCGTTTGGGAATTGCTTGGACAATAATGCCATAAATTTGAGAGGTTGGGTTTTTTTTCTTCATATTATTGATAAAAAGTAATTATAGATCTATATATTTTTCAGCTATCTGACTAATTTAGTTTAAGACCAAATATTAAAGATAAATATGTGGTATGATTTAAGATCAGTCTTGAGTTTTTTCAGAAACTAACGTGAAGAATCAATAAAAAACTCAGCAAAAGTGCTAATAACTAAATATAACTGCAAAATCTGTTCTTGAATAAAAGCTGTACTAATCAAAATATAGTATATAAAAGTAAAGAAATGTTTCTGCAAATGGATTATACTAACTGAAAGAGAGTAAAATTGATTTGCTTTTAATGCAAGTCTATTTAGCGTACATATATATGATGTATAGATATATAGCAGTATCTGTGCCCAAACTATATCTGTGAAATGTAGCTGTAGCTTTTACTGAATGTATCTGTATCTATATCTGTATCTGTTAGTAGTAGATATTTCATAACTGCGTAGTTCCACTGTCGCTTATGATTAGGTATTTCGCTGATGATGATGATGATGATGATCAGTATGGAAGTGATGATAATGATAATGATGATGATGATTTTGAGTTTTCTTTGCTTTTTGTTTTTTTTTTATTATTGATTTCATTATTTCCGTTTTACGTCGTAGTTTGTTGAATTAGTTAAGTGCCACATTAGACAGGGTTCCCTTGCTACATATTTCTGTCTCTCTCTCTCTCTCTCTGTCTCCCTCTCTCTTTTGCCTGCATTGTTGTTTGCCCATGGTTTTGTTCTCTTTTTGACAAAGTTTTAATATTTTAAATATTTGCTGTTTTCGGCATTTTTATCTTCTTGTTTTTTGCTCTTTTTTTGCATTATTTAATTGATTTCGTTTACGGAAATAAACGCGCAATTGGCAATGCCAAAATCAACAACAAAAGCCAGTCAAAAATGTTTATTCGACACGTTGATACCCTATAAATTATAATAACTCTTTTAGTAACTAGTTCTTTGGCTTTAGCTTACAGCTTAAATAGGAGCACTTTACTTTTGCCGATTATATTCTGTTCTCCCTATTCTAATATTTTGTCATTGTATGAAGAATACCTAATTTTATATCTGAGAAAATACTTCAAAATATTTACTATTTTCGAATACTATTCTTTCGCTCCGTTACTTATTTCTGTAGTTTATACTCGATACTGATCTAACTAACATGACCACAAAAAGTACCCAAAAAAAGTTTGCAAAAAAAAAAAAATAATAAAATAAAATGGGTAAATGAACGGACGTGAACGTTTATATGTTTGTATTGGTTAATAGCCGTAAGCTTTGGCGATCATTCATAAATTGCGTGAACTGTTTAACTTTCATACGCGTGTGTGTGTGTGTGTGTGTGTGGGTAAGTGTGTGTGTGTGAGTAAGTGTGTGTGGGTAAGTGTGTGTGTGTGTGTGGGTAAGTGTGTGTGCCGGCGCGTGTGTTTGACGCTTTGAACTTTTGCGTGTGCCCCCAGCCCGAGGGCAAAGTCAAGACCTTGGGGCAACAACTATTTGACGTGAAACAAACGACATAGAAAACTTCGCATATTCAAAACAAAAACAAAAACAATAGAGAATTAGAGAAATATAGCAGACAAAGTAAACACACATCAGTTATAGGTCAACACTGGTCAGGGCTCTCAGCAGGTGTTTGGCCGAGAGAGTCTGTTGGCCTTGTGCTCTGGCACAGGTGACTTAATTTTTGAGGTAACGATCAAAATTTGCAAATTGTTGCTGGAATTTTCAAATAGAGAAGTAAACACGTCTAGCTGGTAATAAAATCTGGAATGTCTAGAATGTTCATTTTTATGATTGGAGCTCATTAAATAAATGAATAAAATGATGATCCACACAATATTATGCAAAGCATCGATAGTATCGATGGCAATAGTATGAATTAATCGATAAGCTTTCATTAAAAGTTATCGATAACATCACTTATTATTGGGAGTTCTTCAGGGTATTCAGAGTTCCATATTGTTCAACCCATTGAATAATTGAGTAACTTTGATTGGATTCCTTCGATGTGATTACCTCGATAATCAGTTATACTAGCTCACCTATCTCAGAGATAAGCGTTATTTATATAGTGGCTATAAAAAAAAAGCTGCCACACAAATGAGAACTGTAACAGTAGCGCCTAATCAAAGTATCTGTTAGATACTAAGTAGTAGGTGCAAGAATTGCACTCGCTCAGTATCCGCATCCAAGAGATACAATTTGCCATGGAGCGATGCCTGCCTCAACAAAGGCGACAAACAATAAACGGGACAACAACAACAACAACAACAACAAAGAAGTGCAAGAAATGCCAATAGCAGAAGAAGAAGTGGACGAAGAGGGAGGGAGAAGCAGAAGGAGTAGAAGAACTAATTGCAACGACAAAGTATAAAATCGATGAAGCAAAAAATATAATGAAGAACAACTACAACAGATAGACCCAGCAAAAAGAGATGGAGAAGAAGCAGAGAGCAGAGCAGAGAGTGCAGAAAAAAAATTACATATGGAGAGAGCGAATGCGCGTTAAACAAATTGCAACAATTTTTACCCGTAGAGCATAGAGCGGCGAGAGCCAAAGAGCGAGGGGCAGCCTGTTGGCCTCCTGCCTACACACACACACACACACATACAGATTGACAGACAGACACACACACACACACACACAGACACAGAGGCATAAGGCAAGCGAGCAACGTGGGCGCCTACAAGTGGGCGGGCAAGGGCTGCGGTGGGGCCGCCACATGCCAAACAAACAGTGCAAATTGCCAAAGTGAGGGTGACACGGAGAGAGAGAGGGGGGGGGGGTGTAGGGAGGGATGGAAGCGTAAAGCAGTGCAGAAGAGAGCGGGAGTACAAAAAACTGAGAGCGTGGCAACGCATTTGTCGGCGGCGCTCTCTCTCGCTCTCCCGCTCTCTGGCTATTGGCACTGAAGAAGACGAAGAAGACAGCTGCCGGTAATCAATATTGATGATAGCAGCAGCGGCAGCGACTGCGACAGCGACAGCAGCGAAGATAAAGAGCAAAAGGGAAAAGGTCAAAGTGAAATGCAAATCAAAACTCGACAAAGGAAAATTAAATGCAATTTAATTAAACGAAATAAAATAAGAGACAGCGAGGAAGCGAGATAGAAAGAGAGAGAGAGAGAGAGAGAGAGAGGCAGAAATGACTCACGAGACGGCGCGTAGGAGCAAGTAGTGCAGAAGCCAAAAAGAAAAAAAGAAGAGCGTAGTAGCAGCACAAGAAGAGCAGGAGCAAAGCACAGGCCAAAACAAAAGATATTGCATATCCATGAGATACTCGCATCTCTCAGCCGCAATGGAAATTTTCAATTATTAAGCAACTCGAAAAATAATAAATAAATAAATACCAACAAAAAAAAATCAAAATCAATTCTATAGTTGACAGCACTGCAGACGTGACTGGCAGCACCCTCTGTGCCACCCTCCACTCCGCTCCACTCCCCGCCCCTCCACTCAACATACAAATAACAACAATAATCAGTGGCAGCAGAGTTGCAGCCATCGCTTGCAAATTGAAACTATGTTATAACACAAATGTTAAGCAAACAATTCATAAATAAATACATATATCGCATTTCAAAACAGAAATCAATCAACTCAGCAGAATCCCCGAAACAACAAAAATGCTGCCTCCGATAAGATCAGGATAAGCAAAGCTAAAGTCGCGATAGCACCGAAATATGAGACGCAAAGCGAGTTGCATTTGCAACTGTGGCAAGAACCGTTATTCTCTGTGCTTCAAGGTTAATTCTCATATAGGGATTGCTTGGAAATGGTAATTTTGGGATTTTTAACTTTATTTTTAAAGAAAAGTTTAAATTCAGTTTTTGAAAATTGAAACTATTCCAGTAACTTCAATTTCCTATCTAAACCAGATAGTCTGAATGGGTTTCTTTTATAGAAAACAATTTAAAGCTGACCAAAAGTTCCAATTGGACAATCAAATTAGCAATTATATTGGACAGTTGGAATCTTTCAGAAATTCAGTTTATCCATATAGGATGACAATATAGTAAATTCGACAAGAAATGAAACAGCCAAGTTCAATTTTTAAAAGATTTCAGAGTAACTTAAGTTTGATATATTTAATCCTGCTTGATAATCTTGCCACAGATATAAGGGGTATATCGATATTGATATGTATTTTTGAAAGTATTTAAGAGATCGACAATATTTTCTTGAGAACCGCTTGATTCATAGTTAAATTAAAGATATATATTAATATTCCTTGTCTGGAAAGTCTGGCAATAGCTATAGAGAAACCAAAGGCTTATAAGGATATTAATATTATCAAACTTTTCACTATATTCCTGCCCTTTATAGGACAGTTGTGCACTTTTAGACTGCTTGTAAGTCCCCTAAAGTACTATATAGAGACGACTATAGACTTCCGCTTAAAAATAACAAACACAAATGGAATATATGTATGTATGTAGTATTGATCCGTATGCACAAAATGCACTTACTCACTGTACGTATGTATGTATGTATTTGGTTGATGATGGGGGGAATATTCCGTAATCGGCTAATCCAACTGGACAACAACATTTAGTCATTGTGTATCGCATTACCTTATTGGGAATTCGAGTCGGGTTTATTTCAATGCGAAATTCCAGCTGCAGATTGATTTGCTCAAACATTTGTAACAGTTAGGGGGAGTTGGGTGCCGTTATCATCGGAGTGTAAACAATGTGCAAGCAAACAGCTGATTTAGTTATAAACAAAATGACTAAATTGCTTTGCCAGCTGTTTTGCCCAACAAGAACAAAAGCAACACAAAATCCAATCAGAAAAATCTATACACACATGTATGTGTGTGTGTGTGTGTAAGACAGCAACAACAAAGCGAAAAGGTACAAAGTGCAATTATTGCCAACAACAACAACAATAGTGGCAGCAGCAACAATAATAACAACAAACGCAGCGAAAACGAAGCGAAAGTGAACGAAAATTATAACAACAACAACAACAACAACAACAACAACGCATTTAATTCTGATGCGGCTGCAGTGACAGCAACAACAACAACAACAGCTGCAAGGATGGGCGACGTCAGCGTCGACGCAGGGCAGCGACACACACACACAAATTCACACACACACACACACACTTGAGAAGTTTTACAGTTCATTTTGAATTAGTTTTGCAACACTTTAAATATTGTTTATTATTTTTGTTACACTCAATGTTTGTTGTGTTTTGTGTTGTTGTTTTTCCTTTCTGCGTTTTGACATTCACATCGATTTGTTGCACTGTGCAGCTGACTGCGATGGCGACTGCGATGTTGCGTCGCTCCCAGCTGCGAGTTGAAACCGTTTTGAAAAATGCTAACTGAACTTACAAGTCGCTGCTGCGCTTCCAGCGTTTCATGCATTTCAGTTCATTGAAATTATAAAGAAAACTGAACACCACCAAAAGAAATATGTTGAATTTTCGTTTTGCAACTACAAATACAACAAAAAAAAAAAAAAACGTAAAATCAGACAAAAGGAACAAATTTGAGTGAGCGAGAGAGCGCAACGACGAGTGGCGAGAGAGCGTGGCGTGTGAGAGAGCGCGCGTGTGTGAGAGAGGGGGGCTGAGAGAGCAAGAGCACATTAAGTAAACGAAGCTCGTGCATGGCAGATTTGCAAAAAAAAAAATATATTTGCAAAAAAAAAAAGAAGAGAGAAGAGAAGAAAAGGCCAACAAGCCACTTTAAACATGGGCAACAACAACAACAATAAAGGGTATTAAACAATTTAGCGCCGACGACGTCGTCATTTGGCTTCCAACAAAAAGAAAAATACTTTAGGTTTTTTTCACCACACACACACACACACACCAACACACATATGCGCATACGCATACATGCACACAAATCGTCGGCATCCACATTTAGTGCTTAATATAATTGATATATGTATATTTGTTAACAGCTTTATCGAGTAAATTATTCACATTTTCAGCGCAAATGTTGCATTGGTGCCTCTCTTTTTTTTGTGCCTGTTTCTTATTCAATTTGCACGCACACACACACACACACAGGCATGTAGAGACACGCACACACACACACACAGACGCATACACATGCGACTCACTTTACACATTTTTCTTATACGGCGCTCACTGCTGCTCTGGTGTTGTTTTGTGTGTGCGAATTGGTTTTGTATTTGGTGCTTAACACTTTGGCTGCCATTTACTTATTATGCTTGCGCTTGCGGTATTTGTTGCTATTTTCAATTACAAACTTTTCACCTTGAAATTTTTACGGCAGTCTCCGAACGGTCGACAGATTGTGGCGGCCGGGCGATAGACGGTCGGTACGTTGCAACACTGACTGTTTCCAGTGTGACCTACAAAACGAAACTGATTAATTGCCAAAATTTCGCTAATCAAATAACATAAACTACCAAAGAGCTGTCCTCTTGCATGTTTTCCAACACTGATGCGCGCTGGTATTTATATAATTATTAATATTATTATTATTATGAATTAGTTTATTGAATACATATTTTAATACTACTCATTTGAAAAAAATCGCAAGTTTTAAATGCTTTTAAGTTTAACGTTTGAGTTTTTTAAGCAAACTTTTAGTTATAGTTCAATCCACAAAAAGTATTGGGAACAAAGGAACTTCAGTATTCTAAACTATACTGGCGGAAATTAAAATTGCAATATATGTTAAGTGTAGAATTTAAACACGCGCCAGGCATGAACTCAAATTCGATAGGTGTTGAGTTTCGACTAACTATCGATACATGTTCCATTCTGCGTTCGGTTATTGTAGCTGTTGTGCAACTGTTCGCTGGCGTTCAGCACTCTCAACTGTTGTGTACGTGGTGTATAAAATAGCGCTTGAATTTAAAAGTTTCGTTCAGTTAAAACTAGCCCATAAGTTGGGCAAACTTAAAAATATGTAAATTATATGGTTTGAAAATAAAATATATATAAATTGCAATATCATAGCTTCTCTTAATTAAAACACAAAATCAATTTGCAGTAGCAAACAAATCATAATATTGGGATACGAATCACGCTAATGATCGGGAAAAGCAACCCTTAGATATATATATATATATATAAATTAGAGGGCAGTAGCTGACCACTCGAGCGTTTGTATTGGAACGTGTTTTGGCTTAGAATTAAGCCCATCTGGGAGCACGCGTGCCTTTGAAGACTGCAACACCCTCGCATCAAAGTCGCATTTAAATTGCAACGGAAAGAAAACCTGCCAAAAAGGCAGGGCACAAATAAGGTCCAAAAATCGTGCCGGACATGTTTTCTGCGTAATTAGTGCAAGAGTAGCACCCCTGGGCCCCCGCATCCTTCTCATCAACCGATTGCCCTTCCACCCTGCTTGGACGCAGCGGAGCGTATGCCTTTTGCCATTACCGTTATTCGCTGCTTGCCTGACTCGTTTCGCATTTTTGCTTTCTTTAACAATTTCCATTTGATTGCATCTCGACGCCGGTACGAAAGCACACACACACACACAGAGACAGGGACAGACACACGCACAGCATTCATTAGGGTGAGCAGCGTCCAGTTTGGCCTGAGCTTAACTGTCATTTCCATAAAATCACCACACCCACACACGCATAGGCAAACAAACAAACAAACACACACACACACATACTTAAACTCACCTACTCACCCACACTCTGGCAACTCAACGACAGACGTATGCAAAACTTTCTTTTTGCATTTCAATTCCTATACTTGCCTCTCTCTCGCTCTCGCGCTCGCTCCCACTCTCGCTGTCTCCTCTTGCCCATAATTATGAAGATGAATGTTCTTATTGCTTTTATATCCTTTGCGTCTCTGTGTTTCTGTGTGTGTGTGTGTGTGTGTGTGTGTGTTTGTTTGTGTGTGTGTGTAGTTGCCGACATTCTCTATTAATAATGCTTTCGGTCACACTCTGCATACATTCGTTGAAATTTGTTGCCATTCCCTTCCAGTTTGGACCACTAAAACTTTGTGTGGCGCGCACAGTGGTTCAATGTCAATGGAAATGTTGTACATAATAAAGTAAGTAAACAAAATATGATAATAATAGTTATATATTTTATCTCACATGTAAAAGTACAGTCATTATTTTCTTTGCATTGTGGTGCCACTGTGCAACGCTTTAGTTCTGCTTGCCACACGAAGCGCGTGCAACTAGCGCTTACTGCTGCTGCGGCTGCTTCTTCTTCTAAGCACGCGTCGCCGCAGCAGCAATAATAAAGGAAAATTCGACAGGATGCTAATGCGTATTTAGTTATTTAGTTTATGTGTGTGTGTGTGTGTGCGGTGTGTGCGGTGAGTGTGGGTGTGTGGAAGGGGGATGGGGGAGGGGGGCAGGAAAGAGGGGAATTAAGGACTCGACGCGTTTGTGTTTGTTTTATGCGTCGCTTCAGATACAATTCGTGTGTGTGTGTGTGTGTGTGTGTGTGTGTGAGGTCTTAAGTCTCCCTTGGAATTATTTGCATATTATCGATTTTTGTTGGAATAACCATTTAATATTAGACATACAGTGGTCACTCGCATATTAGAATTTCACAAAACTTGAAACTCTTTAGAATTATTATCTTGAATTTTAAATACTAGACATCTTTCATAAACTTACATTTCTCTATAGAAATTAAAAAATAATAAGTTGTAGTATTTTATAAAGTTTCTTTGAGAAAAACTTCAAATAGTTTTATAATAAAAAGATGTTTTCTTTTTAAATTTCCTATAGATAAATAAAGGTATAATATTTCATATCAAGAGGATATTCTACATAAATAAAAAGAATTATTATTCATTAAATTGATTACATTTTCAGAATTAGAATTATTCTCTAGTTAGAAAATCCTGTGAAAAACCAACTTATAAATTTGCTAGCAACCTTTTTGTGTACTTAATATTATAGTTTATATTGCAAGCTTAGCTCCCACTTAAAAGAGACGCCAAAGGACCCTTGGTTTTTAGCATATTTATAGGATATGCGAGTCCATTGAATTTAACTTAAGTAGCTTTTAAGCTTAAAACGAGAAAGAAGAAAAACTAAACTAAACAATTCGATTTGCGAGCGGTTCGAAATTCGACACGAAACGTGGCCAAAAAGGCCCAAATTGGCCCAGTCCAAAGTGCGAGTACAAAATGGCGAAGGCGCTGCAAGGAGCGAAGGACCTAAGCGGATTTCAACAATTTAAATAGAATTTTATATTTTTCTCATTTTTTTTTTTTTGCTTCTCTGGTTTTTATTTTATATTTAGAGGGCAAAATGTCAAACATAAAACGACACGGGTCCAATTAGATTTAGCCAGGCACAAGAAACCACCCGGAAGCAACGCACACCCCTACCCCACTGTGAGCTACCCCTCCCCCCCCCCCACATATACACAGCAAAGTGCGTGGGATTTTTGAACAGTTGGCTTTGAGGCATAGGCAAAGGAACAAAAAAAAAAAAAAAAACATGGGCCACAGGAATTATGAAAAGTAATGAACTGAAAATCGAATTGGAATTGTCGACTTAACTTTGCCTGGGGGAACAATTACCAAGAGAGAAAGAAAATCATAATAAAAATATGAAGTAGAAAAAACACATCCAAAATACTTGATAAGCGACACAATTTGCCAATCAGCGGTCAAATATTACAGGAACTTTGAGATTAGGAGTAAAAATAAACTATGAATTTTGTTATTACATGAAATTGTTTGTATATAATTGTATAGGTATCATTAGATAACACTACAAAATAATAATAATACTTTAGAAAAAATGTAATATTCCTGGAATAAAGAAATGGATACATTGCTCCTCAAATATTTTTACAGAGTAATTCATATATAAGAATTTTATTGTAAATTGATATTCCATAAATATTAGATAATAAATAGATAAAACTGATTTAAAAAAAAAAAAAAAAATTCTAAGTAGATTAAAGTAAAATCATATTTTTATTAAATAAAGATTATAGTTTAAAGTTTTGATTACAAATTCTATTCAAGAAAACCTTATTTTTAGCCAAATCAAATACTTATGGAAAAGTTTCACATTTAATCTAATTAAAAACTTAGTAATCGTAGCTAAAATTTCTTATAAATTGTTTTCAAATTTACGTATTTGTGATCTTATATAGAAAGTAACCAAATCCAAGTATATAGTAAGTACATCAAAATGCACCGTTGGTTCTTTGCGAATGAGCGGGAGGAGTGTGTCCCGAAGCCAGAGGAGACGGCAGATAATGCGGATGGGGACAAGGACACGCAGGAGGTGAAAGTGGCAATTGTTTACACCGACTGGCCATTTTGTGTGCGGGTAAAGAAATTGCTGCAGGGAAACGAATGCCTCGCAATTAGCGGCAATTGTGATGCACTGGGGAACTGGGATCCCAAGCGGGTGTATCTGATGGATGCGGCCAAGTGTCACTGTGAGTTCAAGTGCAGTTGCCTCAAGTTTGCAGCCACTGTGCGTGTACCGCGGAACAAGGACATAGAGTACCGTTATTGCATTGTGGGCTACGATCCGCTGGCGGATGATGTGATTATTCGGTTCTGGGAGGTGATGTTGAAGCCACGTCTGATCACGACCTGCCAGAATATGCTGCGGAAATGTGAACGCTTCGGCAGGGAGGACGAGCTCGGAGCGGAGACGAAGGTGGATCGGGGATGGGCAACCACGGAGACTTATGTGCACTTTCGGATCTTCAATGCGCCCTTCACCTGGCTGCAACAGTGTCCTCGCTTGCTCTACGTGCACCTGCAACCCATGTACGAAAAAGAGCCACCCGAGTGTGGAGTCAAGCACCTGGAATCACTCCGCTTGACCACCATGGCGCCGATGCCACCGAAAAATTCCACGATTCCCACGCCGCAGAACATGAGCCTGGCATTTACGGAGGTGGCCAATTTGAGATATGCCAACAGGTTGCACTATCAGCCACCAAGTGGAGCTCGCTGTGGTCCCGAGGATCTGCAGCTGTTCCACTGTTCTGTGGGATACTTTGAGCAGACTTTCTATCGCTTCGATCTCTACACATATGCTCACAAGGCTGGCGCAGATGAGCCACCCTATAATTTTGGCTACGGTTTCATTCGACCGGAACAGCTCCTGAATTCCGAAGGACATTTGCGCATTAAAATCAGCTGCGCCTCCACGCATCGTCCTCTGATTGAGATGTGCCTCAGGTATCTCATCATACGCCCCCTGGCAACAATCAGCTGCAACTTGAGCCACACCTTCCAGCGCCACTGGAAGGAGGGGAATCTACCCTTCGATATAGGACATCGGGGCACGGGGAATACCTATCGCCTCAATGCGGACGTGCATCGCGAGCTTACCCTGTTTGCCTTCAAGCGTGCTCATCTCTATGATGCGGATATGGTGGAGTTGGATGTGCATCTGACCAAGGATGCCCAGGTTGTCATCTATCATGACTTTGTGCTGAGTTTTGCACTGACTTCCGCAGGTGGTGTGGAAAAGTTGCTCACCAATAATGATGTCTTCGTTTTTCCGCATGAGCAACTGAATCGACTCAAACTCTTGGCCATGGGCGGCGCCAAGCACGGGGATCACATTGTCGTACCCTTGGAGGCCTTCAACTATGAGGAACTGCTACAGGCGCGTCCGCTGCGCTTCACGGCCAGCAGCGGCTGTGAGGCCAACTGCGAGAGTCATCTGCAGGATCAGATGCCGTTTCCCTTGCTCAGCGATCTGTTCAACAAGGAAGTGGTAGATCTGCCCGAGAAGCTGGGCTTGATTGTGGAGCTCAAGTGGTCGCAGCAGGATACCAGGCGACGCTGGCAGGAAGATAGTTTTAAGTCCCGCTACGATCGCAATTTCTATGTGGACACAGTGCTTGAAGTGATCTTCAGATTGGCGGGCAAGCGTCGCATCATCTTCTCCAGCTTCGATGCGGATATCTGCATTATGATCCGCTACAAGCAGAATCATTATCCGGTACTGCTGATGCTCATGGACCCAGAGCTACCCATTCAGTTTCTCGATCAGCGTGTGAACAATACGGAAAATGCAATTTATCTCGCCTATGTCCTGGAGATGTTGGGTTTGAATTTCCACAGCAACTGTGTGCTGAAGCAGCCTCTGATCCTGGGACTGATTCGTGATCTTCGCATGCAAACCGCCACCTGGGGTACACCCAATATCAATGTGAATATTCGCGATAAGCTCAAGCGATATGGGATTGTTGGCATTACCTACGATCGCATCGATCAGATGGATCAAGTCGGGGAGGAACTGGATGGTGTTGTCTGCTGCATCGATTCCATGGCCACGCGAAATTACTTTCGCAAATTGGAAATGGCAGAGAGGACACTCAAGTGTGCAAGGCCTTAGAAAATGGCGGTCGAGGGAAAGTCCTCAAAAAAAACTTCCCCAAAATAGAATTTTTATCATATTTGGAATTGCGCATAAAATCATATTTTAAACAAGAGTGAAAATTGTATGAAGTCAAATGACAGTAAAATTATTTTAAGTACAGTTTATTTTAATCAGGAAAAAGTGAATAAGAGGGTTGGGACACAAGAATATGGGTTACTTTGAATGTGGAATTAAGATGAAAAACCATGTCCAAAATGGCCTAGGTATTGGAAATCGGTTCAGTTTTGACAAAGTAATGGCACTTTGATGTCTGGGAAGGGCATTTTCAGGGACTTGTTGACTTAACATCTTGTCATGATTTTTGACATTAAATCCGAAATTTGGAAATTTCTCAACTTTGAATGTAGAACTATTAAGAATGACAAATCCTGATCAAAATGACATTGGAATTGAAAATCGGGTCAGTTTTGACAAAGTTATGGCACTTTGAAGTCTGATAAAGGCATTTTTATGGAGTTGGGAACTTCACATGTCAACATCCTGCCATGATTTTTGACATAAAATCCGAAATTTGGAAATTTCTCAACTTTGAATGTAGAGTTGTTATAGATGACAAACCATGATCAAAATGTCCTCGGAATTGAAAATCGGGTCAGTTTTGACAAAGTAATGGCACTTTGAAGTCTGGGAAGGGCATTTTCAGGGACTTGTTGACTTAACATCTTGTCATGATTTTTGACATTAAATCCGAAATTTGGAAATTTCTCAACTTTGAATGTAGAGTTGTTATAGATGACAAACCATGATCAAAATGTCCTCGGAATTGAAAATCGGGTCAGTTTTGACAAAGTTATGACACTTTGAAGTCTGGTAAGAGCATTTTTATGGAGTTGGGAACTTCACATGTCAACATCTTGTCATGATTTTTAGCAAGAAATCCGAAATATAAAAATTTCTAAACTTTGAATGTAGAGTTGTTAAATATGACGAACCATGATCAAATTGTCCTCGGAATTGAAAATCGGGTCAGTTTTGACAAAGTTATTGCACTTTGAAGTCTGGGAAGGGCATTTTCAGGGACTTGTTGACTTAACATCTTGTCATGATTTTTGACATTAAATCCGAAATTTGGAAATTTCTCAACTTTGAATGTAGAGTTGTTAAAGATGACAAACCATGATCAAAATGTCCTCGGAATTGAAGATCGGGTCAGTTTTGACAAAGTTATGGCACTTTGAAGTCTGATAAAGGCATTTTTATGGAGTTGGGAACTTCACATGTCAACATCTTGTCATGATTTTTAGCAAGAAATCCGAAATTTGGAAATTTCTAAACTTTGAATGTGGAGCTGTAATACATGACAAACCATGATCAAAATGTCCTCGGAATTGAAAATCGGGTCAGTTTTGACAAAGTTATGGCACTTTGAAGTCTGGTAAAGGCATTTTTATGGAGTTGGGAACTTCACATGTCAACATCTTGTCATGATTTTTGACATTAAATCCGAAATTTGGAAATTGCTCAACTTTGAATGTAGAACAATTAAGAATGACAAATCCTGATCAAAATGACATTGGAATTGAAGATCGGGTCAGTTTTGACAAAGTTATGGCACTTTGAAGTCTGATAAAGGCATTTTTATGGAGTTGGGAACTTCACATGACAACATCTTGCCATGATTTTTGACATAAAATCCGAAATTTGGAAATTTCTCAACTTTGAATGTAGAGTTGTTAAAGATGACAAACCATGATCAAAATGTCCTCGGAATTGAAAATCGGGTCAGTTTTGACAAAGTTATGGCACTTTGAAGTCTGGGAAGGGCATTTTCAGGGACTTGTTGACTTAACATCTTGTCATGATTTTTAACAAGAAATCCGAAATTTGGAAATTTCTAAACTTTGAATGTAGAGTTGTAATACATGACAAACCATGATCAAAATCTCCTCGGAATTGAAAATCGGGTCAGTTTTGACAAAGTTGTGGCACTTTGAAGTCTGGTAAAGGCATTTTTATGGAGTTGGGAACTTCACATGTCAACATCTTGTCATGATTTTTGACATTAAATCCGAAATTTGGAAATTGCTCAACTTTGAATGTAGAACAATTAAGAATGACAAATCCTGATCAAAATGACATTGGAATTGAAGATCGGGTCAGTTTTGACAAAGTTATGGCACTTTGAAGTCTGATAAAGGCATTTTTATGGAGTTGGGAACTTCACATGACAACATCTTGCCATGATTTTTGACATAAAATCCGAAATTTGGAAATTTCTCAACTTTGAATGTAGAGTTGTTAAAGATGACAAACCATGATCAAAATCTCCTCGGAATTGAAAATCGGGTCAGTTTTGACAAAGTTGTGGCACTTTGAAGTCTGGTAAAGGCATTTTTATGGAGTTGGGAACTTCACATGTCAACATCTTGTCATGATTTTTGACATTAAATCCGAAATTTGGAAATTGCTCAACTTTGAATGTAGAACAATTAAGAATGACAAATCCTGATCAAAATGACATTGGAATTGAAGATCGGGTCAGTTTTGACAAAGTTATGGCACTTTGAAGTCTGATAAAGGCATTTTTATGGAGTTGGGAACTTCACATGACAACATCTTGCCATGATTTTTGACATAAAATCCGAAATTTGGAAATTTCTCAACTTTGAATGTAGAGTTGTTAAAGATGACAAACCATGATCAAAATATCCTCGGAATTGAAGATCGGGTCAGTTTTGACAAAGTTATGGCACTTTGAAGTCTGATAAAGGCATTTTTATGGAGTTGGGAACTTCACATGTCAACATCTTGTCATGATTTTTGACATTAAATCCGAAATTTGGAAATTGCTCAACTTTGAATGTAGAACTATTAAGAATGACAAATCCTGATCAAAATGACATTGGTATTGAAGATCGGGTCAGTTTTGACAAAGTTATGGCACTTTGAAGTCTGATAAAGGCATTTTTATGGAGTTGGGAACTTCACATGACAACATCTTGCCATGATTTTTGACATAAAATCCGAAATTTGGAAATTTCTCAACTTTGAATGTAGAGTTGTTAAAGATGACAAACCATGATCAAAATATCCTCGGAATTGAAGATCGGGTCAGTTTTGACAAAGTTATGGCACTTTGAAGTCTGATAAAGGCATTTTTATGGAGTTGGGAACTTCACATGTCAACATCTTGTCATGATTTTTGACATTAAATCCGAAATTTGGAAATTGCTCAACTTTGAATGTAGAACTATTAAGAATGACAAATCCTGATCAAAATGACATTGGAATTGAAGATCGGGTCAGTTTTGACAAAGTTATGGCACTTTGAAGTCTGATAAAGGCATTTTTATGGAGTTGGGAAGTTCACATGAAAACATCTTGCCATGATTTTTGACATAAAATCCGAAATTTGGAAATTTCTCAACTTTGAATGTAGAGTTGTTAAAGATGACAAACCATGATCAAAATGTCCTCGGAATTGAAAATCGGGTCAGTTTTGACAAAGTTATGGCACTTTGAAGTCTGGGAAGGGCATTTTCAGGGACTTGTTGACTTAACATCTTGTCATGATTTTTGACATTAAATCCGAAATTTGGAAATTTCTCAACTTTGAATGTAGAGTTGTTATAGATGACAAACCATGATCAAAATGTCCTCGGAATTGAAAATCGGGTCAGTTTTGACAAAGTTATGACACTTTGAAGTCTGGTAAGAGCATTTTTATGGAGTTGGGAACTTCACATGACAACATCTTGCCATGATTTTTGACATAAAATCCGAAATTTGGAAATTTCTCAACTTTGAATGTAGAGTTGTTAAGAGAACCAGATCGTAGAACAATAAAGTCCTCGGAATTGAAATCGGGTCGTTTTGACAAAGTTATGGCACTTTGAAGTCTGGGAAGGGCATTTTCAGGGACTTGTTGACTTAACATCTTGTCTGATTTTTACAAGAAATCCGAAATTTGGAAATTTCTAAACTTTGAATGTAGAGTTGTAATACATGACAAACCATGATCAAAATGTCCTCGGAATTGAAAATCGGGTCAGTTTTGACAAAGTTATGGCACTTTGAAGTCTGGTAAAGGCATTTTTATGGAGTTGGGAACTTCACATGTCAACATCTTGTCATGATTTTTGACATTAAATCCGAAATTTGGAAATTGCTCAACTTTGAATGTAGAACAATTAAGAATGACAAATCCTGATCAAAATGACATTGGAATTGAAGATCGGGTCAGTTTTGACAAAGTTATGGCACTTTGAAGTCTGATAAAGGCATTTTTATGGAGTTGGGAACTTCACATGACAACATCTTGCCATGATTTTTGACATAAAATCCGAAATTTGGAAATTTCTCAACTTTGAATGTAGAGTTGTTAAAGATGACAAACCATGATCAAAATGTCCTCGGAATTGAAAATCGGGTCAGTTTTGACAAAGTTATGGCACTTTGAAGTCTGGGAAGGGCATTTTCAGGGACTTGTTGACTTAACATCTTGTCATGATTTTTGACATTAAATCCGAAATTTGGAAATTTCTCAACTTTGAATGTAGAGTTGTTATAGATGACAAACCATGATCAAAATGTCCTCGGAATTGAAAATCGGGTCAGTTTTGACAAAGTTATGACACTTTGAAGTCTGGTAAGAGCATTTTTATGGAGTTATGAACTTCACATGACAACATCTTGCCATGATTTTTGACATAAAATCCGAAATTTGGAAATTTCTCAACTTTGAATGTAGAGTTGTTAAAGATGACAAACCATGATCAAAATGTCCTCGGAATTGAAAATCGGGTCAGTTTTGACAAAGTTATGACACTTTGAAGTCTGGTAAGAGCATTTTTATGGAGTTGGGAACTTCACATGTCAACATTTTGTCATGATTTTTAGCAAGAAATCCGAAATTTGTAAATTTCTAAACTTTGAATGTAGAGTTGTAATACATAACAAACCATGATCAAAATGTCGTCGGAATTGAAAATCGGGTCAGTTTTGACAAAGTTATGGCACTTTGAAGTCTGGGAAGGGCATTTTCAGGGACTTGTTGACTTAACATCTTGTCATGATTTTTAACAAGAAATCCGAAATTTGGAAATTTCTCAACTTTGAATGTAGAGTTGTTATAGATGACAAACCATGATCAAAATCTCCTCGGAATTGAAGATCGGGTCAGTTTTGACAAAGTTATGGCACTTTGAAGTCTGGTAAGGGCATTTTTATGGCGTTGGGAACTACAGATGTCAACATCTTGTCATGATTTTTAACAAGAAATCCGAAATTTGGAAATTTCTCAACTTTGAATGTAGATTTGTTATAGATAACAAATCATGATCAAAATGACATTGGAATTGAAGATCGGGTCAGTTTTGACAAAGTTATGGCACTTTGAAGTCTGGGAAGGGCATTTTCAGGGACTTGTTGACTTAACATCTTGTCATGATTTTTGACATTAAATCCGAAATTTGGAAATTTCTCAACTTTGAATGTAGAACTATTAAGAATGACAAATCCTGATCAAAATGACATTGGAATTGAAGATCAGGTCAGTTTTGACAAAGTTATGGCATTTTGAAGTCTGGGAAGGGCATTTTCAGGGACTTGTTGACTTAACATCTTGTCATGATTTTTGACATTAAATCCGAAATTTGGAAATTTCTCAACTTTGAATGTAGAGTTGTTAAAGATGACAAACCATGATCAAAATGTCCTCGGAATTGAAGATCGGGTCAGTTTTGACAAAGTTATGGCACTTTGAAGTCTGATAAAGGCATTTTTATGGAGTTGGGAACTTCACATGTCAACATCTTGTCATGATTTTTAGCAAGAAATCCGAAATTTGGAAATTTCTAAACTTTGAATGTAGAGTTGTAATACATGACAAACCATGATCAAAATGTCGTCGGAATTGAAAATCGGGTCAGTTTTGACAAAGTTATGGCACTTTGAAGTCTGGGAAGGGCATTTTCAGAGACTTGTTGACTTAACATCTTGTCATGATTTTTGACATTAAATCCGAAATTTGGAAATTTCTCAACTTTGAATGTAGAACTATTAAGAATGACAAATCCTGATCAAAATGACATTGGAATTGAAGATCAGGTCAGTTTTGACAAAGTTATGGCACTTTGAAGTCTGATAAAGGCATTTTTATGGAGTTGGGAACTTCACATGTCAACATCTTGCCATGATTTTTGACATTAAATCCGAAATTTGGAAATTTCTCAACTTTGAATGTAGAGTTGTTAAAGATGACAAACCATGATCAAAATGTCCTCGGAATTGAAAATCGGGTCAGTTTTGACAAAGTTATGGCACTTTGAAGTCTGGGAAGGGCATTTTCAGGGACTTGTTGACTTAACATCTTGTCATGATTTTTAACAAGAAATCCGAAATTTGGAAATTTCTAAACTTTGAATGTAGAGTTGTAATACATGACAAACCATGATCAAAATGTCCTCGGAATTGAAAATCGGGTCAGTTTTGACAAAGTTATGGCACTTTGAAGTCTGGTAAAGGCATTTTTATGGAGTTGGGAACTTCACATGTCAACATCTTGTCATGATTTTTGACATTAAATCCGAAATTTGGAAATTGCTCAACTTTGAATGTAGAACAATTAAGAATGACAAATCCTGATCAAAATGACATTGGAATTGAAGATCGGGTCAGTTTTGACAAAGTTATGGCACTTTGAAGTCTGATAAAGGCATTTTTATGGAGTTGGGAACTTCACATGACAACATCTTGCCATGATTTTTGACATAAAATCCGAAATTTGGAAATTTCTCAACTTTGAATGTAGAGTTGTTAAAGATGACAAACCATGATCAAAATGTCCTCGGAATTGAAAATCGGGTCAGTTTTGACAAAGTTATGGCACTTTGAAGTCTGGGAAGGGCATTTTCAGGGACTTGTTGACTTAACATCTTGTCATGATTTTTAACAAGAAATCCGAAATTTGGAAATTTCTAAACTTTGAATGTAGAGTTGTAATACATGACAAACCATGATCAAAATGTCCTCGGAATTGAAAATCGGGTCAGTTTTGACAAAGTTATGGCACTTTGAAGTCTGGTAAAGGCATTTTTATGGAGTTGGGAACTTCACATGTCAACATCTTGTCATGATTTTTGACATTAAATCCGAAATTTGGAAATTGCTCAACTTTGAATGTAGAACAATTAAGAATGACAAATCCTGATCAAAATGACATTGGAATTGAAGATCGGGTCAGTTTTGACAAAGTTATGGCACTTTGAAGTCTGATAAAGGCATTTTTATGGAGTTGGGAACTTCACATGACAACATCTTGCCATGATTTTTGACATAAAATCCGAAATTTGGAAATTTCTCAACTTTGAATGTAGAGTTGTTAAAGATGACAAACCATGATCAAAATGTCCTCGGAATTGAAAATCGGGTCAGTTTTGACAAAGTTATGGCACTTTGAAGTCTGGGAAGGGCATTTTCAGGGACTTGTTGACTTAACATCTTGTCATGATTTTTGACATTAAATCCAAAATTTGGAAATTTCTCAACTTTGAATGTAGAGTTGTTATAGATGACAAACCATGATCAAAATGTCCTCGGAATTGAAAATCGGGTCAGTTTTGACAAAGTTATGACACTTTGAAGTCTGGTAAGAGCATTTTTATGGAGTTGGGAACTTCACATGTCAACATTTTGTCATGATTTTTAGCAAGAAATCCGAAATTTGTAAATTTCTAAACTTTGAATGTAGAGTTGTAATACATGACAAACCATGATCAAAATGTCGTCGGAATTGAAAATCGGGTCAGTTTTGACAAAGTTATGGCACTTTGAAGTCTGGGAAGGGCATTTTCAGGGACTTGTTGACTTAACATCTTGTCATGATTTTTAACAAGAAATCCGAAATTTGGAAATTTCTCAACTTTGAATGTAGAGTTGTTATAGATGACAAACCATGATCAAAATCTCCTCGGAATTGAAGATCGGGTCAGTTTTGACAAAGTTATGGCACTTTGAAGTCTGGTAAGGGCATTTTTATGGAGTTGGGAACTACACATGTCAACATCTTGTCATGATTTTTAACAAGAAATCCGAAATTTGGAAATTTCTCAACTTTGAATGTAGATTTGTTATAGATAACAAATCATGATCAAAATGACATTGGAATTGAAGATCGGGTCAGTTTTGACAAAGTTATGGCACTTTGAAGTCTGGGAGGGCATTTTCAGGGACTTGTTGACTTAACATCTTGTCATGATTTTTGACATTAAATCCGAAATTTGGAAATTTCTCAACTTTGAATGTAGAGTTGTTAAAGATGACAAACCATGATCAAAATGTCCTCGGAATTGAAAATCGGGTCAGTTTTGACAAAGTTATGGCACTTTGAAGTCTGGTAAAGGCATTTTTATGGAGTTGGGAACTTCACATGTCAACATCTTGTCATGATTTTTGGCATGAAATCCGAAATTTGGAAATTTCTCAACTTTGAATGTAGAGTTGTTAATACATGACAAATCATGATCAAAATGTCCTCGGAATTGAAAATCGGGTCAGTTTTGACAAAGTTATGGCACTTTGAAGTCTGGGAAGGGCATTTTCAGGGACTTGTTGACTTGTAACATCTTGTCATGACTTTTGACATTAAATCCGAAATTTGGAAATTTCTCAACTTTGAATGTAGAGTTGTTAAAGATGACAAACCATGATCAAAATGTCCTCGGAATTGAAAATCGGGTCAGTTTTGACAAAGTTATGGCACTTTGAAGTCTGGGAAGGGCATTTTCAGGGACTTGTTGACTTAACATCTTGTCATGATTTTTGACATTAAATCCGAAATTTGGAAATTTCTCAACTTTGAATGTAGAGTTGTTATAGATGACAAACCATGATCAAAATGTCCTCGGAATTGAAAATCGGGTCAGTTTTGACAAAGTTATGGCACTTTGAAGTCTGGGAAGGGCATTTTCAGGGACTTGTTGACTTAACATCTTGTCATGATTTTTGACATTAAATCCGAAATTTGGAAATTTCTCAACTTTGAATGTAGAGTTGTTATAGATGACAAACCATGATCAAAATGTCCTCGGAATTGAAAATCGGGTCAGTTTTGACAAAGTTATGGCACTTTGAAGTCTGGGAAGGGCATTTTCAGGGACTTGTTGACTTAACATCTTGTCATGATTTTTGACATTAAATCCGAAATTTGGAAATTTCTCAACTTTGAATGTAGAACTATTAAGAATGACAAATCCTGATCAAAATGACATTGGAATTGAAGATCGGGTCAGTTTTGACAAAGTTATGGCACTTTGAAGTCTGATAAAGGCATTTTTATGGAGTTGGGAACTTCACATGACAACATCTTGCCATGATTTTTGACATAAAATCCGAAATTTGGAAATTTCTCAACTTTGAATGTAGAGTTGTTAAAGATGACAAACCATGATCAAAATGTCCTCGGAATTGAAAATCGGGTCAGTTTTGACAAAGTTATGGCACTTTGAAGTCTGGGAAGGGCATTTTCAGGGACTTGTTGACTTAACATCTTGTCATGATTTTTGACATTAAATCCGAAATTTGGAAATTTCTCAACTTTGAATGTAGAGTTGTTATAGATGACAAACCATGATCAAAATGTCATCGGAATTGAAAATCGGGTCAGTTTTGACAAAGTTATGGCACTTTGAAGTCTGATAAAGGCATTTTTATGGAGTTGGGAACTTCACATGTCAACATCTTGCCATGATTTTTGACATAAAATCCGAAATTTGGAAATTTCTCAACTTTGAATGTAGAGTTGTTAAAGATGACAAACCATGATCAAAATGTCCTCGGAATTGAAAATCGGGTCAGTTTTGACAAAGTTATGGCACTTTGAAGTCTGGGAAGGGCATTTTCAGGGACTTGTTGACTTAACATCTTGTCATGATTTTTGACATTAAATCCGAAATTTGGAAATTTCTCAACTTTGAATGTAGAGTTGTTATAGATGACAAACCATGATCAAAATGTCCTCGGAATTGAAAATCGGGTCAGTTTTGACAAAGTTATGACACTTTGAAGTCTGGTAAGAGCATTTTTATGGAGTTGGGAACTTCACATGTCAACATCTTGTCATGATTTTTAGCAAGAAATCCGAAATTTGGAAATTTCTAAACTTTGAATGTAGAGTTGTAATACATGACAAACCATGATCAAAATGTCGTCGGAATTGAAAATCGGGTCAGTTTTGACAAAGTTATGGCACTTTGAAGTCTGGGAAGGGCATTTTCAGGGACTTGTTGACTTAACATCTTGTCATGATTTTTAACAAGAAATCCGAAATTTGGAAATTTCTCAACTTTGAATGTAGAGTTGTTATAGATGACAAACCATGATCAAAATGTCCTCGGAATTGAAGATCGGGTTAGTTTTGACAAAGTTATGGCACTTTGAAGTCTGGGAAGGGCATTTTCAGGGACTTGTTGACTTAACATCTTGTCATAATTTTTAACAAGAAATCCGAAATTTGGAAATTTCTCAACTTTGAATGTAGATTTGTTATAGATAACAAATCATGATCAAAATGACATTGGAATTGAAGATCGGGTCAGTTTTGACAAAGTTATGGCACTTTGAAGTCTGGGAAGGGCATTTTCAGGGACTTGTTGACTTAACATCTTGTCATGATTTTTGACATTAAATCCGAAATTTGGAAATTTCTCAACTTTGAATGTAGAGTTGTTATAGATGACAAACCATGATCAACTTGTCCTCGGAATTGAAAATCGGGTCAGTTTTGACAAAGTTATGGAACTTTGAAGTCTGGTAAAGGCATTTTTATGGAGTTGGGAACTTCACATGTCAACATCTTGCCATGATTTTTGTCATTAAATCCGAAATTTGGAAATTTCTCAACTTTGAATGTAGATTTGTTATAGATAACAAATCATGATCAAAATGACATTGGAATTGAAGATCGGGTCAGTTTTGACAAAGTTATGGCACTTTGAAGTCTGGGAAGGGCATTTTCAGGGACTTGTTGACTTAACATCTTGTCATGACTTTTGACATTAAATCCGAAATTTGGAAATTTCTCAACTTTGAATGTAGAGTTGTTAAAGATGACAAACCATGATCAAAATGTCCTCGGAATTGAAAATCGGGTCAGTTTTGACAAAGTTATGGCACTTTGAAGTCTGGGAAGGGCATTTTCAGGGACTTGTTGACTTAACATCTTGTCATGACTTTTGACATTAAATCCGAAATTTGGAAATTTCTCAACTTTGAATGTAGAGTTGTTAATAGATGACAAACCATGATCAAAATGTCCTCGGAATTGAAAATCGGGTCAGTTTTGACAAAGTTATGGCACTTTGAAGTCTGGGAAGGGCATTTTCAGGGACTTGTTGACTTAACATCTTGTCATGATTTTTGACATTAAATCCGAAATTTGGAAATTTCTCAACTTTGAATGTAGAGTTGTTATAGATGACAAACCATGATCAAAATGTCGTCGGAATTGAAAATCGGGTCAGTTTTGACAAAGTTATGGCACTTTGAAGTCTGGGAAGGGCATTTTCAGGGACTTGTTGACTTAACATCTTGTCATGATTTTTAACAAGAAATCCGAAATTTGGAAATTTCTCAACTTTGAATGTAGAGTTGTTATAGATGACAAACCATGATCAAAATGTCCTCGGAATTGAAGATCGGGTTAGTTTTGACAAAGTTATGGCACTTTGAAGTCTGGTAAGGGCATTTTTATGGAGTTGGGAACTACACATGTCAACATCTTGTCATGATTTTTAACAAGAAATCCGAAATTTGGAAATTTCTCAACTTTGAATGTAGATTTGTTATAGATAACAAATCATGATCAAAATGACATTGGAATTGAAGATCGGGTCAGTTTTGACAAAGTTATGGCACTTTGAAGTGTGGGAAGGGCATTTTCAGGGACTTGTTGACTTAACATCTTGTCATGATTTTTGACATTAAATCCGAAATTTGGAAATTTCTCAACTTTGAATGTAGAGTTGTTATAGATGACAAACCATGATCAACTTGTCCTCGGAATTGAAAATCGGGTCAGTTTTGACAAAGTTATGGCACTTTGAAGTCTGATAAAGGCATTTTTATGGAGTTGGGAACTTCACATGACAACATCTTGCCATGATTTTTGACATAAAATCCGAAATTTGGAAATTTCTCAACTTTGAATGTAGAGTTGTTAAAGATGACAAACCATGATCAAAATGTCCTCGGAATTGAAAATCGGGTCAGTTTTGACAAAGTTATGGCACTTTGAAGTCTGGGAAGGGCATTTTCAGGGACTTGTTGACTTAACATCTTGTCATGATTTTTGACATTAAATCCGAAATTTGGAAATTTCTCAACTTTGAATGTAGAGTTGTTATAGATGACAAACCATGATCAAAATGTCCTCGGAATTGAAAATCGGGTCAGTTTTGACAAAGTTATGACACTTTGAAGTCTGGTAAAGAGCATTTTTATGGAGTTGGGAACTTCACATGTCAACATCTTGTCATGATTTTTAGCAAGAAATCCGAAATTTGGAAATTTCTAAACTTTGAATGTAGAGTTGTAATACATGACAAACCATGATCAAAATGTCGTCGGAATTGAAAATCGGGTCAGTTTTGACAAAGTTATGGCACTTTGAAGTCTGGGAAGGGCATTTTCAGGGACTTGTTGACTTAACATCTTGTCATGATTTTTAACAAGAAATCCGAAATTTGGAAATTTCTCAACTTTGAATGTAGAGTTGTTATAGATGACAAACCATGATCAAAATGTCCTCGGAATTGAAGATCGGGTTAGTTTTGACAAAGTTATGGCACTTTGAAGTCTGGTAAGGGCATTTTTATGGAGTTGGGAACTACACATGTCAACATCTTGTCATGATTTTTAACAAGAAATCCGAAATTTGGAAATGTAGATTTGTTATAGATAACAAATCATGATCAAAATGACATTGGAATTGATGATCGGGTCAGTTTTGACAAAGTTATGGCACTTTGAAGTCTGGGAAGGGCATTTTCAGGGACTTGTTGACTTAACATCTTGTCATGATTTTTGACATTAAATCCGAAATTTGGAAATTTCTCAACTTTGAATGTAGAGTTGTTAAAGATGACAAACCATGATCAAAATGTCCTCGGAATTGAAAATCGGGTCTGTTTTGACAAAGTTATGGCACTTTGAAGTCTGGTAAAGGCATTTTTATGGAGTTGGGAACTTCACATGTCAACATCTTGCCATGATTTTTGTCATTAAATCCGAAATTTGGAAATTTCTCAACTTTGAATGTAGATTTGTTATAGATAACAAATCATGATCAAAATGACATTGGAATTGAAGATCGGGTCAGTTTTGACAAAGTTATGGCACTTTGAAGTCTGGGAAGGGCATTTTCAGGGACTTGTTGACTTAACATCTTGTCATGATTTTTGACATTAAATCCGAAATTTGGAAATTTCTCAACTTTGAATGTAGAGTTGTTAAAGATGACAAACCATGATCAAAATGTCCTCGGAATTGAAAATCGGGTCAGTTTTGACAAAGTTATGGCACTTTGAAGTCTGGGAAGGGCATTTTCAGGGACTTGTTGACTTAACATCTTGTCATGATTTTTGACATTAAATCCGAAATTTGGAAATTTCTCAACTTTGAATGTAGAGTTGTTATAGATGACAAACCATGATCAAAATGTCCTCGGAATTGAAAATCGGGTCAGTTTTGACAAAGTTATGACACTTTGAAGTCTGGTAAGAGCATTTTTATGGAGTTGGGAACTTCACATGTCAACATCTTGTCATGATTTTTAGCAAGAAATCCGAAATTTGGAAATTTCTAAACTTTGAATGTAGAGTTGTAATACATGACAAACCATGATCAAAATGTCGTCGGAATTGAAAATCGGGTCAGTTTTGACAAAGTTATGGCACTTTGAAGTCTGGGAAGGGCATTTTCAGGGACTTGTTGACTTAACATCTTGTCATGATTTTTAACAAGAAATCCGAAATTTGGAAATTTCTCAACTTTGAATGTAGAGTTGTTATAGATGACAAACCATGATCAAAATGTCCTCGGAATTGAAGATCGGGTTAGTTTTGACAAAGTTATGGCACTTTGAAGTCTGGTAAGGGCATTTTTATGGAGTTGGGAACTACACATGTCAACATCTTGTCATGATTTTTAACAAGAAATCCGAAATTTGGAAATTTCTCAACTTTGAATGTAGATTTGTTATAGATAACAAATCATGATTAAAATGACATTGGAATTGAAGATCGGGTCAGTTTTGACAAAGTTATGGCACTTTGAAGTCTGGGAAGGGCATTTTCAGGGACTTGTTGACTTAACATCTTGTCATGACTTTTGACATTAAATCCGAAATTTGGAAATTTCTCAACTTTGAATGTAGAGTTGTTAAAGATGACAAACCATGATCAAAATGTCCTCGGAATTGAAAATCGGGTCAGTTTTGACAAAGTTATGGCACTTTGAAGTCTGGGAAGGGCATTTTCAGGGACTTGTTGACTTAACATCTTGTCATGATTTTTGACATTAAATCCGAAATTTGGAAATTTCTCAACTTTGAATGTAGAGTTGTTATAGATGACAAACCATGATCAAAATGTCCTCGGAATTGAAAATCGGGTCAGTTTTGACAAAGTTATGACACTTTGAAGTCTGGTAAGAGCATTTTTATGGAGTTGGGAACTTCACATGTCAACATCTTGTCATGATTTTTAGCAAGAAATCCGAAATTTGGAAATTTCTCAACTTTGAATGTAGAGTTGTTATAGATGACAAACCATGATCAAAATGTCGTCGGAATTGAAAATCGGGTCAGTTTTGACAAAGTTATGGCACTTTGAAGTCTGGGAAGGGCATTTTCAGGGACTTGTTGACTTAACATCTTGTCATGATTTTTAACAAGAAATCCGAAATTTGGAAATTTCTCAACTTTGAATGTAGAGTTGTTATAGATGACAAACCATGATCAAAATGTCCTCGGAATTGAAGATCGGGTTAGTTTTGACAAAGTTATGGCACTTTGAAGTCTGGTAAGGGCATTTTTATGGAGTTGGGAACTACACATGTCAACATCTTGTCATGATTTTTAACAAGAAATCCGAAATTTGGAAATTTCTCAACTTTGAATGTAGATTTGTTATAGATAACAAATCATGATCAAAATGACATTGGAATTGAAGATCGGGTCAGTTTTGACAAAGTTATGGCACTTTGAAGTCTGGGAAGGGCATTTTCAGGGACTTGTTGACTTAACATCTTGTCATGATTTTTGACATTAAATCCGAAATTTGGAAATTTCTCAACTTTGAATGTAGAGTTGTTATAGATGACAAACCATGATCAACTTGTCCTCGGAATTGAAAATCGGGTCAGTTTTGACAAAGTTATGGCACTTTGAAGTCTGATAAAGGCATTTTTATGGAGTTGGGAACTTCACATGACAACATCTTGCCATGATTTTTGACATAAAATCCGAAATTTGGAAATTTCTCAACTTTGAATGTAGAGTTGTTAAAGATGACAAACCATGATCAAAATGTCCTCGGAATTGAAAATCGGGTCAGTTTTGACAAAGTTATGGCACTTTGAAGTCTGGGAAGGGCATTTTCAGGGACTTGTTGACTTAACATCTTGTCATGATTTTTGACATTAAATCCGAAATTTGGAAATTTCTCAACTTTGAATGTAGAGTTGTTATAGATGACAAACCATGATCAAAATGTCCTCGGAATTGAAAATCGGGTCAGTTTTGACAAAGTTATGACACTTTGAAGTCTGGTAAGAGCATTTTTATGGAGTTGGGAACTTCACATGTCAACATCTTGTCATGATTTTTAGCAAGAAATCCGAAATTTGGAAATTTCTAAACTTTGAATGTAGAGTTGTAATACATGACAAACCATGATCAAAATGTCGTCGGAATTGAAAATCGGGTCAGTTTTGACAAAGTTATGGCACTTTGAAGTCTGGGAAGGGCATTTTCAGGGACTTGTTGACTTAACATCTTGTCATGATTTTTAACAAGAAATCCGAAATTTGGAAATTTCTCAACTTTGAATGTAGAGTTGTTATAGATGACAAACCATGATCAAAATGTCCTCGGAATTGAAGATCGGGTTAGTTTTGACAAAGTTATGGCACTTTGAAGTCTGGTAAGGGCATTTTTATGGAGTTGGGAACTACACATGTCAACATCTTGTCATGATTTTTAACAAGAAATCCGAAATTTGGAAATTTCTCAACTTTGAATGTAGATTTGTTATAGATAACAAATCATGATCAAAATGACATTGGAATTGAAGATCGGGTCAGTTTTGACAAAGTTATGGCACTTTGAAGTCTGGGAAGGGCATTTTCAGGGACTTGTTGACTTAACATCTTGTCATGATTTTTGACATTAAATCCGAAATTTGGAAATTTCTCAACTTTGAATGTAGAACTATTAAGAATGACAAATCCTGATCAAAATGACATTGGAATTGAAGATCGGGTCAGTTTTGACAAAGTTATGGCACTTTGAAGTCTGATAAAGGCATTTTTATGGAGTTGGGAACTTCACATGTCAACATCTTGCCATGATTTTTGACATAAAATCCGAAATTTGGAAATTTCTCAACTTTGAATGTAGAGTTGTTAAAGATGACAAACCATGATCAAAATGTCCTCGGAATTGAAAATCGGGTCAGTTTTGACAAAGTTATGGCACTTTGAAGTCTGGGAAGGGCATTTTCAGGGACTTGTTGACTTAACATCTTGTCATGATTTTTGACATTAAATCCGAAATTTGGAAATTTCTCAACTTTGAATGTAGAGTTGTTATAGATGACAAACCATGATCAAAATGTCCTCGGAATTGAAAATCGGGTCAGTTTTGACAAAGTTATGGCACTTTGAAGTCTGGGAAGGGCATTTTCAGGGACTTGTTGACTTAACATCTTGTCATGATTTTTAACAAGAAATCCGAAATTTGGAAATTTCTAAACTTTGAATGTAGAGTTGTAATCATGACAAACCATGATCAAAATGTCGTCGGAATTGAAAATCGGGTCAGTTTTGACAAAGTTATGGCACTTTGAAGTCTGGGAAGGGCATTTTCAGGGACTTGTTGACTTAACATCTTGTCATGATTTTTGACATTAAATCCGAAATTTGGAAATTTCTCAACTTTGAATGTAGAACTATTAAGAATGACAAATCCTGATCAAAATGACATTGGAATTGAAGATCGGGTCAGTTTTGACAAAGTTATGGGACTTTGAAGTCTGATAAAGGCATTTTTATGGAGTTGGGAACTTCACATGTCAACATCTTGTCATGATTTTTAGCAAGAAATCCGAAATTTGGAAATTTCTAAACTTTGAATGTAGAGTTGTAATACATGACAAACCATGATCAAAATGTCGTCGGAATTGAAAATCGGGTCAGTTTTGACAAAGTTATGGCACTTTGAAGTCTGGGAAGCGCATTTTCAGGGACTTGTTGACTTAACATCTTGTCATGATTTTTGACATTAAATCCGAAATTTGGAAATTTCTCAACTTTGAATGTAGAGTTGTTATAGATGACAAACCATGATCAACTTGTCCTCGGAATTGAAAATCGGGTCAGTTTTGACAAAGTTATGGCACTTTGAAGTCTGATAAAGGCATTTTTATGGAGTTGGGAACTTCACATGACAACATCTTGCCATGATTTTTGACATAGAAATCCGAAATTTGGAAATTTCTCAACTTTGAATGTAGAGTTGTTAAAGATGACAAACCATGATCAAAATGTCCTCGGAATTGAAAATCGGGTCAGTTTTGACAAAGTTATGGCACTTTGAAGTCTGGGAAGGGCATTTTCAGGGACTTGTTGACTTAACATCTTGTCATGATTTTTGACATTAAATCCGAAATTTGGAAATTTCTCAACTTTGAATGTAGAGTTGTTATAGATGACAAACCATGATCAAATTGTCCTCGGAATTGAAAATCGGGTCAGTTTTGACAAAGTTATGGCACTTTGAAGTCTGGGAAGGGCATTTTCAGGGACTTGTTGACTTAACATCTTGTCATGATTTTTGACATTAAATCCGAAATTTGGAAATTTCTCAACTTTGAATGTAGAGTTGTTATAGATGACAAACCATGATCAAAATGTCCTCGGAATTGAAAATCGGGTCAGTTTTGACAAAGTTATAACACTTTGAAGTCTGGTAAGAGCATTTTCAGGAGTTGGGAACTTCACATGTCAACATCTTGTCATGATTTTTAGCAAGAAATCCGAAATTTGGAAATTTCTAAACTTTGAATGTAGAGTTGTAATACATGACAAACCATGATCAAAATGTCGTCGGAATTGAAAATCGGGTCAGTTTTGACAAAGTTATGGCACTTTGAAGTCTGGGAAGGGCATTTTCAGGGACTTGTTGACTTAACATCTTGTCATGATTTTTAACAAGAAATCCGAAATTTGGAAATTTCTCAACTTTGAATGTAGAGTTGTTATAGATGACAAACCATGATCAAATTGTCCTCGGAATTGAAAATCGGGTCAGTTTTGACAAAGTTATGGCACTTTGAAGTCTGGGAAGGGCATTTTCAGGGACTTGTTGACTTAACATCTTGTCATGATTTTTGACATGAAATCCGAAATTTGGAAATTTCTCAACTTTGAATGTAGAGTTGTTATAGATGACAAACCATGATCAAAATGTCCTCGGAATTGAAAATCGGGTCAGTTTTGACAAAGCTATGGCACTTTGAAGTCTGGGAAGGGCCTTTTCAGGGACTTGTTGACTTAACATCTTGTCATGATTTTTGACATTAAATCCGAAATTTGGAAATTTCTCAACTTTGAATGTAGAGTTGTTATAGATGACAAACCATGATCAAAATGTCCTCGGAATTGAAAATCGGGTCAGTTTTGACAAAGTTATGGCACTTTGAAGTCTGGGAAGGGCATTTTCAGGGACTTGTTGACTTAACATCTTGTCATGATTTTTGACATTAAATCCGAAATTTGGAAATTTCTCAACTTTGAATGTAGAGTTGTTATAGATGACAAACCATGATCAACTTGTCCTCGGAATTGAAAATCGGGTCAGTTTTGACAAAGTTATGGCACTTTGAAGTCTGGGAAGGGCATTTTCAGGGACTTGTTGACTTAACATCTTGTCATGATTTTTGACATTAAATCCGAAATTTGGAAATTTCTCAACTTTGAATGTAGAGTTGTTATAGATGACAAACCATGGTCAAAATGTCCTCGGAATTGAAGATCGGGTCAGTTTTGACAAAGTTATGGCACTTTGAAGTCTGGGAAGGGCATTTTTATGGAGTTGCGAACTTCACATGTCAACATCTTGTCATGATTTTTGACATTAAATCCGAAATTTGGAAATTTCTCAACTTTGAATGTAGAGTTGTTGTAGATGACCAACCATGACCAAAATGACCTTGGAATTGACAATCGGATGAGTTTTGACCCAGTTATGACATTTTAAAGTCTGGGAAGGGCATTTTTAGGGACTCGGGAATTTATAATGATTTTTAACAAAAGTTATTGATAAATTTAGATTCCAGACCAGTGATTTTTGGACATAACTTGGAAGTTATAAGAGCTAGAGCACCAAATTTGTATATTTGTGTATTCTCGTACAGCATATAGAAGTAAATATTACACTTTTTAGATACATCCCCCAATACCCCAAAAATACGTATTTTTGGCGGTATGACCTTAGTATGTGGCATACTCACATATTTAAATGCTATCTCCATGTTCTACAAATTTCATTACGATTGGACAATAAAGTTATTAACTATTCAATGTAACATAGTATGGGGCCAATGAAAGAAGCAAAGCTATTGCATTGAGCAGCTTGTGCTTGTATGTGCTTGTATGCGTGTGTGTGTGTGTTTTTATGTATGAATGCAGATAAGGAGTCATGAATGCAAGAACTGGGTTCAGGTACCTCATAGTCGGGCACTCTTGTTTTTTATTTTTTGAAAATTAAGAACAACGTTTTGAAAAATATTTTTTTGAGATGCTGCTCTCTTCCGGTCGTCAGAAGAGAACCCAACGCTTCAAATCTATGGCGCAGCAGACGCAAATTGCGATTGGCAAAAGGACTTTGTTAATCAGTCTCTTCTCTGAATATTGAATATAGGATCTCTTCGATTGTCTTCTATGAACCCGAAAGTGAGTGCTGATGGGAAGAATTATCAATTACATTGGTCCATTAAAGACAGGACAATTCTATACTTACGTCACTGGAATAGTCTGTCGTTAACAAATTGTAGACACGACACGAGTGCTGTAGCAAAAAAAAAAAAAAAAAAATCACGCTTGAACAAAATATTAATTTGCATTATTTTTTTTCTGAACTTTCTTTTTAGGTCCGTTCGACTTGGAACGATACTGATTACTAAAATATTTTTGGATCTCGGCAAGGGGTTTACAAAATTGTGGCCTCAAATTTTCAAATATTTCATGGCATACTTATAAATATGAAACAATAAAAGTAACTATGTGAGCAAATCAGATTTCGAAAGTCTGAGTTTAAACAAGGATATTTATTTCGATGCTGTTAAAAATGAATATTTATTTCCAACCAAAAATATAATTTGTACAGATCTTCCATCTGATGAACTAGTTAAATCAACCATACACGAGGTAATCATCAAGTGACGAAAGCATTATTCAAGCCCCAATATTTCTGATATCTATTATATGAACACTTACACCCCCATATCTCATGAACCAGATTAGTAGCCAAAGGACTTAGTATGTAAGAACTGAATATCTGATCAGTCTTGGCAAAGTTATCGAAGTTTGAAGTTTTCGAAGAATATTTCTTCATTGAGACTTACGAACAACAAGTCTGTAAAAATCCAATAGGCAAAATATGCCATAACATACAAATTATGCCAGATTCGAGAGCTTTTCAGAAAAGAAAAGTAAAGAAAGTCGAATACAAATCCCAAGTTGGCAATTGTGTTCCGTTTTTCTTTTTACAAATGTTATTATAATACTAATCGGATGTCGAAGCCTAAGGCAAGAGCTACTACCATTCCGGGGAGCATAAATCCTGCGGCTCAAAGCGGAATTTGTAAATGCGAAATGTTTATTTTTATGCGTTTTCAATGCCAATCCCGAGTGGGAATGGGAGGCCAGAGGAGATATGTGCCATAGACCGAGGCAAGGAATAGAAAGCAATTTCCATTTGGAGAACAAGAAAGCGAAAAACAACAACCAGACAAATCCCCAACAGCGATTTGACCATTAAAATTATACCCACAGGACAAGACGCATAAAAAGCGTAGAAAGGGAAAGGGAGCGTACAGACTGAAGGATAGGATGGGGGGTGGTAGAGAGACACTGTTGCTGCTTGAATATGAAATTGCGTGGAAATGGTCAACGACCAAACGGTAAATTGCCAATGGAAAGTGCAAGCGAAAGACACCAAAAACAACAATAACAACAATAACAAATCGAAGGCGACAACTGTTCCAAAAGAGTTTTTCTGGCTTGTTTTTTTGGGCACATTTGTGTTCTCGTTAACTTGCCAATTGCAGCAGGGGTGTGGGTGAATGGGGGTAGCGAGAGGGGGAGTAGCACACTTTCCTACGTGTAGTCTGGCCATATTTTAGAAACTAATGTGACATTTCGATTATTCGATTGGACTTAATGTGTTTTATGAGTTTTACACGTTCCACACTTCGTGTGTATGGGTGTGAGTGTGTATGAGTGTGTGTGTGTGAGAGGGATGGAAGGTGTGTAGGCATGAGGCAGCCTTCGCCTTGATAAACTGATAAATGCAAGGGGCGTGGACTTAGCGAGTGTTTAATTGTAACGTATTGGCATTGGGAAATTGCAAAGACAACTGTTATCGACAGCAGCTGGAAAATGAAAATGAAAATAATACAGGAAATTCGACAAAATGTTTTTAGCTTAACTTTATTATTAACCCGTCACATATATTACTTAAAGTACTATATATGTATATGATATATATGTATATTTACAAAATCTCTATGAAAATCCGGCTACTTTAACATAATGCCCCTCGCCCCGCTCTTACACTCTGCATACTCCACGTTGGAGCCCTCAAGCAAGGGGTGGCAGGAGGGGGCAGCAACTGTAACTGTTCACTGGATTCGGTTTGTAACTTTAACTCATTTGTATGCCAAACAGCAACGGAACTAAAAGTTTTTTCATGTGCTCACCCCCTCCCCTGCCTGGCAGGATTCTCTCGCATTCCCATCACCACTTGGATTTTCTTGCCTCAACTCTGCACTTATTACTTATTACTGGACCCACACACATAGTTACAGAGTGGTGGGAAGGGGGGTCAGGGGGAAAAAACCCCTGCACATGTGAGACATGGAAATTCATCATCAAAAATGAATAATGTCTACACTTAATGCGGCTACATCCCTGCCACCCCCCAAGAAAAAAAGATTGGACACTGAATACTGAACTCTGGACATTCAGGACATTCAGGATATTCAGCAACAGCAACAGCAACAGCATCGCACCCTGAACCCAATTCGCACCCCATCAAAAGACGGGCGTGAAGCCCAAAAAATACATAGCAAACTACAACTTGAACAAAGTGAGGCAGAGGGGGGGACCAGAGGGACAGCTTAGAGGATGGGGGTGTGGGCTGAGACACATCTCCTTTTCGACACTGCGCAGAAAGGTTGCTTGAATATTAATTGTAAATATGTAGAAGAGCTAAGCAAAAATAAAGAAAAAAAAACAGGCGAAAAGGAAACAAATGTGCAAACTTAGAAATGCAGGCGACGTGCAAGGACATGTACTGAGGTAGACATGGGCAAGCAACAAGGACATGCAGTGTGGGTTACAGCCACAGGAGGGGGGAGGTGGAGATTTGTCCAAGTCTAATAGATTTTTGGGGCTGGTCATAGATAAAAACGATGTATCTATAGGCATGAGCTGTCAAAAGGAAGAACTAAGAGTTCGCTGAAGTTGAAGTCGCAGGGATTATTGAATGCGCTACTTGTGATCCTGTAGGCAAAACTATCTATTAAGAATATTTTCCATAACTAACTAAAACTAACTATAATAACTAAGTTTCATTTTAATTTTATTGAAAAAAAAAATATTAATTTATTTCTAATACTTGTATTAATATAGAAATCAAAATGCTCAACTTTTGTAGCGCCACCGCCGAAAATGCAGAAAGGGCCGAAACAATTTTGTTACTTATGATTATTTGCACGACCTTAACCCTCAGCCTGGTTGATATGACATAGAACATATAAATATGATGTGCTCATCAGCAATTGTGGACTGCAATTGTACTGAAGGAAGCCCCACTAAAATAGCTGATGGCTCTTGAGACTTGCCGAGACTTAAGGATTTATCTATTTACTAAATAGTTGGGATGGGTTGAGTTGGGCGTTAGTACTTGACAGATCTAACGGCAATTGCTGTAGCGTTGAAATTTAATGAGCTTTGAAATTGATTCGCGTCTTGTGTCTAATTTAGTTTGAAATCGAATTCGAAATCGAAATCGAAAGCAGCCTAAATTGTCGTATCTGCGACGGTACTCGTAATGCCAGTGATAAATAATGTGCAATTAATATGTAACACGTTAGTCGGTTCAACTCTAGTTAATGGGTTTCCAGCCAGTTGTTGGCCATTTGTCAATTTTGATGGGCATGTGAGTGCCATAAAAAAGCGCCAAGTTCCCAAAAAACAAAAAGGATGCAAAATGATAAACGTGACTGCGAGATGCCCTAGAATAACCCAAGGCTGTGAGAATGATAGGTATACGAATGCATTGTGAAGAAATGAAAATATTACTAAGAAAATATGAAAAAATAATTTAATTGTGAATCTAATTTTCTTGTTTGCCATTCGAGAAACTACATACCAAATTTGAAGACTCCAGCTTTTATTATCTCTGAGTTCAATGGGAACATCAGTTAGGTAAAAAATTATAATTAATCAGGTACATCAAAAATATAGATTTTACAACACTAAACATATATTTGCTGTCTCTTAAATTCGCTTTTGATTCATACAACTTTGTTTTATACATGCTCTGATTACAGGGTATACAGAAAAGAAACTAAGCCCCACAACTCGGTATAAATCACCATTAAAAAAACGAAACGCGTTCTCGGACACAGTCACATAAAATAAAATTAACTTAAAAAGCAAATTCACCAGTTATATTTTATCCGAATGTCCGGCGTTCAGCTCATAATTCAAGGCGTTAATCCTTTAAATAGGACATTCATGTTATCCCGCCGCAATGCTGACCATTAAAATAAAATTTATATCAATAAAATTTAATGCCCTTTCTTTCGGCATTCGGGCCCCAAATAAAAAACTCGCACGACATCCTCAAAATGTCCTTCATATTGATATTTATGATATTTGCAAGGCATTATAACTCTTATTGGATTTATAGACGCTGGCTGTTGTTATTATTGCAGTCTATGTAGGCTGCGAACGTGTGTGTGTGTGTGTGTGTGTGTGTGTGGGTGTGTATAGGCAATTGAGTTGAAATGTATTCAAGCTGTGTTTAGCGAGAAGAATATCATTCGCAAGTCAGTTAAATTTTGGAAAATATTTAACTGTAACTCGATAATTTCTAACTTTATTAAATTTTACTTTTTATACCCTAAATCCATTAAAAATGGGAAAAGGGTATTATTTATTTTATAAATTATTTCTATGCATATTAAACTAAAGAAAATTATAAAAATTAAATGATTTTCTGGCAGTTATAGTTATAGAATCCCCTTGACGAGCCACAGCTTGCAGATCATATATCATTTTTCATAACCACACACACACACACACACACATACACATTTAACTGGCTCAACTGTCAGTGCCCGAAACATTCATAATTTCATAGAAATTAATATGAAATCAATCAAGTATTATTCGCATTTTCATTCAATTCTGCCGCATCATGCGCGGGTTAAGGTTAATGAAAAAGTTACGCATTCCGGAAGGGGTTTCGGGGGGGGAAGCAAAAGAGTTGGCAGAGTGCAAAAATCGACGACTACAAAAGCGCATGAATTTTCTGTGGTATTTTTGTCATGCTCATCAGCAGGAAGAAGAAAGTTTCTTGGTAATTTGAGCGCACACAATGGCACATTAACCCCTTATCGCCCAATACTCCACCGACTCCACCCTATCGCATGCCACCGAGTTGCTGGCGCATTCATTAACTGCGCAGCGCGTAATTAATCCTTGGCAGGCGTCACTATTCCACCCCCGCAGCAATTGCATGTTGTAAATTAGATTTTCGTTTGTCATGACAACCCTTAACCCCTGTTGGGGGGTTACCGTGCGAAGCAGGGTTGCTTGCAGCCGCCACCTCGTTTGAATGCAAAACTGTTTTTGGTCATTAACCTGTCTCGAGCACTTTGCAAACTTCTATTTCTTCAGCCAGCACAACAGCGAAATGCTTTCAGCTAACTTTCAACCCCATGAATCAGGTCCAGCTTTCAGCTCCCAGCTTCCCAGCTACACCAGAGTTTCCACCATGTCATGTTTTGCCGGCGACCGCCATCTTGGCTTGCGATTGGATTTTCGCAGTGGCAAACTTCTTAATGAACTTTCAGCGGCGGCTAAAGGGGGTTGTGCAGGGTGTACAGGGTGTACAGCATTCGGAGGCCATCGCTTCACTTTACACAAAAGGGTTAAGCAAGTGTTAAGCAGCGTCGAAAATGACTTCATCAATCATATTTGCAGCCGAAGCCAATGTCGTATCACTTATGCCAGGAGAGACAGGCAGAGTATAACTTGTGGGTCTACACAATAAATGAGCTAATGGACTGATATGGGGAAGGGAGATCTGAGAGAGCGTCGATTTCTGGCAGAAAAGGGTTCGGCAAAATATGAATTTGAAACTAGGCATTACATATAATAGATTTCTATTAGTAATTATGACTGAAAGCATCAAATATTACTGAGAACTCTTCAGTTATATTCCTATATTCCTATAAGTCGAAACTTTCTCTGAGACTACCTTTAATGTATTTCTAATTTGCCTTGCTCCAACGCAACTTTCTCTCATGTGTCATTTAGTGGAATGTTTTGTTGCCAACTGTACTTTTGTGAGCTGAACTGATTGTGTGGCCGGTGAAGGGACATTTTCCAAATATTTATCTAGCCCATTTGGAATTGTATAAATTTTGAACGCTAGATAAACATGAAAAGAAAAATACGAACTTGCCGAAAATCCGAGCGATGTTCATCAGCATTGAAATTGAACTTTTGTGCGTTTATTTTGTTGTTGCTGTTGCTTCTTTATATGCAGGGGGCATGTTGACACAGGACAAATAAGACCATACACACCGTGCCACAACATCTATGCCGTCTTTTTTCTGTCTGTGTGTGTGTGTGTGTTTGTGTGTGTTTGTGTCCCTCTAGTGTAAATAAAATGTTACAAATTTTGCAAAAATCGGACAGGACAGCGGTAGGGGTAGTGGGGAGCGGGGTGGTAGCTAAGAGTTGGGGGCTGGTGGCTTATTCTATGGTTGGCTGCACGTTGCCACTGATTGGACACATGTCAGCAGTGAAAAATCTGGGAAAAAAGCAGGTACAACAAATGGTCAGCTAAAAAATAAAAAATCAAGAAACACAACTGAGCTTGGCACGTGTGTGTCAGTGTGGGTGGTGTGAGTGTGTGGGTGTAAGTAGGCGTGGCAGTTACGTTTTGCGCTAATAATGAGACGTTTATTTAAAGAAATTTGAAGGGCATTGTCTCGACTCAGGGGGCGAATACTCCAAAAACTCCAGAAACTCTAAAACTCCCAAAAAGACAGCAACGTGTCGTGCGTGATTAAGTTGGATGAGATGGGTGCGTTGGGTGCGTTGGGGGCGATGGGAGGTGGGGCAGAGTTTAAACTTTAATTTGAAAAAAATACTCGTCTTTAGTTTTCCCAGAAAATGCATCTGTTGTTCCCATGCTAGTAAATAACTATATACATTAAAAACAAATACTAAATAAATATTTAGCCAAAAATAATAATAATATTTCAGAAATATTTGAGAAAAGTAATGCAATATTTAGATACCTGAATCTCTACCTTTATGCAGCTGAGCATAGTGGTTTTCTAAGGCGTTACATTATCAGCTTTTAATGCATCTGTAAAATGTTGGCAAATAAAAGATAGTTTTCAATGCGATCTAAGTACCTGTACTCAAAGTATATATTAGCTACTATAATCAAAGCCATCAACTGACTACAAAGAGCTCTCGTGTACTTTAATCAAAAGTTCAAATTAAAACGAGAAGTGAAGAGAGAAAATAAAAAATGGCTGCCAAATGCCACGCGCCACTTTGCGACTAATCAAAATGCCTTTTAAATGCACAAGAAATCAACTTGGATTTCATTTGTAGCATACCCCCGCTCCACCCACCGACCACTCCCAGCCCCTGCTTCCACGACTTTGCTGCTTATCAGAAAGTCACAAATATGCGGCATGTTCTCGAAAGAAATTCGGTAGAAAAGGAAAATGCGTAGAAATTAGCACAGAGATGAATACACACACGAGTGCCTGGCACTGCGAATGTGTATGGTTCTGGCCTGCAGATAAGACAGCTCACACACACACACACACACACACACTAGCACACACGCACACTCAAGTCAATTTCATTACATTGTTGCAGGCAGCTCCTAAGTTTGGGGCTCTGGATTTTCCTTTTCTTTCTGTTTCTTTTTTTTTTTTTTTTTTCAAAAGTTGAAACTGAAATGCGCCAACATCAAATATTTGACTTTGTCTTGCGTGTATATATGGGTGTGTGTGTGTGTGTGTGTGTGTGTGTGTGCCATGTGCGTGCCAATCAGGCGTGTGTCCTTTTGGCTGCTGCTCCTTTTGGATTTACGAGTTTGGCATTTTTGTTCTTTTCCAAATTTTAAATTACGTTTCGTTCGCATTTTTTGCTTCTCTTCTCTTCTATTGACTTTTGTGTGTGGGGTCGTTCAAGTTGACCCCAGTCTGCCCCTGACACGCCCACAGCCCACAGCCCACAGCCCACAGGCTACATTCTGTCGTTACTTTCATTTTCAGCATTTGAACATTCCTTTTGATTTCCATTGATACGACACTTGACGCTATTTACTTGGTCTATTGTACTTCATATACTCTCCCACTCGTTGGAAACATCTTGTATTCCGTAATTGAAATAATCGTGTATATAAAATATATATACTCGAGTTGTTTTCCCCACTAGTTTTAAAAGTTCTTTTGAAATATATTTTAATCTTAATACCCTTTCCGTTAACATCAGTAATGTTCTACTTAATATCTTTGTAAAATCATTTAAAGTAACTAGAAAATAAATACTTTGTCTTTTGTAGTAATTGATTTCTGATTTTAAACTTTAAAATAACATATATAGATAACTATATATAGACCACTATATTTGGTTACAGCTTCGATCTCGTTTCTTTTGTCTTCTGTTCACTTTTTTGTTGCAGCATTCTGGGCGTTTGTGGCACTTGAGCCCCTTGCTCATCAATCAACATCAAGCTGAATATGAATATGACATTTTTACGCAAATTACACGCCACTCGACAATTGGCCCAGAGCTGAAATCTGTGGCTGTTGCGGCTCTGTGGCAAGCAGCTGTGGCAGGGACACGTTTTGGCCCAACATGTAATCAAGTGAGTAAATCAAATTTGAACAGTTTTGCAGCTGGCAACAGTGGCGGCGAATATCTGTGTGGGGTGGGGGGGTATACCCACTTGACCAGCGGCTACTTTTTAAACGCATGAAAAATGATGGCAAATTTTTCTATGGGGTCGGAACAGAGCACAGTGAAGAATGCCGGGCAGCGAAGTTCGAGTTCAAGTCAGCGCATCATTCATCATGACACCCTTCGAGTCCTGGCCCCGGACTCGTTTATTATGCAAGCTCATGTGCAGGCGGGATTTAGAGCCAGCAGGGCGTATGAGCGACGAAATGCTAATCTCAGCTAGAGAAAGAGCGCGGTAGAGGGAGAGAGAGGGAGAGGGAGTAACTAAGGGGAAAAGGCAACCACACTCAGAAAAATTATGCAACAGATTTTAATATATAAATAAATAAATCCCAAAAATATCTTATATATATATTAAATTATTATTTATCTTCAGAAATACTTTAAAAAACTTATTTCTTAAAAAAAGGAAAGTTGCTACAATATTTGTCTAAGTGCACCAAGTTTGATATTAATGAAATCTCACAAGTGCCCCTCAATAGCAGCAACAAAAGCTGGCAACATGCAAAATGGCGTTAGTTGTGTGGCATGTGGCAAATGCCATGATTGATTGACTTTATGTAAATTTCATGGCCAGCCACTTAAGCCAGAGAAAGTTCGCCTCGCAACCACCCTACCGCCCCACCCCTTGCGCTTCGCATAGCTAAGCCCACAATATAATCAAAGAAATTTCGCATTTATTGTGCTCTGGGGCACAATACAGATACAAAACTCTCGTATACATAAATGCAATCTTTTTATTGTGGCAAATATCGAGAATTGTAAAATCTAATTTGCTGAAATGTTCCAAGCGATTCGACGCTTTTTTTTCTGTCGCTTTTTCGTGTGGGTCAAATGAAAATGAAAACACAATTCGATTTTCAATTGCGTAATGTTGCGTATAAATTGCTTGGTTTGATTTCGCTTCAATATTTTCAATGGGCTCGACCTTAATTTCATTTCAAAAGTTATGCCTACTCTAACTACGCAGCATTGAAAATTATATTTCAACTGGGGGTCAGGCCAAAAAACACATACTACATGCTGAGCAGGTCAATTTTCAACACAGATGTTGCATTTTTTTTATCATCGTTTAAAAAATGTTTTAAAAAATGTGAAAATATGTGAATGAAACTAATATGTATAGTAATAAATTCTGAAAAATAATGAAATAAAAAAGGTGATATAAATATATTAAAATCATGTAAAGATATGTTTTTGATAAGTATCTTTAGGGTAGAAAAAATGCCTACTTTTAATGATACTTTGTCCCCCCTTTTACACTGGGAAGAAAATACCATTTTGTTATTCTGCTGCTTTGCACTTATCTTTTCCCTAGATTTTTTTCTTAATAGCTAATCAACAGCAAACATTTAAGATAAAGAAAGTGGTCGTAGAGAAAGTAGCTATAGCTATTACTCATCCACACACCTCAAATATGCCATATGATTAGTCCAGTCTTATATTTTCATCAATTCACGAATTCATTTATACTCTGACGCAACAGCAACAACAACAACAGGAAATACAAAATGTCAGTTGATGTCGCCATCAGTGTCCGGAAATGCCGTAGCTAAAAGGGCTGGAGCCAAAGTCCAATCCCTGCTGCTCTAATGGAGACTGATATTCGGGTGGTTTGGTTCCATGCGGTCCTGCTCTGAGCTCTGTCAGACGCTTGTCTCTTGTCTCCTGGCCGTTGGCAGGCGTAACGAATGCCGAATGCCCGAGCACTGAGACCGAGCAAAATAAATAAATTATAAAATTATTTCAGCATAATAACATGTCAAAATTCCGGGCACGGGGTCGACACACGGGGGAGGAGTTCAGATTCCGGATTCGGACTCCAAGGCGGAAAAAACAACACTGTTAACAATTCGCCTGTGGCCCTTGGCGTATACAAAATTATACATTTTTTCTTGAGCTTATTTTTTACATTTTATTCAGTTTTCTCTTGGTTGCGTTTGTCCCTTGTGTGCGTCTGGCATCAAGTGGTTTGGGTGGTTTTTGGGTGGTTTGGGCTCAGTTGCTGTCTCTGGTAATCTTTCATGCGGGATTTACAGCCAGACACCCTCCATGTGGCATGCCACATGATGGAAATTTAGCTATGTCTCCTCCTTTTTCTCCCCTGTGTGGAATTTTATTTGTAAATTTATTTTCTTTGTGCAGCTTTTTTTTGCACACATTTTTTGTTGCGAAAATAAAGTTTTTGTGGTTTATTTTTTATATTTCCAAGGATGAGGGCTGTTCCGGGCGTTGTCAAGTATTTTAAACATGTGCATGAGGTCACACACACACACACACACACACATAAACACACACACATAAGTCGCTTGTAATTTCCATGCATTTATTACAAAAACACTTTAAAAGTAAATTTCTCAACGCCCTTGTCGCATATTTTTTCTCAGTTTCCTCCTTTTTTTTTTTGGTTAATACTCTATCTCGGGGGAATTGTCGAGTGCTGTAACTGCTTGTGACCTGAGTGCTAATGCCCGGCAAATGGAATTTAAATCTATTTTGTATAAATTGTGTGTGACAAACATATGTGTGTGTGTGTGTTTAATGCAGCTAGCTTAAGGAATTTTCTGAATGTGGGAAGTATTTATTTTAGAATTATGTGTTATATGAAAATTGTTGTGAATTTTATAGTGGAAAGAAGACAACAATAAGACAAAACAAGTAAGAGTGCTCTGGTCATGCAATTGCTTCTTCTTCCATTGGCCTCAAACTATGTTGCATTGCATTGTAAATAACTTCTTTGTTTAATGCCCGATCGTAATGAAATTTGATGGACATAAAGATGGCACGTAAATGTGAGGCTATGTATAATCCGAAGGTCATACCTCTAAAAATACATATTTCTGTGAGATCAGGGGGAGGTATCTAAAAAGTGAAAAAGTAGTTTTTACTTTTGTATGCAATAGGAGAATATACATACCAAATTTTGTGCTTCTACCTCTTATAACTTTTAAGCTTTTCCTAAAAAACACTGATCAGGAATCTACATTTTTTAAAAACTTTTGAACTTTGCCCAAGCAATGAAAAGTTCCTTATAAATGACATTCCCAGACTTCAAACTGCTACAACTTTGTCAAATCTGAACCGATTGTCAATACCGAGACCATTTTAATCATTATTTTTGGCTATATATACTTTTTGTATGCTATATATTTTATTTGTGTACTATATATTTGGTATCTAGGGATTTATATAAGTTATAATGAGCTTTGACTTAATACATTTCATCATTCCAGGTATATATTCTGCCACTACTGGACTTAACATTTTAAATAATTTGTTCAAGTTTTTTATGTAAAGTAATTTTACAAAAAGTTTTTCCCTGACAGATTCCCTGCCTAAATTGAACAAACAGTTCTATTGCTATTTGTCCTATATTCTTGAAATTTCTGCTGATTTCACTTTTTCTTTCAACTCAAAAAAAGAAGTCAATTTATTGTATTGCATGACGCATCATCTGAGTTTCTTTGTGCGCTCTAGACAACTTGCTGGCTTCAGTTGTCCAAAGCCATAAATTATTCAAAGCAAAGCATTTCCATGCACTTTTCATCTTCTGCTTGCTTTGCTTTTCAAACTAATCTGAGCATTTCTTATTTATGAACATAAAAATTATTGCTGCAAACAAAAACTCGTAGAAAACTGAAGAGCCAAGCAAAAAATCAACATAAGTAATCATCGATGCAATTTCATTGAGCTCAATTCAAAAACATTGCCCCGAACATTGAACATTGAACGATGAACGATGCTCATGACAATGGCCGGCAGTCGGTTCATACCACTGTCCAAGCTGCGCACAGTGGGCTAAAAGCTGTTATAGCAATGCCATTTGATATTGATATTGTTGTTTCTTCTAATTTAAAACTTTATTTGTATACTTGAAAATATATTATTTTACATTTTCTAATTTTTCTAACTTAAATATATATTTAATAATCTAAAATTGTTGCCAAAAAAGGAAAAGTCGTTTATTTTTATCTATGTTTTTATTTTTAGCTTATTTTTACAAATTTCGTTTCCCAATTCCACTGTACCGTAAACAAATTGAGCTTTGTTGTTGTTGCTGCTGCTGCTGCTTTTCCACATTTGGCATTTTTATTGATATGCATACAAACACACACACACACACACTCTTATTCACACACACACACACACACATATACACTCACAGAAAAAGGCACACTCGCATTTTATTACACTCGACAGCTATTTTCAATATATTACCCGAAGCATAAAAGGAAAACGCGTTCGTTGCTCGACTTTGCTTTTTACATACGATGTCCTCGATGTCCTGATGATGGCGCTGGCCAGGACTCGCACTGCTGAAAGGATATCAGCGCATGTGTCTGTATGTGTGCATTTGTGCTTTCCATACTAAAAAACGCATAAATAAGGGCCATGTCGGAGAGAGAGCAAAATAACGGTTATGGCTATATGTGTATGGGCCGAGGCTTGTCCAGCGTGGTGGTTTTTCGCCTCACAACCTCGCATCCTGTCGCGCATCCTGCGGTGGTTGTTCGTCCCTCGCGTTTGCCTTGCTCTTTTTTATGCATACAAAGTGCTTAGCATAAAGTCGTAAAAAACGTATTTGCCGCCACACACACATACACACATACACATATATATATATATATATATATATATATGTATATGTGAAGATACTCATCCAATACCAGCAGCGAAAACCCATCGATGTTGTTGTTGTTGTTGCTTTTGTTGCTTTTGTTATTGGCAGCATGCCCCGACGGCATTTTTTTGGGCACTGTTGCTGATTTCCTGGTTCCTGGTGGCTGGTTGCTGGTTCGCCGGTGACGCGTTGCCTTCAGCCGATTTAGATGCGTTGCCACCGATAAGTCCCCCCCCCCCCACACAGTTGTTGCTGCTGTTGTTGTTGTTGTTGTTGTTGTTATAGTTGTTGCCGGTGCTTATTTGCGTTATTATGAATTTATGACACTTGGCCAGGATGTATGTATGAGTGGGTGAATGGGCCCTGGACCAGAGACTGTCTGTGCTGGAGGAAAAACTACGCTACCAATACACTGCTCAAAATATTGTAAGAACAGCTAATCTATACTCTTGTGTTACTTTGAAGATAAACGAATATATAACATAGCAAATAAATCAAAATTATATATTTAGCAGTATTTAGACGCTCAGATTTATACATATGTATATATTACTTTCACAGTCTAATTTCTCTTGGTGTACTTCGGCTCTTGAGCCAATTGCCTTGGTGAATAATCGCTGCAGCATGAAAAATTCGCTGATTCGCAAGAAAATTCCAGCCAGATCCTTTTTTTGTTTGTTTGTTGTGCTCCTTTTTTTTTATCTGCGCAAGGACTTGGCCATTTTTTACGCAAATCGCTGGCAAACCTATAAGCAGTAAGGGGTGTAGTGTGGGGGGGGGGGGCCTCCTCAATCCCCTCGGATTGGATGGCCAGGCAGCTGAGTGCGAGGACTTGAATCAGCTTTATTGCGGGCATCATTATTTTTATTATTATGACCACTTACATTTCCCGGCACCCACAGACACATAGACACACAAACACATCTATATATATATAAGTATATAGCTGAACATACACATGAATTTTAGTCGCCCTCCCGATCCTATCTGGCTGCTTTTTTAGCGGCCAGAAATGTAAATGTTTCGAGCCTGTTTGTTTGTTTGTTTCTTTAGTTGTGTGGGTTGTTTTTGTGCCGCGTAAATAACTTCAACCCATTTGTGCAGGCACCCCGCCCCCTTCCCCACCCTCCCTTGTGGCTTGTGTGCGCCATATATAAAAATAAATTGAATTGAAATGCTAATTTTATGTTAATAGAAAGAGGTTTTTATGCATCTGTAGATTTTTATAGCCTGTTTTTTTCTTTCGGTTGTCCTTTCTCCGCGTTGCTTTAGTTTTGCTATTGGTCAGCAGAAATCACCGTCACATTTGCGCATTTGAAGCATTAGCACTAAAAGCATGTCATCAGTCCGTAATTTTTGGTCATTTTGTGTAATTTTGTGTAATTTTGTGTAATTTTGTGTAATTTTTATGTAACTATTGCGCATAAAATTCAATTGAGCTGCCGCTACTATTTTACTTCACGCAACAAGCTATCCCTTGGCTGCAAGGTCATGATCTACAAGGCCATACTAGCACCCAGTCTCTTCTACGGCCTTCAAGTTTATGGAATTGCTGCGAAAAGTAACCTTAACAAGATCCGAATTTTACAGGCAAAAACTTTAAGAAGGATCTCTGGAGCTCCTTGGTATATGCGAACCAGTGACATAGAACGCGACCTCAAGGTGCCCAAACTCGGCGATAAGCTGCAGACCATATCAAAGAAGTACATGGAAAGACTAGATGCGCATCCTAACAGCCTAGCCAGGAAACTCGGAGCTGCTGCTTTTAACAATGCTGATTCTCGGACAAGAGTCAAAAGAAGACTGAAGCGACACCATCCTCAAGACCTGCCGGACCGGGTTTTGACGTAATATTATTAACAAAAACAATACTATCTCTCCCTAAAATGTCTAAGTTAATTTATTAGTCTTAAGTAAGACCCAATGGAATCGAATTTATGTTAGACCGATTAGATTAAGCTGCCACATGGGTAGTAGTGCGCTAATCAATTAATAAAAATGTATATATGTAAAAAAAAAAAAACTATTTTACTTGACTTTGCCTAAAAGCATGCAACATAAATTATTTTTATGCGTTTCTCTAATGTTTTTGTTTACAATATTCGCGAATTTCTCAATTTCCTGTCAATATACTGTTAATACCAAGGATTACTATTTAATAGTATTTTGGGTTGTTTTTTATGTAAATGATAAAGAATTTATACCGAAAAATCTTCAAATCAAATGGTTGGAATTTTGTGTTTAGTTTTTATTTATATTGTATCTGGTAATTTTTTCCAATTCAATATAAAACATATATATATATATATTATATATGGTAAGTACTTTATGTAAGCTAAAAGTTATGTTGATAAAAAAATTTCTATCTGGAATTAGGATTTATTTAAATGCTTTGTGTTGCTGCAAGTCACTTAGCTGCTAGGCAAAAAAAAACTTTCATTTAAATAGCAAAAAAATAAACGAAGAACAAGAATTTATCCACATCCCTTTGCAAGGCTTTATTTTATTCTATCTGCTTAGTTGTTATTGCCGCTTTGCTCGGCTTTTTCGCCCCGCTGTCAAAGTCTGTCTACGTTAGAAACCGGATATCCTGCTGCAGCAGAGCAGACAACACGGACTAACACACGCACGCACACACACACACACACACACGCAGGACATACAACTGCAGCTTGAGCTCAACTCGAACCCAACGAACTTTCCACTTTCCCCCATTTGGCACATTTTCTCAGACGAGTTCTTCTTTGCTTATTTCTTATCGTGCACGCACAGTCTGTTGCTGTGGCTGCTGCCCCAGGCAGGAGACTAACAACTACAAAAGGACCCCACATGCAAAGTTTCCAGCACACACACAAAACAAGAAAGAACAGTTATACCCGGCAACACTAAGAATTAATACCCTTGCAGACAGGAATCTAGGTGCTTAAATGCTTACGTTTTCACAGGGGTATATCGATGGGGCTGCTTGGAGATGTCTTCTTTAGTGCGTTACATATTTCATAAGAAAATTGTAATACCCTATGCAAGGGTATCGAAAGCTGAGACTAGCGCCCAGAAGCAGGCAACACTTTTAGCTTTTGCTGCGCCGTGCAAAACTTCTACCTCCAGCGAGAGGGTGTGTTTGTGTGAGTGTGTGTGGGGGGGGAGTGGTAGGGGTGATTTGCTTGTGTATGTGTGCAGCCCTGTACTTATTGCATATACATAAAACCAGAGGCTGTGGCAGTGACATAAAATCGATTTTTTTTGCCTCGCCTTCGCTTTCCTTGCGCTGGCTGCAAAGCTGTGCACTGCTCTGCCGCAAAGGACTGTAGTCCTGCTAAAGTCCTGCATAGGCCATCACAATTATGAGCCAACACACACACACACACACACATTGACAACCTGTAAACACGCCTACATTTTAAAAGCAACGACCAATAAAAAATAAAAAGCCAACAGCTCCTGGCGGCTCCTTTTGTGTCCTGGCTGTGCGTGCGACAGAGACAACCGCAAATGGCAGGCTCCATTTTCCTTTTCTACCATGTTTTTGTGCTGCCGCCATTTGAAAATGTAAAGTTTCTCGTTTTTTATTTTGCTTTTGACAAAATTTGGTTGGCTCGACGGAAATTTGTAAACTCTGAACAACCCTCCACTTACCCCTTCCCGCAGCCCTCATTTGCATTTAAATTAAGGGTGGCAGCAATTTACATAAGGGTAGCTCAACTCGCTGCTCCTCACTGTGCCAAAATCAGCGCACATAAATCTTGGCCAGTAAAAATGATATACATTTGATTAGACATAAAGCAAAGTGCAAAAGAAAACTTTTTGCCAGCTCTCAAAATTATTTTCGATGATTGTATATGCATAATTTAAGGGTGGGGCTGGGGCTGGGGCTGGGCCTGGGTTGCTGATTGCCCAGATTCCCCGTTTTTATGATTGCTATTATTATGCATGCAGAAGCAACTAAGCCAATATCACAGAACCAGAACCGGAACCTGTTTGCCACTAAAATTTGTGCCAAGTTGGCAGTAATAATGCCAGCAGCCGCAGCAGGTTGAGCACAGCAGGGGCTGGGAGGGGGTGGAGTTTATGGGTGGGGGTTATGATGCTTATGATTCATTGTTGCGGCTTGTGCCAAAACTTTGGTCTAGGTAAAGCCACAATTCACCCAACTCCTCCTCCTGCTCCTGCTCCTCCTCCTGTGCTCATTAGCATGAAACAACCCTTAGTCTTTGTTCTAGCTCCGGATCGGTTGGGATTTACGCTCATTGCTAGATTTATGTGCTGCGTTGTCATAAAAACAAATATACCAAAAATTTGCATAAGTTCATGCAATGTGTGTAAGATTTAATATGTATGCATGTATGTGTGTGTCCTTGGATTTCCATAAAATCAAGCTAATCAAATTCAAGCCGAGCCACATTTATGATGATAAGTTAAGTTGATTTAACATTGTGGAATTATGATTGAAGTGATTTTTGCAAATAGTAATATATGCCTAGCACATTTTTGAGCAATACATATGTACTACATTTGTGTTACATAAGGAGTATTTTCCTATAAACAGTTGTCAATTAAGAGTAGAGCAACAAGCTTAGATCTGCTTTTGAAGTTTGCAACATGTGCGAATTAATTTGCTAGATCAAGCCTCAAAGTCCGGTTTAATCTTGATGTCGAGATGCGTTCATAGAAAAGTAAAAAACTAATTTAGTAAGTGAGGCGCCGCAAAGTATGCAACAAATTGCAAAGATCTGATTGGGGCGTAGACTTCAAAAAGCCAGGCAGTGAAATAATAGACAACTAAGCACGCTGAGGATGGGGGGAGGAGGAGTTGCTGGAATCCTGTGGCCTGCCTGTTGCCTGTCAGTCAAGTGCAAAAGGCATTAAGAAGCATTTTTTGTTGCTGCTGCTGCTGCTTAAGGAATTTTCACTTTAGAATTCAAGCAAAACAACAACAACAAAAAATGGGAAAATAAAATAAGAAAGTGGGAGGGATAACACAGCCAAAGAGAGTTGGAAGGAGCTGAAGGGTGTGGGGTGTGGGGTGGGGGGTGGGGGGTGGTGGTGGCAAGGCAGACTTTGATTATAACTCCAACACCTAGAAAGTGCGGTGAGAGGGGAGAGAACTGAGAACTGAAGGGACGAAATTGCGACGACGATTGACAGTTCAAAATATAAAAGCGGATTTGTGTCTTCTCTGTGTGTGTGTGTGTGTGTGTGTGGGGGTGCCACAGCCAATCCACCCACAAACATCAGCAATCCACCCATGTGTGTGTGTGTGTGTGTGTGAATTGTGAACGAATGTTTTGCTGCAGATAAGCAAAATAACTGTAATAAGAAATTCTTTTTTATTTGCTCTCACTCCCCACTCCCCACTCCCCACACCCCTTGAAGTGTTTTTTATGCCACACGTCTCTCTGAATGCTACTGTCCATTGATGTTCTCTCTGTCTGTGGGTGTGTGTGTGTTGTGTTTTATTCGCTTGCTTTATATTCAAAGTGATGTCCTGTTGTGTGCGTCCATCAGGCCAGCCTGAAATGCGTGCCTAAGACGATTTCTTTTATTATTTACGGGTTTACGGGACTCGGGTGCGAGAGGAGCGTGGGGCTTGTAATAGAAATCGCCCGGGACAGAGCTATAGACAGACACTGACGGACATATGTCTAATGCTAATGCGCATTGTCTGTCCGATTCCTGCCCATTGTCAACGGTGAGCGAACAAATCGAATGAAGCGAACTGAAGCGAAGCGAAGAGTTGCGGAAGTTTCTTTCACTCCAGCTGTCGATGATGTCCTTGTCGTGGCATGTCCTTAAGCTCCACTAATTTCACAATGCAACTTTATTTTAAGCATAAGGATAACAGATGCCTCATACAGCACTTTTTATTCACTTTGCTTTTCTTTTCTTTTATATTTAAAGTATAGAGTTCTTAATATACTATCATATCATTTTATTGCTGCAATACAAAAATAATTACCTCGCTATCTTTTTATATTTTTAATAAATTACTATAATGTTGCCCAGTGTTTTATGGAGAACTCCAAAAAAATGATATGAGTACTCATTATTATTATAAGTAAAGTCCATGGCGTGTCCCATGTAATACTGGAACTCGAACTGGAAACTCGAGCAGAAATTAAATATTTATGCATAGCTAATTGTCTCAAAAGGGGTGAGCGAGCGGGGGGGGGGGGGGGAGGGGGGGAGGTTTAGTTGCAGTCGCGTTTGCATGCGAGGCAAGCTGTATGAAAATAGAGTGTTAATTTATTGGTCTGCATAGCCCAGGTGGCACATCGGTGGTGGGCCACACTGGCCAGCACATGCAGCACCACTTGCACCACAACTTGCACCACTTGCACCACTTGCCGCCACCTGCCAACTCTGTCTGCAGACTGCATGCATTTGCAATATTTCACACTTTAGTAAATTTGCATGATCAGCGCCACACGAACGGTTCATGCCACAAATAGATGCATCTTCCCACTCCAACACTATCTCTATCTCTCTCTCTCTCTCGCTGGGCTCACGATCTGACTTATCTTTTAATTACATTTCAATGTGGCAAGAGTATGTAGGATTGTTGATTAATTCATGCAACGAGCGCATTTTAATGGCACCTTGTCAGACGAGAGTTTTGCATTTCAGATTTATTAAGAATATGCTGGGTGAATATATTTCAAGAAATGTGCTATAATTCAGCAGGGGGTGTGCTATGAGTTTTCTTATATCATGTATGCAAATTATATCTATATACATATATCATTTATCATCAGTGAAATTAATTTTTTTTTTTTTTTTTTTTTTTTTCTGGGTCTAATGAACATTTTAGTCTCAGCCTTGCAATAAATACAAATTAAATATTAGATACAATATCTGATGTTCAAAGCCTGATTAGGAATACAATAATAATTTCAGTTAATGATGCTTTCTTAGAATTCACTGCAGTTATATAACTTATTTATTAACATATTTTCTAGTTGTATAATTAGATAGCATACACATATAGAAACCTACTACTACTAATCTTCTTACTTCTTACAGCTATGCAGCTAATCTAGACTTTTAAAATCCATCGTAAATTTAACGTTTAATGCTTTGCACTGCAATAAGTTCCGGCAATATGCAAAATACCTAGAAATGTACGAGTACATGTACTATATTAATAATAGTGCTGCCACACCCGGCCACAACTAAATCTGAGAAAATTATGAACCAACTTGCAACTTTGGCTGCTACACTACACGAGTGTGAGGCCAGGCGAAGCGGAAGCGCCAGCAGTGGGAGGGGGAACAGGGGTAGCGAGAGGGGCTTAGATCTAAAGAACTACTCCTAAGTAGAAATTTTTTTTAAATTATGCCACCACTCTATTATTATGCGAGTTAATCATATGTTGGCTTCAGTTTAATAGCGAAAAAAGAGATTGAAAAACTCATGAACAGCTTCTTCTTCTTCTTGTTCTTTTCTTTTTTTTAATGCATTTTTATAAACAACAAATTGGGTTTTAATGTGTTTATTAGCTAAAACAGTTTTGTGGTCGAGGCAGCTCGCTGGATTAGCAGCTTTTATGGGAGATTAGCATGAACGAATCGGGGCATGTTTAGGCCTCATAATGAGCCCAGCGACTGCTTCCTAAGTATTCAAAGTAGGGGGGGGGCGTGGTCTAGCCTCTGATGTGTAAACTTGAAGCATGTTCGGCCTTTGCATATAAATTTAAAACCAGCTGGGAGTCGCGTGAGTTTTATCCACAAGAATTTGTTTTGGTTATTATATTATCTATGACCTTCTGACAATCCATTTAAAATTGCGACTGTCAATTTCTGCCTGTCGTTAACATAATTTGATGTCTTACTCTCGTCGACTCCTGTCTATCGCAATGATATGTTATTATAATTAATATTATTATTCACAGTTTAAGCAAAGATATGTATCTTGGGCGGCATAATGGCATGTTATCTGCATATTTTCCCATTGTTGCCAGCCTTCTCAGCATAGAAATTGCTGTTGTAGCCTTGCCCCGCAATTTAGCTATGCATCCAATTGACGGAAATATATGTATATATATATACATATGTATCTGGCTCAATTTGCTTGGAGCTGTCCTGTGGGAGTGGCACTTTAATCAGACTGATTATATTTAAAGAATTTTCCTACTACATGAGTTTTCAAATCAAAAGAAATACTAGAAAAGCGGGCTCTGAATATTTATGAATATTTTCAAAAAAGCATTTGATGTTGACTCTTTCATCTTGAACTTCAAGAAAAACCTATGACTAATACAAATTTTTGTACTCTTAATTCCATATTGCCCATATATACAATTAATGAGATTTCCTATCATAATTGCAGATTTCTATGAACATCATTGCTGTTGTGCATTTTAAACCGTTTGCGAACGGATTATGAATGGCCAAATCATAAGAGTGTTGCAAATAAATCAACTGAAAATGTTTCTTGGTGCCGCCTGCTGCAAGTGGCACAACAAAAGACTTAAGAAACGAACGCGCTGGTTAACAAATACATAAACAATGTATGAAACAATGGCCATCAAATGCCTAAGACCGGGTATAATATTATTATAAATCAGCAAAAATAATTATAGTCTTCAAACGTATATATTTATTAGAATATATATTCTAGATAATATTAATGAGAAAGACAGGCTAACTTCTGCGCTTCAAATACACCCTTGCAGTTGCTTATACAAAAAGAGAATGACAATGCTACCTTTAAAATTAATTTTCTTATTTAAATCTATATTTCAGACCGATTGTTCCTATGACAGCTATAAGATATAGTGGTCCGATTTTGACAAAATTTTAACAGTCTATATAAAATATAATAAAACTTGCAATTACTGAGTTCAGTTAAGATAGTTTGAGAAACAAAAAAGTTGTTCATACAATGGCTCATTTTTCAACAGTTTGTTCCTATGGCAGCTATAAGATATAGTGGTCCGATTTTGATGAAATTTTTTAAGCATGCCTTTATAATGCTAAAACTTAAATTTTGTAAGTTTAATCGAGTTATCTCAAAGAAAAAAAAATTTTCTTCTGATCATGATATGGCAGCTATATGCTTAAGTGGTCCGATCCGGCTGATTCCGACATATTATCTGCGTGCAGTAGAAATTAGCATATGTACAAAGTTTCATTAAGATACCTTCAAAATTGAGAGACTACTTTGCGTAGAAACAGATGGACAGACGGACGGATGGACATACGGACAAAGGTATATCGACTCGTCTTGTCGTTCTGATCAAGAATATATATTCTTTATGGGGTCGGAAATGTTTCTTTCTATGCGTTGCAAACTTCTGGCCAAAATCGTAATACCCTTTGCAAGGGTATAAAAATAAATGAATTTCAACAATCTGTTCATTAATATAGCAATTATTAAATAAGCTAAATTTTGAACTTAAAAATCTTTTGATAAATCTAGTTTAAGGGTATCTGCTAGTCGAGCACTATTAGTTAGAGCATTTATTGCTTGATTATAATTATTATTTTTGTGTTTTTGCAACGCAATCACAACTGCAAATGACGAGTTATGTTGAAAAGCAACAAATTGTTTAAAAAAAATAAAAAAAAAATTATAAATAGAAAAAGCAGAGATAGTCGTAAATAGATATGAAATGAAAAATAAATTAACAAATTGCAGCAGCAGCAGCAGCTCGAGTGCAGTTTGCGTATCAAAGTTTTTACTTTGTTTTTATTTTTTTTGTATTTTTATGGCAGTTAACGACTTTATTTCCTTGTTGCTTAAAGAACTCTTTGGCTGTGTGTGTGTCTGGGCAAACGACAGGCAGGTAAATTAATGAGTTTAATTAGCAACACGCAGGTGAATTGGCCCCAAAAGCATCCAGCATATGATATCATTGTACTGCATTGCACCTTTGTTGCAGCACTGAATTTTCGGTGTTGTGCATTTTTATTGCCACTTAGCTAAGTCTCTAAATTATTGTTTTTGTTTTTGTTTTTTTGTTGTTTTGTTGTTTTTTGTTTGTATATGCTTTTAGTTTTAAGTTAGTTTTTACTGCCAATGCATGTCGGATTCGCAGGCAGCTATCACTACAATTTAATTTGTTGCACTCGCCTGCACAAAATGCATAAACAGTTGCAGTTTCAGTTGCAGTTGCAGTTTCAGTTTGGCTTGTTGCGCCTCTGTTCGCAACTTGACACGCAAATCGTTAAGTTTGTTTTCTACTTCTTGAAGGTACATACATACACATGTATAATCGCACCACAGCTTTATAAAAATGATACTCCTATTTCGCTGTATTTGCTTAAGGCCGCCAACGAGGCAGAAACAAAGCAGCGCTTTTGCATTTTACGAGTTTCTGCTCTTTCTGCACTGCTGCTGCTGCTGCAGTTGCTGCGGGCTATTAAATTAGCTGCTGCACAAATTACCACTAATAAGTACAGATTCAAATCGACAAACTGGATAAAGTTATCACGAAAAACATATATATATATATAATATTAAAATCCATATTAAAAGCTCTGTCTTTAAACTTAACTCTCTAAAAATTAGCATTCCTTAGACTTAATTTTAAGTAGTCTGTTTTTTAGAATAAAACAATCTTTGGAATAATCCTGAAATTTTTATAAAGATTAATAAAATTGCTTAAATGAAGTCCCTAAAAAAATCATAGTTCAAATCTTTGGATTTTATATGAAAAATTATGACAAGATGTTGACTTGTAAAGTTCCCAAGTCCCTAAAAACGACCTTGAAAATGCCATAACTTTGTCAAAACTGACCCGATCTTCAATTCCATTGTCATTTTGATCATGATTTGTCATCCTTAATAGTTCTACATTCAAAGTTGAGAAATTTCCAAATTTCGGATTTCTTGTTAAAAATCATGACAAGATGTTGACATATGGAGTTCCTAAGTCGCTTTCTCAGACTTCAAAGTGCCATAACTTTGTCAAAACTGACCCGATCTTCAATTCCAATGTCATTTTGATCATGATTTGTTATCTATAACAACTCTACATTCAAAGTTGAGAAATTTCCAAATTTCGGATTTAATGTCAAAAATCATGACAAGATGTTGACATGATAAGTTCCCAAGTCTCAAGAATGCTCTTTTTAGAATTCAAAGTGCCATAGTTTCACCAAAACTGAACCGATTTTCAATCCCTAGGCCATTTGGTTTATGAGCAATCTTATAGATAAATTAAATTAATAATCTGCATTTAAATTTCGTGCACTAATTTATTCCGGAGTTTCTGTCATATTTCGTAACACAATTTTGTATTGAAAAGGCTTAATGTCGTTCGCAAATTGTATCCGAATATCCAGTAGATATGTATGTGTAAGTATAATCCAAGTCAGAGTAATCCATGTATGTGAATGAGTTCTTGTATGCAAAAATGTTCGTGAGCAGCAACCGAATTTGAACGCTGTCGACAACCGTTTGAAGCAAGTGCCACAGCCTCCGTCCGCTTTTATAGTCCTCAGAGCAGCGTGGAATGGCTTCCAATTTAAAGAATAAATTTGAATATGCGCACAAAATGTGTGAAGGCTGACAGAACTGGAAAGTGAATGCCGTTTTTTTTAGGGATGGTATATGGACAGCTCTGAACAACCCTTTGAAAAAACGGAATGAGATGTGTGTTAAAAAAGAGTTTCTGGCTTTGGGTTAATTCTCCTGCTATTCCATTGGAGAAAACAGTTACCCCTTTTCTATTTTATTTAGAGCCTTGCCAGCTGAAAAAGAAGCATACATTTTAGCACACAGTGTTGCCACAAAGTTGTGTTGGCGTTGCCAGAAAAATTTCAAATAAATGTATAAATTTGTATTATACTAAGCTTTAAACAAAAATAAAATATTAAAAATAAAAAAAATAAAAACATATATTTTATTTATTTAGCAATCAAATCACTGAGAAAAATGCTGATATATTACGCGCACGGTATTGCCACATGTCACAGCGTTGCCAGATAAAAATTTAAAATGAAAATTTATTTTTGTATACTTGATTTTTGTGTTAATTTTGTTGCTGTTGCTCATTAACGCATTTGCCAAATATGCATGCTGCTTGTCCAATTGCAACAATCTCCAGTGCTGTCAATCAAAATGCAAATGTTTTTTCGCGATTGCCTCATTAAAAAGCAGCCAGTTTGCCAAGCCTCAGGAATATTTTTGTAATTTACATTTTCCACGAGAAAAATCAACATTGCCCACAATTAAACGGGCCGTGAGGCAACTGACATCAACTGAAATCTGCCTTCTGAGGTTGGTGACAAAAAAGCGTAAAAGCCACAAACAGCTTGCAACTGTTGAATGACAGGGGCAGGGTCTCGATGGGAGGGGGGGGGCAAGGTATTGTACACTTGCATCTGTTCAATTGCCAAGCAGCGGCATCAGCTGCTGCATGTTTATGGCGTTGTTGTTGGTATTTCAACGGTTTTTACACGATTTGGTCAAAAACATCAAACTGACTGAGTGACTGACAGCTGCCTGCCTGCCCCGAGGCTGCCACATGCAACAACAACAACATCAACAACAACAAGAGCCTGAATCGAGTGTCGCCAGCTTCTGTGTCATTTCGAGTGCAGCTGTAACAATTTATTTTCGTTTGAATAATTTGCCAACTTTAGTTGTTGTTGCTTTGGCTTATTAACGTTACAATAATTGCCAGAGTGAAATCTGCATAATTATATAGAAATCACGAGGTTAGTTACTCACATTTTTAACTAATCGCGGCCTGTTGTATCGATTACAAATACGATTTCAATTGCAATAATGAGAACGTTTCAAAGTGCAATTTTGGAGGTGTCATTAATACTTGGTAATTATTTATATATACTATTTGTTTGCCAAAATATTTGGGTCAGAGTTTATGTTGCAAAAGGTTGTACATTTTTCAATCTTTCTTTAGCAAATAAATAAAATAAATTGTGTATATCACTGAGAAACCATCAAAATATGTTGATTAATATTTATATCAGTCAACATTTAATTAGTTATAAAAAAGGGTATATATATAATTGACTTTGTTGAAATGAGAACTTTTAGAAATATGTCAATTGAGATTTATTTGATTAACATTTAAGTTGTTACAAAAAAAGCGTATCAATTAGCATATTATTAAGTGACTTTAACTTACACAAACTTAATTTGCCAGTTTAAAATACCACGATGAATCAATGAATGATTAAAAAAAAAACAAAGAAATAAATATATTCCAGCTGGTAGGTAGGCAATTAACATTTGCTGATGTTAATGCGAATGCCAATACCTTTAAGTCAGGCATTAATTTTTTATTTAACAGACACATCAATAAAAAGCAGCTAAGTCTGTGGCCAAGTGAATAAAGCTTAAGACTCGATCATCATTTAAATATGCGGCAGACGTCAGAGCTGCAGCTACTGTGCAGCAGCAGAGGTGGAAAGAGATGGGGGGGGGGTTCATATTTTAGACAGACTGATGCTGATGGGTTGCTGATGGCGGCGCTTTTCAAGCTCGTAAACGCCCACGGGGGCCACGCCCAGCTGGCAGTTGAATCAGCCGGAAAGTGCATCCCAAAGTGGATCTCGAGGCGCTTCAGTCTGCCGCCGTTTGCCATACTTTGCGCTTATTAAGGATTTTTAAATACAGTAATTTCGAGCAGAGCGGCGCCCTGGAATTGTGGAAGAGCCTGAAGACTGCTAATTTATTTAGCGATGGATTCGTCATGGTGCTATGGGGCTAATTTGGTTTGCAGAATTATGAAACATCATGCCACTAATTGTCGTGGTCTTGGTTTTGTCTTCACCGTAAAATCCTTTTAAGCCGCACTCAAGGCTCCAATTATAATTAGCGTCTAGAGCCGCTCTCCTTAATAACAACAATTGTTAATTGCCTATGCACATTTATGGCTTGTGGCAAAACAATTTATGCAAACAATTCCCATTCTCAGTGCAGCAGAAAACATGGCAAATCCGAAGCGATGCCAATCGACGAATCACATTAAAAATACATATATATATATATGTATATATATATATTGTATATGTGCATATAAAATGCCAACATATTTGCTCGGCTTTGTCATTGAACTGATTGTTTCGGATTGTTATGCATTATACACGCCTGTTAAATGCGATTTGTGAATGTTGTTTTCCATAACACAAACATTTGGGTATGGATGTTATTCTATTGGATTTGAAGTGTGCTGAAGTTGAGTTCATCTGAATAGTATCTCAACCGTATTTTTATTTATTTATATTTTTGTATATTTGATTTTCCTTTCCTAAACAAATTAACAAAAATACATAAAATATATAAAAAATGTAATAAATTCAAATGTCAAAGAATTTCCTTAATAAAAAAAGTAAAATATATAAAAATTAATTAATTGCTCCGGCTTTTTTTGTAGGTATTTCGGTATTTCACAAGAGTATCAAAGTGTCGGCTATGTGGTATTTAGTTTTATTTATGTCTTGCCGCTTGTATTGAATTATAGTCAAATGCACTTGAGAATTAACATTTGGAATGCGTTAACAACTGGCCAAGTTGGCATTTAATTGAATCTGGCAACATACTTATGCAAATCCCCTGATGCGGACTGGCCACCAAATGTGGCAGTTGCAACTCTGGCCTCACGAAATTTGCATAGAATGACGCGAATGTGTAGGACAAAGGTTGATTTGCATGCAAGATCGCAAAGAGTAGCCATGAAATGTATCTCACGGATGCATTCGGCATTTGGCATTTGCGATAAATTATGATGAGCATTAAAATAATTTACAAATTAAAGCGCAGAAATTACATGAAAATAAGTTGAAAATGCGTGTGTGCAAAAAGCGGAGATGCATCCGCAAAGCCTTTCCAAGAAAGTCAGTTGGATGCTTGATGCTCGATGCTGGATGCTGGATGCTGGGACTGACTGACTGACTGACTGATGTTAATAAGGCGTCTCATAAATTATCAAGCGAAACGTGCTGAGAGCGGAAGAGAGAGAGAGAGCGAGAGAGGAGTGGGGGAAGGGGAGCGAGATTTGTTGCGTAGCTGCCAATGCCAGTGACGACTTCAACTTGCAACTTGCAACTGCTCTGTCTGCAACTTCGTTTTGCGCTTGTCTTGACATATGCAATGGCGCGCACAAAAAAATTTACATTGCATTTATACGGATGCGGCAGCTACTCTTAATGATGATCAGCCTAATGATAATGATGTTAATGATGAGGCGGCAACTGAGCAGTTCGATGGACAAGGTGGCAAAGGGAGGGGCATGCAACTATTAACGTGACAATTTGTGATTTGTGCGGCAGGCTCCAAGTCTCCGAGTCTCCGAGTCTTTGGTATTTAGAATTTCTTTCGACTCGCATCCTGTTCAGCGTCGATGGAAACCATCGCCAAGTTGCAGCTCCATTGCTGATTCGTGCCTCTTGTTGCCTGTTTGCTGCTGGCTGCTGGCTGCTGACGATGACTGCATTTAGATTACGGAATTATTTAAAATATTTTATTAAATGCACACACTGAGCGATGCGCCGCCAGCTGTGCTTCGCCTAGCGGGGTATTAATTATATAAATTATTCACAAGTATTGTGCGCTTAATGAATGTGCGCACAAAATCCTAGAAATGTTCAAACAATACTTAAATACGAGCTTTTTTCTTGAGACAGTCACAGCGAATGATAAAATGCACCACAGCGCCATCTGGCGTGCAGTTCTGGTAACCCTTATGGACTGGGGTTGGAAGTGTTCTAAAAAACAGAATCAACAGCTTCCATTATGCAAAATTGAGTCAACTGGAAGTTAAAGGGTTGCAAAGTACTGTGTTTTTTAGAAGGGTTGTTCATGGGCAACAATTTTTTATGAACACATTTTAGTTTGTTCCTGACGCTTCAAGAGAAAAGTACTTCGAAAGGACTGAAGAAATTTAAGGAAAATATATCTATATATATATATAGATATATTTTTAGCAATCACAAAAACTGAAAGAATTAAATAAAATATTTATGTCAAGGATCATCTCATCTTTGGGAAATCGGAACTACCTCTGTTGGAAGATCGTTTGGAAAAAGTTTACTTTGCTAAATTTTTTAATTAATCTACATATATTATTAATTTCATTTAGGAAGTGACTGCTCAATGGATTGGATTGCTTATCACCTCTTGATGACGTTTTATGGTAAATATTGCGAATATTATGGTAAATAAAGTCTTAAGAAAACATAGAAGGAAGTTATCTAAACTGCTCTAATATGTAGTGTTTACTAAAATCCCAAAAAGATATATAACTCGCATAGTCAAATTAGAACGCCTACAGATTTCGTTTCTAAAACCCTCTTCAGTTATGCTCCGCCACGCAAAAACAACAAACCACATAGAAAATAAAATACTTGAGAACGGATTCCAATCCGAATTCAAATCCTAATCCCAATTGGAGTTAATAAGTGCACATTGTTTGAACACGCGCTCAAGTGAACAATTTAAATATTTTGTTAACGGCCTCAGCCACAAATTTTGTAGTCCCGAATTAAAACTTGGCCACGCTTCAGTCAAAATATTGTAGCTCAGCCGACTCGAAAGCTTAGCGAGTGTAGAAATCTGTGAGCCTATAGGATTGATTTTTGGCATATCATTTCCGTTTGTCCGAATCGGAGACAGCTGAAGACAACTGAACTGAAGGCGACTTGACAAATTAGACAAATAGAAAACATGTCAAAGAACTGAGCTGCATGCTCAATTAAGCCGCTTGACAGCCGCCTCAGCAACAACAAAAGCAACGAAAACAACAGCAGATCAGTTAGCGTAGCTTGTGATACAGGAGAATACAAGACTTAACAATACCCTGTATAGAATTTTTTTTACCAATTTAGATATTTGAACTGCTATAACTTTGTCAAAACTGAAGCGATCGTAAATATCTAATCCATTTTCTTCATGTTTTTTTTTTTTTTTTTTAAATACAGCATTTAAATTATAACTATTTGTGAAAATTAATTTTATACAAAAAAATTATGTATCCCCTACTCATTTTTTGTTGTTGATAATTTAGAACTTTGAACCATAACTTTGCTAAAACTAAACCGATCGTGAAACTCTATGTTATTATTTTCACGGCTTGTCTTGTTTCATAAATCCTGCATTTAAATTATAACTTTTTGTGAAAACTGTATGCATACAGATAAATAATTATGAATGAATGTATGGGCTGGATTGAGGGTATATTTGAGGGTATATCCTAGTCGGTCACTTTAGAGTAGAGGACTCTAACTTGTTTTTTTTTTAATTCTCTATATTATTTCAATATACCCCATCTGTAGCGAATGCTATTTATGTGGTATGCCACGGCTTAGCCAGAAGACAGACTGTGAGCAATGAATGCCACGTCATGTTGTCGGCTGCGTAAGACCAGAGGTTCGTGCCCCAAGCACGACGCTAATTAGAATAAAGCCGACGAGTAGTAAAATTTTGTAACTATGAAAACTGTTTGCTCATGGCTTAAACGCAATTAACAATTAACAGCACCGACGGCCAGCGATAAAAAGAAATAAGGAAAACATTTAAATACGTTTAATTTCACAGCTCTTGCGATATTGATCGCTGGCTGGGCACAATGGAAACAAGTCGAGTCATGGATCGATTGTGAAAGGTCTTCTGGGCTGCTGCTGCTTCTGCTGCTTCTGCTTCTGTTGCTGCGTTACAGTTGGCCCCAATAGAATTCAAACACCTCGTCGCCAGACGACTGTCCGACTGTCCGACTGTCTGGGGCTGGTAATCAAAATCCTTTTATAGCATTTACATAGCAGCACATACAAACTGAGCAATGCCTCCTCTGCCCATTGGCTGACTCCGACTCGGGGTCCAGTTTGTAACTAGTTCTTTTTTTTGTTGTTTGCTAGTCATTCAGACTAGCAGGGACGGGGGCGGGAAGAGGGCGGCAGCTCCAACTGGTGACAGCCAACAAACACTGATCGTGGGAAAATGATCGATTTCATTGCTCTGCGATTTGGGAGAGTTGGATGCAGTTGCCGTTGGATCGGCTCGGCTCGGATCGGATCGTATCGTATAGTAACGTATCGTATCGGATCGAAGTCTACATGACATCGAACATGCCAGACGGAGTACCAGGCTGCAAAACGCAATTGAAACGTGTTCATAAAGCAATTTTCGACTCTTTTTTTCTAGTTGTTGCTGCCGCAGCGTTTTATAACATAAATTGTTGTTCGTATTTAGTTGTTTTTATTTTGCTTTGTTTATTTCTAGCAGGTTTTTATTTAATATTATATTTTTTGTACGTCGTTTATGAACAACATCTGACAGATTGTTGCCTATTTAGGCAGAGGCCACCTTTGAATATTGATGTGATTTGTTTTGGCCATGAATAAGATTTGCTTATTATTCACATTAAGGGGTTCAAACTTTTGGCTATAGTTGCAGAGAAGAGCAACATTAGCGTCTCACAATATAAGCTTTAGTATTAATATTAATAATTCAAAAAAATTAATAAACTGAAGAGAATGTTTTACTATCCCATTTTTAGAGCTTTTACAAGACTGCGTTAGAAAATGAATGCATTTTTTGTTATCACTTACCAGTTATCTGTTTTTCTATTTTTTTTTTCTATTCCATATAATGGCTTTCCTTATGGCTTTAATAAATTAATTTAATTAAATATACGCAGTTCTCGAATTATTCCAAAGATCATAAAGATTTGTATAAGTTATAGTTGCAAAATCTGAAAGTAAAGTTAGATAGTTTTAAAAATTAATATTAATATATTTTATTATATATATATAGAAAACATATATGTATGCATAAGGTTCTCTTGTTTTTATATCCTTAAGACATTAAAAATGGGAAAAAGGGTATAATGGTTTTAGTCTAACAGGCATAAGGAATTATCTCCGACAACATAAAGTGTATATATTCTTGATCACTATCAATACAAAATATTTCACTTTTTGGATACCTCCCATCAATCTTCCCCCCTTATGCTTTTTTCGCCAAAAAAAGCAAAAATTTCCTTTTTTAAAAAATTTATGTACTTGAGATGTAGAATTAAACGTGATGCCAAATAATGATCAAAATGGCCTCGGGATTTACAATCGGTTCAGATTTGACAAAGTTGTGGCAGTTTGAAGTCTGGGAAGGTCATTTATAAGGTACTTTTCGTTGTTTGGGATCGTTACAAGCCAATTTTTTGTCATTTTTGGCGTGATTTTTGACAGAAAAATTAACTGCTCCAAAAACACTTTTCGTATAGTTTTTTATACTAATTGAGACACCCACAATCAATTAAACGTAAAATACCAAGATTTTTTTTTTTGAAAAATCAAAATTTGTAAGAGTCCCCCCTTATGCTTTTTTCGGAAAAAAAATCCGAAATTTTATTTTTTCAAAAATGCATAAAGTTGAGATGTAGAACTAAACTAGATGCCAAATTATGATCAAAATGGCCTCGGGATTGACAATCGGTTCAGATTTGACAAAGTTGTGGCAGTTTGAAGTTTGGGAAGGTCATTTATAAGGTATTTTTCGTTGTTTGGGATCGTTACAAGCGAATTTTTTGTCATTTTTGGCGTGATTTTTGACAGAAAAATTAAACTCCACAAAATCACTTTTCGTATAGTTTTTTATACTAGTTGAGACACCCACAATCAATTAAACGTAAAATTTCAAGATTCTATTTTTTGAAAAATCAAAATTTGTAAGGGTCCCCCCTTATCATTTTTTCGCCAAAAAAATCCAAAATTTAATTTTTTCAAAAATTCATAAACTTGAGATGTAGAACTAAACTAGATGCCAAATAATGATCAAAATGGCCTCGGGATTGACAATCGGTTCAGATTTGACAAAGTTGTGGCAGTTTGAAGTTTGGGAAGGTCATTTATAAGGTACTTTTCGTTGTTTGGGATCGTTACAAGCCAATTTTTTGTCATTTTTGGCGTGATTTTTGACAGAAAAATGAAACTCCACAAAATCACTTTTCGTATAGTTTTTTATACTAGTTGAGACACCCACAATAAATTAAACGTAAAATTTCAAGATTCTATTTTTTGAAAAATCAAAATTTGTAAGGGTCCCCCCTTATCATTTTTTCGCCAAAAAAATCAAAAATTTAATTTTTTCAAAAATTCATAAACTTGAGATGTAGAATCAAACTAGATGCCAAATAATGATCAAAATGGCCTCGGGATTTACAATCGGTTCAGATTTGACAAAGTTGTGGCAGTTTGAAGTCTGGGAAGGTCATTTATAAGGATTTTTTCGTTGTTTGGGAACGTTACAAGCAATTTTTTTTGTCATTTTTGGCGTGATTTTTGACAGAAAAATGAAACTCCACAAAATCACTTTTCGTATAGTTTTCTATACTAGTTGAGACACCCACAATCAATTAAACGTAAAATTTCAAGATTCTATTTTTTGAAAAATCAAAATTTGTAAGGGTCCCCCCTTATGCTTTTTTCGGAAAAAAAATCCGAAATTTTATTTTTTCAAAAATGCATAAAGTTGAGATGTAGAACTAAACTAGATGCCAAATTATGATCAAAATGGCCTCGGGATTGACAATCGGTTCAGATTTGACAAAGTTGTGGCAGTTTGAAGTTTGGGAAGGTCATTTATAAGGTATTTTTCGTTGTTTGGGATCGTTACAAGCCAATTTTTTGTCATTTTTGGCGTGATTTTTGACAGAAAAATTAAACTCCACAAAATCACTTTTCGTATAGTTTTTTATACTAGTTGAGACACCCACAATCAATTAAACGTAAAATTTCAAGATTCTATTTTTTGAAAAATCAAAATTTGTAAGGGTCCCCCCTTATCATTTTTTCGCCAAAAAAATCCAAAATTTAATTTTTTCAAAAATTCATAAACTTGAGATGTAGGACTTAACTAGATGCCAAATAATGATCAAAATGGCCTCGGGATTGACAATCGGTTCAGATTTGACAAAGTTGTGGCAGTTTGAAGTTTGGGAAGGTCATTTATAAGGTACTTTTCGTTGTTTGGGATCGTTACAAGCCAATTTTTTGTCATTTTTGGCGTGATTTTTGACAGAAAAATGAAACTCCACAAAATCACTTTTCGTATAGTTTTTTATACTAGTTGAGACACCCACAATCAATTAAACGTAAAATTTCAAGATTCTATTTTTTGAAAACTCAAAATTTGTAAGGGTCCCCCCTTATGCTTTTTTCGACAAAAAATCCGAAATTTTATTTTTTCAAAAATTCATAAACTTGAGATGTAGAATCAAGCTAGATGCCAAATATTTATCAAAATGGCCTCGGGCATGAAAATCGGTTGAGTTTTGACAAAGTTATGGCAATTTGAAGTTTGGGAAGGTCATTTATAAGGAACTTTTGGTTGTTTGGGATCGTTACAAGCGAATTTTTTTGTCATTTTTGGCGTGATTTTTGACAGAAAAATGAAACTCCACAAAATCACTTTTCGTATAGTTTTTTATACTAGTTGAGACACCCACAATCAATTAAACGTAAAATTTCAAGATTCTATTTTTTGAAAAATCAAAATTTGTAAGGGTCCCCCCTTATCATTTTTTCGCCAAAAAAATCCAAAATTTAATTTTTTCAAAAATTCATAAACTTGAGATGTAGAATCAAACTAGATGCCAAATAATGATCAAAATGGCCTCGGGATTTTCAATCGGTTCAGATTTGACAAAGTTGTGGCAATTTGAAGTCTGGGAAGGTCATTTATAAGGAACTTTTCGTTGTTTGGGATCGTTACAAGCCAATTTTTTGGTCATTTTTAGCGTGATTTTTGACAGAAAAATGAAACTCCACAAAATCACTTTTCGTATAATTTTTTATACTAGTTGAGACACCCACAATCAATTAAACGTAAAATTTCAAGATTCTATTTTTTTAAAAATCAAAGTTGGTAAGGGTCCCCCCTTATGCTTTTTTCGCCAAAAAAATCCGAAATTTTTTTTTTTCAAAAGTTCATAAACTTGAGATGTAGAATTAAACGTGATGCCAAATAATGATCAAAATGGCCTCGGGATTTACAATCGGTTCAGATTTGACAAAGTTGTGGTAGTTTGAAGTTTATGAAGTTAATTTATAAGGAATTTTTCGGTGTCTGGATCAAGTCGGATCTGTCGGGTACTCTCGACTGGAGCACTCTTACTTGTGTTATATCAGTTATCAATGATCTAAATTTATGTATAAATGCATATCTCATTTTCTTCAACATCAATGTTAAAAGCATAAACTCTCGATAACATTCAATTTCAAAGTTTTACACATGCCTTATAAAGTTAGTCAGATTTCACCTTGTAATGGAATTCATTTAATATTATTGCATTATTAATTGTAAGGGTCCCCCCTTATGCTTTTTTCGACAAAAAATCCGAAATTTTATTTTTTCAAAAATTCATAAACTTGAGATGTAGAATCAAGCTAGATGCCAAATATTTATCAAAATGGCCTCGGGCATGAAAATCGGTTGAGTTTTGACAAAGTTATGGCAATTTGAAGTCTGGGAAGGTCATTTATAAGGAACTTTTGGTTGTTTGGGATCGTTACAAGCGAATTTTTTTGTCATTTTTGGCGTGATTTTTGACAGAAAAATGAAACTCCACAAAATCACTTTTCGTATAGTTTTTTATACTAGTTGAGACACCCACAATCAATTAAACGTAAAATTTCAAGATTCTATTTTTTGAAAAATCAAAATTTGTAAGGGTCCCCCCTTATCATTTTTTCGCCAAAAAAATCCAAAATTTAATTTTTTCAAAAATTCATAAACTTGAGATGTAGAATCAAACTAGATGCCAAATAATGATCAAAATGGCCTCGGGATTTTCAATCGGTTCAGATTTGACAAAGTTGTGGCAGTTTGAAGTCTGGGAAGGTCATTTATAAGGAACTTTTGGTTGTTTGGGATCGTTACAAGCGAATTTTTTTGTCATTTTTGGCGTGATTTTTGACAGAAAAATGAAACTCCACAAAATCACTTTTCGTATAGTTTTTTATACTAGTTGAGACACCCACAATCAATTAAACGTAAAATTTCAAGATTCTATTTTTTGAAAAATCAAAATTTGTAAGGGTCCCCCCTTATGCTTTTTTCGCCAAAAAAATCCGAAATTTTTTTTTTTCAAAAGTTCATAAACTTGAGATGTAGAATTAAACGTGATGCCAAATAATGATCAAAATGGCCTCGGGATTTACAATCGGTTCAGATTTGACAAAGTTGTGGTAGTTTGAAGTTTATGAAGTTAATTTATAAGGAATTTTTCGGTGTCTGGATCAAGTCGGATCTGTCGGGTACTCTCGACTGGAGCACTCTTACTTGTGTTATATCAGTTATCAATGATCTAAATTTATGTATAAATGCATATCTCATTTTCTTCAACATCAATGTTAAAAGCATAAACTCTCGATAACATTCAATTTCAAAGTTTCACACATGCCTTATAAAGTTAGTCAGATTTCACCTTGTAATGGAATTCATTTAATATTATTGCATTATTAATTATTTTTAATTGCATTCGCAAGTTTCGTTTACATTTTGGATGCTGTGTTAATTTATGGTTTATTGTTTTAATTAAGTTTTTATCAATGTGCTTTTCATTTTTTATTATATAGCTGGAAATCACACAGCTCGCTCAATTCGCCAAGCAATCAATTATGATATTCAATTTTTTATTTGGCCGCAGGCAACTCGTCTAACTAATGCCAAAAACGGATTAAATGGATTAACGTGCGACGCCTTCGAGGAGTTGGCAAACGAAAAAAAAAAAAAAAAATACACTCAAACGAAAGACTGAAGCAAAAAACTTGAATTGACGTAGCGAGCAGAGTTGTCGCATTGTGTGTGGAAAAATTATTATGCAGCTGCAATTACTCGCCAATTGTCGTCATCGAGCAAGGAAAAAAAATGTGAAAAACAAAAAGCCGCAGAACTTGAGAGAAAAAGTTGCCGACCGAGAAGCCGTCTAAAACGGCGATAATCCAGCGAAACCGGGACTCGAACCTGTAGACTCTTGGAGTCTTGAGGAAACGGTTCTCTCTGGAGCCCGATCTGGTTATGACCAAATACAGCTGTTGGCTAACTGATTATTTTTATTATAATTGTGCGTTTATTGGCGTGAGGAAATGCCTTCCCCCATTCGTTCTTTCGTTCTTTCGATCCGAGGTGAGTGCATAACATTTCATCAGCCCTATCGCATAGCAGACGTTTATTTTTGTATCTCAATAAAATGTTGCATCTTTTGCAGTGAACTGAAGTTGCTGCCGCTTAATTGTGCCGCCAAACTGGCCCCAAACATTGTGCTAATGACGACGACACCTTCCACATGGCGACAGTCCTTCCCTCACTCCCCATGCTCCTACTCCATCTTTCCTTAGTGGAGGCAACGTAACTCAAGCATCCCACTAATTTTGCCATATAAGTCCAAGTTGGCCACAACACTCCGAACAGTCGCAACGTCTTTGATTTCTCGCAAACTTGGCGCTTGTTGTACAACATTTTTGCTGGCCGGCAAACGCCGAGACATGAATTTTGGCCATTTCTATGGCCATTTAGCATTCAAAGGCTTTTTGCCGACAAAATGCATAGATAATTCAGAAGTCTGCTACTCGTTTCGCGTATCATCATCAAAAGAGTCGGATATGTATGGGCTGTGTGGTAATATAGCTGTTAATTAGAGTCTAGTATATCAACTAATGATGACTTAAAGTAAAGAAAAAGACGCGTCAAATGGTAGTCGGTGATATTTCATCAGTCGAAAAAACTTTGTGCGATAAATTAAACTTGATAAATGTTATTGAGTATGTGACAGATATTATACGCACTCAAAAATATTTGATTTATATACAGAGTAAAAGAATTTTAGTTGCAGTAAAATCAATTAAATTTAAAAAATATTCCGCTAAAATATTTGTAACTACTACTTATAGATAATCAAGCGAAATCATCACCTAAGAGTAATTACAAAGTCAAAGGTTGTTTAATTCCCTCCTATCCCTTCATTTGATGGAATCACTTGAATTTGTTAAATGCTCCCTCAATTATTTCATTAACTGCACTACAATTACTTTTATTGAGTGCATCTATAATTTTCTACAAGTGTTTCTTTGACTTCATAATTTGCTAAAGCTCTCATCTCGAAAACTAATCTCAAATATAGGAAAATCAACGAAAAGCCGCTGGCGCCAAACCTCAATGCCAACAGAAACTCTTGAAAACTCGATGAAAATAATTAGTTATTGAGATGCATATCGAAAATGGTGTTTGGAAATGCTTAAATACTGTGTCAGATCATTTAAGTAATTTAAAGGGCTTGAGGGTAGAGCAGAAACGAAGCTATCTCAACAGACAGATCAACATAAATGATTTGTATACCCTGTACCCCTTGGAAATGGGTATAAAGAGTATCACGAAGCATCTCTGATCCCATAAAGTATAGATCTAAACTTTCCGGTGACAACCGATTTTCAAAATCAGTGTCTTTTTGATCATGGTTTAGCCTCTTTAATAATCCTATATTTAAATCTTAAAACAAGTTTTTTGGTCAGAAACCATGAAACCAGTTACCATAAATAAATACATAAGCTGAGTACAGAGTATATCCTAGTCTTGCTTGTTTTGTTGCAGCTAGTTGAGCAACACTTGAAAATCCAACTGGAAATTGTTGTATGTTGGTATCGCTTGGATCGTTTGGATCGTTGGGATCGTTAGTTGGCTTTGGGGCGGAGTTATGCTAATTAAATCGAGTCGCGTCGAGTCTTTTGGCATGCTTATCACGTATTCGCTGGCTTACATGACAAATCACATACTAGCTGCAACTGGTTTTCGGAAAATGGGGGGAAATTTATCAAAGGTGGGAGCTTTGATTAACGACTACACGACTGTAAATGTTTGCTTAAAAAACAATTAAAGTGCAGAATGCAGCGTTGCAAAAATAATTGAAATGATCATAATAATCATAATGCATAATCATAATCATAATCATAATCATTATAATCAAGCCAAAGTCTCGCCAGAAGCACGCCAACGCCTCATTTGTAATGCTCCAGAAGCAGCAGCAAAAGCAGCAGCAAAAGCAGCAGCAAAGGCAGCACCTACAACCCTTTGTATCCCCTCGATTCAGCACCTACCGATAACTGACAGGCCAAAGGCTAATTACATAGCCTCGGTTTTGTTATATGCTTTTTTTGTTTTGTTTATGCTTTTGATACACTTGCGAGTGGGTATTCTAGGACTGTTTAAGAATTACTTCCGAAACTCAAAGTCTTCAAAGATTGGTTAAATCTTTTACAAATCGTCATGGAAAAGATCAGTCAAAACTTGAGTCAACTATCAAATATAATCATAAAATATTTAAAAACTATTTACAAATATATTTAATTATATCATACATGATTATTAGGGTATTTAAACTTCGTCAACCCGTTTTACACTTTCTTTGTTGTTATTACACTGCGACAATTAAAATTATTTAACTCTGCTTTCTGCCTGTTGTCTGAGCTTTTGCATAATCGAGCAATTTGACAACCGTCTGAAGACGCTCATTAAATGTGGCAACAACTAACTGGCAACTAGTAATTGGTAACAACTGACAACCCTTTTCAATGTACACATTTGAATTTCAATTTAAATGCAAAGTTCTGTGGGGCTTAGTGGCTTTTGGGCGGGGCTTAGTCATAAGCTAAAGTGCGTAGAAGATAAATTAGCTCGGAAAAAAACTCGAATTGCGTGCGCAAAGTGTGAAAAGCAAAATGACTCTGAGAATTGCACTGATGGAAATAAAACATAATATATTTTATTTAATATATAAGAAATCTGTGTCGAGCAAATTCCCAACTGAGGATATTACAATTTGTAATATGGATCAAATATATTAACAAATAACTTAACACGAGCGAGATTTGAAGAGGTTTCCGTGGCAGTGGTGTAAATAATCCGATTAGGTGGCTGGGAATATCATCAACTTATGTTTGTTAAAGTTAATGAATTATAAATGATAATGTGCAATTAACTCCGAAATGTTTATTTTAAAGGCACCCATTTAATATATAAATATGTATCATGGCAGAATAGTGCTCTTTCTCTCTCTCCCTCTCTTTCTCTCTCTCTTTTAATAAAGTTTTATTTTTAGATGCAGATAAAATTGTTTTTATATCTTCCTGATAATGTGTAAATTCCGTTGAATTCATTGGTAAGTATGGCGCTAAAATGTTAATTTGTAATGCTCTGCTTTCATATAAATCCGAAAGTTCGTTTACCGTTACATCCAAAAGCTTTTCCTGCTAGCCATTAATTTAAGTTATTTATAATTCAAGTGAAATGCATTTGAAGCCGAACGCAATAAAACTGCAATTATTATTGCTGCTAAATAAACATGAATTAAAAAGCTGAAATAAATATACGAAATGAAATTCTTGAGAATTTGCGATGGCATGTAAATGGCCATCATCAAATCAGTCAGTTTATGTTAAGCAAAACTAGCTATAAAGCATTTGTATCTCTTTCTGTATATGTATCTGTATCTGTATCTGTGCCCGTATCCGTATCCGTATATCTGTCTGTATCTGCAGCTAAGTGCGTGTCACTGTCTCTATATGTAACTTTGTCTTTGTGAAACTTCTCTCTCTCTCTCTTCTTGCTGGCTTCTCTCTGCTACAGTGGCTTCAAGCTGCACTGGGCTTTGGCCAAGCAGAACGGCCGCCTGTGAAGAATTCTACCATAAATCATGGCCATAAAGCAAACATCTAAGCCCACAATAACCTAGCGGTATTGCAGTACGCCCCAATCACCCTTCTCCCTGTCTCTCTCTCTCTTTACTTACTTTTGTAACTTCTAACTAACTTTGATTGATAATGATGTGTCAATGATTTGTTTGTAATTTTATGCTACACGGGCGCCAACGAGGAAATCGCTTTTAATGTGCTGAAACGCAAAACAAAGCTACTGAAAATGTTATCTAGTAATTACGATTATGCAACATCATGAATAATAAAATCAAACTCTGTTCTAAATATATAAATCAAATGAGCAAAGGCAATAAGGAGGTATAAAGCTCATTACTGCTGCCTGTAAAAACGATTACGAATGAGGCACAAAGAAGAATTGAATAAGCGAACAACTTAAGTTGGTTGCATAGTTGACAAAACCGATATTCGATTCCAATAATAAGAAATTCAAATAATGACACTAAAAAATGTAGCTCTATCTTAATTATTAAAGTATCTACAGCTGGGGAGCTGTACGCACAGTCAAATCGAATACCAAAAGTAGCTAAAAAGAAGGCAACAACAACAAAGCTGACAACAAGAGTCGGCAACATTTGAATGGCCAAGTTGAGTAATTTGTGGAATTTTTACGGACGGCGCATTCAAATTGAAGTCGCAGTCGGTGGTCAGCGGCCACAAAGGCCACGAAAATACCGCAAAATGCAAACGACAGGCTAATAAGCCCAACTGGACAGTTTGGTATGCCGTCGACCGCTGCATATGGTAAACAATTGTTGGCCACATTATTATGCACGCAGCGGCAGGCGCTCTCTTGACAGCTTCCTTAAACTTGAACGCCGGCAAAAAAGAGTCAAAAGTTGAGCCACTGAACCACTGAACCACAGAGCCACAGATCCACTGCTCAATTCACTTAATTGCTGGCGGAATTGTGTCAGCGGATAAAATCAAAAGCCAAGAGCCAAGAGCCACACAGATCGTGCCTGCAGATACAGAGATACAGCAACAGATACAACAAAAAGATACAGATACAAATACAGATATGCAGGCATTGTTTGGCTAAACTCAGAACTGATCGCTGTGCTTTGAGTTATTTTTCAGCTGATGCGAACTTTGTTGCAATTTTTGCTCGATTAATTGTTGATTAATTTTTTGTATGTCAGCGGCAACAACTACACAACTGCAACAACAATTGTCTGTGTGGCACAGTTCGTACAGCGTAAGAACACAACTTGCAACTTTGACTTTATCTTTAGATCAATGACGAATACTGAAGCTGAATGATTTATTGGGTTTATAGCAGCTTATGAGCAAAAGAGTGTTTAATGTATGGGCTGTAAATATATTACCTCGAGATACTTGATGATTTTTGAGGATATTAAAAAACTATCCTAATAACTTAATATGTAGTTTATAAATAAATGTAGTAATTTAATTGAAATATAGATATTTAAAATATAAATATATTCACACTAAAAATAAAATAAGATAGGACACATCTTTTAAGCTCTGTCATCAGATAATATGCTTTCAACTTAAGCTACGAAGTGTTTAAGTTAGTTACCAAGAAAAAAAATTATATAAACAATTTTGACTTAATAAATATGTATAAAATTCAAAATTGTTGTTTAAAAATCATATTATTGTTATTATTATTTCTGTAAAATATATTCAAAGTTTTAAAATTGCCAAGAGTATCTAAAGATTAATAAAAAGTATTTTCATTTTAATATGTAAGCTAATAAAGTTTTAGCTAAGATTAATACATAATATTAAAATTATATTCCATGCAATTTATAAATTACTTGTACAAAATAAATTTATTTTAATTTTGTAAAAATTTTCCATTAGCTGCATAGCTATGACAAAATGATTTATAAGCCAATGAATGATTGAAAAAAAACGTAAGTTGAACTGTGCCAATGGTAGCAAAGGGGAAACCCGTTTACAGTTAACACAAATCCAATTGGATAAACCGTGAAATATCCCAGTAAGTGTGACAGTTAACGCTTATGTGCAGGCGTAGATAAAGTATCTACGAGTACGCAAAGAGGCCCCCACAGAAGACAATAAGCGAGCGTAGGCTAGAAGAGCACAGCAGCATGCTAAGCGGCTGCTCCACCTCCAATTGGATTAAGCACACAAATACACACACACACACACACACACAGCAGCAGCGATAATCATAAATTTAAATAAAGCGAAACAAAAGCTGTTAGCGCGCATAGGTGCGAGCGAGACAGCCGTCTGGCTGATTTGAATATTGCGCTGGTGTGGGATAGCTTAGCAAAGCTCGTGCGGGCGGCGACTGTCTCGCTCGCACCACGCACACTTGTGCAGCTTTTGTGGAACCTAAGAGAGCGCCACAGAGAGATAGAGAGAGAGAGAGAGTGATCGCGTTTCGCAATGGTGTGCGTGAGAGAGCAAAGGCAATTTGGCAAAGAGAGCGCATTGTCTTATCACTCGCTCGCTTGTTCTCTCTCTCTCTCTCTCTCTCGCGCTGGCGAACAGGTTGCAAATGTTGCTGCTCGCGTGTTGCATGCTCCAACGCACTGCCAGTGTATCTATGTGTGTGTAGATACAGATAGAGATACACACACATACTACTGCAATATGTTGCTGCAGTTGCTGCCGCCGTTTGTTTATTTGCTTTTGTATCGCAAAAAACTTGTTGCCGTTTTTTTTTGTAGTAGTGTTGTTGTTGTCGTTGGCCCAGACAACGTCCGACAGTCAGTTAGGCGGCCGTTTGCTGCGCTTTTGATCTGCGCATCTTTAAGATACTCCGTTCAGTTGAGTTTCAGTGGCTTGTAACTCAAGTGCGCGCGCGCGTTACGTGTGTTTTTTTGTAGCAACTGCAAACGTTATTCGGACTCCGACTCCTACTCCTACTCAGGCCGGTTGCTGCAACCTCCTCGCTCCCCCCACCGTCCACCCCTCAATCAAGCCACCCGTCTCGTCGCGTGTTGAGGTAGCTTCAACTTCAACATCAACATCAGCCTCAGCCTTCGTCTCTTTCAGTTTCAGTTTCAGTTTCAGTTTTGCGCTGCGCTGTGTTTTTTGCCTCTGCACTTTTTTAACGACGGCATTTTGCCGGAAAATTCGCGATTCGCGTACTACAATATAAACGACGGTAAATACGGATCGGAGCTGTTATAAAATTATATTCCCATATGAAACTGTTCAAGTGTCAAGTTTTCAAGTACTAATACAAATTGCCAACAAGTTTGCCGACAATAATGAAAAGTGCGCTTAAAATTCATTTAATATTGCTGATTATTGTTGTGAGTTAAAGAATCGCTTTAAGCCAAGGAATTTAAGTACTAAGGTAAGTTATTAAATGAATGGATCTCAATGTGATCATATTTTCGGAATAGTTTTTATACAGCATTAGGTTCATGTGTTGTATAAATTTCAGTGATCAGTTAAAAATACATTTAAATATTTAAATTTTATGTTTATGGTTAGACCAATTTTGGGACCTTCAATATATTAAAAGGCACATGATGAGAAATCTAAAATTCCAATTAGCAATTAGGTTGATTTTTGAATAATGCTAGATATTATAGATAACAAACTATTATAAGAATAAAATAAACATAAAAAGACATTATTATATTTAATCTGCAATTTCAGATATTATTTTCATACTTAAGTTAAATCTGCATCAAAAGATAGCAACTATATTTTATACATATGATTTAATTTGATTACAAAAAAAAAGGTTTAATGTTTATAAATTGTATCGAGTAACCAACATCTGTAGATTGTACACATCTTAAGTAAACATCTCGAGAAATGCAAGTATATATTACAGAGATTACTTTATCAACAATGAATTCCCATATGCCAAGTGCCAAATTGTTTATCTCAAAATGCCAAAGCAGCCACTTAATCAAACTATCGAATTTGAAATAAACCTGCAACTTGCTGTGGGCAGGTAGAAAGCAGAGTATATGCCATAAGTCTAGTGTAAATATACAAAGTTTACACTAGTCGTACAAAATGTTGAAGTGGCTTTCGCAATGCGGCACCAGCGGTGGCACCAGCGGTGGCACCAATAAGCAAACCAACATAAATAATATTGAAATTGAAATAAATACAATAAACAAAATGACAACAAAAAAATGACAAAAGTGTAAGCAAAAGAGAAGAAAAATCGATCGATTTACACTTTAAATATTGTCGTCGTCTTGTTTAATGTAAATATGACATAAATATCTATATACATGTGTGTGTGTGTATGTGTGTGTGTCTGTGTGTGTGTGCATTTGCTGATAAGCTGACTTCGATTTGTTTTATTAGCATAACACTTGTGCGGCTCAGCGAAGTTACAGATACAAATAAGTAGAATGAGTACAAGGCACGGCCAAGTATCTGTATCTGTATCTGTATCTATATCTGTAAATGTATATTTGTATCTGTTGCTTGTAGCTTGTAGCGACAAGTTGGCAGCGAACTGCATTTCCTTACCTTATTCAAATGCCGTTATCTGGCTATATGCGCCACATACAGTCTACAGATACATTTGTAGATACAGATACAGATACCAGGCCATTTGCTGTAACGATCGAGTGATTGATTATTTTACTGCTTTCTGCTCGCTGCTCGCTGCTTGCTGTTTGTTGTGTTTGCACAATAATAAATATTTGTCGCACTCGCAACGCTTCTTTGCCTGCTGCTTAGCCTAATTAGATAAAAATGGTACCGCGCTTTATATGTATGCCACACGTTGCACGAACACCAAGACCAAGACGTTGTCGTCTCCACATCTTTATCTTTGCTTTCTTTCTTTTTTTTTAAAAAAACCATTTACCATATTCGGTCGCCTCTGCATGTACATGAACTGATTAGCCAGACGACAGAGCGACAGAACGACAAGTCGACAAAACAGCGACAAGTTGAGACTTATTGGAATATTTATGTATCTGTATCTACAGCTAGAGCTGCTAACTTCTAGCAGCTAGCTGTGTATCTGTAGACAATTGCGTCGAAGCTGTTTAAAGAAATGAGTTCAATTTGTTTGTCTTGGCCCGATAAGGCACCTCTCCCCCCCTACCAATCGAGCAGCAGCGAAACGTACACCAGATAATGCCTTACCTTACACACCAAATATACAATAAGCAAACCAAATGCGTTAACACAAACACTTTGCATATCATTGCTGACGTTCACAAAAAATATAGCAAAACCAATTGACACTTGAAAAACAAAATAATCAATTGGAAGACGACACAAACTGTGGGCTATGACGACAAAGCGAATGCCCTAACAAATATATGAAATTGCTTTGATTAAGATAAGTTGACTTGTGTCGAGATAATTTTATTTGAGTAGAAGATTAAACATGGAATTGTATGTGTGAAAATATTTGAAACAATTGGACCTTAAATTACGGTTGCTATACTATCTCACAATAATAATAGGGTTGAAATATTTTTTTATTTTAGTTTTCTATCTAACTTTTTTTACTTTTTATATGAATTTATAAAAATCTATAAAATTTAAAAATTATTATTTGTACTTCTGGTGTTGATTTAAATGAGTACTTGTGTATTCTTAGATACTTATCATATTTGTCGGTGACTATAGGCAAATTTTCCATAACTCAACTTTTCGACTTTTGATTCATCGTGGAAGTGGCAATCTTATCAATATTTGCCTGCTGCAAATGCAAAAACTTGTCTATGAAATTTGAATATGATTCACAACACACATTTAATAAGTAGTAGATTTGTCAGCACAATTTCGTCATGCTTTCGGGCAGCCGGGCGACAAATTTTGATAAGCTGCTTGTGTAAATACAGGGTACATTTTCATGTATTCATTGATTTCTTGCTTGAGATAAGCAAATTTGTGAAACTAACCTCACCTCGTGGCCTAACAAAAAAGATACGAATGTTTAAGTATCTGAAAATAAAAAAACACTCGCCTAATCATTTTGTGCTTTATTTCTTACTCACACTCGCAATCGGAAGCAACAAATAAGAATTTGTGAAATTAACAACTACGAGTACTTTTTCTGTTTGCCTTCTTTCTGATTAGAATTTATTAAATTCACCTGATTTCTCCACTTGAATTCGCGATTTCTACGAATTACCAACGTGTTGTTGCTGTTGTTGCTTCTTCATTGAGGTAAACAAACATGTATGGTCTGATGCTGATGTTGGTTCGATCAAAGTTCAAAATTCGATTGCTCTGATTAGACCGTTGGGGGGTATGTTGGCCAAGAGCACGTCTACAATCGACCAGTTGCTTTTTGGGCAAGGTTAGGATCATGTTCAATTCGAATATGATTATAAAATGTGAGGTAGGGTCTAGAAAAAACATAAATATGGATATATACGCGGTAACCTCATCGAAACTTTGCTTGTCAGAGAAATTCTTGAATGCTGCCACATTATTCAGTTGAAGTTATTTCCATCATAATAAATGGTATTCAAAAATAATGTTTTATGACTTTGCTGCAATTTTGGTTGAAAAAGATAAGTTGAAAATATTTATTAACATTTTTTACGACCAGTGTGAACTTTGCACCCATGATATTTATTGTATTTCGGTTGTTTCCCTTTTTGGCCAAATCTGTCACTCATTCATAAGACTCTCGAATGTGGCTCATGTGATAAGTGGCCGTACCACGTGATTATTATTAATGGGCCGAGCTGTGTTCTAGGAAACTGACTTTCATAAATGTAGTAATAACAATTAGAAATCTGTCACATATTGGCTTGAAAGTAAACAATGTGTGCCATTCATTCGTCAATTAACTGCACAGTCAAATCTGACCAGACTTTAGTGCGGTTATTAAGTGGGTCTGTGTTATCATGGGACCAGACCCAGAGCTCGATTGGCGATATCGCATGGAAATGAGTCAATCACGCAATGATCACGATCATAATGTTGCAGGTGCCACAAAATAGTCAACAACTATATATCAACAAGTATATATATATATGGCAGGAAAATAGAGAACAAACAGATAAAAACTGATTTAGAAATGTTCCATTCATTTCTAATGCATATAGAAAATAGTTGAAGTACAAATAATCATTTATGCATATCAGCAATAATTAATGAGGTTATTTTTTTTGCCCAATCGGTAATTTGTTTATTAAGTAGCTGTTAAGCTGCGCACACTGTTAATGGGTTAATTTGTCTTAGTTGGTAAGTCACAATTGTTTCATGCCCCATTGCGAGGTTGCTAAGTCGGCATAAGTCGAGTCGGGGTGTTGGCACTTAACGAATCGGGCGCCAAATGTTGGCGCTGTCCCATTATTCATGGGGCCAAAACCGGAGATTTTCGGAATTTCACGTATTGTGACATATATCGATTGGCGCTAGCTGCGAGCGACAAAAAAAATAAAAATACAAAACCTTCTGTTTGGCTATGCATTAAAACTAATTAATTTTTAATATTTAATATTTATGCGCAGTACGTGGAATTTTAAGCTCAACTTCAATTAGCATTTTAAGTCGCTTGCTAAAAATACCAACAAGTATTTCTATTTATTGTCATTAATATAATCAACATGAAATTGTGATACATATAAGCTCCCAGTAAATGTATCACCTATCACCCTGACCAAAAATCTATATATATAAATATAACTATATGTATTTACTTACCCTGAACTCGGCTAGACCTAGACCACCCTACCCCTTCCCCCCATAAATAATAAACTTGTTGAAGGCTGTCGTCACGCTCCTCAATCGCTCTTTACACTTTAGATATTTGTATACCTGTCCATGCATCTTATCAATATTTACATATAACTATGGACACACGTGTCGTGTATATGTATGTGTGTGTGCGAGTGTGTGTGTGTGCCATACAATTTACGCTATAAACTTATGGTAAACTCTCAAGGCAAATGCAAGTCATAGAAATACAGTAGTCAACAGCTAAGGTGCGCCAATTATCATTAGTAATAGGTAATTGGTAATTGTGTGGCTTCAATCTATTCACAATTTTCAACTTTATGAAAATGATCATTGATTAATTTAAATTAGTTGAGATTTTAAATACATCCCACATTAACTTCTAACTTTCAGCATTTACTCCACTTTATATTATTTTAAAGTTAGTAAAATATTTAAAGACTTTTCTAGTTTCATTATAACAATCTATAAATACAGCGTATTCATTCATAGTAAGCATTTCAAGCGCTGAATCATCAGACTATATTTGAAATTAAAGTACATTAATTATTTCGACAAATATTTCCACTGCTTAAACTGTAAAACTCTATCAACAGTTCGTTCCCATTTTGTGCCAACAGAATTTCATAAGGCGCTTAAAGTTAAAGTTGAAGAAAAACTAGTTAAAGTTAAATCAAAGAAAACTAAAAGAGAAATGGGCCACGTCATGATCAACATTTCCGCTGCACTTCCCCTGCCCCTTCTCCTTGGGAATTTCATTATATTCTCTCTTCCTGCCTGCCAGCGTTTTCTCTAGTTTTGTGTGGCAATAATAGCAATAATAGAACATGACTTGGGGGCAGGCGTTTTACGCACATTTAAATGGTATTTACAATTATGCGCGTTAATGTCGATACAAGAATGGAAATTTGTGGCTCTCCCTCTCTCTCTCCCCTTTTCTCTCTCTCTTTCTATCTCTCTCTCCTTAAGGCAGAGGCATATTTATTGTGTGATTATTATTTATTTTTATATGATTACCGTCTGGCGGCTGCCGACTCCCGACGCCCGACTCCCAACTCCATGACGCCCCTCAACCTTCTCTCCTCGTCTTTTGGCTACTGTTTGACGGCTTTTTGTTCGTGTTTTGTAGCTTAAATGGTCAAAAACATCAGGTAGATGACTTGTAATTATAATGCCGGTCGCTCTATGCGCCGACTTCGTTGCCTGCTGCCGAACTGAGGAATTTAATGCGACGACCATTGTATGTAGTTGCCATATCAATTGAGACACTCAGAGAAATTAATGTGCATTTTCAGGTATTTTTAGGAGGTTCGGTTTGAAAATTGAGGCCATGATTTGAAATTCATCAGTTATTGTATATATGAAAGAATTGCCATATTAATTAATACACTCTAAATAAAATTAAAATTATATTTAATTTCTCGCAGTGTATCTTTTTGTAAGAATCGCACCCGAAACGGTTTCTGTATTGTTGTTGCTACTCTTTGACTCTTCTGGCGATTATGTATATTCAGTTCAATTGCCTTGCTTCACAGCTACCTTCAAATCGCTCTGTCGACAGCCTCAAATCCCCTCAGAGCCCCTTCTACAACACCCCTGGCCTAGCACAGTTGCCTCGATAAGCTGAAGAGAAGGATGGGAGGGGGAGAGGAAAAACAACGCGATGATTTGGCGCTTTCTGATTATAATTTGGCGCAAAGTCATGACGTTGTTTTCATTGTTACTCTTGTTGTTGTTGTTGTTGTTGCCAGGTGAAAACATTAAATGAGTAGCAAGGTTCGAGGTGCGAGTTGCGACTTATGTATAGGCCCGAAAAGCATACACTGAAATTGAACTAATTAAAATGACAAAAAGTCGCCAGAGATGATTAACTTTAACTGAAGCTCATCGGCCAAAATGCGGCGGGGCAGGTTCACATGTCCATCAAACTTGGCGCGTTTCGTTCGATGAGTTTGCATAAATTTGTATTTTTCCACAACGATTAGTTGTGATTTTTATATGGGTAAAAATTCGACAAATGGGTAGAATTCAAATCTTCCAGATGCCATAACTTTGTGAAAACTCAACCGATTTTCAAAAGTTATGTATTTTGGTCATGGTTTAGCTTTCTTGTTAATTAATTTTTAATTAATTTTTTTCTTCTTAAATTTGATATTCCGGGCACATTAGAGTATACCTAAGTCGATTACAATGGCTTAAAATAATTTTAAATATTTTTAAATTTAAAGAAATATAATTTTTCTTACTTAAATTCGCTTAGGCTGAAAATGTGATTATGTTTCGAGTCGACAACTTTGCGGTCTTTTTGCATTTTATATACAGTTAGGGAAGTTTGGATTGTTGCTATATAAATAAAAGTATTTGCTGTATCGCAACACTTGACACGCTTAAAACTAATTAATCTATTTTGGCTAATTGCAGAGAAACACCTTCGACCACTTGACCAACTTGTGAACCTTTTGTTTGAGGAACGGATTGCTTATCGCCAGCAACAAAAAAGGGGGGTAGGGGAAGGGGAAGTTCCAGTTAAGTCGTAGAATTGTTGAAACGTGTGTGTGCTGCTTGCTATCTATGTGTATATGACGTCTATGCTGCTGCTGTCACAGTTAGCTGTAAACGTTGATTATGCCATTGTTGCTAGCAAACTACTATCAGCAACAGCAACGGCAACGGCAGCAGGAACAGCAACAGCAACATCGACAGCAGGTTGCTAGGGCTGCCAGCATCAACGGCATGTTACTTGAATACAAAAACGCTTGCAACACAAATCAAAGCAGCAGCAACAGCAGCAGCAGCAGCAGCAGCCGTCGACAGCTGGTTAAAGCGGAAGCACTAACAATGTCAACGCCAACAACAACAAGTAAATACAAAATCAATAGCGATGCCAGTGACAGTGCCGCAGCAGCCACACTGCTCTATCATCATCATCATCAACAGCAACAGCAGCAACAGCAGCAACAGTTGCTGCTGCAACAGCAGCTGCTGCAGCAACATGTGGCCAGCAACACACCGCTGCAACATTTGAGCAATTTGTTTGGCCAACATTTGCCTACGCACAGTTTGCAGCATTTGATTACCGCCGAGTACTGGCAACAGCAACAGCAACAGCAGCAGCAACGCTGCCCCACAGCAACAACAGCTGCAACAGCAATTAAAAGCGAGCCAACAACTCAATCGCCAGCGCCATCACCAACACCAACACTAACAGCAACAGCAACAACAACAACAACAACAGCAACAACAACTGGAACTGCAGATGCATCGGTGTTTGGATTCGCGCGGCAGCATCACGTCAATTTTGCCGCCTCATTAGTCGCATTACAACAAAATGATGCAGCGCCCGAGGCGACAGCAACAACAGCAACAGCAACGCCAACATCAGAGCCAGCATCGGCAACAACATCGCCGGCGCCAGCAACCAACGAAGCCAATGACGACGACAACTACAACGACAGCAACATGCAAAATGCAGGCGGTAAGTTTTGAAGTTGATTTTTACCTGCATGCATATGATTTATACATATATATATATATATATATATATATATGTATGTACATATATATGAACATATACGAGTATTTCCGACAGTTTCTCTTAAGCAAGGTGTGTTTGAAAAGTTGGCGAAATCTGACTTGCATATTTATATATATACATATATTTGAACAGACTAGTTATAATTAGTTATAATTAGCAATTATATACTAAATATCGTTCTATCTTTCTCTCTTGATCTCAAGTAACCTTTTGACATAACCTCTTATATGTGCAAAGTCGCTACTTATATTTTATTTGATTTATTTAACTTTAGTTTTTTTATTTTTGGCTATTGCATTCACATTTCCATTTCCTGTCTGGTCACGCTCTTGTTTTAAGCTGTCTTTTGATTTATTATGCGGTCTTTGGGTTCATTCATAAAATGAAACTACAACCCACAGAAACCCCCCCTCTCTTCCTCTCTCTTTGCCTCTCTCTCTCTCTCTCTCTCTCTCTCTTGCCAGCTTTATTCGGACTGTGTCGTGTCATCTGTGGCTCAAACTCATTTTCATACTTATCATTAGGCTCATCAGCAGACACGTCGCTGCTGCTGTTGTTGCTGTTGTTGCTGCTGCTGCTGTTGCACTTCCGTTCCGGTTTCAGTCTTCGTCTGCTGTCCTCAGCGGCAACATCATTATTATCATTCATGATTTGAGTGTTGGCCGCCAACGCGCCCCATGCCCCATTGCCATTGAAATTGCGATTGTAGTCAGTCATCAGCCAATCGTCTGCTCGACTTCTGTTGCCACACTGCCCCCCCCCTCTCCCTCTCCCTCTCTATCCCCCTCTCTCTCACTCTGAATTTCTTCACAAAATTATTACTGATGTCTGCACGCAATATTTGTTGGTTTAGGCCAATTCGGAGGAGACATCGCATGGCAGGCAGCGTCATGAATAATACGAATAATACGAGTATATTCTAAGGCCACGTTTTGAATATTTCTTGGCTGCCTCTCTGCCTCTGATAAATGACTTGATTGTTGACGGACACAACCACAATAAAAATACAAAACACAAAATACAAAAAAAAAAAAAACAACGCACACACAAATTTACATAGAACAACATGCCGCGAGGTGTTTCGGAAACGAGCTCAGGAAATGATATCATTTAAATAAATATCGCATGTCGCCTATAACTATATTTTATAAATATACATATATATATATATAGAGCGATAAAAATCGTATCATTATGTAAAATTTAATGGCTGCTTAGGGGCTAAAAACAATTGGCAAATCTACCCAAATTTATGTTCATCAATTAAAACTCATTCAGTTAAATTAACTTCAAGTTTTCAGGCGAATAGTACTGAAGAAATATAAATCCAAATGGTAATTAGCACAAATGGTAATATTTATTTATACCCTGAACCCATTAAAAATGGGAAAAAGGGTATAATTGTTTTGTGCATAATAAAACATTCTCCAATCACATAAATTAATTTGTCTTTTTAAAAAAATCCTGCATTTAATTTATAACTATTTGTGAAAACTAATTATTACTAATTTCTCGACTAGAGCACTTTTAATTGTTTTATTTTTATGTTTTTTCTCAATTGGATTAACATTTTTGCAAATGATTTAACTTTGAATTTTAGGAAGTCATTTACTTCTATCTAGATTTAAATACTTTTTTAAAGTCTAATTTTTACTTTCTAGGAATTTTTGTACTTTTTCTGCATTAAAATCACAAATAACAGTAATGAAAATTTCCAAATTCAAATGCCAATTGGGGGGAGCCAATGCTAATTATCATGTCAGACTCGGTAGACAAAAGGAGTGAAGGGAGTAAAGGGGAGGGAGGGAGCGGGAGCAACTTCTTTGTAACTATTGAATAGCGAATCATTAATAACTAACCGTAAAACTGTTATAATCACGTCAAGAGGTGTTGGCTACCCAGCCCAGCCTCTGGGTAAAGCCCCTCAATGTGGCATGCAAAAGGTGTCAAAAGTGAACTCCCTAACCGCCCCCCTTCCCGGCACCGACATAGAGAAAATCTAACAAATTGCCAGAGCTGTAAGCACGTGGATAATTGATGAGGCAGCCACTGCACCCAGCTTAGGAGGCATCTTTGGAGCTGGTCGCTTGGAGCTTGAAGCTTGGAGCGCACCTCATCCATTTGGCATTTAGCATAAATTCAAGTGCTCTTTTGTGTTATTTCTGTGGCTTTATACCATAATTATGGCATTTGTATTGGGCCTGAAAGACGGCAAACTTCAAACTAATTTGAATATAATTTCATAGAAAATTGCTCCCCTCCCCGCCGTTATTTATTGCTTAATCCTTGTGGTTTTCTGAGACAGACAGACAGAGCGAGAGAGAGAGAGAGAGAGAGAGAGAGAACATTCAAACTCGTGCCTTTTATGCAAATTCTTTTTTAATAACCCTCATGCCCCTTGCCTCACTCTGCTTTGTTCTCCATCACTCTGCCACACTGATTGCAGTCTGAGGCTCAAGTCTCCAGTCTACACTCTACAGTCTTCAGTCTCTATTGTCTGATTGTCGGTTTGCCTGTTTGCCTGACAGACAGCTGCGGCTGACGCCTTTGACGGGCTCCCATTCGTCGCTTTTATGATTTGATTATTATTCAAAATGATAAATGAAGATGAGCTCAAATGTCTCACAGCACACGGCACACAGTGCAGAGTGCAGTAGCAATTTGGCTACTCAAAACGAGCCAAGGCATATTGCTACCTGAACCCAATTGGGAATTGTTCACAGTGTAACGGATATCATCGTCAACAGCTAAGCAAAGCAGATGGAATGAAAGAAATGTGTAGCTATAATATGCTTCCTAAGAATGCTTGTTGGGTAAATTTATTAATAATTTTTTTTTTTTTTTTTTTTTTTTTTTTTTATTATTTATTTTATGTCAACTAGAAACTGTCAGACTTTAATTTTCAAAATTATATGAAATTAAAATGAAATGAATAATATATATTTTAATATAAAACTTTGAATTTAAAATTTTATAATTAATATAAAAATATATTGAAAGATAAAATAAAATTATACATTCAAAACTAACAAAATTAATTAGCTATAATAGTTTCTCTATTATTTTAAATAACTTTAGAGTCCATTCAGTCAACAGTTTTATTTCTTTTAAGTTTTCTTTTCGACCTATGCAGATCTTATGCAATATGTCTGAGTAGGCCATAATTATATATTTAGTATTGGCTGTCATTTATCGAGTCATAGCAAGTAGTACTTAAGTTTATAGCCCGTTAAGTGAAACTCCCACACACATAAAGTAAAACAGCCACACAATTTATTTGTTTACCCAAAAAAACCGCGACTTTCCCATGAGCAAAAAAAAAGTTCCCAGGCCCCAGTGCCTAAGCATGCATAATTTTAATTTATTTGTAGCACAGCAACAACAGCAACAACAAATGGCCAACTAATAAAAGTAAAAAGCAAAAACTGAAGCAGCACAAAACGTTGGCTGCAGAATATTTATGGAAATACCTTCGGGGCGGAGCTCCCGAATTGCGAAAACGTTGATCAAATTTTGCCAGATAAGAAGCAGAAGAAGAAGGCTGCGGAGACTGATGATGGGCTATGTCTGAGAGCCAGCAGAGCCAGCAGAGCCAGCAGAGCCGGCATGCATATGAGCTCCAGTTGGAGCTCAACTCTCAAGTTGAAGCTGTTGCTGCTTCCTTGGCATCATCAGCGGACTCCGTCTCCAACTCCGACTCCGACTGCGACTGCGACTCCACGCGGCTGCCTTACAACGTCATCAAAATGTTTTGAAGGCGTTGCCAGAGAGCAACCGCAGCAGCCGTTGAAGTTGAGGCAAAACTGTGGGAACTCATGTTGCATGCTGCACACACACACACACACAGCACAACATCCCCCCCACTGCCATATCGTGCCGCTGAAATCTGCATTTTGGGCCAAGAGTTTTGACTCGTTTGCATTTCTTTTTTAGCCAGGCCCCAGTCTTTTGAGATTGGCTCGTCGTAATCTCTGCGCCAGCTAAACTTGAACTTCACTCTTGCTGCACTTGATGAATGCGGTCGCTGCCACTGCCACCGCCTGCATCTCTGCTGCTGTGGCTGCTGCTGTTGCATCTTTGACGGTAGTCGTGCTTTGGTTATAAAAATTGAAGCCGCCATTAAATTCTGACAGTTGTCAGGCTTCAAGCTCTCTCAGAGACTCTGGCTCTGGCTCTGGCTTCGGTGGAGGCACAGTTAAGTAGTTGTGGCAGGCGGTGGGGTTCGGGGTTCGGGGTTTGGGGCTGCCCCCCCCTTTGCCACCACTCCCTGCTTAATGGCTGCTGTTGATGAACTGGCTGCTTATGTGCTATGGATTTGCGCTTGCAATTTGCAAGCTCGCAACTTGCAACTTGCAACTTGCAGCTTGCAGCATGCCTGGCTGGCTTGGAAAATGCCCTCAATTCGAGCATTTAGCCGGTAATAGCTAAAGTTAATGGCTGCCAGTTTGGCCAGCTAGCAGTGCTTAGTGCTCAAATGATGATTAGGATTTCACAAATGTCTTAGTCATGCCTTGCAGGGCACAAAAATCCTTAAATATGCACATTAAATTGCTCAGTTTATTATAAATATTGCATATACTTATTTTTATCGTCTCATTTTCCATTAAAAAGAGATCTTGCAGTACAAAATGTATAATTGTGGTTGCATTTCAATGTGATATGTATATTTTTGATATGTACACAGCTCACACCGTCATCTGTAGTCAGTTACCACTGTAGCGAGATGAACATAAAAGCTATCACCTGCTGCAAACACGTATATGCTCAAAACTGAATGATCAATCATTTGTTGTTTAAAAATTAGCCACACAGCAGGCAATAAAGTCAATAAACTGTGGCGCCCCAAACAACAGCAAAAGCAACAACAACCAGCAGCAGAAGAGGAAGAAGACCACCAACAATAACAACAACAACAAGTGCTAGCTAGGGCTATAACGTAGCAAAGTGTTGAAAAGTAATAAAAATGTTGGCACAATTTTATAACCGCAAAGGGACTCGAACAAAAGAGTTGAGGGAGGAAGTCAGCTGCGCAAAGGGGTAACGGGGGGAGACAGACAACAGTGGTTGTAGTTGTTGTTGTTGTTGTTGTTGTTGTTGTAGAAGACGGCGTCATGTGGCTAACACTGTGGCTAAATACAAGAGCAAGTTGCACAAGGGTTCGTTTGGCGGGGCGCCTTCTCAAAAACCGCTGAAGGTCATTGAGGCGCAGCTAAATGCTGTCAGGGTTCTGTTCCCTTTTTTATTTGGGTCTGGTTTTTGAAGCGAGGTTTTGCCGCCAGCGTGGATAGCTTTGTGGCTCCCGAAATGAAATTCGTATTATGAATTCGAAATTAATACCAGGAACTGTCCAAGCAATCGCCACTGAATTTCGATTGTAGAGGCTGCCTGGCCAAAAAAAAAAAAGGATCGCCGCCGCGGCTCTGATAGAAAGGAGATTCCACAATCCAGAATCGAGAATCCCGAATCCATTAATCTTTGTAGTCCAGGCAAATTGTTTCTGCATGCTTTCAAGGTACACAGCAAGAAAAATGTTGGTTTATAACAATTAAAAATATTATGTTTAGACTAACATTGGAAATCAATCAAGTATTTTATAATTTGTATTTCATATTAATTATAAATTAAATCCAAAACTAGCTAAAAACATTTAAAAATTTTTTTTGGTAATTTCTCTTGTATATAATACCTGTATGCAACTAAATAAATACTTAGTTAAAAAAAAACTGAATTTAAATTGAGGTTAAATTGGGCAGAACTACAAATAAATATTACCATTATTTTTAGCCAACCTCCAAATTGTTTACAGTGTAGTTAGAAGTTAGTTAGCGGCCAAAAGTCAATTTGTGAGCTAACTGTAAAAGAGGGCAGCGCCTCTCTAACGCCTCTCTGCCGCTTCTTCCCGGGGTTAATTGTGTTCCCAGGAAACTGAACTCGGGAAGAACTCGGCAGAAAGCTCGGCCAGCTAATTTGCCTACGCCGCAACCTTTTGGGCCAGAAAGTCAATTAATTTTTGGATATGCCCCGATATGCGAAATTGCCAAGGCGCTGATAATTTCAGCAAATTTTCAGACAACATATCCGCTCGGACTTTCGAGTTAAAACCGAACAGCGGCCTGGGCTTTAATGGCGCTGCAATTTTCATATGACAAGCAACAAGCAACAACAACAACAGCAACATTGGCGGCAATTTGAATGCTCCTCTCAGCCGAGGAGGCTTAAATTATGATTAAGTATGATCATCTGGCACTGTAGAAAGCCCCGCTCTCATACCATCTTATATGGTGTATGTGGCATAATAATAATAAAAAGCGGAAATGCTAATGATAGGGTTAGTGCCTCTTTGCTGAGCGCGTGTTTTGGGGGTGGGGGAGCGACAGCCGCCAAAAATGAAATAAAACATATCCTGAGCATACCTCATACTACATACATATATTGCATCCTGGCTCACAACAAATTTATAGTTCGTATTTCCTTTTGTCTCTGTGTTTTGAGTTCTTTCAAATTATTATTTATGCATATAATTTGGCAACAGCTGCCTTTCTGTGGAAACTGGCGGCTGTTGTTCTCGTTCTTCTTCTTCTTCTTTTCTCGTTTTTTTATGGAACGTAGGCAAATTTTCGCAAAATGAAATATCACGTCTCAACTTTATTATTGCTAATTGGACTTCTTTCAGGCCGCAGTCTCTCACTCTCTCACCCTCTCACCCTCTGTGGCAAATATGAAATTGAGGACCATGGCGCGTATGAGTTATGTTTGCGGTTACCTGGAAATTCTTGGCAGTCAACTCATAAGCGCCACAGATTTCCAATCTTTAATTTTTTAAAACAGAAACGTAGCACAGATTTGCCATTTTTTATGGTAAACACTGCGAACTGCCCCCATGACTAATCCTCAAGCCTCCAATCCTCCGATCCTCCAATCCTCAATCCCCAATGGCCACCAACCGCACAGATTTAACTGCCCAAACGTGACGATGCGCTGCCAATGGTCAATGGGCCATTGCCAATGCCAAAATGCACTTCATATCTCCACAGCAGATGCACCATTTCATTACCAACTGGGCGGTTTTCATTACCTAACTGCACTTCATTCCAAACACAGGCCTAAAAGCCATGCTAAATTCATAAATAACAGTAGCTTGATTGAGTTCTCCAAAAAGTAAATCAATTCACTGGAATTCAAATGGAGGCCATATAATAACCAAAATGGCCTCGGGCATGAAAATCAGTTGAGTTTTGACAAAGTTATAGGATTTTTAAATCTCAGAAGGTAATTTATAAGGAACTTTTTGTTGTTTGGCATCGCTACAAGCCAATTTTTTTGTCATTTTTGGCGTGATTTTTGACAGAAAAATGAAACTCCACAAAATCACTTTTCGTATAGTTTTGTATACTAGTTGAGACACCCACAATCAATTAAACGTAAAATTTCAAGATTCTATTTTTTGAAAAATCAAAATTGGCAAGGGTCCCCCCTTATGCTTTTTTCGCCAAAAAAATCCCAAATTTAATTTTTTCACAAATTCATAAACTTGAGATGTAGAATCAAGCTAGATGCCAAATATTGATCAAAATGGCCTCGGGCATGAAAATCGGTTGAGTTTTGACAAAGTTAGGGCAAATTGAAGTCTTGCAAGGTCATTTATAAGGAATTTTTCGATGTTTGGGATCGTTACAAGCCAATTTTTTTGTCACTTTTGGCGTGATTTTTGACAGAAAAATGAAACTCCACAAAATCACTTTTCGTATAGTTTTTTATACTAGTTGAGACACCCACAATCAATTAAACGTAAAATTTCAAGATTCTATTTTTTGAAAAATCAAAATTCGTAAGGGTCCCCCCTTAACCTTTTTTCGCCAAAATATACAAAATTTTATTTTGTTAAAAATTCATAAACTTGAGATGTAGAATCAAGCTAGATGCCAAATATTGATCAAAATGGCCTCGGGCATGAAAATCGGTTGAGTTTTGACAAAGTTGTGGCAGTTTGAAGTCTGGGAAGGTCATTTATAAGGAACTTTTCGTTGTTTGGGATCGTTACAAGCCAATTTTTTTGTCATTTTTGGCGTGATTTTTGACAGAAAAATTAAACTCCACAAAATCACTTTTCGTATAGTTTTTTATACTAGTTGAGACACCCACAATCAATTAAACGTAAAATTTCAAGATTCTATTTTTTGAAAAATCAAAATTTGTAAGGGTCCCCCCTTATGCTTTTTTTGACAAAAAAATCCAAAATTTTATTTTTTCAAAAATGTATAAACTTGAGATGTAGAATTCAACGTGATGCCAAATAATGATCAAAATGGCCTTGGGATTGAAAATCGGTTCAGATTTGACAAAGTTGTGGCAGTTTGAAGTCTGGGAAGGTCATTTATAATTTTTTCGTTGTTTGGGATCGTTACAAGAGAATTTTTTTGTCATTTTTGGCGTGATTTTTGACAGAAAAATGAAACTCCACAAAATCACTTTTTGTATAGTTTTGTATACTAGTTGAGACACCCACAATCAATTAAACGTAAAATTTCAAGATTCTATTTTTTGAAAAATCAAAATTTGTAAGGGTCCCCCCTTATGCTTTTTTCGCCAAAAAAATCCGAAATTTAATTTTTTCAAAAGTTCATATTCTTGAGATGAAGAATTAAACATGATGCCAAATAATGATCAAAATGACCTCGGGATTTACAATCGGTTGCGTTTTGACAAAGTTGTTTGAGTTTATTAACTTGAAATGTAGGAATAATCAAGTTGACAACATCATTTACAAAATATCAATTCAAATTTCAAATCGGAGCAGTTTTATTTAAGTTATGACAGTTTAAAGTTTTGAAAAGGTATTTCTAGCGACTTTTTATGTTATGTATATATGTTTTAAAATAAAAAAAAAACATTGTATTCGTGCTAAAACATAAAAGAAGCTGTGTATCAATGTTTGTGCCACAAGTGCATTACATAAACGCCAGCAAGAGCAACGCAAGCAACAACAATTGCTGCCATAATTGAGTATGTTGCTGTTGCGCATCTGGCAGCGAGCAGTCAAAAAATGAGCAAAGAGAAACAGCCGGAGACAGAGCTGAAGCTGGAGTTGGAGCCGGAGCCGAGGCAAGGTGCATATTATTAAGCCAAAGGATTTATGACACTTGAACGCGGGCAGCAACAGCAACAGCAACCGCGACAGCAACAACAACAACAACAGCAACATAGCGAGCGAATTGAATGCATGAATGGGAAAATGAGGCGCAGCTAAAAAGTAAAAAAAAAAAACAGAAAAAAAATCAAAAAAAATGTACAAGAGTCAGCCGCACGTTGGACCTCAGCCACGGCACCACTTGCAACCCGGCCCCCTTTACAAGTCCCAGATTGAAGACCAAGTCATGGGAACTTTTTTTTCGCTTCGTACGTTTCATTTAATTTGCATGGATCGTGCGGACGTCGTACGTTCAGACTGACGACTTGTTGCCTGAATTGCTTGTGGAACAGGCCAGGCCCCATTGCAATCCCCCCCCCGCCCCACACACTCTCCCTGCCCCTCTCCCTTGCCCACCCGCCTTTGAGGACTCGTTGCGAGCGCGAGTCATCATCATAATCAACTGGCATGGCGGCTGCTGCTGCTGTTGTTGCTGCTGCTGCCGCTGTTGTTGCTGCTGCTGCTGCGATGTTGCTGTTGCTTTACGCTTTGAAAGCCTATCATTATGATTATGACGAATATTACTTTTGTATATAACTTTTACGCTGCCAAAGAAAAATCGGTGTAGCACCAAGCAGCAAGCAACGGCAACAACATGTTGCTGCTGCTGCTGCCGCTGCTGCAGATTCTTTTTGCATGTTGCTGTGATTGGTTTTAATTCAGCTGCGGCTGCGTTCGACTCGCATCTGACTAACAGAAGCCTGGACCGCATTATTCTCCTGTAGTCGACCTCTTGGCCACAATGGAGGGCGTGCTGTGGCCAGCAACAACAACAACAGCAACAGGAACAACAACAGATGCATATCTGAAATTAGTTTTGGAAACCCTTTTTTGTAGCAGGTTGCGATCTTTGCTCTTCTGCCTGCACTAATTAGCCAAAAGTGCTGTCCCTCTCTCTCTCTCTCTCTCTCACTCACTCTCTGCTGCTCTGCAGTTGTTAATTTTTATTCAGTGCTATAAACACAATGACAACAACAGCAGCAACAGCAACAGCAACAACAACAACAGCAGCAATAAAGCAACGCAAATAACTTCATAAAGTTGTAATTGTTATTTAACACTCCATTTGCCGCCGCTAGATGTCGCTGCTGCTGCTGCTGCTGCCGCTGTCTGCTGCTGCCAATTGCTGTTGCAGCAATTTCTGTCACGAGATCTCATGTTGCTGTTGTCTGCGTGATGAATCATGTTGCTGCGGCGACCAGTTGCCAACTCTGCCGGCGTCATTTGTTGGCGTTATAAAGAGTTATTAACTGATTTCTGCAACTGAATGCCAAATGCAGACAAGTGGCAGACAATCTGTCCGTTGCGGCTGCCGCATGCTGCAACTTTAATGTACGAGTGCTACTAAAACACTTTTAGAGTGCTTAGAAAACTAATAAAGTACTAAATGCAGTTATCATCATTATGCATGATAAATATATAGTTATAGGTTTAAGTTTCAAGTTTCTTCTTATGACTGAATTTTCATTGCATTCTTCCTGCGTCCACACAGATGTGCTCTTTGTTTTGTGCTCATGATTTCATCCCTTAAATAATCTGATTAGCAGTAAAATGAGAATCTAGCCAAGTACTGTTAATAAATGCTTATAAGAAAACCTGTCCCTAGCAATTGGTCTCCCCAGGCTGCCACTACCTAACGCTAGGTGGCGGGCTCTTCTTATTTTGCGTATAAAAAAGAAACTTATATATATGAAATATACTAAGTATTTAATAGGAATCAAAATCAGTATTACTATGATTGATTTGATGCAAGTTTAAGAGCTGTTGCAACCGCATTCATGTTGCATAACAAAGAGACTGCTTCAATAAGCAGCTAACTGTAACTCTTAGCTGGTTCCAAGTAAAAAATAATATGTAAGCGAGCCCTTTTTGGATAACTGCAGTCTAGAAGAAGACCTTCCCCATTCCCCCCCACCATATTGCAATGTTCAAAAAGCACAACTAATTACAATTGACAGGCAATTGTGTCAGCCTGTGGCAACAACAACAGTAGCAGCAACAACAACAGCAACAACAACAACAGACACTCAGTGAAACACAGTTGTCTGTCTTGGCGGTGGAGTGCAATTAGTTAAGCCAAACGGGGGGCAAAGAACCCAAAAAGGAGGCCGGCAAGGAGGCGATTTTTGTTGCACTATAATTAAACAATTGCTAATTACTTACATAAGCGTAATGTGCGCCTAGCTGCCACATAAATTGCCACCTCCGACTGCTGTCGACTGTAGACTGTTGGCCATGGCCATGACAGCCATGCAAACAGCTTGCAAAACTTGCCACAGTGGGGCACACACACACAGACAGTGGAGCGCAGCTAATTGAGCCCACGATCGTTGAGAACTTCATTTCGATATCGCAGCGGGAGAGCAACACATAGATTTAGCTGATTTATGGCTAGATTTGCATATGCAGCAATTGCAGTTGTAATCGCAAACGATACGACTGCTAGCTGTGGCATTAATATATATATATATCTATATATATGTGTGTATATATATCGATTGCAGTTCAGCGAGTTGCAGGCTGGCAAGTTCGTTGCCTCAGTCTTTCGTTTTGCAGACGTTCTGGCCTGTTTGAGCGCTTAAGTGGCCAACAGCGCCGACGCCGACAGCATTACAAGTTATTTGCCAGCAAAATGCGTTAATTGAACTTTCGAGACAAACTGTAATGCTGCGTGCCACAGCAGTCGACGTCGACGTCAACGTCAACGTCGCTGCCCGCATTGCAATTGCATTTGCAATTCGCAGTTATGAAAGCAGCAAAGAGCGTCGCGTCAGCAGCGCAAAATATTTGCGTATCTTTTGTTGTTTTTTCGGTCTGTTGTGCAACTAATTAGTGCACACGACTGTGCACCTGTTTCTTGTTTCCATACTCTACCCACAAGGTAGTCTGATATTTTAAAACAAAGTGCTTAAATAAATGCTTAAAATTAGTTTTTAAATTTAATTTACTTTTTCAGATTATTAATATTATATAATGACTTAAAAACACTCAGCTAAGGCTTTGTTAAATACATAAAAAATTCACTATAATCATTTGTGGTACTTTAATATTTTATAAAATAAATGTTATGTATTCATAATCAAATATAAATACACAATTATATTAAAGTCCGTTACTTTATAGGTTTAACCTCTGATACCTCATATTTTGCTCAAAAAAAGAGTATATAGCATCATATACCAGAAGGTAAAACAAAGTGCTAAAATAAAGGCTTAAAAACTATTTATAAATTTAATTTACTTTTCAGATTATTAATATTATATAATGACTTAAAAACACTCAGCTTAGGCTTTGTTAAATACATAAAAAATTCACTAAAACCATTTTTGGTACTTAAATATTTTATAAAATAAATGTTATGTATTCATAATTAAATATATATACACAATTATATTATAGTCTGTTACTTTATAGGTTCAATCTCTTCTATCTCATATTTTGCTCAAAAAAGAGCATATAGCATCATATACCAGAAGGTAGTATGATATTTTAAAACAAAGTGCTTAAATAAATGTTTAAAATTAGTTTTTAAATTTAATTTACTTTTTGAGATTATTAATATTATATAATGACTTAAAAACACTCAGCTTAGGCTTTGTTAAATACATAAAAAATTCACTAAAATCATTTTTGGTATTTTAATACATAGTATATATATATTCATATATTCATAATTAAATATATATACACAATTATATTATAGTCTTTTTAGGTTCAACCTCTGCTATCTCATATTTTGTTGAAAAAAAAGAGAGCATACAGCATTCGGTTTGAGAAAGTCGCCTTTGTGAGTGCTGCTGTTGTTGCGATATTGTGCCGGGAATGTATTTTGCATGCGATGGCGATGCCAAACGCTGATAAATATTTTTTTTAATTTTTTTACTACTTTTTTTTGTAGCAATTTCCATTTGAAGCGCTCTGTGTAATATAATTTTTTTGCCTCTTGCTGGCATTTTTATTTCAACAATTAATTATATGTTAATCGCAATGCATGCTAATTACCCCCGTCGCCCTGCTGTTGTTGTTTCTTTAACCCTGGCTGCGAATATGCGTGCAACAACAACAGCAACAACAACTGCAACAACAACAGCGGTTGTGCATTCAATTGAAAAATTACAACTGTTGCTTTGCCTTTGGCTGATTTGCGTACATTTCGTGTTTGCTTTGTTGCTGCTTCTTGTTGTTGTTGTTGCTGCTGTTGTTCCTTGCTTCCAGTTAACATCAGCTGAGAGAGCTCAGCTAGCTGTAATTTAAATGCGTCTAATTACTAATATCGGTTCATTTATTATTTCCTCGCAATGTGTGTGTGTGTGTTGTAATTATATAAAAAAAAAATAATAATAAAAAAAAAATTGCAATTGCAAAAATATTTGCCAAGACAATCAAATTACACGCGAATATTTAAAAGCTGAAGTAAGTCAAAAATATTGCGTTAGAGATAAGTTTTTAAGTAGCTGCTGCAATTTTGAAATTTCGAACTGATAAGTTTTAAAGAACTAATAAATCAAATATGCAATATTAATATTTTTTATATTCAGCAATATGGCAATTTAATTATTGTAAGCAGCTTACATTAATAAATTATAAATGTTTTTAAAATAAAAATTTAAAATGTAAATAATTAAAATAAGTAATAAATTAAATATTTGAAATATTAATGCACAATAAATTAGGAAGTGCACAATAAATTGTCTACAAAATGTAAAGCAAAGCCTGGCGCATAAATTAAGTCATTTCCATAACAGTTGCAAAAATACTTCAAGGTTTTTGTCAGCTGTAAAAAGCCAGCACAATGTCAGCCCAAAAAGGCAACAAAAAAAAAAAAAGTTTGCAACAGCTAAAAAATTGCTGCTGGTGGCAACTATTTTAAATAAAATAGCAATTTGCATGTTGCCGCCGCTGTTGTTGTTGCTGCTGTTGTTGTTGTCGCTGTTGTTGTTGACAATGGCGTGATGATGATGACGATGACGATGACGATAACGATAACGATTATGGCAGCGCCTGGGTGCGCTTCTGGCTCACTGACATTTCTATTTTCAGTGTCAAGCCAAAGTTAACAAACTGAAGCGAGAAATAAACCAGACTGAACAAAAAACAACAATGCGTTGGGCCTGAAACTCAAAAGAAGACAGACCACAAGCAAGCAAGGGGCAAGGGTGCAGATGGAGGGGGGGCTTAACCGTCTTGGCTGGCAGCCAAAGTTGTTGAGCGGCTTTTTGGCTTTTTCAAGTTTTACGTTTCGGTTTTCGTTTTGACATTTTGTTGTCTTGTTTGCCGCATTGATTTGTGCAACTCTTTTGTTGCCACGGCTGCAGCATTATTATGAATGGCATGGAAAAATCATCATAACAAGCTCGGACAATGGACAATCGTGGATCGTTTTGATCCTTGACTTTGATCTTTAGCTGCCACACGATGCGGCAAAGTTGAAAGCATTGCTCAGATGCTGCTGCTGCCGATGCTGCTGCACGCATCGAACAGTAAAAAGCTAATTAGAGCTGCCGCAATTGGACTGCAACTACGAGCCCCCCTCGCAGCCACCCCCCTTCCTTTGGCAGAGCAGCCCTGGCTGCAGCCTAGTAAAAATTTATGAAGTGCAACGAATTGGGGCGCGCGCTTTGCATTCGTAAATATGCAAAAGGCTGCACAGCGGGCGGGCAGTGTATGGTGCTCTGGAGCGGGGGGTAAGAGGTAGGGGGGGGGGGGGTGTGGCAAGCATTAAATTTATGACTTGCCTTCAGTTGAAGAGTAAAAAATAGTTGCGTGTTGCCGGCAAAGTGCGAAAAATGCAGCAAGTTTACAAGCAAAATTGAAAAATTGCAATTCCAAGCTACATAGAGAGGGGCAACTAAATTGGAGGGGTGGGGGGAGGGGTGGTGTATATATAATTTAAATTCAAATACAATTACAATTACTGCAGTTAGCTGTTGGATTTTATGCCTTTTTGGTATTTGATTTTGGTTTTTTGTTTTAGTTGTTTTTTTTTTTAATTTTCAAAAAAAAGATTTCTGTAAAAATAATAATAATGAGGGGCGCATTTGCAAATTGAAATTACAGCAAACGTAAATTGCAATAATTGTACTAATTGTTATTGCAATTATATTGCGGATAATTACCATGACTAATGTCGAGGGGCAGAGAATGCTATGCTATGCTATGAATAATACGACAACAACAACAACAGCATGAAATGCTACGTGTATGTTAATTCCAAGTGCAGTTGAGATTTATGTAGAAACAAGAAGCAAATTTTGTATTCCTAAAAGGTTATTTGTTAGCTTGTGAACAATGCGAGATAATTTATTACAAAGTTGCATTTTTGTTTTAGTTTATAGTTAGGAAACTTGTTAAAACCCTATGGGATAAGATAGGATTAAATGCCCCATAGAATAGGATGGAAAGTAGCAGCTTGTAGCAGGGATTGATTTTGACTACAATTTAAAGATACAATTTGATATTTTCATTTCCATTGAATATTCCACTTTTATACTTCCCAAATATTCCCCCAAATAAACGGTAATATTTTGTAATCCACAAAAAACAACAACTACAACCTGTCAGCATGAAATTGCACTTTGCTGCTCAGGACCTTGAAGCATCGGCTCCCTTCCGATTGAATGCAGGGCAAAACACTTTCCCATGCAAATGATTCAATGATTTTGCATAAGATTGGCCTAAAGACTCCTAAGAATGCTGGGAAAGTGTCGATCGCTGGCGGCAAGGACGAGAACAATGCACGCTGAGGCAATCACCTGCAAGTGGCAGGCAGAAAGTAAAAGCAGGTAGAGCCCGGGCTGCTAGGGATAGGGACAAAGACAAGGATGAAAAGGAGGACGACTTTTACTGTCGCTTGACATTACTCACACTCGACTGGAGGCGGGGCAGCGTGGCCCAAAGGATCTGGAACTCATTTCGCATTATCCTATTGATGAGCGCTCATTATTATTTATTATTTCTGCACTTTGAATATGCAGCAAGGTGCACCCCGAAAAAAGGACGTGGGAATGTAAACAACTCGCAAAATATCTATGCACTTCTTTTTCCTACTTGTTATTTTTGTCTTCTTTATTTTTGGCAAAAGATTTGCCTCCCCTAGAATCCTGGTCTGGTACTTGCAACCGCTCCTAGTGTAGGCGAATTTAAACGAAATTTAATTGTATTTTGGCCAAAGACAGCGGGCAATAAGAAAGATTGCGAGATTACAAAGCCGACGCAGGAAGCTACCCTTCCTACGCAGGCCAAACATAACTGCGTGGGTCTTTTATGCGCATCCTGCGAGCGGATATTGAGCCAATAATTTGATTGTCTGGCCAGTTGTCTAGTGTTGTAATTGAAAAATTTGCTGAGAAAAATATAAAGGGAAATCCCGAAATAAAACGACTTTTGTTGCGCAGGCAGATGATCCTTTTGCATGGATTGTTTTTGCTTTAACTTGTTGAAATTTTCCAATGTGTGAATTATACGATGTCTGAGTTTAGAGAAAAGTTATGCAAGGATATAAATACTCTATGGAAAATTTAATAAACTGCTCAATTAATTTTTGTAATATTATATTAGGTCAAACGGTTAAATGAATCCGTTTTCTGTTCAATAAATAATAAATCAAAAATAAAAAAAAAATATTATATCGTACTAATTTAAATTTATAATAAATAACTTAAATCTTTTATTATTCCTTATGAGGCTCATATTTTTCATATTTATTCTATATATACCGTTGATTATATTCCAACCCATTATATTTGAAATTTAATAATTTAAGCACCATTTGCAACACCTCTCCAGCATTGTTTTATGCATTCAACTTCTTTTGGAAGACTTTGCCTCCCCAGCATATTTCGCCATGGGTCGATTCAATGACCCTATCCGCGGGCAACCCATAATTATGCACTTAACACATATCTTGGCTAAGCATCTAAATTAAATGTATGTGGAAAAGGCAACAACAAGTGCAAAAAAAAAAAAAAAAAAAAAAACCTAATATAAATAATAATTTTCATGTTTCAGGCCCCATTAATTTTGCTTGTTAACATTTTTAGTTTACAAATTTTTGAGTTTTAGCTGCCACAGATATTCCACATTGCCAGACAAAGGAAGGCAAATAAAAGAGGCAAAAGTCGAGAGTAAAATGCGAGATTTGCACAAAATGTGAAAAACAGCTGAAAAACATTTGCATGGCTTTCACTTTGTGGGGTGGGGGGTGCGGCTGGGGCAAATGGAAATTTGTCACAAATTACTTTCACTCGGCTCGAATTACGGCTGGCGACAGAGCGAAAGGAAGTCGCTGTTGACAGAATCCTTTCACTGTACACCTACCCACATCCCCTTCCCCTTCCCCTTACCCCTCTCCGGCACTCCAATCTGCTCCATGTTTGCATGTCAAATTAAATTTCTATACAAATAGAGGCAGCTGTGCCTGAGACCCGCAGCCACAAGCCTTTCAAAGAAGGATGAAAGTAAAAGGATGCGGATGATGAGCGTGTGCTACGTGGAAAGGGGGTGTGAGAGGAGTAGGAGTGTAGCTGCAAGATCCTGTGACTATGGAACGCCTTTAATGATGATAAATGCGTTGCTGAAGTTCCGCCACATTTAGCGACAAAAATCAAACAATTTTTAAACTCTAAACGAGGTGAGCGAGAGAGCGAGCGCGAGTGCGAGAGAGAGAGAGAGACAGGGTGCTGGTGCGAGTGAGCTGGCAAGTGATGGCTGGTAACCCTAACACGCGGATTGGGTTACACAATAAACAACGAGGCAAAAGGGCGCATGCGCCGCACGCTCAGCATCCTTTCGGCATGGGTTCGGCACAGGATATATATATATATATATATACCCTATATATATGTCAAAGGTGCGCTGAGCACGCGCTGTTATTTTGCAGTTTTGTATCTTTCAATTTTTCATTTTTTTATCATCTGTAACCCCGACTGCGTGCTGCGCACAATGATATCTGTGCTATATATATATATACTATATCTACTTTTTCACTCTTCTCTAACCGCACCCCTTTTTAGACTACCTTGCTATATTTTTATATGCGATCTATTTGATTTTTCATTTTGCTTATCATTTTTAAAGCGAAATTCTAAACGAAATTGTCCTTGCATGCAAAACAGGGTTGAAAATTGCTATGCCTTCATTTTATAACGTTCTCCACTTTCCACCCCTTTGGCCCAGTGGCCAAATCAGGCAGCTGCAACCAAAATTTCGTTCAATTTTGATTTCTATTTGTTTTTTGCGCGCAATTTTACTTAAAAAATGTGCAAAAAAGTGGGAAAAACTAATTGTGTGAACGGAAAAATACGAAATCCGCTCAAGTGACATTTTAACCTCTTACAAAAAAAAAAAATGTACTTTAACGTATTTTTGATAATGGCGTTAATAATAATTGATGCCGGCATAAAATCGAATGCATTTCTGGGAAAAATCAGTTTTAAATTGCTTAAAAAATTGCAAAAATCAAAAGCAATAAAAAATATTGCGGGTTGTGGTAAAATTGTAAAAAGAGTTGGTGATTAAAGAATGTATGGGAAAGTGTGAAATTAAATGTTCTAAGGAATGTGGGCTAATATTCTTTGAATACAATATCATTGTGTGAGTGCACATAACAAATTTGGTAGATCCAACCGTTATAGTTCCTGAGTTCAATGACGTTGGCATGGGAATAAATGTGGATAATCTGGTATTCCATACACATATTTAATTCAAACAGTGCATCTAATAATTAAATTATATTTATGCGATTAAGCGGTAGTTACTATAATTATAAACAATCTAAATTCAATTTATTCACATTTCTTATAAAAAGATATAATAAAAACCAAGCCCAAATCAGGGTTAACGCCTCCGACTTACTCAGCGCTTCGTCTCCACGTAACGCCCCCATAATTATCGCATTTTTGCTGGAAACTCGTAACGTCGATTTTCACTCCATTTTCAACGAAACGTATTTTAATGCAAATATCAAATTAAACTAAATATACATATGTGTATGTATTTAATATATATATTTTACGCAATTTAGCTGCGTTTGCTACATTTTTTATTATTATTTGTTGTTTTTTTTTCACTTGCTGTTTGCATTTATAAAGCGCGACTTGGGCTAAATAACTGCAATTACAAAACGCACGAAGCGCGCACAAAACGAACGCGCAATAAAACAAAAACAGCAAAAAAACAACGGCAAACGTCACGAGCCGCTGCACCTGCGCATGCAAAACGCGTAAGAGTCAGAGAGAGAGAGAGAGAGAGAGAGTGTGTGTGTTTGTGTGAGGGAGAGAGGTGGCGCGGTGCCTGGTACGAAATTTATGCAAACGAGCAGCGAAGTGTAGAAAGGCGTGTAAAGCGCGCCGCAGAGCGCCAAGAGACAAGAGCCGAGTGCCGCGAGCCGAGAGCCAAGGAGCAAGCAACGCATCACAAATTGTGCAAGCGAGCGGGGGTTGGGGGGTTAGGGGGGAGCAGCGGGTGTTAGCGTATGCAAAGCCCGACAATGCGGCTCTGATTGCGTGTCGAGAGCGCATTAAACAGAGCACGAGAGAGGGTCCCGCTATTTAAATGAGCGCAGACGCAAAACGCAGAAGCTTTGAGCATAAGCAAATGTACATATGTGTGAGTGTGTGTGTGTGTTATGCTTGGCCTACCGACCTGGACATGCATTGGGCGGTCTGAGTTGGTGTCTGTGTGTTTGTGTGTGTGACAGAAGAAGAAGCAGCAGAAGATCTATGTGTGTGCATGCAATAAATTATACTGGGTTTTTTGCTTGGCATTCAACAAAAGACGCAACAATAATCGGCAAACAAATCACAAAATCACAATGCGAGCGATCATCATTTTTGTAACGCAATGCAACTGTTACAGTTACAGTTACTGTTGTTACAGTTACAGTGCACGTTACGCAGCAGGCGAGTCCGTCCTCTTTGACTTGTTCGCCAGGACAATGCCAAATTGCACTTGGTTCTGCTTCGGGCTGAGATTCTCCTGGTTTCTCCTTTGCATTGTCCTTGCGCAAGCTGCTGTTCCCACGCTGCAGCTACTGCAAAACTGAGACACAAACACCTCTTTTCATATATATATCTCTCCCTCTCTCACTCACTCTCTCTCTCTGTGTGTTTTCTTACACCTGGCCACAGGACATTGATGTGCACAGTTTTTGATGTTGCAGGTTGGCCTTTTGATGTCTTCTGGTACTTAATTAAAACCCAAAACTGACATTCGATTTATGGCCCCTGCTATTCGTCCTTTATTTTTGGGTGGCACTTCCTCGTAATTGTTGCAATCAATTCCTCAATTCTTCAATTCTTGAATTCTTCAACTCAAACAAATCAAATAATTTCAACGCTTTTGTTTTGCTTTTGGTTTTTATTTCTGCTTCTCTTTTTTCACAGCCAATTCGTTGGCACTTCTTTTTTATGCCTTAGTGGCTTAGTGGCAAAAAGAGAGGCAGTGATGAATGGGGGGTGGGGGGTAGGTTGCACACAGATATTTCAGGTTGCATTATCCTTGGCGGCGTGTCCTTTAGAACTTCCCAATGCTCAGGTTGCGCAACAGGCTCTCGTTTAGCTGAGATTTGGCCAGCGATGCGAGAAATTGGTCAGAAATACCGCAAGAGATTTTTGCAAGTATTAAAAACCAAATATTGTAAGGAATATCAACTAATCTAGATTATAAGTATTTGAGATAGATATTTCTTTATATTTAATTTATATACATTTAAGATAGGGATTTGTCTTAAAGTGTACATAGTTAAAGGTTTTTATAGATACTTAGGAAAGTTTTTAAAATTGTTAGGATATTTAAATTTAGAATCTTTTTAATTTCTTTTATATTAGTTTCTATAAGATCCTTTGCCTTATCTCAAGTTCTACTCCATTTTCAACTCTTAAAACTCATACAATACAATTTCTATCATAAGCTGTCAATTTTCACACTTCCGATATTCCCAGTAATCAAAAATTATTTCCATATGAACTGATTTTCAAGTAGCTTTGCCCTTAGAAAATGCCAGGACACGAAGCTTATAAGGCCATGTCCTGCCGTCATTTGAGGCAACGCTTCAACGCCTTGGCATGAAAATAATTTGCACATTTTCACAACTGCAATTTTCCGGGGGCCACATGTTGAGCCACTTTCAGAGGCACTTCAGCCAATCCTTGATGATTTCTATAGTATCAGCATATTGCGAGGTCCTGGAGTTTGCGCACGGAATTTAGAGACGGACGGGCAACCCCCGAGGGAAATATTAAAATGAAATCCACTCGTCTCGTTTCGAGTTTTTTATTATGTAAATCAACCCCTTTTTATGAGGAGGCCTTATCACGCACAAGGGAGGCGTTTTTTTATGAGCAGCTTATTCAAATGGCGGCGGGGTCGCAGACGAAAGGGTTGCTGTGATTTTGAGGGCAGTGGTGGGGGGGTATTCATAACTGTTCTTTATGTAAATGCCAACCCTTTATCGGAGAGATAACGACTTGGCTTTGATTGGCTCTTACGTAAGCCATGCAAATTGAAAATTCAACTCACAAAATGGCGTCTCTCTTTCTCTTCTCTTTCTCCCGCTCCTGTAGTTGAGTTCAAATTCGAAAAGTGTCAACAGAACGTGGCCAAAATCGAGACGCGGCTAACGAGCAGCACTAAAATTGAGAATGTTGACACAAATATGCGCGATGTCAGCGCAAATCAGAGAAACTGCCAGCCAGCCAGCTGCAGTCACATGGAAGAGGACGAGGACGAGGAAGAGCCGCGGCATGATAAGGACAATGGCAGTGCCATGCTGAAGCTGCAATCAAGTGCTGACTCCTTGGTGAGGGAGGGGGCGAGGGAGCGGCAAGTTGGCAACAACTGTGCAACTTTGTTGTCGCCTTTTCACACAATGAAAACTGAACACGAGCAACAATTGCAGCGGGAGCAGGAGCAGCAGGATCAAGGGGAGCAGCATGCAACTCCCTTTGAACACTTTGGCAATGTCAGTCCAAAGGATGTGCACGACTTGGAGCAGTGCTTTAAGCTGCAAGCACAGAATGGTGAGTTTGAATAACATTTTATAGAACTTTACGATTGAAAATTACAAAAACTATCTTTTAATGATATGTTAAATTTAAGAAACAGTCAAATGGGGGCATGGCTAGGTCAGTGACTTAAGTATATATATTCAGAAACATCTTTTAAAATATATATATTATATTTTATATCAATTTTCCAGAACATAAAAAAAGTGTATCTAAATTGCTTGTGATTTAAAAAGTGAATATTCTAAAATGTTTTTGAGTTTCATGTGTGACCATAAAGAGCAAAACAGTTATCTATCTAAATCAAGAACTAAACTTACCATATTTCACATACAAATCAACTGTTATTGCCCACCAACCCCTTTCCCAGCTATCAAAACTCATAAATTCTGTGCAAAAGTAAATTTTGCTATAAAAATCACATTTTTGTCATCAAATTCGGAAATTTGCCAAATATTTGCCAAGGGGTGTTTAGCACCCCTTTTGCAAGCAGTACGCTAAATCACCCCCTCAGCGAGTGATTTGTGTTCGTGTGTGTGAGTGTGTGTTAATTAAATTTGTCCCTCACTGTCTAATCAGCTGTTAAGCATCTTAAGCCTAGTTACAAAATTTGCACACGAATTTGGAACTCAAGTTACGCAGAGTTCTATTGATTAGTTGTTAGGGTAGTTTCTAAGGTCAAAGCTGTGTTTTCTTTAGTTTTTCTCTTTGGCGCGAGTCCTTGTCAGTTGTGGAAATTATTATGCATGTTGCCGAGCATCATTTTTCACAAATCTCTGTGTTGTTTTTTACATACTCCTCTCGCAGATTGCCTTGAATAAGTATCTCGAATGACAATTTTGATTCGGCTTTGTTCGGTAACATGATGAACGACGATGACATTCAATGACGTCTAGAGTTTTATTTATGTATGTCCTTACAAATAAATTTCTTCCTTTTTTTTGCTTCTTTCTTATATATTTTTTGGGTAAAAAACGACTCAAATCAATTGCGTTGACAACGTGGCTCGATAAGGAAATATTCCTTTAAAAAACATAACAAAACACACACACACACACACACCGAAAATAAGGTAGAAAACAAAGAAAGGTAACGAGGCTCAAGAAGAAGGAACACGTTACGGTTTACGGTATTTTGCGTGCATTTGACACCCCTCCGAAGGACACTTGGGCAGCACGCACTCTCAGGTAGCCGAGTCCTGAGTCCGGTGTCCCGAGTCCTGTGCCTCGTTTTCTTATCGCTTATGCATACATGCGGGGCCGCCTCGCAAACTTCCTTATTTTCCGCCAACCTACCCCCACTGCAGTTTTTCCATCTCTCTTTTTTAAATGCAATTTTTTGCATGAAAACTCGGGTTTTTTCTTTTGAGGGCTGATTTTTAGGGAACTTTTTCCGGCCAGCAATTTTTTAATTGCGTTTTTTCTTTCCTGCATACTGTACGCTAACGGTTTTTGATTTATTTTCGCAGCTCTTGAGAATTAATGGACAATTTTTCATTGATTTTTGCCAGGGTTTTCCCACGAGTTTTAAGGTAAAAAATAAAAATAAATCTTAAATCTCTTGGCATCTTTTCCTTGATTAGAAAGAATATTCCGATTGTAAGTAATTTCTTTGGGGTGTTTTTTGCAAATTTTAGGAGGGTCTCTTAATATTCAAAGAATTCAAAGATTGTGTTGGAATATGTAAAATTTAGGGTTGAATAAAACTAAAAACCATAGCTTTCAAAAGGTAAATTTAAATGAAAACAATGCATTAGTTAAATACTACTTTAATCTATTTTCTTCATGGATTGTCATTTAATAAAAACTTCATTTGAATTTTAGGACATTACAAAAATTATTTTTTTGGGAAAATATCATATTTATTTTTGGGAAATTTAGAAATTCAAAGTCCCATAACTTTGCCAAAACTGAACCGATTTTCAAAAGAAATGTCTTTTTGATCATGGTTTTGCCTTTTTATTAATACTACATTTAAATCTGAAAACAAAATTTTTGCTCAAAATTCATGTAATATTCTGATAGTTAATACTATGTACACAGACAAAAAAGTAACTATGAATGAGCTGCAGAGGGTATCTCCTAGTCGGAACTAGAACACTCTAACTTTTTATGATTAGTTTTATTTATTTTCAATATAACTTAGCTTGACTATTTTTATTATCTTTAAAGATGAAAACTCGATGGCATCTCTCAATATTTTCCCACCTCCACTTTTTAGTATATTTGCTTCCTTATTTTTTCTGAAAAACTTTCATTCATTAACTATGGATTTTTATGATTTAGAATCCGCGCCGTGCGGTGGCAGACATCCTATCGCTGATAAGAAATCACTTGAGCATTCTGTTTTCATTTGCCACACATTTATGGGCAGTAAAAATGAAAAGCCGCAAGAACTATTACGAAACCCACAGGAGAGAGAGATACTCAAAAGAAAAAGAACAAAAATACTAGAAATACCTGCCGGTTCTGTGGACCCGCGACGCTTTATGACTTCATTAGACATTTCACTTTTAGTTGCAAGAATCTTACCCACAAAATTTGTTGGGCCTCAGAAAAAAATCTATGAATTTACCAAGTACACAGCGAATAGCACACGAATTTCCCTTTTTCACTCGGCCTTTCCATTTTATTTCAAATTGTAGTTGTAGTTTCAATTTCAGTTTTTTTCCTTCTCTGTTTTTTAATATTTTCCGGCTGCCCCAATAAAATGCATGTTTGCACTACCCGAAAACTCTTCTAGATGGGAACTTTTATGATCTTTGCCAACATTGACTTAAGTAATTCTCGGCAATGAGCGAGGTTTACGATTTTATTTCCCAAAGGGGCAAGGACGTTTACCAAACTGTTACCCATATTTTTTATGGACACGCACTGTAGGCCAAAATGCGAACTCTCAACTTGGTTAAATATAAAAAAGTCAGTAAGTCAAAGGCCCGGGAAAAGAAAAAAAACAAAGTCGCTTACCTTTTTAGCGAGTCCTTGTGAACGTGAGAGCCGCCGCCTCGGAATTGGTTCAGAACCAGTAGCCACTGTCCAAAACGGGCGGTCGCTTCGCTTCGAGCCTAATTAACATGTAGGACCCAGCCCAGCAACCTCTACAGGGTATTGCGGCACAAAAGGTATCTACATTTTTTTTATGATTTACGTGGAAATCGCCGCAATTTACAGCCTCCGAGGCGCGGGCCGTGTGCGCATCGTAAAAAACGCAAGCAGCGCAAAAACTACACAAGCACTGAGGCGGGCACTACTGTATGATACCCTGTAAAAGTAAAAGATTTGTAGCGTAAGGTTGCAGTTTTTATCATAAATCAATTGTTCATAAGGCGTTTAAAATGAAATTTATTGAATATTTAGATATAGTTCTTAAATATGCATATACCCAATATCCTGAATATATATTAAGAACTAAGGATGTTATGAGCTTTTAATAGATTTCGTTAGCTGTAAAAAAAAAAAAAAAAAAAAAAAAATTATTAAATTTTACTGTTTTTTGCCACCCCTTATCTATATGCCTTCAGCTATAGGGTATTTATCAGTTCGAGTAGCAGAGTCTCTAGACCCTCTAGGCTCTATAGGTGGTTATCAGTGACGGAAGCGTTGCGCCTTTGGGCGTTAAATGCTGCGGCAGGACAAATGAATTTGTACGATTTCAGTTACCTGACGACTGGCAGAACTGCACTTCTGACTTTTTATGACTTTGTAACAATTTTTTATGATTTCGTTTTTTGACCATAAAAAAATTGTGCATCTTTTACCTGCTGCTTGTAGGGCAAGTCGTTTTTTATATGTAGTACATGTATCTGAAAGATTTTATTTTATTTTGTATTTTTTTGGTCACCTTGGAATTTGACTTTTCGTTATAATTTGTTTGTCTTTCTGTCGGAAGTTTTCCGGGAATATTTTGATGCATAAAATTGTGCCTTTTCACAGGGAAAACAATATTTTCTCGCTTTACATTTGCTTTAGGCTGGAATTTATGATTCGAGTTGAAAAGTCAAAAAGTTTTAGAGCAGAAAATCAAATTATTTATTGTCATTTTAATTACATGAGATCTGATTTTAGATGGCTATAAAATCTATGTGAAAAGATTTATAATTTTATCTAAATATTTTTGTAAACTTATACATTTATCATATCGATTTTTTATAATTTTTATTAGTCATCAATATTAAGTTAATTAAATTTGAAACTTGAAATTTGAAATAAATTTTTTTTTGTATATTTCTGAATCTTTGCTTTTATTATAATTGAAGAATATTTGCTAATAACAATGCATTGGGCACATTGCACTCATAGAAGGCGCAACTTCATAAATATATCTGTATGTAAATATAAATATAAATATAAATATAAATAAAATAAAATCGCAAACAAATCAAAATAATAAACGAAGTGCCAAACGCAGCCACAAAAGGAATGAAGCAAAAGCGCAAAGTGGGTGGCAGTCTCATGGGTGGAGTGAGGGGTAAGGGGAGGGGAGGTGGTACGTCTGCATAGCAAGCATAGAGCACATGTGTGCATATATGAATGGCAAATAAAAATGCGAGAGCAGCAAGAACAAAGAGCAAAAGCAGACGACAATGGGCGCTGCTGCTAGCTGCTAACTGCTAGCTGCCAGCTGCAGTCGACGTCAGCGTCGCAGCGACGCAGCTTTAAAATATATTTTTACATAGCTCATACACACACAAACACACACAAGCGCACAAGCGCAAGTTTTGACTCGTATTTTGAGGCGTGTGCGCCAATCATAAAATAATATGCATACACATTCACACACACACACACATGCATAGAGAAGCCACACGCAGTCGACGCCAACGCCATTTGAAAGCTAAATTTAAATTTTAAGCCACACCCCAAACAAGCGCACGCATACTGCACACACACACACGCACACACACAGAGACAATGGAGTCCAACGAACGGCAGCCGAGCCGAACTAAACGAACGATGCCCCAGCCCCCCGATGCGACCCGACACTCAACACATTGTAGTAAAATTTTAAAACGTATAAAATGTTGGAGCAGCAGCGCACACACACACACACACTCACTCACACATGCACATGGCACGCTCAAATGCAAACGCAGTCTCACTCACTCACCAACACCAACACACACACCAACACCAACACACACACACTCAAAGCGCGCGCTCACTCGCTCGCTCATTTCTCCAGGCAGCGAATGAGAATGAATGTGGAACGCGTTTCTATTAGGCATTCAAAGCTAGAACGGTAAATAATGAGCGTGCGCTCTAACACACACACACACACACACGCGCACACACACAGGTACTTGTGGAGAGCGCGCGTGAGCGAGAGAGCGACCAATGCGCTGCTGTGTAAGCTCACGCACACATAGAACGCTTACACTGATACACTCCACACTCAACAGCGAAGCTGCCGCAGTTGGCGGCTTTTTTTTGTTGCCCGACGTTGGAGCCAAGTGCAGTTGGCGCGCCGACGTGAAACCAGTTAAACGCGTTGACTCTTGCGAAGCACATCGTGCAGCTCGTGTGTTTTTTATACAAAGCCAACCACCCAACCTCCCCCCCCCCTAATAAAATAGCAACAACAACAAAAAGCACAAACGCTCTTTTTTAACAGACACCGTGCAAAACAACCCTTACCGCTTGGGGTGGCACAGACAAAACAACAACAAAAACAACAAAAACACAACAACAACAATAAAAAAGGCAGAAAATCCAACTAAAAATCTTCCCCTGCAACTGCCGCTTTTTGGGCGCAAAAACAACAATTTTCAACTCAAAACTCGCACTCAAGCAAAGTCAAAGCCGGCAAAAAGGCATTGAGCGAGTGAGAGAGAGAGAGCGGTAGAGAGCGTGTGTGTGTGTGAGACAGACAAAGATAGCAGTTAACGAAAAGCCGTTCATCATTATTAGCTCAATCGTCATCATCATCATCGTCATCAACATCGACTCAATCGTCATCATCGTCAGGCCTAGGCGATTATCCATCAGATACAAGAAGCGAGAGACGAGAGTCGTAGAGTCGAGAGTCGGAGAGTTGTCCTGCCGCATTGAGACGCTCTTCCGTTTGTCAGTTTCAAACGAAACACGAACGCGTTTGGACGCAAACCGGCGCAAAGCAAAAAACCCAATAAACCCAAAAAATACAAATCTATATCAATATAGTAAATAAGCAACAACTATTGACGTACATTTTCCAAAACCCAGTGGTGTTATGAGCAAAAGTGAAAAGTAAAACAAAAGAAACTTTAAATCGAAAGAGAGACAGAGAGAGAGAAACTTTGTGACAATTGGAAACATATCCTTACAAATAGTACTACAAATAAACCATATACCAAATACCAAATACTATTCCCATCTATTGAGCTGCTGTGCTGTGTGAAAATGGTTATGTCGGAGCTACATTGGCACACTGCTAGTCCCGAGGATAGTAACAATGCCTTGAAGCATGATCTCTTGAAATCAAATAACAACAACAACAGCAACAACAACAATAACAACGCACGAGACGCTGCCGTCCATCTAATGCAGAATCGATGTAAGTTGCAAGTGACTAAAAAGTTACTATATGTAGTATATATGGAGTAGATATCTCTTGAGTTATATTCACCAAAAGTTTAATTTTTGAAATTTAAAAAAAAAGTTTATTGTAAAGCACGTTTAAGTAGGATTTATAATATTTAGATATATTAAAAAGGATTTATAATATTTATATATATTCAAGTTCTTATTATATAATTTTTAAAAAATTCTAAATATATCTTTTAAAAATCATCTATAATGCAAATATGCAAATTATTATTAATTCTGTTAGATTAATAACACTACAAGTGGTATTACCTATAAATCAAGGTCTAGTCCCGATTCAATTTTACATTTAATCCTGGAATTTGTAGAATACTGCATACCAAAACTTTTCAATTAAAGATTTTAGCAATCAGATCCTAAAAAGCTAATAAATTAGGTTCTTGACAAACATATATATCTTTATTAACATACTGTAGGTAATACCCGAATCATTGAGCTGAAATTTGGTATATAGGCAGTTATCAAAGTCTTATATATTATATGCACACATTCCACCTGATATCAATATTAATTTCAATTTATATTGCTAATCAGTCAATTATTCATGTCTGAATCATTTTGGTATCACCCAAAAAAAACAGAACTCAGGAAAATCCCCTCTTCTCGATTTCAGCCAGCGCTGACGCTGACTTAAGCAATAGTTTCGAGGCACAGGTGTCCCTATCATAAATATTATATTCCTACCCGCCTCGACGACCCACTTAATCGAGCACTTGTTGTCGTACCAGGCAGCGAGAACTACTCAACTGTAACTGTAATTGTAACTGTAAACTGCAAGACCATAAAAAATATTTATTAAAGACGCATTTCTTGCACAACTCAAAATGACCATGTAAATATCGGAACCCCTCGTAAAAAAAGGTTTTTTATTTTTGTGTTCTTATCATTTTGATTAGACACAAATTGGTTGTAAAAGTTGTACAACACTGGTAATGGGATATACCTATGAATATGTCATAGTATAGATTTCGAAAAGATGGGAGGATAGATAGAAGAAAGAAGAACTTTTAAGTAGTTTTTATATATAGCATAAGGACTTTAGAATAAGAAATAATATAATGTATATAATAATAATTGATAGTAAATGATGGCTTGCAAATCGATAGAAATATATGAAAATATTGTGAAATATACCAAAAATACCTTAATGATTATATAAATTTAACCTCTAAGTTCAATTGGAATTCTTAAACATACTAAAACTGGTTATGGGCAGTAATCATACGATTAATCAAGTTGTAGATAGATTATATATTTAAAAATTCTAGGTATTAGTTCACATGCTCCCGACTAAAGTTGTTCCCTTAACCCAGGCAGGTGTTATCTTTCGTAACCGATTATATATGTCCGAGTCTTATGATTTACTTATCTGCAAACTGATATTTCAAATGCTTATCTCGGGCACACCTGCACCAATGAAACAAAATAACTAAAAAAAACTAGTAAAAAAGCACACGTAGTGCTGCTCAAAAGTTTCTTGGTAAACAAATTTCGTCATAGGCCCCGAAAGAGCAATGCGTCTGATTATAATAAATTAATCGATCGACAATATTACTTTTCAATTAATATGCTCACGATTTATTTGGCCAACCATCGATTGACGACAACTGCGGGATTATTATTATTATTTTTAGTCATTGTCGCAATGAGCTCATTACTCTAGCGATAAGAACTGAAACAACTACAGGTAAACCAAGAAGAAGAAGAGTGAAGGCTATGCTTATCAGTGAACTGGTCAAGAATAAAGAAAAAAGAGGGCGTGTGCGCTTTATACTGTTATGGCCAGGCCAGTTCCAAGAAGCTGCCCCATAAAAGCGGCCTATCAAAATGCAAACTGCAAACTGTTTTGCAGCAATAACAAATTGTTATCGCGACGGAAGTCGACTTCCGCTTTGGGCGCCTAAAAGCTGACTAGCCAAAAACCCCCTCTACCCTTTCTCCACCTTTCATATATTCATATAAATTTATTTAATATTTTAATATATTTAATAAAATTAAGCTTTTGCAACTTGCAAACTGAAATGTAGTATTTTTCGCTTTGTTTTGCTACGAATATTTGTGTAAAGCAAAAAGCACAAGTAGCCGCCAACACGCACAGCTTTTAGCCAGAGCATTTAGCTACAGCGCGGGGTCAAGAGTTCAAGACACGCAGCTTCCGACGACGACGACGACTCAATCGATAGTCAGTCTGCGCACGTGATGTGTGTGCCACAAAACACAAACAAACACACACTCACACACACACACACACAGACTTATGGCACCCCCTTACACACACACAGACTCGCACACACACTCGCACAGCTGTCGAGGTCATTGACTAATTGTGCAAAAGTATCTGCTGTGGCTAACAAAACTCACAAAACTCACAGGACGCTCGCAGGATTCACAGCTTCCCAGTTGGCATCTCCCATTACACTTTTCCCTCGCCCTCGCTCTCTCCCTCTGCTCTCACTCAACCACCCCCCCAGCCCCCCCGCTGTGTCTGCTTAACGTCTGCGGTTTTTGCATTTTCGCCAGCAATTCCAAATTTTTGATTTGTAAATTTTCGATTTTTGAATTTTTCTATGCACAAATGTTGCGCATTTAGCGCTTGCTATTTTTGACCCGCTGTGCGTGGCACGCTTCACCCCCCCACCCCTTAAACTGCAGCGGGGGTGGCTCAGTTTTCAGAGAAATGTTACATAATTTATGTGGCATTTTAACGCGCAGTTTTTGAAAATTAGTTGAGCTCGCAGACGCCTTAAGTGCCCAGCGCCTTGATTGGGTTAGAAACCGAACAGGGGTAGGGGTAGGGGTACGGGGTAGTGGTAAGAGGTAGGGGTACGGGGTATATAGGTTTTTCACGGCACATATGCCACAAGACACACGGACATATTGGGTCGGCGTAGATCTGAGATCTGTTTTTGGCTGCCACTTGAGTGGCTGAGTTTTTCCAGTTCTTGAATTGCGTCTGAAGTGTGGCAACAACAACAACAACAACAACAAACGACAACAGTTGTCGCTTAATTAGCTCGAAAAAGAGGCGACACAAAAGTGTGCCAGAAGTGCGTGTGTATTTGTGGGACAACTGTTAGGCAGCAGTAGCTGAAATTTGGTCAAATTTATGATGTCCTCGGAAACATTAGTTGAAATCGGCAGTTGAAAAGTAAATAAAAGTTAATATACTTCAATTCGATTTTATATAATATATATGCTTATATAAATAGGCAGCTCCGAATTAATCTATGTGATAAACAAAAGCACGCGATGGGTATTCCCTGATCCATTCAAAGAAAATATATATAACTGCAGTTGACTAAAAAAGATTAACCATCTTTACTTTATAATCATTAATCGATAAGGATTTTGATAGTAACAAATCATTAAGCAGTGCAGGCGTAAATTGTATGTAAATCTTACTATAATAGTAGTTATATAAAGGTCACAATAAGTCAAGAATTTGCAGCTGCTGATCTAAGAAAATTCGTTTTATACCTAAGATAACTTTGGGTATTGCCAAAATATTATTTTTACATTATAACAAAATGTATCTTCATATTATTTATTATTATTATTTTTCCAGCTCATATATATTTTTCTCAAGTTCTTCCGTACTGATGAGCCTTTTCTTCCACTGCTTAAACCTATCGATTAGTCCTTCGATTAGTCATTCGATTAGCATGAAAATGCGGCACTAAAATGTAGCTAAAACGAGTATTTGCAGTTTGCATGCAAGCGGACATTATTCATTTGTATCCAAGCGGCTGCCACAAGACTCATAAATTAGCCCAAATAGACGTTGAGTACCGGACGCGCCCCAATTCGCTACGATACGATACCATTCGAGACGGGACGAGGCCATAAAAATGCAGTCCAAGTCCATGTTGCAGTTGCAGTCAACAAATGTTGCCGTCCACTTTGAACAAATGTGCAAGAAATTTCAAATTCAAATTGAGAGGAGCGCAACTAGGAGTGGAGTTTAAGCTAGACGAGAGAGAAGAACGGGGGTAGGGGGTGGGGGTAACACAGACTGTAAGGCACCAGCACCAGGTGTTCCCCGAACGAGTGCCATAAAAATATCCTTTTATGCAGCAGCGTGTCCTGTCTGCGGCCATTCGGTTAGCGGTTAGCTAAAATGTACAGCAATATCGATTTGTGCACCCTACTATAATGCCATGCCCCCTTGCTTATCGTTAAGTTTACCGTTTCTCGAGTTGCTGGTTGAAAATTGCTCAGTTTATGCCTGCGACGTGCGGTCGCCCAACTGCCTCATGTTGCAAGCACTCTCCGTTGCATTACCATTTGACTAAATTAAGAAATTTCCTCAACTAACTCTATCTCTCTCTCTCTCTCTTTCTTTACTCTCTTGCAGTTATCAGCCGCCTGTCGCGTTCGCCATCGCCACTGCAATCGAACGGTAAGTGATTCAAGCCAATATTCATACACAGTAAAAAATTTGAATTTTTAATAATTAAAATAAAATTAAAAATCAAAAAAACTGTAGAAAAATGTAATTTTAAAATTTAGTAAAATTAGTTAGAGTAGAAGACAGTAAACTGATGCAAATGAAACTACAATTTTGTTACAGTGTACAACTCTTAGCTCGCAATGCAGGCATTAAAGCATCAGCTGTTGTCCGAGTGAAAATGAAAAGTGAGAGCACATTTTACGATTTGTGTGTCCACTTGGAAAACATATTTGAAAACGCCGAAACATCTGCCATCAGAGGGAAGAGAAGGGAAGGGGGGGCATCAGTTTCATTGAGGCTGGGGCAAAGACAATAACTGCAACCGAGGGAAGGAAGCAACCCTTGCTATCGAAAAACTCAGCACTCGCTGGCCACGCGCTATGGTCGGGGTTTTTAGATTTAGGGTTAGCTATAGGGATTGTTATAAATGATATCCAGCTCGATTTAGGGTAGTTTAGCGTAGAGTTCGGCAGTTAGGGGTACACGGCTGCTCAAACAATGGCTGTCAGAGCTGCTGTCGCAATCCTTTCTGTGATGTAGGAACCGCGAAGAGGAGGGGTGCCTCCGAATCTGTTTGTATCTTTTCTTAAGTTGATTTTGATGTCTTATTAAATGGGTTTGTCGCTTTGTGACTTAACAGCTTCTTAAGTAGTTGCGCTTGAGTGCATTAGGTGACAATTGTCGTGTCATTTCGGGGCGTTGCCAATCTAGGGTCTAGGGTCTAGGGTTGCCAACTTAATTGCAGGGGCGTTCTAATTGCAATTGAAAACAATCTGTAATCAAGTGAATTCAATTTGACTTTGAACTATTAAAAGCTACAATATTGGATTGTATATTATTATTATTATTATCAGTGTGAAAATCTCAGAAACTTTATCAAACATTTTTCAATTGAACTTTATGCTACAAGAAAGTTTATGATATATGAAACTATATGAAATCAATATATAATATTAGCCAGTATATTTATATAAAAAATATGGGTTTTCTATTCAGAAACTCCATAATATTAAAAAAAAGGTATTATAAATTGAAGTTAGTATTCATGGGTCACTCATTATTATTCATAACTCGTTATCGTTGTGTCTGAACTGCGTAAAATTTGCAATTCACACTTTACAAATTTCACCCGAACATCATCATCAAAAAACGCTGTCCACCACCATCGTCATCATCATCATCATCATCATCATCAAATACCACACATATTATTACGTATATTTGTATATTTTGCACGCCCACGTTTCGAACTTCGTTAGTCACGGCTAGGTCCTTGGTCCTGGTGCTGGGGTAACCTTTTTTTTTTTGCTTTTATATTATTGACAGCATTTCGCTTGATTTGAATTTTCATATGTGTGTGTGTGTGAGTTTTTGGACCCAGTTGCTGTGATTTCTTGCTCTCCCTTTTTGCTACCGAATGAACACATATTTACATATATTTTATGCAAAAATTATGCCGTTATGCACGAGTGTGGGAGCTGTGTGGCCGTATGTGCAAGTCAAGCTGACCATTTGGCTTTTTTTATTGGTTGCCTAAAAGCGCAGAGGCGGCACTCTAAAGGGGTCATAGAGTAACTCAAGTAACTTGGCTTCTAGAAAAGTAATATTATCAATCTAACATTTTTTGGATGAATTTCCTAACTAGAACCTATAATTATTTAATTTTCAACAAATATTTTGAGTTTTAAGCAAACAAACTATTGAAACTCGAGTGTTACTATAGATATTAACATAGAATTTCAACTACACAATAGAGAGCAAAAAATATTAAACTATCAACAATTAAGTACTATCCTTAGTTCTGCCCAACCTATTGTAACTCAGCCGTTAGTTGGTCTAGCAACATTAAATTTTTGCCACATACTCTAGCAAATATTTCCGCTTATAAACCCCCAAGTTGACTACGCCTCTGCGCTTGACTTGTTCACACAACACACACAAATCGAATTTGCACATCATCTGAATACCAAATGGCCGCACGTAGCCGGCGCATATAAGAAAACAAAATTGTACTCTGCAGAGAATGGAGCATGTGGGGCACCCACTTGGGCGAATAAGTCATCAAATTCACGTAGCATCAACCACCATCCGAAACGGAGCCACAAGTCATAAAGTAGCCACACAGTGGCCGAAACATATGCAAAAATTCACGGACCACAGCTGACTGACCAGTTGGCAGGATGTGGCCATGGGAAATTGGGAAATGGAAATGGCAATGCCACAATTGAGATTTCAGCGCAAGGCAGGCGAGGTCGAGGGGGCGAAAAACTTCAAAGGGGCTGCTTTTGAAAAGGGTTACAGCAACTTTTGATTGCCATTTTCCAAGAGGGTGGACCACACAAAAGAGAAAAGTTTTGACTAAAAATGAACTGACGCATTTAAATATTATTGCAAATCAATTGGCAGACTATACCCCTGCCCCGTCTCCACCCCTGGCTTTTGTGCAAATAAAATGCATAGAAATAGCAAATTTATACAAATCGTTGGCCGCAGCATTTGAAATGCTAAAATGGCACTTAAAACCAGGCAAAATGAAAAGAAAACACGAGAATTCCATTTGATGTACGTTTCCTATCGAAAGGTAAACTAACTATGTAAACTATATAACAGGAGGGGTGGGAAAGGAAACACTTTTCGCATAATATAAGCTAAACGAGTGACTCTCTCTCTGGGTGGGTTTCGCTTAGAAAGCCTTTCACCCACACAAAAACTCAACCGACTATGAAATTGTATCGAAAATTATGCAAACGCATTCCGGTCTATGCTAAAGTTATGCAAAGGACAACGGGCAAGAGTTGAGGGGGGGGCTGCATAAAGTGTTGGGTTAATTTGGTAAAGGTTCTGAGCTTGTAGGCTGGTGTCTTTAATCTATTCTTTAATAGTTTTTTGATGGAAGTTTTTCTTCTTTTTTCACTTATTGGCTTGAAGCAGGTCGAAATTAGGTCTTGTTACTTTTTATTGAATTTTTGAGTTTATTTCATTAGTTTTTTTTGTAATTTTTTAAGAAACTTTTTTAAATGTTGGGTGTAATACAAATTACATCCACAGTTTTAGTTGATAACAAATATTCCTCGAGTTATTCAGCATCTAATACTCTAAGTTCTAGTAGATTAAGATATATTCCTTCAAACCTCTCAAAATAGCTTCTACTGCAGTACTTGCAACAGTTTCTTCAATATTTTCTCTCTCTTTTGCTCCCATTGCAGCATCGGATTGTGATGACAACAACTCGAGTGTGGGCACCTCAAGCGATCGCTGCCGCTCCCCTCTGAGTCCGGTGGAGTTGCTGACGCAGCAGCAGGCAAAGCGGCAGCTACTCTCGCTGCAGCAGCCCCACCCGGCGCACCACCACCATCATAATCACAGCCACAATCACAATCACAACCATCAGGTGTACAAGCTGGAGCAGCCCGATGAGGACTATGACGATGCCAATGGTGGTGCACTCAATCTGACCAGCGACAATTCGCGCCACAGCACGCAATCGCCAGCGAACTCGGTGAAGTCCAACACTACAGCAACACCACCCACAGTGGGTCAGTTGCCTGCTACGGTGGTGGTGGCGCCACAAATATCGCCAGTGCTGCCGCCCACTGTGGGCACGCCCACATCAATGGCAGCGGTGCAGGCGGCGGCAGCAGCTGCTGCGGTGGCCAACAGCATGCAACCACTGCTGGCACTGCCCGGCATGTCCTCGCCACAGGCGCAGTTTGCCGCTGCCGGATTGGGTCTGGGCAATCCGCTGCTGGCTGGCTCCATTTCGCCGCAGGACTTTGCGCAGCTGCAGCAGCTGTTGCAGCAACGTCAGGTGGCGCTGCAGCAGCAGTTTAACAGCTATATGGAGCTGTTGAGGAACGGTTCGCTGGGTCTGTCCCAGGATGATCCGGCGCTGGCCACTCAGGTGGCGGCTGCACAGTTCCTGATGCAGAGCCAGCTGCAGGCGCTGGCGCAGGCAACGCAGCAGCTGCAGGCGCTGCAGAAGCAGCAGCAGCGTCAGCAGGAGCAGCTGCAGGAGCTGTGCAAATCTCCGCTGCTGCAGCAGCCGCGCAGCTCCACGCCACATAACCATAACCGTAGTCCGCCCGCTATGCTGCGCAGTCCGGCAAGTTCGCCACATCAACATCATCATCATCCGCTGCATCATCCGCTGCAGATAACGCCGCCCAATTCCGCAGCCAGCTTGAAGCTGAGCGGCATGCTCACGCCCAGCACGCCCACCAGCCACGCCCACAATCAATCGTTGCCCACAACGCCGCAGCCGAAGACAGTCGCCAGTGCGGCAGCAGCGCGTGCAGCGGGCGAACCCTCACCGGAGGAGACCACCGATCTGGAGGAGCTCGAACAGTTTGCCAAGACCTTCAAGCAGCGCCGGATCAAGCTGGGATTTACCCAGGGCGATGTGGGTTTGGCCATGGGCAAACTCTATGGCAATGACTTCTCCCAGACGACAATCTCACGCTTCGAGGCACTGAATCTGAGCTTCAAGAACATGTGCAAGCTGAAGCCGCTGCTCCAGAAGTGGCTCGATGATGCCGATCGCACCATTCAGGCAACTGGAGGGGTCTTTGATCCTGCTGCTCTGCAGGCGACGGTCAGCACGCCGGAGATTATTGGCAGGCGTCGCAAGAAGCGCACCTCCATAGAGACGACCATTCGAGGTGCTCTCGAGAAGGCCTTTATGGCCAATCAGAAGCCCACGTCGGAGGAGATTAGCCAGCTGGCCGATCGCCTGGGCATGGAGAAGGAGGTGGTGCGTGTCTGGTTCTGCAATCGCCGGCAGAAGGAAAAGCGCATCAATCCCTCCCTCGACAGTCCAACGGGCGCCGATGACGAGGAGTCTTCCTACATGATGCACTAATGCGTGATGCACTAAGGGACTCCTAGATTCGGTGGGACATAGACAGTGCAATGTGCGTAGACCATAAAAACAGCGCACAGCTTTACCAACTCAAAGCAGGTGTGTATATCCTTCAAAAACAAACAACTGTTCAAATTATTTAAATTTAAAACAAACTTTTACTAAAAAAAAAAAAAAAAAAAAATCTAATATTATAAAAAAATCGAATTTTATATCCTTACAATATTAAAGTTTTGCAAAAAGTTTATTTTAAAATTTTTTTTTTTATAAAAAAATATTTTTTTTTTTTTTTTTAAAAATTAAAACATTTAACTAACTTTTCTCTTTTTTTTTGCTCTTCTTTGCAGGTTCAAAGTCGCAAAACACATCAAATATTAGCATAATTCTTCACTATGATTTGGTTTCAACAGCCAATCACACACACGTACACCCACACCTGCACACACACACACACACACACACATACAGATGGGTGTGTAACCATGTGGTTTGTTTATGTTAACTATTATTGGTATTTATTGTAACTAACTATAATATAAAAGGCATAAGAAAAAGGTAGCTCAAAATGTGCTGCTTAAGTGAACCACTGCGAACTAGAACTAGTTCTTTGGTTCACTTGAACACCAGCATTTTGAGACTAAAAATTCATCCAATTGTCTTGTATTAAGCACAGGGCAATTGAATTGAATTTTTATTAAATGTCCGATACCACACGGCGTATGATTAATATTAAGATACAGTTTATTCTAAGGCGTCCTTCTGTGTATGTCAAGTCAGTAAAAACAAAAAAAAAAAACAGTTTCTAGCGAATAACTTCACTAATAAAAAAAAAACAGGAAAAAAGAAATATTTTAAATGTTCATTAAACACACTTTTAAGCATATTTATTTTTTCGTGAATACTGTGATAATCAATTGAATGATTTTTAATTTTAATTTAAACAACAAAAATATATAATAAACAAAAACATAAATAATTGAATATTTAGCATTACTATGTATGTTATGGGCAAGTAAACTAACAATTCAAAATAAATAAAAACATTTTTAATTTCAATTTTAATATATATTAAAAAGAAAATGCAACAAAACCCAATTTGAATTTATCAGAAGCAAACATTTGTAAATTAAATAAAAGAAACAAAGCAAAAAAAAAAAAAAAAAATACTAATAGAATTTTAAAATGTATGAAAACAAAAAAAAAACACATTAATAAAAAATAAACTAAATATCAGACAAATTTTCAACATTATTCGTTCATTTATTGAATTTATGGTACTTTAAAATTGGGGTTCATAGTTTTCAGATCTCCAGTAAGTATTTATTCTGGTTCCATATGATGTTTGATAGTTAAAGCTTTGGAATTCCGTTGAAAATACGCCCATCTTTCGCCTCTTTGCAATCCATTCACAAACATCACACAACACACAGCAAGCACTGACAGCTCAATGATAAGAATCAGAAAAAAAATTATGAAAAATAACTAGCTCAGAATACAGAATACAGCAAGCATGGACACACAAATGATAGGGGGGCAGGGGTGGATATAAAACAGTGGCATGAAAAGCGGCAGCAATGAAAGAGAATCGCGCGCAGCTTGAGTAAAACGCAAAATACAATTTTAATAAATAACAACATGCAAAACTGAAATTAATTCATGGAATTTTTGCCTACTGATTGCCCAGTTTGCTGCCCAGACCCGTACCCGTGCCCGAGCCCGAGAACCGGGTACCCAGTTTGTGGATCAGTTTCAAGTCCCGCGCAAATGCGAACTAATAAGAAACAGACACCCGTCTGACTGTAGGGGACAATTGAAGCAACTGAAGCCGAAGATGACGAAGATATGAGCATGCAGATGAGCTGCGAGCATGACACGAAACATGCACAGGGCATGGGTGTGCAGCAACGGGGGGGTAGCTGCAGAGAGAAACAGCGCAAGGGGGGCGTGGAGAGTGACCCACACTTGGCTATCAATGAAAAGCCGACGAAGTCGCACTTGCCAAATGAATTCACTGCGATTTCAACTAGATGCACTGTAAAAAATGTATAGATACAATTGAACTTCTGGTTTTTTTAATTCCTTTAAATAAAAAATAATAATTACTTTGGAATTAAATCGTTTTTCTACAATTTTATATCCTTTAACTATATTATTTATTTCAAAGTAAGCGCAAAAGTGTTTATAAAATCTAGATCTAAATTTTTAGCAGTGTGGACTTGAAAATGGAACTGTATACTTGAGAGAGGGGGCTGTTCCTCTGCCCCTGCGTCATTGTCGCTTGAGCTTTGAGTAATTAAGAGTTTGCCAGCTGTACGCAAATGATGTTGAAGATGCAGCCTGTTGATTCCGATTCTTCCCCCTTCCCCTCTCTCACACTCTCTCTCCCTCTCTTTTTGCTTGCATGAAATGTGCATAATCATCGCGTGTCATGTGGAAATTTATACTATTTATGGTCTGTTTGCTTATAGGGGGTAGTTGGGGAGAGGGGGACGGTCGGGGTTATCAGCTGGGAAGGGCACTTAAGCAGCTCTTAAACTGTGCGCCACTTTTTGGCATTCGCCTGCTGATGCTAATAAATTCATGGAAAATTGCTCGTAATTACGACAATAACGACGACGATTTCACATGAATTTTGCTGTTTGTTTTATGTGTGCGAATTGTCGAAATTTGCATATGCGAAGGCGGCAAGTCCATGTTTCAAACTGCAGCTACTTTGTAGGCCCCTTGTGGCATTAAGTTTTCGCCTTTCACATGACGATCCCCAATTGGCAATTCCCAGAGTGGGTAACTTTCTAGGCTCAAAGCCCGAAGAACTGTGAATATTCATTGAGTTATCAAAATGAGCATCTAATTAGCATTACTGCTGCTGCTGTGGCTCCAGACGCCGCGAGAATGATAGCTTCAAGGTGACGGGTCGTGGGCTAATTGCTGCATTTTTTCTATACTCTAACAGAGGGCATTATAATTTTTGAATGAAAAAGGAGACAATTCGAAACCAGGTAAAATATATATATAAAATGTTGTCGATCGGGAAGTAAAGCAAAATAAAATTTAGGCAAATCATATCAAGTGACAACACTCTGATTAAGTCGGTGTCGGTGAAAATAATTAAAAAATGATAAGTCAAAGGGTTAAATAAATCCTGTTTCTGTTCAATAAATAATAAACAACCTTGACAAAAAAAGGCAAAACATATTAATTTATTTACCTGAATTTTTTGTACAGCTCTAAACTATATTAAAAACTTTGTATTTTCTCTAATCTCTATTTTATCATTAAATATTTATGCCTGCTAGGGTATCATTTCGTCGGCAAACCTCAAGGCCAGCTATTTTCTCCTGTCAAATTTAAATCACTGCTGAACAAGTGCTTAATCCCCACCCCTTCTTCACTCCCCCAACTCTCTTGTGGCCCCGCCTGGCTGTCAGGTGGCATCAAAACTAACGAGTACAGCGCATAAATTTTGTTACAACTGAATTTCGCATTGCGCATTTTCCATTTCCCATTTTCCATTTGCCATTTGGAAGCGACTTTCTAGTCGCGTTTTCTAGCCACAAATTTGCAATGCAATTGCATTTAAAGTTAGGATTGTTTAATTTATCAGTTCAGCACACAGTTGGCATCTCAACTGTGGACATGAATATGCAACATGCATTATTTACTTGCATATTTATTTCACTTCATGGACTGCATTTTTCACTAAATCTGAATGGACTCGCAACTGGTTTTTGAAGGTGGGGCGGGTGAGGGGTGCAGACAGAAACGGGGTATACATAAATAGTATTATCGAAGCGAGCTGCATAGTTGAGCTAAGTATTTATTTTAACAAGCTACTGTTTTAATTTATGTTGCACTTGTCTTAAACTAAGTATGTGAACGAACATCTTATCAAGCGGCGGGAATAATTAAAAGCAGCTTAATATCATATCTTGTACTAATTGCAGATCCATTAATATTATCTCAATCGAGTTCAAGTTTATAGAAAACTAAGAAAATACAACTCTTAATATTATGGTTTTTATATTCGGAATTTTAATGAAAATAAAATTGGAATTATTGTTTTTATACTTATTTTAATCAAAAAACTAGGAATTGTAAAATTTTATAATTTATGCTGATCTATTAATATTATCTCAATAGAATTTCAAGTTTAAAGAAAATCAAGAAAATACAGCTCTTAATATTATTGTTTTTATATTCGGAATATTAATAAAACAAAAACAAGGAATTATTGTTTTTATATTCTGAGATCTAATCAAAAAACTATGAATTGTAAAATGGCATAATTTGAACTAATTGCTGATCTATTTATATTATCTCAATCGAATTCAAGTTTATAGAATACTTTCAGTTCATAAATGACTCATTCACAGTCTTTAGTCAAAAATCAATATAACCATACATGATTGCCCAATAATCGGTACTTCCAATATACATATTGACCGTGCACTATTCGGAATTACCAACTTTATTCATTTTGCATTTGCGTGCCACTAATGAATGCAAGAAACCACAAAGAAATAAATTAAATGAGATACATATTCGACTAGAGGCGAATACCAAAAGTCGATAACTGCAGGTGTTTCACATTAGCTTTTAGAAGGTTCTCTCAGCAATATTATGCAATTTGAAAATACCCTTCAATATGGGTGGAACAAAAAAAAACACGAACCGCCGCGAGGCAATTAGCATTTATTGCATTACCTTCAGGGTCTGTCTAGGGTTTGGACTCTGGATACGTTCCTTGGCCAGAGCCAATTTGTAAATTATACCAAAAGGTCGCGCATGCAAAGTCAACAAGGTACTTCCCATTTCCTGTGAGAGGCGGATGGTGAGAGGGTGCTTGAGGGAGGTACGGGGCAGCAACTGGTTTGCCTTGGCCATTCATTATTAATTAGCTTGGTTAATTATTTTGCTGGCCACTTTGCATTGCAGAGCGCATTTTGCAATTGGCATGGTTTTTAGCTTTTTTTAAAGATAAATAAATATTAAAAATAGCTAAAATTTGATATGCAGATTTTTGTATACCCTAACGGAACAAGTTTAATTTTTTTTAAATGTTCTTCAGTCAGAGCTGCAAGCAGGGTATCTTTAAGTCAAGTACTTATTTTTTCTGCTAAGACCAACAACAAAAAATAATACAAATATGAAAAAAAAAAATGTAATTGTTTTTTAACGAAGTATGTGTTAGTTGCAAAGAAGCACAAAAGTAGCGCCCCCACCCCCCCTCATTGTAGTTGCCACTCAGACACTTTGCATGTGCTACTTGCAACTTGCAATCTGCAACCTGCAGTTTGAAGCCTGCAACATGCAATCGCACCTCAACAGGTGGCTGAGGTGGCTAAGGTGGCTTGTGGGCGTCGTTTGAGCCGCCTCTTAGTGCATATCATTTGTGAATTTAATTTACGGCTTAGTTCTGGCCCCCTCATTACTATTTCTACAGCAATGTCTCTGATGGTTCGCCAACAACGGAACCTCTGGATGTGGCATGTTAATGCTGAGGCAGCCAAATGCAACACCTACTTCATTACGAGTTCTCTCAGCTAATGCCTCATAATACCATGCATTTTCATATTTAGTCATCTGCAATTGCTGCACAGTGGTACCGCTGGCGTTTATTATGTGTAATAATCCATTTAATCTTATTTATAATATACTTAATTTAATACAATAAAATCATGCATAGAAATATTTTACATAGGCATACAAATAATTAATTTTTGAATGTACATAAAAATAAAAATTCAAGATTTTTACACACTTTTCATTAAGTATATATTTTTTATATATAAATCTTAGATTATATCCAACAGATATATGCCAAATCTCATAGCTAAAGATAGAAAATTTCAAATTCCACTTTATGCCATTTTTAGGCCCAAGGTAAAAAACTAAAACAAGTCTTAGACGGGCAGTTAAATGCCATCGGAAGTTTGGGGCGATGCATTATGACAGAAGCGATCAAGTCTTGTTAAAAAAGATAATGTAGACAAAAGATATGTATAGAAAAATAAAAGTGTAGCTATTGCCTATCGCTGGGGATCTGTCTGCAGTCAAATCGTGTTAAAAGAAACCTTCATCAAAACCGTACAAATATACATTTTATGATTGCCATAATCAAGAGGGACATTGAAACATAAAACACACTCTAGGCTGGAAGGCATACAAACAAAATAAAACCCGAGTGCGAAATGGGCGTAGTTACGATTATTGTTGGGTATGCGCAATGGTTATGGTCAGTGGGTATTCCGATTAGTCGGGGTGTATGAATATGCAGCATTATAAAATATTTAATGTATTGCGCTAATTAGTGAATAACATTTTGCAAGTGGATTAGAAGCGAACGCAAAGACATAAAATAAGTTAATCTATGGGCTTTGTGTCTTAAGATGGGGTGAACTACAACTGAGGATGCAACTTGGATTGCAGAAGCACGCAAACTTTATGGTTATTATATTAATTTAAGTGTTGTATTTAAATTGTAGTTTTATTTCCATGTTGTTGTTGAAGCTTTTGTGTCAAAATCTCTGGATTGTGAATAATACGAATAATGCGAATAATGCGAGTAACATCTCTTTTATCTGCTCCCCACACTGCACAAGTGGGGAAACTGACGAGAACTGAGAACTGAGAACTGTCGGTGCACATAAAGCCAATTAAAGGCTCAAGAAAATGAAGAGGAGGCACATCGAACTGCAACTGCAGCAAGTGTCATAAAATTTAATTTATTTAAATTAAGACAATGGCAAAATTTGCGTTTTTAATTGCCAAGTGGCATTGTGTCGACTTTGACTACACTTGACTACCATCACTCAAAACTGTGAGTATGAATATCTCAGTATGCGTGTGAGTGTGAGTGTGAGTATGAGTAGTATTCATTAATTCATTTGCCAACCGCTTAAGTTTAGTTCCTGTTCCCGATCGTTTCGAATAGATTGTTACAAATCAGCTTGCATATTGTTTTAATAAAGAGCTGCTTAAATTATAAAATGAATGAATGGAAAAACTGAAAAATTAAAACAAACAAAATCTTTTATGAAATAACAAATTATTTCTAAATTTCTAAATATTTTAAAATAACAAGAGTATATTTATTTTATACAATTAATTTAGCAAGCACCTCTGCAACTACAATTTAGGAACCCAGTAGATCTTTCCAGTTCATTTAGAAGATTCAATCAGTATGAGATACAATTTACTACCAGAAATGTTGGCTTCCGTCTGCTTTGGCTGCCTTTTTGGCAATTGCAGGCGTTCGGTCGTCGAGTTTTGCCGCGTAGAGGGAAAATTGTTTAACTATTTTCATTCTTGAACAATGGCTGGCAAAATTGCATGTGGAGTGTGCCAAATGGCTGGACAATGGACTGACAGATAGATCGAGAGTGAGATGACAAAAGGGCAAAATGCTGCGCTGAATGCAATAAAAATTAAATAAAGTCATCAAGTCTATTTACAATTTTTGGAGATTGTTTCTTTCTTTGCCGCAGCGCATTGTCAAATGGAGCGTGCAACAAAATCAGCTAGCAGCAGCAGCAGCAGCAGCAGCAGCAACTGTTGAGTAATTTTTGGCTGAACCCGGAGTTCAAACTGCAAACAGTGAACTGTGAACTGGACCCATTTTGACCTGGTCGCCCACAAATGTTCCAGGTGCAAAATTGTCGATGCCTTTGTTGTTGTTTTTCTCTCTGTCTCTCTATCGCTGCGTTTGGCTGTCATGTGATTTATGATAGTCGCCCTATTCATGTGAAAAAGAAACCCCGAGCCAACTGCATTTAGGAAACTCTGCATTGTGTAGGCGTCAATGCACTTGGACTAAATGCCACTCGAGGCAAGCCCACACCTTTCCAAGTATTCCTGCAGCAGCAGCAGCAGCATCATCCTCATCATCATCATCATCGTCACCAGAGTGTGGTCATCCTCATCATCATCGAGCATTATTTGTATCATCCCTCAATGTGGTGTTGACCAACGCACTTTTGGCACGCTTCCCGCTGTTGCCCCTATAGTATCTAGACTATAGTATCTAGAGCTATATATAACCATAACCATAACCCTACCCAAGGCAATTGTCCTTTTGTTTGACTCTTTGCGCGGGTGTTATCCCTCTACCCCCACTCCAACCCCTGTTCCGAACTACAACCCCTAAATTGTTGCCCGCTAAACGCTGTGTTTAAGGCGTCTCTTCATTCCTCGAGTGGCGTGTCCTTCCATGTGTGTGTCGGCCCGATCTGCCGATCCTTATCGCGATCGCCTTTATTGCTGTATTGTGTAATATCATATCAAAAGTGCTTTGTCATTCTCCACACAGAGAAGAAACGTAACACTCTCCTCCACCTCCACCTCCTCCTCCTCCTCAATGCGAGGGTGCCATTTGTGATCCCAATGATTTCTTGTTGTTGCAACTTAAATTTATTATGACATTCAGCGCGTGTTGAAAGGTTTTAATAAGCGGTCTTGGAGAGGGAGTGGTTGGGGTAGGGGTAAGTCTTTTGGATCAGTTGTGGCATAACATGTGGTAAAATAGGACACAGCTAACTACTGCCTGGGCTTAAAGGCTTGTCTCTTGGGTGTATTTTGAGTAAGTGGATGATTTGTCACAGCGTTATTTTAAGTCTCAAGGTTCCAATTAAGTTAAATGGTTTACGAACTCTCTAGATAAAAGGGTTAATTAAGCTAATATATCTCAAAAGAATTCATTCTACGTAAATGTTTTCACAAAACATGAAGATCAGAGTACGAAACTGTAACAAAATTACCTTGGGACTAAAAATCAGATCAGTTTTAACGAAGTTATGACAGCTTGCAGTCTAGGATGCGCATTTTTACGATAAATAGATGACAAACCATGATCAAAATTACCTCAAAATGCAGATCGGGTCAATTTCTAAACTTTGAATGTAGAATGACAAAATCATGATCGAAATGACATTGGAATTGAAGATCGGGACAGTTTTGACAAAGTTATGGCACTTTGAAGTCTGGGAAGGGCATTTTTATATAATTGGAAGCTTCACATCTTGTCATGATTTTTAACAAGAAATCCAAAATTTGAAAATTTCAGAACTTTAAACGTAGAACTATTAAGAATGACAAATCATGATCACAATGACATTGGAATTGAAGATCGGGTCAGTTTTGACAAAGTTATGGCACTTTCAAGTCTGGGAGTGGCATTTTTAAGGTCTTGGGCACTTCACATGTCAACATCTTGTCATGATTTTTGACAAGAATTCTGAAATTTGGAAATTTCTGAACTTTGAATGTAGAACTATTAAGAATGAAAAATCATGATCAAAATGACATTGGAATTGAAGATCGGGTCAGTTTTGACCAAGTTATGGCACTTTGAAGTCTGGGAAGTGCATTTTTATGGAGTTGGAAACTTCACATGTCAATATTTTGTCATGATTTTTAACAAGAAATCCGAAATTTGGAAATTTATAAACTTTGAATGTAGAACTATTAAGAATGACAAATCATGATCAAAATGACATTGGAATTGAAGATCGGGTCCGTTTTGACAAAGTAATGGCACTTTGAAGTCTGGGAAGGGCATTTTTAAGGTCTTGGGAACTTCACATGTCAACATCTTGTCATGATTTTTGACAAGAATTCTGAAATTTGGAAAATTCTAAACTTTAAATGTAGAACTATTAAGAATGAAAAATCATGATCAAAATGACATTGGAATTGAAGATCAGATCAGTTTTGACAAAGTTATGGCACTTTGAAGTCTGGGAAGGGCATTTTTATGGAGTTGGGAACTTCACATGTCAATATTTTGTCATGATTTTTAACAAGAAATCCGAAATTTATAAACTTTGAATGTAGAACTATTAAGAATGACAAATCATGATCAAAATGACATTGGAATTGAAGATCGGGTCAGTTTTGACAAAGTTATGGCACTTTGAAGTCTGGGAAGGTCATTTTTAAGGTCATGTCAACATCTTATGATGATTTTTAACAAAAAATCTGAAATTTGGAAATTTATAAATTTTGAATGTAGAACTATTAAGAATGAAAAATCATGATCAAAATGACATTGGAATTGAAGATCAGATCAGTTTTGACAAAGTTATGGCACTTTGAAGTCTGGGAAGGGCATTTTTATGGAGTTGGGAACTTCACATGTCAATATTTTGTCATGATTTTTAACAAGAAATCCGAAATTTGGAAATTTATAAACTTTGAATGTAGAACTATTAAGAATGACAAATCATGATCAAAATGACATTGGAATTGAAGATCGGGTCAGTTTTGACAAAGTTATGGCACTTTGAAGTCTGGGAAGGGCATTTTTATATAATTGGAAGCTTCACATCTTGTCATGATTTTAAACAAGAAATCCAAAATTTGAAAATTTCTGAACTTTAAACGTAGAACTATTAAGAATGACAAGTCATGATCAAAATGACATTGGAATTGAAGATCGGGTCAGTTTTGACAAAGTTATGGCACTTTGAAGTCTGGGAAGGGCATTTTTAAGGTCTTGGGAACTTCACATGTCAATATTTTGTCATGATTTTTAACAAGAAATCCGAAGTTTGGAAATTTATAAACTTTGAATGTAGAACTATTAAGAATGACAAATCATGATCAAAATGACATTGGAACTTAAGATCGGGTCAGTTTTGACCAAGTTATGGCACTTTGAAGTCTGGGAAGGGCATTTTTATGGAGTTGGGAACTTCACATGTCAATATTTTGTCATGATTTTTAACAAGAAATCCGAAATTTGGAAATTTATAAACTTTGAATGTAGAACTATTAAGAATGACAAATCATGATCAAAATGACATTGGAATTGAAGATCGGGTCCGTTTTGACAAAGTTATGGCACTTTGAAGTCTGGGAAGGGCATTTTTAAGGTCTTGGGAACTTCACATGTCAACATCTTGTCATGATTTTTGACAAGAATTTTGAAATTTTGAAATTTCTGAACTTTGAATGTAGAACTATTAAGAATGAAAAATCATGGTCAAAATGACATTGGAATTGAAGATCGGGTCAGTTTTGACAAAGTTATGGCACTTTGAAGTCTGGGAAGGGCATTTTTATGGAGTTGGGAACTTCACATGTCAATATTTTGTCATCATTTTTAACAAGAAATCCGAAATTTGGAAATTTATAAACTTTGAATGTAGAACTATTAAGAATGACAAATCATGATCAAAATGACATTGGAATTGAAGATCGAGTCAGTTTTGACCAAGTTATGGCACTTTGAAGTCTGGGAAGGGCATTTTTATGGAGTTGGGAACTTCACATGTCAATATTTTGTCATGATTTTTAACAAGAAATCCGAAATTTGGAAATTTATAAACTTTGAATGTAGAACTATTAAGAATGACAAATCATGATCAAAATGACATTGGAATTGAAGATCAGGTCAGTTTTGACAAAGTTATGGCACTTTGAAGTCTGGGAAGGGCATTTTTAAGGTCTTGGGAACTTCACATGTCAATAATTTGTCATGATTTTTAACAAGAAATCTGAAATTTGGAAATTTCTGAACTTTAAATGTAGAACTATTAAGAATGACAAATCATGATCAAAATGACATTGGAATTGAAGATCAGGTCAGTTTTGACAAAGTTATGGCACTTTGAAGTCTGGGAAGGGCATTTTTAAGGTCTTGGGAACTTCACATGTCAACATCTTGTCATGATTTATGACAAGAATTTTGAAATTTTGAAATTTCTGAACTTTGAATGTAGAACTATTAAGAATGAAAAATCATGGTCAAAATGACATTGGAATTGAAGATCGGGTCAGTTTTGACCAAGTTATGGCACTTTGAAGTCTGGGAAGGGCATTTTTATGGAGTTGGGAACTTCACATCTCAATATTTTGTCATGATTTTTAACAAGAAATCCGAAATTTGGAAATTTATAAACTTTGAATGTAGAACTATTAAGAATGACAAATCATGATCAAAATGACATTGGAATTGAAGATCGGGTCCGTTTTGACAAAGTTATGGCACTTTGAAGTCTGGGAAGGGCATTTTTAAGGTCTTGGGAACTTCACATGTCAACATCTTGTCATGATTTTTGACAAGAATTTTGAAATTTTGAAATTTCTGAACTTTGAATGTAGAACTATTAAGAATGAAAAATCATGATCAAAATGACATTGGAATTGAAGATCGGGTCAGTTTTGACAAAGTTATGGCACTTTGAAGTCTGGGAAGGGCATTTTTATGGAGTTGGGAACTTCACATGTCAATATTTTGTCATGATTTTTAACAAGAAATCCGAAATTTGGAAATTTATAAACTTTGAATGTAGAACTATTAAGAATGACAAATCATGATCAAAATGACATTGGAATTGAAGATCGAGTCAGTTTTGACCAAGTTATGGCACTTTGAAGTCTGGGAAGGGCATTTTTATGGAGTTGGGAACTTCACATGTCAATATTTTGTCATGATTTTTAACAAGAAATCCGAAATTTGGAAATTTATAAACTTTGAATGTAGAACTATTAAGAATGACAAATCATGATCAAAATGACATTGGAATTGAAGATCAGGTCAGTTTTGACAAAGTTATGGCACTTTGAAGTCTGGGAAGGGCTTTTTTAAGGTCTTGGGAACTTCACATGTCAACAACTTGTCATGATTTTTGACAAGAATTCTGAAATTTGGAAATTTCTGAACTTTAAATGTAGAACTATTAAGAATGACAAATCATGATCAAAATGACATTGGAATTGAAGATCAGGTCAGTTTTGACAAAGTTATGGCACTTTGAAGTCTGGGAAGGGCTTTTTTAAGGTCTTGGGAACTTCACGTGTCAACATCTTGTCATGATTTTTGACAAGAATTTTGAAATTTTGAAATTTCTGAACTTTGAATGTAGAACTATTAAGAATGAAAAATCATGGTCAAAATGACATTGGAATTGAAGATCGGGTCAGTTTTGACCAAGTTATGGCACTTTGAAGTCTGGGAAGGGCATTTTTATGGAGTTGGGAACTTCACATCTCAATATTTTGTCATGATTTTTAACAAGAAATCCGAAATTTGGAAATTTATAAACTTTGAATGTAGAACTATTAAGAATGACAAATCATGATCAAAATGACATTGGAATTGAAGATGGGGTCCGTTTTGACAAAGTTATGGCACTTTGAAGTCTGGGAAGGGCATTTTTAAGGTCTTGGGAACTTCACATGTCAACATCTTGTCATGATTTTTGACAAGAATTTTGAAATTTTGAAATTTCTGAACTTTGAATGTAGAACTATTAAGAATGAAAAATCATGATCAAAATGACATTGGAATTGAAGATCGGGTCAGTTTTGACAAAGTTATGGCACTTTGAAGTCTGGGAAGGGCATTTTTATGGAGTTGGGAACTTCACATGTCAATATTTTGTCATGATTTTTAACAAGAAATCCGAAATTTGGAAATTTATAAACTTTGAATGTAGAACTATTAAGAATGACAAATCATGATCAAAATGACATTGGAATTGAAGATCGGGTCAGTTTTGACCAAGTTATGGCACTTTGAAGTCTGGGAAGGGCATTTTTATGGAGTTGGGAACTTCACATCTCAATATTTTGTCATGATTTTTAACAAGAAATCCGAAATTTGGAAATTTATAAACTTTGAATGTAGAACTATTAAGAATGACAAATCATGATCAAAATGACATTGGAATTGAAGATCGGGTCCGTTTTGACAAAGTTATGGCACTTTGAAGTCTGGGAAGGGCATTTTTAAGGTCTTGGGAACTTCACATGTCAACATCTTGTCATGATTTTTGACAAGAATTTTGAAATTTTGAAATTTCTGAACTTTGAATGTAGAACTATTAAGAATGAAAAATCATGATCAAAATGACATTGGAATTGAAGATCGGGTCAGTTTTGACAAAGTTATGGCACTTTGAAGTCTGGGAAAGGCATGTTTAAGGTCAACATCTTATGATGATTTTTAACGAAAAATCTGAAATTTGGAAATTTATAAATTTTGAATGTAGAACTATTAAGAATGACAAATCATGGAAATTTCTGAACTTTAAATGTAGAACTATTAAGAATGACAAATCATGATCAAAATGACATTGGAATTGAAGATCAGGTCAGTTTTGACAAAGTTATGGCACTTTGAAGTCTGGGAAGGGCATTTTTAAGGTCTTGGGAACTTCACATGTCAACATCTTGTCATGATTTTTGACAAGAATTTTGAAATTTTTAAATTTCTGAACTTTGAATGTAGAACTATTAAGAATGAAAAATCATGGTCAAAATGACATTGGAATTGAAGATCGGGTCAGTTTTGACCAAGTTATGGCACTTTGAAGTCTGGGAAGGGCATTTTTATGGAGTTGGGAACTTCACATCATATTTTGTCATGATTTTTAACAAAAAATCCGAAATTTGGAAATTTATAAACTTTGAATGTAGAACTATTAAGAATGACAAATCATGATCAAAATGACATTGGAATTAAAGATCGGATCAGTTTTGACGAAGTTATGGCACTTTGAAGTCTGGGAAGGGCATTTTTATGGAGTTGGGAGCTTCACATGTCAATATTTTGTCATGATTTTTAACAAGAAATCCGAAATTTGGAAATTTATAAACTTTGAATGTAGAACCATTAAGAATGACAAATCATGATCAAAATGACATTGGAATTGAAGATCGGGTCAGTTTTGACCAAGTTATGGCACTTTGAAGTCTGGGAAGGGCATTTTTATGGAGTTGGGAACTTCACATCTCAATATTTTGTCATGATTTTTAACAAGAAATCCGAAATTTGGAAATTTATAAACTTTGAATGTAGAACTATTAAGAATGACAAATCATGATCAAAATGACATTGGAATTGAAGATCAGGTCAGTTTTGACAAAGTTATGGCACTTTGAAGTCTGGGAAGGGCATTTTTATGGTCTTGGGAACTTCACATGTCAACAACTTGTCATGATTTTTGACAAGAATTCTGAAATTTGGAAATTTCTGAACTTTAAATGTAGAACTATTAAGAATGAAAAATCATGATCAAAATGACATTGGAATTGAAGATCAGATCAGTTTTGACAAAGTTATGGCACTTTGAAGTCTGGGAAGGGCATTTGTAAGGTCTTAGGAACTTCACATGTCAACATCTTGTCATGATTTTTGACAAGAATTTTGAAATTTTGAAATTTCTGAACTTTGAATGTAGAACTATTAAGAATGAAAAATCATGATCAAAATGACATTGTAATTGAAGATCGGGTTAGTTTTGACAAAGTTATGGCACTTTGAAGTCTGGGAAAGGCATGTTTAAGGTCACGTCAACATCTTATGATGATTTTTAACGAAAAATCTGAAATTTGGAAATTTATAAATTTTGAATGTAGAACTATTAAGAATGACAAATCATGATCAAAATGACATTGGAATTGAAGATCAGATCAGTTTTGACAAAGTTATGGCACTTTGAAGTCTGGGAAGGGCATTTTTATGGAGTTGGGAACTTCTCATGTCAATATTTTTTCATGATTTTTAACAAGAAATCCGAAATATGGAAATTTATAAACTTTGAATGTAAAACTATTAAGAATGACAAATCATGATCAAAATGACATTGGAATTGAAGATCGAGTCAGTTTTGACAAAGTTATGGCACTTTGAAGTCTGGGAAGGGCATTTTTAAGGTCTTGGGAACTTCACATGCCAACATCTTGTCATGCTTTTTGACAAGAATTCTGAAATTTGGAAATTTCTAAACTTAAAATGTAGAACTATTAAGAATGAAAAATCATGATCAAAATGACATTGGAATTGAAGATCGGGTCAGTTTTGACAAAGTTATGGCACTTTGAAGTCTGGGAAGGGCATTTTTATGGAGTTGGGAACTTCACATGTCAATATTTTGTCATGATTTTTAACAAGAAATCCGAAATTTGGAAATTTATAAACTTTGAATGTAGAACCATTAAGAATGACAAATCATGATCAAAATGACATTGGAATTGAAGATCGGGTCCGTTTTGACAAAGCTATGGCACTTTGAAGTCTGGGAAGGGCATTTTTAAGGTCTTGGGAACTTCACATGTCAACATCTTGTCATGATTTTTGACAAGAATTTTGAAATTTTGAAATTTCTGAACTTTGAATGTAGAACTATTAAGAATGAAAAATCATGATCAAAATGACATTGGAATTGAAGATCGGGTCAGTTTTGACAAAGTTAGGGCACTTTGAAGTCTGGGAAAGGCATGTTTAAGGTCATGTCAACATCTTATGATGATTTTTAACGAAAAATCTGAAATTTGGAAATTTATAAATTTTGAATGTAGAACTATTAAGAATGACAAATCATGGAAATTTCTGAACTTTAAATGTAGAACTATTAAGAATGACAAATCATGATCAAAATGACATTGGAATTGAAGATCAGGTCAGTTTTGACAAAGTTATGGCACTTTGAAGTCTGGGAAGGGCTTTTTTAAGGTCTTGGGAACTTCACATGTCAACATCTTGTCATGATTTTTGACAAGAATTTTGAAATTTTGAAATTTCTGAACTTTGAATGTAGAACTATTAAGAATGAAAAATCATGGTCAAAATGACATTGGAATTGAAGATCGGGTCAGTTTTGACCAAGTTATGGCACTTTGAAGTCTGGGAAGGGCATTTTTATGGAGTTGGGAACTTCACATCTCAATATTTTGTCATGATTTTTAACAAGAAATCCGAAATTTGGAAATTTATAAACTTTGAATGTAGAACTATTAAGAATGACAAATCATGATCAAAATGACATTGGAATTGAAGATGGGGTCCGTTTTGACAAAGTTATGGCACTTTGAAGTCTGGGAAGGGCATTTTTAAGGTCTTGGGAACTTCACATGTCAACATCTTGTCATGATTTTTGACAAGAATTTTAAAATTTTGAAATTTCTGAACTTTGAATGTAGAACTATTAAGAATGAAAAATCATGATCAAAATGACATTGGAATTGAAGATCGGGTCAGTTTTGACAAAGTTATGGCACTTTGAAGTCTGGGAAGGGCATTTTTATGGAGTTGGGAACTTCACATGTCAATATTTTGTCATGATTTTTAACAAGAAATCCGAAATTTGGAAATTTATAAACTTTGAATGTAGAACTATTAAGAATGACAAATCATGATCAAAATGACATTGGAATTGAAGATCGGGTCAGTTTTGACCAAGTTATGGCACTTTGAAGTCTGGGAAGGGCATTTTTATGGAGTTGGGAACTTCACATCTCAATATTTTGTCATGATTTTTAACAAGAAATCCGAAATTTGGAAATTTATAAACTTTGAATGTAGAACTATTAAGAATGACAAATCATGATCAAAATGACATTGGAATTGAAGATCGGGTCCGTTTTGACAAAGTTATGGCACTTTGAAGTCTGGGAAGGGCATTTTTAAGGTCTTGGGAACTTCACATGTCAACATCTTGTCATGATTTTTGACAAGAATTTTGAAATTTTGAAATTTCTGAACTTTGAATGTAGAACTATTAAGAATGAAAAATCATGATCAAAATGACATTGGAATTGAAGATCGGGTCAGTTTTGACAAAGTTATGGCACTTTGAAGTCTGGGAAAGGCATGTTTAAGGTCATGTCAACATCTTATGATGATTTTTAACGAAAAATCTGAAATTTGGAAATTTATAAATTTTGAATGTAGAACTATTAAGAATGACAAATCATGGAAATTTCTGAACTTTAAATGTAGAACTATTAAGAATGACAAATCATGATCAAAATGACATTGGAATTGAAGATCAGGTCAGTTTTGACAAAGTTATGGCACTTTGAAGTCTGGGAAGGGCTTTTTAAGGTCTTGGGAACTTCACATGTCAACATCTTGTCATGATTTTTGACAAGAATTTTGAAATTTTGAAATTTCTGAACTTTGAATGTAGAACTATTAAGAATGAAAAATCATGGTCAAAATGACATTGGAATTGAAGATCGGGTCAGTTTTGACCAAGTTATGGCACTTTGAAGTCTGGGAAGGGCATTTTTATGGAGTTGGGAACTTCACATGTCATGATTTTTAACAAAAAATCCGAAATTTGGAAATTTATAAACTTTGAATGTAGAACTATTAAGAATGACAAATCATGATCAAAATGACATTGGAATTAAAGATCGGATCAGTTTTGACGAAGTTATGGCACTTTGAAGTCTGGGAAGGGCATTTTTATGGAGTTGGGAAGTTCACATGTCAATATTTTGTCATGATTTTTAACAAGAAATCCGAAATTTGGAAATTTATAAACTTTGAATGTAGAACCATTAAGAATGACAAATCATGATCAAAATGACATTGGAATTGAAGATCGGGTCAGTTTTGACCAAGTTATGGCACTTTGAAGTCTAGGAAGGGCATTTTTATGGAGTTGGGAACTTCACATCTCAATATTTTGTCATGATTTTTAACAAGAAATCCGAAATTTGGAAATTTATAAACTTTGAATGTAGAACTATTAAGAATGACAAATCATGATCAAAATGACATTGGAATTGAAGATCAGGTCAGTTTTGACAAAGTTATGGCACTTTGAAGTCTGGGAAGGGCTTTTTTAAGGTCTTGGGAACTTCACATGTCAACAACTTGTCATGATTTTTGACAAGAATTCTGAAATTTGGAAATTTCTGAACTTTAAATGTAGAACTATTAAGAATGAAAAATCATGATCAAAATGACATTGGAATTGAAGATCAGATCAGTTTTGACAAAGTTATGGCACTTTGAAGTCTGGGAAGGGCATTTGTAAGGTCTTGGGAACTTCACATGTCAACATCTTGTCATGATTTTTGACAAGAATTTTGAAATTTTGAAATTTCTGAACTTTGAATGTAGAACTATTAAGAATGAAAAATCATGATCAAAATGACATTGGAATTGAAGATCGGGTCAGTTTTGACAAAGTTATGGCACTTTGAAGTCTGGGAAAGGCATGTTTAAGGTCACGTCAACATCTTATGATGATTTTTAACGAAAAATCTGATATTTGGAAATTTATAAATTTTGAATGTAGAACTATTAAGAATGACAAATCATGATCAAAATGACATTGGAATTGAAGATCAGATCAGTTTTGACAAAGTTATGGCACTTTGAAGTCTGGGAAGGGCATTTTTATGGAGTTGGGAACTTCTCATGTCAATATTTTTTCATGATTTTTAACAAGAAATCCGAAATATGGAAATTTATAAACTTTGAATGTAAAACTATTAAGAATGACAAATCATGATCAAAATGACATTGGAATTGAAGATCGAGTCAGTTTTGACAAAGTTATGGCACTTTGAAGTCTGGGAAGGGCATTTTTAAGGTCTTGGGAACTTCACATGCCAACATCTTGTCATGCTTTTTGACAAGAATTCTGAAATTTGGAAATTTCTAAACTTAAAATGTAGAACTATTAAGAATGAAAAATCATGATCAAAATGACATTGGAATTGAAGATCGGGTCAGTTTTGACAAAGTTATGGCACTTTGAAGTCTGGGAAAGGCATGTTTAAGGTCATGTCAACATCTTATGATGATTTTTAACGAAAAATCTGAAATTTGGAAATTTATAAATTTTGAATGTAGAACTATTAAGAATGACAAATCATGATCAAAATGACATTGGAATTGAAAATCGGATCAGTTTTGACGAAGTTATGGCACTTTGAAGTCTGGGAAGGGCATTTTTATGGAGTTGGGAACTTCACATGTCAATATTTTGTCATGATTTTTAACAAGAAATCCGAAATTTGGAAATTTATAAACTTTGAATGTAGAACCATTAAGAATGACAAATCATGATCAAAATGACATTGGAATTGAAGATCGGGTCCGTTTTGACAAAGCTATGGCACTTTGAAGTCTGGGAAGGGCTTTTTTAAGGTCTTGGGAACTTCACATGTCAACATCTTGTCATGATTTTTGACAAGAATTTTGAAATTTTGAAATTTCTGAACTTTGAATGTAGAACTATTAAGAATGAAAAATCATGGTCAAAATGACATTGGAATTGAAGATCGGGTCAGTTTTGACCAAGTTATGGCACTTTGAAGTCTGGGAAGGGCATTTTTATGGAGTTGGGAACTTCACATGTCATGATTTTTAACAAAAAATCCGAAATTTGGAAATTTATAAACTTTGAATGTAGAACTATTAAGAATGACAAATCATGATCAAAATGACATTGGAATTGAAGATCAGATCAGTTTTGACAAAGTTATGGCACTTTGAAGTCTGGGAAGGGCATTTGTAAGGTCATGTCAACATCTTATGATGATTTTTAACGAAAAATCTGATATTTGGAAATTTATAAATTTTGAATGTAGAACTATTAGGAATGAAAAATCATGATCAAAATGACATTGGAATTGAAGATCAGATCAGTTTTGACAAAGTTATGGCAATTTGAAGTCTGGGAAGGGCATTTTTAAGGTCATGTCAACATCTTATGATGATTTTTAACGAAAAATCTGAAATTTGGAAATTTATAAATTTTGAATGTAGAACTATTAAGAATGAAAAATCATGATCAAAATGACATTGGAATTGAAGATCGGGTCCGTTTTGACAAAGTTAGGGCACTTTGAAGTCTGGGAAGGGCATTTTTAAGGTCTTGGGAACTTCACATGTCAACATCTTGTCACGATTTTTGACAAGAATTCAGAAATTTGGAAATTTCTAAACTTTGAATGTAGAATTATTAGAAATGACAAATCATGATCAAAATGACATTGGAATTGAAGATCGGGTCAGTTTTGACAAAGTTATGGTAATTTTTATGGAGTAGGGAACTTCAGATGACAACTTCGTGTCATGATTTTTGACAGTGACAACTGTAACTTTGATTTTATAATTGTTATAGACGACAAACCATGACGAAAATGACCTTGGGATTGAAAATGTGTTGAGATTTGACAAAGTTATGGGGGTCTCAAATCTGGGAAGGACACTTTTAGGGACATCGTTTGGGAATTTCGCAGAGGAAAATTTTTTCATTTAATTTCCTCATCATTATAATCTTCTGTGATTTTATAAATATTAGGGCTTTTAAGAGTTTTTTTATTATTCATTTAATATTTTAATCTTCTCTCTTTCTCTCTCTCAGTGTCTGCATTTCGATGCATTTCTGCATCTGCATGTTGACTGACAACGACAAACGCCATAAAAATACCGAACACAAAGCAAAACATTTAAATTTGTTGTAATAAATTGTGAGTGCAGCGACAACAACAACAGAGAGAGAGAGAGAACAAAGCGTAACGACAATTGGCAGCAGCACAAAAGGGTACAAAAAAAAATACAAAACAAAAAATGATTGCAGTTCATAACCGCAATGCGAATGCGAAGCCGAATGCGAATGTGAATCCGATTTCGAATGTGAATGTGAATTGTTGTCGCATCGTTGCTGTTGTTGTTGTTGTTGTTGCTGTTGTTGTTATATATGCGTGTAATGGCTTCCTTAAAGCCAGCCGACAACAACAATAGTAGCAACAACAAGAACAACAACAAGAGAATAACTTGTGGAGCTGCATGATCAAAATCATTCAGCCGACAGTCGCAGGCCCTCAAAAGGGACTCAAAGTCAAGGTAAAAGCATGCTCCAAGCGCACCTTTTGATGAACCCAGCAACTAACCAACCAGGCAGTCGGATGGCGGATGGATAGTCAGGCGGATGGATAGTCAGCTCGTCATCCAGTCAGCCATCATGATGAGGTTGTCAACAGAGAGCAGGCAACTGCAACTGGATAAGTGGAGGAGCAGGAGCTAAGCAGCCAATTTGGTAGGCAGTGTCAAAGATGGGCGCATGCAGCGAGAACCCCATATTAATTATGAGTTTTTCCTATACCCTTACAGGCGGCAGAGCATATCAGCTATGTGAAATGCCAAATGCAAATATTACTATTACTGCCGAAGGTTACCTATGTGAATAAGACTTGGTACAGCTGCTGAGTTTTGATCAAAATGAAATATTCCTTATTCAAATATCTCAACCAAATTCACAAACAAGTTTCGTTATGCATTAAAAACTTATTAAAATTTGATTAAAATAAAAATTCTATAGATATTTTTTCAAATTTAATTATCATTTCTCTGAGTAGTATGACTCATTATAATATTATGAAATAAAATATCAAAGCTTTCGTTGTTGCTTTACAAATATTTATATATCAAACAGACCGTAGTAACTGCTAAGTTTTATATTCTTTTTTTGCAGGGTATTTTAATTTTCTTATGCCAAAGAGGAGAAATGTACTATTCTGAAGTATTTTCTATGTCACTTTGCAGTCGTAGAAAATTGCTGCATGAGCTGCCTAACAATTGTTGCCAGAGCAAAGCAAAAGTTTCGTTTTGCCATTAAAATGATTAAATGCTTTGGCTTATGCTTAGGCATAACTAAAATGGGAACTGATTGAAAGACGGGGGGGTATAAGGGGGGCAGGGTGTAGTTGGCACTGTCTTGGCCAATGGCAATGCGTGACAATTCGCAGCAAACGTAATCCAATAATTTTTAATTAAAACTCAACACTCGAGGCAAACAATTTTTTCCAGATAAACTGTCATTATGAGCCGTCAATTAATTTAGACGATGCGGCTGCTGTTGCTCCTGCTGTTTGTTGTTGTTGTTCTTGTTGTTGCTACAGTTTCAGCTTTAATGATCATCATCAACAACGACAACAACAAAAAGAACAACAACAACAACTGATACAGCGACGACGACACTAAATGAATATTGATAAATGGGGCGTTGATGTGGGCGTGGCAGCAACTCTTGCCAGAACGACAACTTCACTTGCTACACACACAAGTTTCTTTTGTTGCTGTGGTTGTTATTGTTGTTGTTATACCCTGGTTTAATAAAGTGGTGCCAAATCTATGTAATGGCCAATTGGAGACTTTTATAGCCATATCATTCATATACTACACCCGTACTTCTGATCAACAGCGCGAGTCTTTTTAAAGTCACAGATTGTAAGAACTGGGTTCCCCAATGCTCAAATGAGTTTAGTTTTTATTTATCCGATAATATGCATATATATTTATGCATATCAGCTAGTATTCAACATAGATATCTATAGATATATAGAAAGTTATTTTACTATAGCAAATCTACTATTATTGTCTTTTTTTAAAACATTTTAAACCAGAAATAGATTTAAGATGAAGTCTAGAGCCAACAGAACTTCAGAGCTGGCTACATGGTAACTACGAGTCAAGCACTTGGCTAAAGCACTGTTATTTGTTTTTAAATTCCTTTTCACTTTTGGCTTAAGCGCTTGGAGCGCTGACAATACTAATAACTGATATGAAAATAACAGCAATCAATGAGGCTGACTGGAGAGTTGAAAACAGAGAGATAGTGTAGAGAGATGAGTGTAGTGGAGCTGTGGAGGGAGTCCTAACAATGGAACTGCAAGTTGTGCATAGTTTTTAAACTCAAATTAAAGCACAAATTGCTACCGCAATCACTTCAAAGGGCCAGAACCGACAGAGCCCGAGCTTCATTCCGGTAGCCCAAAAGATTTGCGTTGCGGCACAAAGCCAAAGAGCCACAAGAAGCAACAAACATACTATATATATATGTATCTATGGGATTCTACTCGCACAGCGGCATTTTGCAGTACCGGGCAGCATTCACATCCATCAATTTCTGACGCTTTCATCAAGCGGCTGCCTCTTGACGACATTTGCCACAATGGCAACTGGCTCTGGAGTCCGGAGCTGAACACTGAAAGCTTGGACCATGTTCTGATTATTGTTTGCCACTCGAGAGACGCTGCTTGCCAGGCGGGTGCTCGGGTTGGGGATGGGGGGATGGGCTGAGGGCAGTACGAACACACGAGCTGGGGCTTTGCGCATTTAAATTGTCGGCAGGATCCAAGCGTTTTGCGCTAATATCCACCAAAAAGCGTCGCTGTCGTCCCCAATGCATTCCAGCTTCTCTTTTCTTTTCTTTGCTTTTCTTTTCTCCGCTCTTTTTTTTTGCAGCTTCCTCGTTTCTCTCTGCTTCTGGCTGCTGTAGCATTGACATCTTTTCGTCAAAGTCAAATCATTCATTTTGCCGCATCAAAATGCATAAATATTTTTTCGGCCTTTTTGGCCTTTTAGCCCGCTTTGAGTTTCTGCTTCTGCCGTTTGTTTCGGCCCATGATTCGAATTGCTTGCTGATTGTTGCGATTGTTTGGCTACTCAGCTATTCTGCCAGTTGATCACTGCCCGGGCCACAAATTTAAATCGCCAACATTTTGAGTTTGCAGGCGCAAATACTTGTTTAGGGTTGTCGAGCCATTGGAAAAATTATAAAAAATTCAAAAGAGTAGCTAATGAAATGATAGATAAAACAAAACTACATAAAGTAATATTTTTATCATATATTAAATTGATAAAATATCAACTAAATGGTGTAGAAACCTGACAATAAATTATACAAGTTTTTCAAAAGAATTCTAATAATGTTCTAGATATTTCAATATGAAATAGATCTATATCTAGAGTTTGTTGCCCTCCAAAGATTTACTTAAATCTGAACAATTCTAAAAAGGTACAAAAAAGTAAAGAAATTCGAATTTACTCGACAACCCTGTCGCAACTAAGTGAGTGCCGCGCTGCTGCGATGATGAAATGCCAAATCCGCGTCCCATCAAATGGATCGATGCTAATGCAATCGAAAGAAGCTGAAGCCACAGCCAAAGCCTGCTGCCGTATTCCCCGCCAGGGTTGCCACAGTCGCCGCGGCAAACGCTTTGAAGCGGCCAACAGCCGGCGATTATCGATTGGCGGCTTTTGGCCAATGTGTGCACAATGCCATCAAAATTTAAATAGCAAACAACAAAAAAAAACTGAAGAGGAACGAGAAGAGAGAGAGGTGAGGAGAAGAGAAGAGAAACCGCTGCATTCCCTAATGTCTGCGACATTTTTTTGCCGGTAGCGCTGACTTTGAGACGGGGAAGAGTCTTGGAATGTGCGGTTCGCATATGGCAATTAGGTATCGATGCCAAAATATGTGCGGCATCAGGGGCTAACGGTAAAGCTAAGAAGACAGCAGCCCAAAATCACAGTGAGTTCGACTGAATGTCAAGGTCAAGACTGTGCAGCTTGTTAATCAAAAGCCTCAAAAAGGAGGATGGCAATTGGCAACTGGCAACTGGTAACTGGTAACTGAAGATGAGGAGGCACTGGGCTGTACTTGGAGTGGAGTAGAGTTGCTTATTGATTTATGTGTGGCAATGGAGTAACCAACAATTACGTGGACTGCACTCAGAAAAATGTAGGACCTAGAACTTATTTATATCTCAGAAAGGGAATTTCTAAAACTAACAATTTTTATAAAATTTGGAAATACTTTTTCAAGTTTTCTAGAAATTTTCATTATATCTTCAAATAAAAAATAAAAACTGATTTTAAGGACATTTTAGAATTTTGTGAATTTTTGAATAAATTTTACCAATTTTTGTTAGTATTGATCAAGCTTTTTTACTCTAAGGTAATGTATTTTGTAAACTTAAAAATTATTGTTGGAAAAATTTGTTTTTGGTTTTCAGTTACATTTTTTTAAATTCTAGAACCTTATTTTTCCAAGTGTGTGAAACGAAATTCGTAACGAACTGCTTGCGAATGACAAGAGATGAAAAACGAGCTCGATGCCCAGCTATGGAAATGTGATAAGCTATAATTAAGCGAGGCCGCAAAAGGATTGCGATCCTAACCAGCTAACCAGCTAACTGGTCTCCATGCTGGGAGCCCACAGCAAGTGGGCGTTTATATGCTAAACAACATGCAAGGGGCGTGGCGCTGTAAACAAATTTAATTTATACAATATGCAAAGAATTAATTTGTATCTGGCGAAAAACGATAGCCGGGCTGAAACAGAAACTGCTTGGCCCCTCAGGGGGGGCGTGACTGCAAGAGAGAGAGAGAGGGCGAGAGAGGGAGAGAGCGCTGCCTGGCAGCTTTGGCATTTCAATTGGGCAGCCGCAAAGGTGGCGCCCCAACTGGTTTTTGAATTTCAATTGGTAACCCATACCCATTTATATTCCCTATATCATTGCCAGATCCTTGCGCCGAACGCCGAACGGAAATATTAATAACAATTTTCATGTCTGCGCTTTTAACCGCAAAATTATGTACAAACATGCAATATGTCATAATATACCCCCAACCCCAAAGAGATATTTATATATATATATATGCCATATATATAATCGATCAGGTGTGTCTAATCGAATACGACTGACCAGCAAACAACAATTGAGTAATAATTCATAAACATATTTCAACTCGAAGGAAAATTAATTTGCCAGCCAAGAGGTAAACATTGCCTCCGCATCCCCCCTGCTCACCTACTCGAGAGTACAACCCGATTACCTGCTGTTCATTATATGACGTGTTGACATTCGGAATGACAACAACAACAGCAACAACAAATAATACTACTGTTGTTGGCCTGTCAATCATTTTTGGTGTTTAGTAACAACTTTTATTGGTCATGCCAATTATTCATATTGTTCCAATGAAACGCAACAACAACTACAACCAAATGACAGCTGCACCTTTTAATAGGGTTTTCATGTGTAGTATTGTGTGTACTTGTACCGTTACTCGATGCCCTTATATCCGTTACCAAAAGTCACGCGACCAAGTCCATTGGAATTGCCAACGGAAAGTACTTTTGATCGGTTTAGTTAGAAATCCTGCGAGTAATAGAATTTTTAGTGGAAAATAGATATAGATTAATACATAATTGCATACGTCTAGCTGTCTTACCGTTTGAATCTATATATGATAGAGCCAGCAAATTGATATACTTTTCTTACATTTTCCCTCAATATTAAAAGAGCTTCTCTCAATAAAGGATACGAATTTGTCTTAAAAAACATTAGCAAAGCTTGGTTATGATACCTTAAAATCTAACTAAGTTTTTTTTTCTTTTTTATTAAAATATGCCCGATTTGGCCAAGCGGTAAAAGTCTTCTCCAAGAGTAGGGGTTGGTATGATTGGGTTTGAATTTTCAAATCTGAATGTATACAAAATTATGATAATAACTCACCTGTTTTATATGTGCTGAATAAAAATCCACCAGCAAATATAAAAATATATTTTCAATATTACATTGACAGGGGTAGGTGGACAAAATTGGATGTTCTGCAAATACCGTTTTTAGTCTCCTGGCTGTTAATAAAAAAAAAAAAAAAAAATATTAATTATTATAAATAAATAAATTGAGTTTATTAAAAAAATATAAATACGGCATTAATTTAATATATTTAGTTTATAAAGTGATGTTCAAGTGCGCATAGCTAACATTAAGTAGTTATGAAATGTGGCAACACTTTTCCATTATAGCCAACTTGCCGACGGCATTTGAATTAACTCTGTTGACAACTCCACGGCTCTTGGTTGCGCACATCTCCTCTCCTCCCTCCTCTGCTTCCCTACCATACTTCATACCAAGCACTAATTATAGCCAGGTTATGCGCATATTCAAATTGCGTTTGGTAATGACAGTTGCCGTTAATTTAATTAGGCAAATTGCTGAGTATTCAAATTACCAAACAACCCGAAGAAAGCTGCGACTAATGCGAGGCTTGTTCGTTACAGTCGGTTGAACGTGCCGTCGTATATGTAGATATACCATATAATACTCTATGGGTATTGTCAAAATAAAGACCCCCATCTCGAGCAACTGCCACATGACTAGGCAAATTGTTGCTGTTGTTGTTCTTGTTGCATGCAATTAATCAAAAATTTGTAGTTTGCCATTTACATGGCATTCCAAATGCAATTGACCATTAAATCGAACTGTGACAGGGCCATAAATCGAAACACATGATTTGCATTTTCAATACAGGAAATAGGAATTCCCAAAAGGAACAAAATATTTTACTAAATGCAAGGAAAGTAAAAAATAAATTCTATGAATTTTACAAATTAAAATAAAATCTATTCTTAATTCCAAACTTTATACACAGTATTAAAATATGTTCACATTCAGTATATGTACTTTGAAATCATTATACATATGTATTAATAAATCATTATTAAAATAAAATAAAAAAATAAATAAGTAAAAATAATTTATTCTTTAATAAATAATATTCTTTTTTATATACAAAGTAGAATAAACATATACATTCAACGCCGGATTAAAGTTCCCATGACAATAGTTTCTTTTGCAATTGATTTGCACATTTTCCATATCATTTATCATATATACTTATCCCCCCCTGGTAAATACAGCAATTGACCATTAAATGGCGCATAATGCTGGCAAAAGGAAAGTAAAGTCACATGATTTGCATTTTTGATGGCCAAAGGAACGCCCCATTCCCAGGAGCATTCAAACGCATGCGAGACAAATTGCACACAGCACAAGGATGTGAAGAATGTGGAGAGCATAAAGAATGAAATAGAAAATCATCGTCAGTCAACTGCATGCAAAACGCGCATAAATATTAGAAAAGCAAAAAAAAACAAACGAGCGATAAAAAAAGGAAACGAACAAACGCCCGCTGTCCAATGATGTTGCCGGGCCACGCACCAGGACTCAGGACGCAGGACTCAGGACGCGGCTAACGAGCTGAGGCAAATCAACCCCCGCTAGATCAGCAGCGGGAGCTGTCGCGGTCGCCCTATCAAAACGTAACGGCGAAAGGGGTGGCAAAAGCAAAAAAAAAAAAAAAAAAAATTGGAATCCAGGACAATCATTGAATCCTTATTACAGTCATTATCGAGCACCGGCCACGCGGGTCCTGTGGTTGCTTCTTCTCTCTTTTTATTTGTTTCTCGTGCCGCATTAAATTTCAGTTTTTTATCTTTTTATCATCATGGCGCTTCAGCGGGTGCTTGCCGAGGGGAGAGTGGGGGGGGGGGACTGTAATATCCAACTAATTTCAGTTTAGTTGCGCAAACGACCGCGACGCGTGTCCTGCGGCAATTTTCCAGCCTGCTTGCGGTTGCCTTTTGGCTACACTTTTTTTAGCAGCTCGTGAGAATTTGTGTCCTTGTCTCGCGCCATCGTCCTGTCAGCCATCGTTTAGCGTATTAATTGTCACAAAGTATCGCATGGCGTGCCCAGGATTCCAGCTCGAATCCTTATTGGTGCGTCCTCGATTTTCTGTCCACCTTTGATTGCCACGTTTATCGCCCACCAATTTATTTGTATTCCAATTGCCATTTTCGTAGTCTTCACTCCCCCCAGCCCCTCGCCCACCGTTTATTTGCTCCGACCAGCGTATTGAATTTCAATTTCAAATTGCTTGCCCCTCCCACCATTTGAGCCCATCAATATCATTTGCTTTTTAGTTAATTTGCTAAGTAAATAGCCGACGCTGCATAGTCGAGAAATACAAACACTCATCCACAGCTCTGTCATATCAAACTAGGTGTGTTCCGATTGATATCCCCGCCCTGTAATGTCCTGTCCTGTCTTGTCCTGCCCTGCCCGCTGACCCACTAAGCGACCATCTATAACCAGGGCGGGACCGAAGATTACTTGACGAGGGCGCCTCAGGTCAAATCAAACTTAAAGTGGATAATAGTCCGCCAAAAATGTCAACTTCCCAAAAATGCTCTTCCAAGACTTAAAACTATCATAACTTCAGCAAAAGTGTTCCGATTTTCAATTTAGCCATGGTTTGGCATCTATAACAGTTCTACATTCAAAGTTGGAAAATATCAAAGTTTCGGATTTCATGTCAAATACAATATGTTGACATGTGAAGTTCCGAGTCCCAACAAGCGCCCTAACCAGATTTCAAACCCTCATAACTTTGCCGAATCTCCACCGATTTTCAATCCCGAGGTCATTTTAGTCATTGTTTATTCTCTTAAATAATTCTACATTTAAATTTGATAAGCTTAATTTTTTCAGATTTGTGTGCAATCATACTGCGATTGTATTCACTTGAGTGATATACAAATGTTCATTCATAATAGACATTTGAAATTCCAATATTAATACACAAATTACCAATCAAGAACCTACGAGTTGTGTTATCAATGCAGAATAACAATTTCGATAGCCAGAAACAGAAAATTGAAACAATTTTTTAGGGTCGTCATCATTCAAAGTATACATATATCGATGCGATCAGCGCTTATCTATACAAATTTACCATAATTTATAAGCAACTCTGATGATATACGAGTTCTTAAAAGTGACCGATTGCTTGACGACTGCTGATATCATGCATAAAATATCGGGGAATATGAGAAAGTACATGACTTCATTAAAGTGAAAGAAGCAGAATACAAAAATGGAATGGGAATTGCCCTAAATAAATACAAGAAATGTGTGTTTTCACTGATAATATGACGTTATAATAATAATCGGGCGCGTAATTCAATTCAAATGTCTAGCGGGAAACAAGCAATTAAAAAATTTCCGCTTTTCGGCGGCGAGAGGGAGAGGGAGATAGCTAGCTGACTTTTTGTAGTTGTTATCATCGATCGCCTGGACGCATAAACAAATTTATTTCATTCCTTATTTATTTATGATATTTACAGGTGACGACTTGTCGCGATGTCACCTGTGCTTATCTGCCGCCGCTGATATTAATAGCAAATATTGAAATTCTCGGAAATGCAGCGCCCCAATAAGTACGATTTATAGAAAACGAACAACCAACTCAATAACTGTTGATTGCATTTTTACCGCACTCGACTCCGTTCGCCCGGAAATGCCACTAAAAACAGTCCAAAGTTTCAAATTGTCAAAGTTCCAAGTTTTCAGTTTGGTTTCGGCCATTTTGTATTTATCTTGGCGGTCTCTGAGATTTTTGCATTCTGCGTCTTCTCTTTCCATTTTTTATTTATTTTTACATTTTTGTTGTTTTGTTTTTTGCCTGTGTGCTGTGTTGTCATCCACATGGGGCCCTTTGCCTCTTGGCAGGCCAATCAATCAAGTTTTTTGTTGCCAGCCTTCACTCGGGCTTTTGCATGCGCCGACAAGATGGAGGCATCTCTGTCGAGACATAAATATGCAAGGGCCCAGCACCACAACAACAACAACAACAACAACAGCAACAACAACAACCACAGCCACAAAAACCTATAAAAACTGAACAACCAATGCACACATTCGCACAAATTTACATTGCAAGGTGCAAAAGGCGTAGGAATAAATGCAATGCGGTCAGACGAAGATTATATACACTTCCTTAAAACAAACACGTAGATTTCTGGGTAATTCTCATATATATTAAAAGATATTTTAATATATTTTAGAAAATAATTATGCTTGAAATAAGTTTATCAGGCTGAAATCAAAAAGTTTTTAATTACTTTAATAGTTCAGTGCTTTAAAAATAAAAACTCTGTAACGAATCGTATTTGAAACTATAGGAAGGATTACTTTGAAATAACTTTATTAATCGTATGCATAATTTTTTGAAATTAAGATTTGGGTTTCTAATTAAAATGTGCTTTTATGTTTAGTAAATGATTTGTAGACATGCAAATTCTTTAGAGAAACTATATAAATTCTGAGCATGCAAGGATGACAGCTTTTAAATTTTAACACACATTTATAATTATTTTTTTTGGGTAATAGAAATTGTCATTATTTTAAACGCCATACCGCTCATTTATCATTTAGCAAACTAAACAAACTGCATGGCAAAGTTGTGAGACTCTGGGCAGGTGTTAACTAAAAGCCAAACGTGGCATGCAACTCGGCATTGACAAACTGCCAGTGGACAGGAACAGCGCGATGTCGATTGGTTCGGTACGGGTGCGGGTAGGGGTAAGTGTAGGGGTACGGGCAAGGAATCGGTTCAGCTCCTCTGCTCCGCTGTTTGTATCTGCATTTAGCAGTTTTTGCTTGATTTCTGTGCGCATCTTCAGCAATGAAGATCGAACGTTTTTCTTAATTTATGCGTTTTACGCGCTCGATATGCAATTTTGTTGTTGTTGTTGTTCTAATGACAAGCACTGGGCCCCATGTCCCCATGTTCGAATCCCCCTGGTCCTCTGGTCCGCTGGACCGCTGACAACAGCCGCGGAGATGCAATCTGTTGGCTGGTTTGGTATGCTGCTGCTTTTATCTTGTAATATTTATAATGTTTAATGTAAGCAAACATAATTACACAAATATCATTGAAAATGCAAAATTATGCCATGAGATAAGAGCTACGATCAGCAGCTACCTGACAACTCCAAACATAAATTAAACTTTTTAATGTTGCCTCTCAAGTACTTAATGGCTCCTTTTGCAGCTTCTACACTTATTCACTACACGGAACTGTCTGTATAGCAATCATTTATCTGTAACTTCATTAAACATGAATAAATGCGATTTAAACAGAGTAAAGCATTGAGTGAACAAATATCTCAGCTTTTGCTGAGCCTGAAGATACTCAGATAAAAAAGAATATCTATCTCAAAAACTAAAAACAACATAAATAGCAAATTTATTCTTTGGTCTCTGATCATATATATTTTTTGATTTTTTTATCATAATTTAAACAAACAAAATCATGTTTGTATTTAAATTTTTAAATTATTTTATAAATAAAATTCTGCACTACTGGAAAATCAGCATAATTCAGGTAAAAGTTGAGAACTATAATATATAAAGTAGTATTTTATTTATATCTGGTAGAAAACTCTTAACTGTTTACTGTTTTACCCTTAGCCGCAATTATTTAAATAACCCTCATAACAATTATGCGCTCAATTGATGGCCAATGCAGCAGATTGTAAGTGAAGCCAGTGATGATCTGAATTTTCGTGGCCAATTAATTAATTAAGCAGCCGCACACCCACACACCCACACACACACAGCTACAAATTAAAGCGGCTGCTTTTTACATAAACAAAATGCAATGAGAATTTATGACTGCGACCCAAGTCAGAAAAGTCAACGAATTTGTCAAAGCAAATCAATAGGCGGCCAGGAGAGAGCCGAGTAGGGGGCTGTGAGGGGGAGGGAGGTGTAGATGGAGTGGGGGTTGCCAGGGCTACCCCCTCTCAAAAAGTTCCCACAGCATTGTTTTTATGCAATCGAAATGGTTAATTGTAACTGACGCCGGCGACAAGCGGCGACAAACGGGTGACACTTGGCCTCAAAGGGGGGGCGGTAATAGTGTCGGAGGCAGGGGTAGGGTCGGGGGTAGGTGCAGGGGTTGAACTATGCGTGGCTGACCTGAAATCGATATAGTTCCGAGTGCGCCTCGAGACGCGGTTGGTTTTTTTTTTGTTTGCTAATTATTCAATTGAAGAACGTTTAATTTATTTCAATATAATCGAATTGAAAGATCGGAGGAGCTGAAATGACAACAACATGAAAAACAACCACAACAACAACAACAACAATAGCAAGCACAGTAGTTACTGGCAGCGGGGCAACTGGCGCTCCCACGAAAGTCAAACAAATTCATTTAATGTTTAATTGCTGAGCTGCCAAACGCACCCCAAAGGGGTTTAATGCTCAGCAGACAGTGGCGTACCCAAGGGGGGCTTACACCATATAAAGCAAGCCTTTCACTAGAATTTGTCTACACATATCATTAAATGATTACTTGACGACGCCCCTGCTTGTGGCACTGGGGCACATTTAGTGTGGATGCCGCCTACTTGAAAGGCTGCAAATTTAAATTTGATTAAAGCAAACAACGGAAATTCAATTGCAAAAGCAAACGAAAGTCATTAAGTAAGCTGCAGAACTTTTAATTCGATTATAACAAGCTGGGAAATGTAATAATATGTAATTGTACTCGTATTATTCGATACGAGGAAATAGCATTAAATTCAAACGAGCTATTTCTAGATCGATATATATGTATTTGAAATATGTGTGCTCAACTTGAAATTTGTCAAATAATTGTCTTAAAAAGTAACCAATTTCAATTTTAAAATTAATATTTTTTTAAATATATTTGCTAATTTTTTAAAAAAATAATGATGAGCTTGTAACAAGCCGGCAGTGCGAGAACTTAAATTACAATAATGAAGTTTATAGTTATTATAACTTTCGAGCTATGCCCAAAAAAACACTGGATTCGAAGCGAAATTTATCGATAACTTGTATTGTAAACTTGTCTTGTTCCGGTACTACGAGAACTTATATTTCAAATGCGAAGTCTCTAGCTTTTTTAGTCGGACAGACGTACATGGCTATATCGACTCGGCTATCGATAGTGATAAAGAATATATATACTTTATGGGGACGGAGATGCTTTCTTATGCCTGTTACATTCTTTTGCACAAAACCATTATACCCTTTTTCCCATTTTTAATGGGTTCACGACCCTACCTTAAAAATCAAAAAGCCAACAACAATTCGAAGATGGATTATTATAAATTAGGAAGTTAAATACCCTCTTTTAAAAGGAGTTTTGGGAGTTGAGTAGTTCACATCACTCTACACATAGTTTCGCCCGTAATCTCCCCCAATCTGTAGACACTTTGAAAGCACTTTGCACCTCATATCGCATATCGATGAGTTTTGCTTAATGATATGACAAAATTGATGTTCATTTTAATGCGAGAACAGTGCGCATAAATTAATTAAGAGTGCAAACAGGCTGCGGTGACTCTCCACTCTCCACTCTCCGCTCTCGACTCTCGTAATCGTAAATGTTTATTAATTTTTGTGGTTGGCACGAACGACAACAATTAAATATGTATAGTGCATATAAGTATGGCATACTTATATATATATAGTTAATATATGTAGCATGCACTTGTCTATATGCGCGTGAGTATTACTAATGTATTTACGATTTACGATCAAGACAAATGTGTCACCAATGACAACAGCTACAAGCGACAACAACAATTTATACAACAACAACAACCACAACTACATAAGTATAACAAAACAGGTCTATAAGTGGCAATGAGGCAAAAAGCGTAACACGGCCACACAACATGACACAAAAATTAATAACAGGCAACGACTTTTGCTCTGTATCTGTATCTAAACATACACACAGATACACACACACACACAAACCCTCTATCTGTATCTATAGCTTTTAATGTGTGTGAGGTAAACTCATTAAATTTACAATAATGCGTACAATAACTAAACGCGCATTAACAACTTAGTGTGCTCTAGTCAAGGACTGACCGACCAAAAGATGCCCTATAGTCAGATTGTAAAGTATAAGATACAATATAATTACTTGGATTATTCTTAAACATAAAAGATGGATGATAAAAATAATACAAAAATATAAATATGATTTAAATTAAGTTGTATACTTATTAAACAATTTAAAAATTATTTATAAAAAATTATGATAAATCTATAAATTTCAAATTAGCTGCCTTTAATATTTACAGTTAGTAAAATTATGTTTTCAAGATCATGAAAGTCAACATAATATTTATACTCTATACAAGTCTCATTCTACCCAACAACACACATTTTGAATTGTTACAGGGTATCAAAATCCAGGCTGCTCAGTTATTGTCGCGCAAATGAAAAAGATGTCACCTTATGGAAAGATAAACGGCAATTTTGGGGCAGGGAGTTGAGCCCCCAAAGATGGTTTCTTGATAACCGCGGGCAGTACATATAATTATTTGCTTTTAATTAAATTACGTCGAACAACTGTGGATTTGTGTGGAAATTAGAATTGTTAAAATGTGCCCAACAGATTGCAGCCCCCCCTGCCACCTCCAGCTTGCCCCTGCCACAACCTTAAAGCGAACATAAATTCATTAATGCTTTGTCTCTTTGCTTGTTCTTTTCTTTTTGTATTGGGTATCAGCTTATCAGCGAAATGCGCCAGAATTTTGAATTTAATAATTATGGTTTTTTCTTCTTTTATTTTGGTCGAGTGATAAACGTTATTGGAATGTGCCGTGAATCAGTTTTTAATTTAGTTAATTTCAAAAGAGTGCGGTGGGGGGAATAAGGGGCAAGTGCTGTGGCACACGCATGTTAAAAACGTTAACAACGAACTAAGCCAAGTGGGAGGAGAGGAAAAGGGGGGGGAAAAAATCGTATCGTTTCTGATACGTGATCAGGCGCATATTTATCGCGACATCTGCGCAGTGTTTGCGCCATTAACAGGCCAGGAACAGAAAGCAATGGCAAAGACTGCCAGGCAGCCTGGTAATGAGGCCACAGATGGCCAGATAGAGAGTGGCATCGAGTGAGGATAGAGGATCTGGGCTCTAGAGAGTCTCCAGTCCCCAGTCTCTAGTCTGTGTCTAGTGAGGAGCAGCAGCAGCAGATTGTCAGCCTCGATATGGTAAGCACTCAAAACTAAAGCTGAGCTGCTAACTGGGGCTGTCTATGCAGAGCAGGCAGCCCAAGACTTCGACTCCTACTCCTACTCCTTCTCTCTCTCCTACTCCTACTCCCCCCCAGTGTGCAACTTTCAACTTGCGATCGCTATCGAGGAGTACGCGAAACGCGTGCACGACCTGTCAAATTCAACTTTGGCGCTTTTTCTCGTGCACTCATTATGATTATGACTTGGCTTCGAATCGTTTTTCCTATAGCTATGGTTAAATGGCATGTGTGTAGGGCATCTATATACAAGGAAGCCTAATGCTACTGTGTAAAGTGTAAAAAGTGCTTGCAAGGAATGCAGCTAAAAGTATTTCTGAAGCTAAAATGCAAGCAAAAGAATGTAAATGATACAGGATTATTTTAATTTTAATTAATTATAAATAGCTAAATAAAATGATGTTTAAAGAATTTCCTTTTTAGTTTGATAAGGTTTATATAAAGCGAAATCCTTTATGACAATTCTTAAGTTATAACAAACTCTAAAAACAGAAGCAAAGTTGAAGTCTAAGCCAGCATTTCTAGCTGAGCTTCATTAATCGACGATTTCTCACATATTGAGATAATTTTCATAAATTCTAGTATAGCATCCATCCATCCTATCCAGCTATCCATGCCAAGCCATTCAAACCATTGGATGTCTAATTGGCGCTCGATTCTACGCGCCAATTAATACAAGTTGAAACATTTCGGATTTTTCTTACGCAAACACAAGACTCCGAGGGAAGGAGCGAAAGAGGAGAGGGGTAGAGGAAGAAGGGTAAGGAGTAAGGAGTATAAAAATGCTTTACAAGTACACAAAAGTGTCATTCCATCACTCACTTAAAGTATTCATCCATTAATTGCCCGAAAGCCATTGCCAGAGAACGTTGCGGCCAACAGGACAGAACAGCGGAGAGAGAACATGGCCCGGGCAGGGGGCAGGGAGAGAGAGAGAGGAGAGGGGGGGTATAGGGACACTGGACAGGTCGCATCAACTGACGCCAGCAACAACAACAACAACAACAACGATGATGACAACGTCGGCGGCGGGCGACTTTCAAGTTCGAGGCGGCAGCCATAATGCAAAGAGCTCCATTCCCAACTCTCCAACTCCAGCTCCAGCTCCAACTTCAAGTCCAAGCTGCAGGGCAATTACCATGAGTTGCAGTTAGCAGCAGGAGGGTGGGGAGAGGGGGCTTGAGGAGTCACGGGTGCAGATTTAAATCAGCACAAAATGCGACTCTCGTCGGTTTTGCTGCTGGAAGATTGGCTGCAAACTGATGCTGAAGTTGAAGCCTTGACAGGCGCACGTTGACAGTGCGTTTGACAGCAGACAGACAGACAGACAGACAGACAGACTGACCATAAAGACGGACGCCCCTGCCACTATCTGCCTCTCCCTCTGTATCTCTCTTTCTATCTCGCTCTCGCACTCGGTGTGCAACGGGGACAACTGGTCCTTGTCGTTGCCGGCTGCTGGTGATATTCAAAGTAATTGCTTGAAAAATGCAATAAAAATGTACGAGCAAAAAAATAAGAATGCGAGTGCAGGGCATGCACGACTAGCAGATGCCCTGTATGCAGCATATAAAAATCGTATGCCTAAATATAGCTATGCCTAAAATCAGAGCTATAAATTTGTTGATTTCAATTTTAAAAGAGTGGAAATTTATTATATTAAATAAAAATAACTTTAGAGTTCTTTTCTGATTTTTATAATATTTTTAGAATTCATAAATTTGAATATAGAAATTAGTTTTGTATATAATATATCCACAGCTAAATTCCCACTCATATATGCCACCCTATTACTCTCATTTTATAGCTACAGGGTATCAAAGAGATAAAGCAAAAATAAATAAAAAAATACATATAAACAAGCTGACAACTGATGGCAAAAATGGTGGAATCTGGTCGAGGAACGCCTGAGTATGTGAAAAAGTACAATTGTTATGGTGGCATAAACTATACTCCTAAGTGGCCACTGGCCGACTCCAAGATCCCAAAAGCTGAGCTCTGAATCTGACAACAGCAAATGGGACGCAGTGATTGGATGCATATCAAAGTAGACAGCGGGAACAATGAAAGAGCAAACAGCCATAGGACGACGACGACGACGATGACGACGACGACAAGAGTCATATATCTGAGGCAACTGCAACGTTGTCTGTCTTGAGGTTTGTGGCTTGTGGCCTGTGGCTTGTGGCATTTTGGTAACGCCTTTGAGGCATACGCAAAGCTTTTTGGCCTCATGTCATTCGCTTCGCATTTCTCACCAATCGGCAGGCAGCACTGAAAAAAAAGAACAGCTGCAGCTCTACGAAGAATCTGAGAATTCCTCAATTCCTATTGGAGACAAAGAAACTACTAATTTACTTCCAAGCTCCATGAGATCCTGAGATACATCAAGAACTCTATGGATTATTGACGCTTCGATTTCTTAGACAGCAGCCACGCATTAATAAGATTCAGCAAATCAGCGATTATGTCAAACGTCAAACATTTAGCTGGCCAAAGGGTCAAGGACTCCCACACAGGAACTTGACCCACAGATATCCAAGTGTAACTGAAAACCGCTGGAGCCAAGCATCAAATGCAGCCAGACAGAGTTTACGTAACACTTAGGCTAAAATGGAGAAGCTGCCAATGAACTTAGCCACAGATACATAAGCGCAGATACATCCCGCAGATACATAGATACATTGCAAGCGGCGCCTGGTTAAATACTGCTTGCAATTTTATGAGCCAGCACAAAAGTGAAAACTGCGAGTGTGAGAAGGAAACGCGATACAATGGTCAAGTCAGGCAGTCAAGGACATGCCGCAAATTCCACACTGCATCCGCCCCAAACAGCGAAAACCATGCCCCTAACTCCCAACTCCCAACTCCCAACTTCCAACTGCCGACTGTCGACAGACGGTCAAACAGTTTATCCAGACAACTGGACGCTGCTGACTCGGATCGCATGGCCAGCGATGAGGTCAATGGAGCCAAAAGTTCAAGCGCGAATTCGCGCGAAAATATAATCAACTTTCCAGTGAAAGTGAAACAATCAAACACACAGTTCGGGTTCGCGTTGTGGTTCTGGTTGTTGTTGCAGTTGTGCTGTGGTGCATCCTGCAAATCCTCGCACAATGTGAGCCAAGGCCTTGATATTCTGACCTTAACCAATTGCCGTCGGTAAATCGCAAGCGGCTTGTGATTAACTCAATTGAACTCTAAAGTGGTTCTAGAAGTGCTTTAGAAATTTTATAAAATAAATAAACTATCTCTAAATACTGTTAATATATAATTGTTAAATCCAGAAAAAAACAATTTTAATTTAAAAAAAATATGTTTTATAAAATAAATATTCTATAAAATATGTAATCTGTAAATATTATTATTATAATTATTTTAAATTGGCAAACTACTTCAGAAAAATGTATAATAAATGAACGAAAAAATAAATTATTTTATAAATAAGTACTTTTTTTGTTCTGCTTTACTATTTTAATACTAAGGCGGCATTCTTATATGAAATCTATTTAATTTTGTTAGATAATTACACTGCCAAATAAGTTTTTGCTTTAAAAAAATATCAGCTCGCAAGCTGCTCGATTTCATAAGGCTACTACAGAGCCCACATCGAAGATTATTATGTACTTATTCCGGCCAGTTTGCGGCTTAACCTGCTTATCAGTTTAGTCATCCAGCACGCAATGAGACCCAACCAAAAAAAAAGTAAATACAAAAAAACCAAACAAAAGGATGAAAATTTTTGCAATTAACTTGGGCAATTTTTGCGGATTTTTAAATATTATGGAACACGCACAGAAGGCACACGTGTAAATGCCTGCTGATATCCAACAAATACAGAGACACCCCCGCTGCTGCTGGGCCATAAAGTGGAGCAACAGGAAGAGGAAGAGGAAGAGAGCGAGCAGAGCAGCGCACTTGCCAGCATTGCCACAGCGTCCGTTTCGTATGCGATCTGGCAGCACTGATAAGCCAGCCAGAAAGCCAGCCAGCCAGCCAGCCAGCAATTTACAGCCCGAAAAACTGTGGTCGATCCTCGCGATCCTAACCTTACACAAGCCAGCTGCTGCTGTGCGGTCTCTTGGTGCGCTGATCTTGGCCAAGAGCTGAACGTGGCCAACTGGCCAACTGGGCAACTGGTCAACTGGGCAATCTGGCTAACTGGTCGCCCAGCTTCCGCTTGCTCGTGGCTACAATTTTATTTACGAGTCATGCGCGCGACCGTCGCCTTGCAGACGGACCTCCCTCCCCCCGATTGCTTCCCCCCCCCCCTCTTTCAGTACCCTCCCTTGTCATTCGCGTGTGTGCGTCGCTTTTTATTCATACTCATTCATTCATGCCGCTGCCTCCTTTGGGCAGGAGAGCGACCCATGCGGAGAGTAAGAGCATTGGAGCATAGCGTGCCTTGGAGACGAGACTCCACTCTGGACACACGCACCTAATAAGTTTCAATATGAGACCCCTCCCCCTTCCCACACCACAGCCTAATGTGCGCGGGTGAGTTAATTAAAAAACGGTCAGTGAGTAATGTGAGGGGACGGGGGAGTTAACGGCAAGAATAAGAATCATGGCTATTAAAAGTATTCAACTAGATTTTACAGAGATATGAGTTTACTGTTTATTTTAGATTGCTGAATCTTGATTTGGTAGTATATATATTTATTAACATGAAGATACAAAGTTCTTAAGGCAAAAAAAAAAATAAAAAAAAATATATTGGAAACAGCCTACGGTGAAAATGGCCAAGGAATTGAAGATCGGATCACTTTTGACAAAGTTATGGCAGATTGAAGTCCGGGAAGGGCCTTTTTAGGGACTTGGGAACGAATCATGTCAACATCTTGTCATGCTTTTTGACATGAAATCCGAAATTGGGAATTTTCTCAACATTGAATGTAGAACTGTTATAGATGAAAATACATTACCAAAATGACCTTGGAATTGACAATCGGATCAGATTCAGTTAAGGGGTCGGAAAGTTTGAACCATGCCTACATTTGATAATTATTTGTATCACTAGGAATTATAATAATTAAATAAAAAGGTAATAAATAGATACCATAACATTTAAATACTTTCCGCAGGAAACAGAGTGGAAATATATCTAACAAACAAACCATGAAATTGAAAGAGAAAAAAACCTGATAATTTCAATAATTTTAATACGATTCGAAATAAAATAGAAAAGTAAAAGCCAGCAACAACAGGAACAACGACAACAACAACAATAGCTTAGTTCATGTGGCATAACAATGTAATAAAAATGTTGCTGCCGCTGCTGCTGAAGGAGGCGACTCCACAAAATGCACAAATGCTGCACAGCAATTGCCCCCAAGCAGCACACACAAAACGATAACAAGAGGAAAAAACCTTTGCAAATATATAAAAAACTAAAGTAAAAAAAAAAATATATATATATATATTTCTATATATATATATATAAATAAAGTAAACTAAAAGCAGGCGAAAAGACTGGGTAGACTGGGAGACTGGAAGACTGGAAGACTGGGAGACTGGGAGTCTGTGAGTCGAGGGTAAGTGCTGCTAAATGGGTTCCCCATTAAAGCTCATTTGAAATCAGACACGTCCGATTAAAATCTCATTTCTCACCTTGTGGCTGCTGCTCAAATTGGCATTGCAGCAGCCAGCTGAGAGGGATTGGGGGTGGGGTGGGGCAGTTGTTCAGCGCAAAGGGAAAGACAACAAACAGCAACTGGAAAAAAATCATATTTACAGCAGCCGCAAACTTGCAACTTGCAACTTGCAGCTTTGCAACGTGGGGCAACTTGCAACTGCCTCGGTGGCCATTGCCACATTGATAGTTGGGCCAGCGATAGGAGTAGCAACAACAGCAACAACAGCAACAACAACAACAACAACAACAGCACGAGCAGTATTTCACGCCTTTAGCCACTTATTAAAATAGGCAAAATGTCTATTAACATGGCTTCGAAACGTGGCCAGCAACGGTTGTTGCTTTGTGTGGGTGTTGAGGCTGCAGGAAGTAGAAGCTTGTCAATGCCTACAGTGGTTATTCCACTGCGGGTTTCTTCACTTTGTTCACTTTGTTCACTTGGTTAACTCGGCTCACCCGCTTGCCAGGCATTCATAATAATAATTTGGTTGGAGTCCCATTACGATGATCGGTAGCTCTGTGCATTTTATCGCTGATGCGATATCAACGCTAGCGGGATAAGAACGGAGAGTGGCTAGCAAACTGTATTTTATAGGTTAGCTTAGCTTACGGAATTTTTCACATTTAAGTAAATCAAGCGCTGTGTCATTGTGGCTATATTCGTTAAACGGTATACCCAGGAACATGATAACTTTTCAGATAAAACTAAGAAACCAACCAAATATATTATAAAATTAAAAAAAAAAAAGTAACAATAGTATGAAAAATAAATAAAAATATAAAAATAATAACAACAATAATAATAAAAAATAAATAAATATGTAAATAGATATAAATGTGCTCATAAAACTTAAGTTAACTTATAGTCTAAGACTTCAAGTAAGCTTTATTTATTAATGATAATAGTAATAATATTTAAAATTATTTAAATTAAATTTTCAAGTTGTAAATAGCTTATAAATGAATTAGAGTAGATTACAAAATATTAATAATTTGTGTAATTCAAAAAATCAAAATTGTATAATTATATATCGAATATTCTACATTCTTTCCAATTCTTTCAAATATTTTAAAAACTAAATTAATTAATAAATTGAAGAAGACGGCTCGGAAAATAAAAATAATTGTATGCGTTACATGTTTATTAATAAATAAATCTTTGGCAAATATTCCTAGTTCCGTTAATATTTCTTAAATTTCTTAAACAGCTGCTTAAGCCCACGCAACTGGCAGTCTGCCAGTCTGGCCAATTTTCTCGTTCACTCTGCGACTGTGCCATTAAGGACCTAATAATTTTCGACTTGTGAATCGCGATAAACACGCAAAATGTTGTTGGCCAGCCCAATACAAAAGCGTCGACACCTTTTGTGTGTGTGAAGCTCAGAAGCTCAACTTCTGGCCGAGATTTGTCCAGCCACCCATGTGCCGCAAGTCCTTGTCTCTCCGTCCGTTTGTGGCGGTGGCGGTGGCTGTGTCCCCTTTGGGCTATTTAAGCAAATGATCAGCGAGTCCAATGAGCAGCCGCCAACACGCAACGGGTAACCCCAACCCCCTCTTCCCTCCCCTGCCACCATCAACATGCTGCTAAAAGTGTGAATTGTTTTGGTGCCCAGAGCAAAAGTTGGCCGATAAGTGAGGGCCAAAACGCAAACGTTGCCAGTTAGCCAAGACTCAGGCCAGCTGCAGCTAAAAGTTAAAGCCAAAACCAAAAGCAGGAGCTGATCTGCTAGTTTTTGCATACGAGCTCATGCTGCATGGGGCAGTGAGGGGTGGGGGGGCGGGGCAGGCAACTGCAATTTTCAACGCGCATTCTTGACGTTTTTTCCCACATTAGCTGCATTGTTTGTGCTGGCCAACAGCTAAACGAACGTGGCTCAGAGCTACCGGTCTTTTTTTGTTGCAGTCTCTCTCTCTTTTGGGTCTTGCCATGCAAAACAGCTTGTTAAGCACTTGTGCCCCCAACTACAACAACAGCAACAACAACAACAAAGTGGCACATTGTGTGCTCGAGTTTCGAACTGGTTGTTTTTTTTTTTTTTTTTTTTTTTTTTTTTCTGAGCTTATTAGGCAAATAAAGCGCGCTGCTGCTGCAGGCCAAGTTGGCAATTTCATGGCTTAAACCGCGCCACGCATTATTATCATAATCAGGCGTGGAACGAGTCTGAAGGTAGGCGGCATATCATTATCATTATCGCAGCGTTATCAGCGCGCTAAACACGCACAGGACCGTCAAGATCAGAGCTGAGATTACGGATGCGTAAGGTAAATAAAGTGAGGTAGTTAAAGCTTATATGAAAATCACATATTAAATGCAAGAGAAATAAACAAGTAAACCTAATCAGCAAAAACTTAAATTATATCAAATTAAATATACAAAAATATCTTAATATATATATTTTTAAAATCTAGATATTATAAGTATTATTATAAATTGTATGGAAATTTAAATTTTTTATTTCCAGTGAAACCCTGTAAAAACTGCATACCAACTATCATATTTATCTACCAAAGTTCCTAAGTTCTACAAGGTTATATACATAGCCCATAAAAACTCGTTTTTATTTATATATTTGAAATTCTTTATATTATTAATATTATTATACATTTTATGGAAATTTTAATTTTTTATATGTAGTGAAACCCTATGGAAACTGCCTAAGTTCCACATGGTTCTTGTAAAACTCGTTTGTTCAATTGATAATATCTTTGGTTGTAAAGCATTTGTTTTTGGGGTCGTACCTACTAATGTTCAACTTGCTCCCAACACACACACACATACACACACATGCTCACACATGTGCATTTTTCAATAGGTGCACACAAATCGAATTTATTTTTGGCTCTCGAAACACAAGAAGCACATTACTCATACGCCCCGTTCGAACCGAGCTAAGCACTGGAATTCTCATATTTCATGTAAAAAACTAAAACGTAGTCGAGTACACACACAAACACACACACACACACACACACACACATACCTCTACTTATACTTGAAAATTCAATAAAAATTGGGCAAATTGAAAATGGGAGCTGCTTTCAGCACCGCCTGGCCCCTCGCAATCGTCTATAAACAAATACGTAGCGGCTGCCCCAAACAGTTGCTCATAAATATTTAAAAATTAATTTCACAATATGCTGGGCACCATTTTCTTTTTTTTTCGGAGAAGGGGTGTGGGGAGGGGGGGAAGGTTCACTTGGCTCGCGAGTCATTTTTCAATTTCATACTTAATTTTATGGCATAAATGCCAAAGTTCTATATAGGCGACAGAGACAGCAATAGCTAAGGCTAGAGAGAGAGTGAGAGCGCGCTAACATATATAAGATGCCATCATATTTCATATGTGTGTGTGAGTGTATGTGTAGGTTCTCCAAGGTGCAAACAGAAGGCAGCAGCAGCAGCAGCTGTAATTACATACAAGCACCCAAGTGGGGTGGAGGAGGCTGGCTCTTGGGTAGGGTGAGGGGTGAGGGGTGGAGGAGTGAGGAATGTGAAGAGTGCTTTTATATTCTAAAACCACACACATGCATTGCAAATGTTGCATATGTATATGTGGAGAGCAGTCAGTCCTCTGGCATAATAGCCAGTCCGGGTAGGGTAGAGTTGGGTACTGTGGGGTAGTGTGGGGTAGGGTGTACCGTTAGCTAGACAAGCAAGAAATACCTTTCATATGTAGCACTTTGCTGCACAGTTATCGTATTTTATGTGCTCTCGTCCGGATGCCCCGTTCGCCGTGTTCGTGTCCTGGGCCATGTCCTTGTCCTGTTCGCTGCACACACACACACACACACACACACTGGACTATAGTCTCCCTGTGTGTGTGTGTGTGTGTTTGCAACGTCGTTTTGCAACATTTTCTGCCGTCTGTGCAGTTTTTCATGTTCATGTGCATGTGCAGGATATGAAAATTTTCACTCTACAGTAGTATCCTTCGCATCCTTCCTATATATGTACATACATGCATACATATGATATAAATGTGTATGTGGCGCATTCAACTTGCGAAATTGTGCACTTACATTATCATAATGGAAACGCTTTTGACTTGAGTGCCAGAGTTGTCGCATTTAGCGAATATTCATTAACATAAAATATCGTTGCATGCAATATATAGAGTTTCTTTTCCTGATTCGAGAACATGATGAGAATAGTTTCTGATAGACATTTATGGTCCAAATTACAAGCTAATAAAAGTGAGTCGCGAATAATAAAAAACCTGTCTTAAACCAAGAGTTTTAGACTAGTTTGAAGTATACAAAACTAACATTTATTTAATCCTTAGTATTTAAAAACATATAAGTATATTTAATGGGATTTTAAATAATTATGTAGACATGTAGTTCGAAAACTTTCCATATACAACTTTAATATATATTTTCTGACTGCCTGACAACCCTATTTGAAGCATCTGCTCCTGCTTGCAATGCTCTGCTCCTGTCTGTGTGTACGTAAATGCGAGTAAAGCCAACTCAAAGTGGGTACTACACCCACCAGCACCCCCTCACCCTCCCTCCCTCGCGTCCACATACACAACTTCCTCAACTCAGCCTAGTTTCAGTGCCCCCGAGGCAGCCATTGTATTCTGATTGTGCGCCTTGCGGGCCACCCGTGTAAGTCTGTATGTGTGTGTGTGAGAGATGGAAAATATTATTTTTCATAAATTTTAAAATATACCGTACGAAGGAGCAGCAGCCCCAAAAGCCCAGTGTCCCGACTGGGCCAAAGGAACTCGCGCCGTTTCACTCGCACTCCTTGAGACTGCTGTATTATGTACCTATGTATATATATGCTGAAGTATACAGATTTGGGCAGCATATATATGGCAATCATATATACACACACACACACGCACAGGCACACACACCTACGTAGCTCGCACAAAAGGCAAAATAGAGGAAAATGTATGCAACATTTTACAATGCAAAAGCCATTTACTCGGCACAGGCTAAGAAGAATGCGAGGAAAAAGGCAAGGAAAGGAAAGGAGCAGGCAAGTAGAGAGAGAAAACGCAGAGGAGCAGCAACTGTGTGTGTGTGTGTGTGTGTGAGTGTGTGAGGCAGTCAACATATGAAAAATGAAAAGTCACAACTGTGGAACAGAGCAAAAAAAAAAGGAAAAATAAAGAAAAAGTTGGGAAATGCCCTCCCACAAGAAGCACACGGCTCTCGGCTCCTTATATGGCATTTCCTGCCATTGTATTCACACATACACACACACATATATATATATACTATATTCTCGACTTTTTATGTCGCTTATGTCCCGAGCGTAATGTAAATAAAAAGAGACAGGAAATGTTTGCAATATGTATAAAATAAAATACAAAAAAAATATAAAGAAAAAAAACTTTTAAAAAGTTTGAGTTTCTGAGCCATAACTTAAGTTAGGTTCCCCCCTGCCATATAAAAAATGATGGCAAAGCAACCTTATGTGAACTTGCGAGACAGAAAGAGAGAGTGCCAAAGTGTGTTAGACAGAGACAGAGATAAAGCATGGGGCGCTCTGCATATAGTCAAATACCGAGAGGCTATTCAAAAGGCTTCTGTTTTTTAAAAATAACTTTCCCATACAGCTGCTATCTCGCTCTGTTCTATGGCGTTTTTATGTGTTAAAATCTGTTTGGCAGTTAAAACTTTTGGGGGCTGTTTTTAACAGGAATTTCTCAAGGGAGTGCGGGTGGGGGCGGTGCACAAAACCCATGCATGAGCGTACACACACAATAAAAGTTTTAACGAAATTTGTTGGATCGGGGGATAAAAGGGGAAGTTACCAAAATGTGGCTAAAGACAAGCGATAGGAAATGCAATGAATGGATAATTGCTCGGGGTACTTGAAGATTAGTGACTGGCATAAACAAAGATTATAACATTTTGTTTAATCATTTTCTAATAAGAAATAAATATTAATAATAATATATTAAATTACTTATACTTATTTTTGGCATAGCCTCAAAACTAAAATATATAAATATAGAATATTTATATTACATTTTTCTTACTCTTGTGAAAACATTTAAATAGAGTTTAAAATTATATTTTCTTATACTAAGAACCAGTATAAGTTCACTTCAACGATAGAACTATTGAAAGTTTTACCTACTTTTAGTTCAGTTTTTTATCTATTGTAAAGTATTTTTCGTGAAGTATTTTATCCATTCCAATACTAAAGACATTTCCTTACATATACCCAAAAGCACACATTTAATCGCCCAAGTTGTGCAACTCTTTGTAGCCATTTGAGGAGCTGCTCTTAAACATCGAAAGCACAGAAACTACTACTACGATTCCAATCGATTAGTTAATTTAAGTCAGAGAAGGAAAAGTCTTAAACGCTCAAGTGCTTAATGCTGAGAAAAATCCGAGGCAGATACAACAAACAAAAACAACAACAACATCAACATAAACAGTTACATTTTTGGCAGCGAAACTAAAAATAAAACGCACACACACACACACACAAACACAGACAGAGGCAGGACAAAAACAAAATAAAACTACACAACAGGCAGCAGCAACAAGAAGTTAAAGAAGAAGAGGAAGCAGCAGCAGCAGAAGACGATTTTTGCTAATCAATGAAATTAAAGCTTTAGCACAACAAAAAAGAAATTACACCAAAAATAAGCGAGCGGCGAAAAAGCTTTAAGAGTTGCGGCTGACAGGCAGCGGGAGAAGCGGCTGCGGATGCGGCAGCGGCAGAGCGACAATGGGTAAATGGTAAAGTGAAATAGTGCACGAGACGACGCCGCCGACGCCACCGTCGCCACCGTCGCCGATAAAGGCAACTTTAATGAACGGAAATTAGCAAGGCAAAGGTAAGCGCAAAAATGAGCAGAGATGCTGCAAAGGCGGCGAGGCGAATTCAAGCTGGCTGGCGGCGAATTTCCAGCTGAGCGCGCCAAACAGAGAGAGAGCGCCAAGCACATGCGCGTTCGCTGAGCGGCAAGCGCCACATGCCATTGGCTGCCTAAGCAAGTGTGAGTGAGCGTGTGTGTGTGTGTGTGTGTTTGTGAGAGGGAGAGCGGGCATTTCCCCAGCTGCCGCTGCCCGCTGTTCAAGCATAAACAAACCATTTTGAATAAAATCAACGGCTGCATTTACTATACATGTATGTGTGTGTGTGTGTTTGAGTGTGGAACGCAAGTGCAAAGCTGGCAAAAATTTGATGCTTTCGGCTGCATTTCTCTCAGTTGCAACGCAGCAGCAGCAGCAATACGCAAAGTCGCCGCGACGCGCTTTTTGTTCCTTACTCTCTGTGAGTGCGTGTGCGTGTGTGTGTGTGTGTGTGTGTGTGTGTGTGTGTGTGAGTTGTCACTGTGCGTGAATGACAACTGCAGCAATAACAACAACAACAACAGCGACAAGAAATCTGCTGCTGCTGCTCTGTAATTATTTTAATTTATGCGTTTATCGCTTTTTACGCTCGCCGCTGCGGCTGCCATTGGCTTCTGTTGCCGTTGCCGTTGCTGCTGCTTCTTCTTCTTCTGCTGTCCGTTGACATTCGCATTTTGACAGGCAGCGAATAATTCGCGGTTCTGCATCATCGCCAATCCGCCATGTCAACTATCAGTTTGCTGTTGTCTTTTATCTTTTATCTTTCAGCTCAAGTTGAAGTTTGCAGCTTGAGTTTAGCTTTTTTCGCTGCGGCTTTTGATTTATAAAAGCCAAGTGACAATTTTGTATACTTTTGTCACACACACACACACACATACATACATACATATGCATACTTTGTACATCACACATGCACAATGTTGCGTATACGTAATATTTGTAAATTGCATTTAAGGCAACTAACTTTTTTGCCGTCGGTGAAAATCCATGAGAAAATCTTTAAGATCTAAGTTTATTATACATAAAAACTTAATTATTTTTGAATTTGTTTTTGAGCTGAAACTAAATTTAAATTCGAGCTTTGCAGTAACTAGAATTATAATAAAGGCGTCTAATAAAATTATAAATATAATAATAAATATTTCTTAGCTTGTTTGCTTTTAAGTTTATAAAACAGTTTTGCCAATCTCTAACTCAAATTTTACCTATCCTAAAAATATGATTTTAACATGATCAAATTATTTTTATAAAATTATTTCATACTGAAAATTTCATATACATCTCATTTGTACCTTAAAAGCCGTCTCAATGTCCTCTCTATTATGAAAATATTTTGTATGTGGCTCATAAAAAACTACAAATCAACTTAAGAGCGCTGCCCTTCGCCACCCTCCCGCCCATCGCCTTGCCCACAAGGCGCTCAATACATACATAATTTCAAATCCGATAAGAGCCACCCACTCACTCACACACACACACACGTACACACACACACATCATACAGTGAGCCCACCCACACAATACACGCTTTTGATTTTAAAACCTCGTGCCAAGAAACGTGCAAAAAAAAAGAAGAAAGAAAATAAAAGAAAAACGAACAGCAGGAAGAAAAAAACGGCCATAAAAAGTGCCCAACTCCCAAATCGCCAGCGAATCTCCCAAGTCCAAGTCCAAGCGTCGCAGTCGCTGTCGCTGCCGCAGTCGCAGTCGCTGCTAGCGTCGGCGTCCCTCCCCACAGAGCCACCTGCTGGCAGTGAGCGCACACATACTCACATACACATGGAGCGCAAAGCTCTAACACTCTCGCACACACACACACACATACGTGTGCTGCTGCTGCGCTGCCGCAACATCATCTACTGTTTTTTTTTTTTTTGCGCGCGCTTGACATTTTGTGTGCGTTGCTTCGCTTGTTCTGGCTGCCTTTTTTTCCCATTTTAACTGTTTTATTTTTTTTTTTTGCTCATATCTTCTTGGGTTTTTTAAGTCAGTCGTTTGTCGGAAGTCAATCAAAAAGCGTGTCTCGCTCACACAAGCTCCACACACAGTGTTGCAGTCGCCGTTGCAGTCGCGCTGGGCGTGAAAAAAGCCAAAAGCAACAGCAACAACAACAACAACAAGCAGCAGCAGCGACGCCATTGCAATTAAATTTATCCCGAAAGCAAACAATTAAATCAAATCCGAATCCGAATTCGAATTCGATGTGCGAAAGGTGCGGCTAAAGCGATCTTTCAAGTGAGTGTAACTGTATATGTGTGTTGTATGTGTGTGTGCCTTTAAAGGAGCTTGCTATTAACGCCTCCGCCTGAAGCTAAAAAGATCTATCGATAGATCGATTCGATCGATTGCATGCATGTTGACATTTTCTTAACGTGTTTCACTTATTTTACTGTTAATGAGCTCTGTGTGCCTGCTTGTGTGTGTGGGTGTGCAAAATGTATTTGAGTGACAACAAGTGCTTTCAAATGATTGTTGTCAAAGCTTGACTTGAGAAATTCACAGAATTTAGGAAAAATAAAATTATAGTTGTTAGAGTGATTTTTTAGAGTTACTCGTTTGAGAATTTTAGGAGACGAGGTCTAGGTTTGAATTCCTCAATCCTGTATGAATGTTCAAAGTCTTAGCCAAAGCTCGTGGTAGAAAGCGCTTAAAAGTTATGTTGATATTTTATAAATATCCCACACGGTTTAATATCAATTACAAAAACATTATATTTCATAGAATCATCTAGCGATAGCTCAAATTTGTATAATAAACTAATAAAGTAAGCTAACTAAAGTTATGATATGAGATATTAATAAAATTTTGTGCTAAACTTGAAAGTCAAAAGTTTTTAGCAGAATTTATAAGACTACTTAATGTTATGTTAAATGAAATTAAATAATTTAAATAGTTTTGAACCCTAGATAAGAATCTCTTATATATTTAAATAATAATAATGATAAATGTATAATCATATTAAAGCAAAACTCCTGCTCCATTTTATTTATAGTCAATTGCATAATTCTTGCATTTCCATTCAAAACTTAAATTGAATTACACCAAATTATTAACTATCTCATTATACACATAAAATCCATAGCACATTTATTCTGACGACACGTTCTTCAATCGCTCATAAATCACATCAGTTGCAAACTAGAGTAGGTACCGTTATCTTTACAACACGCAAGTGTTGAACAACCAATGAAAAATTATGAAAACAGTGTTTAAAAATTAACAGAGTGTGTGTGTGTGTATGTTAACGGTTAACCAAATCAAATGTCGCGTCGCGTGACAACAACAAATTGTGTTTAATTTTAAAACAAGATAAAAAATGGTGCAGTCCAAAAATAGCGCTACTTATCACAAGACCCCAAAACTAGGTGAAAAGTGGAGAGGGTGGCGAGGCGAGGCGAGGGGCAGGAAAAGAGCCACAATTTAACATAAACAAAGCAATAATGCCAAATAACCAATATTTATGGGCAATTATTAAAAATAGCAGGTGGATGGAGCAGGGGGCTGGGGAGGGGAGCTGCAACAAGTCGGCGAGGCACCTTTGAAGTGCAGGGCGGCTTTCTTTAACGTCTCTCGACAATTGCTTGCTGACATGCAAAGTACATAATGTTGTAGAGTACCTCCCCCTGCTCCCCACCCCCCTGCTCCCTCTCCGTTCCGCTGCTGATTGATAACCATCAACAACGTTATGATGGACCCCAAACGGGCACTTTGCAATTGGCGCTGTCGATTGATTTGCTTACAAGTGCCATTAATGATGTTATGGGTACAACCCCTACCCCCCCTCTTCTCTTTCAATAAATACCCCCTTCAGAGTGCGGTATGTAAATGCCTCCCTTTGCTCCGTTTAATGGACAACATTTCCATAGCGAGAACTCGTTGCACTTTCGCTTATCTAATCAAACTGTTTGTCTATATGTCACCTCATAGACCACAGGGGGGGTATTGGGAGGGGGGAGGTACTGGCTTGTTTCGGGCTCTTCGTTTTGATCGTCGATACGTCAAGTCAAACTCCCCAAACATCAATAGTTGCTGTCGTTTAATTTTCCATTTCCTTTGATTTCATGCATGCATACAAACATATATATCGTCTCTATATATATGTATATATCTCCGTTCTTATCGTATTGACTTCAATTTGTTTTCAATTTACAACAATTTCGTTTCAGCGCGTTCCGTTTTAAGTATTTGTCAATATGATGATTTGTCACTTTACTTTGTTTATATACTTTTTTTTACTTGTACTTTTAGTTTTTCTTTTTTTCTTTTTATACGCGGCACTTGTCACTTTTATTGAACTATTTGACACTTTGTTGCGCATTGGATTGAAAATGGTATGATTAGAAAACTCAATAGATATTATTCGTATTTATATTGCAACTATCACTACCTTATTATTGCCATAAATATATTGACCAAGGTAGTGCAACAAATCCAAATCCAGATACTAAATATAGAACTTTTCTTATTTTCTGAGATTTATAAAATTAAAATAGAAACATTTTTATATATATAATTTTTTTATTATTTTACTTATACGAACTTAAATTGATTTAGCTCGAATTGCGGAAATATTCTATTATCATCTTATCTTTTCCAGAAAATTAAATAATCTAGTACTTTTATTATACTTTTAATCTCTAAATCAAAAGTTTACTTTTGTAATATAATGTAAAATCATTTTCTATTCAAATTCTGCCTTATCAGCAAATTGAATAATTTACAAGAAATTTGTACCCCTCTAAAATACGTTTGTGACTCACTGTAAGCAACCTGTTCCTTTTGATAATATGCCTATATATTTATAATATTATTGGTCACCCAACCCTTATGGTTAACGCTATGCAAACTTCCGCTATGAATTCTATGTAAACTGAATAATCAAAGCCATTCATCGTAGCGATTGCAATGTGCTAAAGACACCTGTGAATTACTCACTCATATACCTCACAGTTGGTCACGTGAATCGTTTGTAGGGTTCCCATTTCGGATTTCTGCTGGTCAGTTACACAAAGAACTCGAATCATATCGGGTTTTTGGGGCGACAAGTGTTCAGACAGCAAATCAATTAATTTTCTGTTATCGTGGCACTGAAATCGCCAGCAATGGAAAATGATAGAGTGCAGAGGCGATAGACAGAGACAGAGAGAAAGGTGGGGAAGGGAAGGAGATGGAGCTAGCTAGAAGTTAACTTGGAGGGTTGCAACTGTTTTTTAATAACAACATTTTAAAAAGCACTTAACAGCAAATTAAGCTTTCAGCAGCCGACTGACAAGGCAGCAAGAAAAAAGAAGACATTTTTAATTATCAACCATTTACAGGCAACAGCAGCAGCAGCAACGACGGCAGCAACGACGGCAGCAACGACAGCAACGGCAGCAACAATTGCCATGGAAAAAATTGCCGCTGGTGCATGGGTCAATATCATAATCTGAGGCAGCAACAAGTTTGTGGCAGCAACGGGCGTCATAAATCAAAGCGACGCAATTTGCTGCTGACGAACAGCGCGAAACGGCAACAGCAGCCACAGCAGCAACAGCAGCAACAACAACAACAGCAATGCCATTACTGCTGCAGCAGCAACACAATAATTCCCATCGTCAACACTTGCAGCCGGCAACAGCAGCATCAATGTTGTTGCTGGAGACAGCAGCAGCAAAGACAACGACGCCTGCAGCAGGAGCAGGAGCAGCAGCAGCAGCAGCAACACACACGCCAATCATTGCTGCTGCTGCAGCAATTGCAACAACTCCATTGCCAGCAACAACAGCAACAACAACAACAACAGGTGTTAATGTTCAAATTACTGCCAAAGGCGTTGCTCGCGAACAGACTGCAGTCAATGATCAACTGCCAACAGCCGCAAATGTTGCAGCATCTCTTAATTATGCCGCTTACGTAGCACATTTGAATGGCTTTAACCCAAAGCACAACAGCAACAACCACAACAACAACAACAGTAAGCGGGCAATGAGCCAAAATCCATTTGAAAACATCCTCCTACGACAGCCACACATCCAAGTCAAGCAGGAGTTCATGGAGCCAATGGAGCAACGCAGCAGCAGCAGCAGCAGCAACAATAACAACAACAGCAACAACTTTAGTGGCAGCAATATCAATGGCAGCAATTCCAACAACAAACATTCTGGTAAGTATCAGACATTTTTAATACTATTATATTTTTTTTATATCTTTCATATAATATAAAATATATATGAAGTCTGCCATTTTAGCAATTATTATATACATATAGCCCAAACACAAGCAAATTTATCAGAAAGAAAAGATTTTATTACTTTCACCAAAAAAAATGCGAAGCAAAACAAACATTATATTCCACTTAATCCAAGTCGCCCCTCCTAAACATCAAACTTCCATAACTTTGTCAAAACTGACCCGATCTTCATTTCCGAGGTCATTTTGATCTTGGTTTGTCATCTTTAACAACTCTACATTCAAAGTTTTGAAATTTCTAAAATTCGGATATTATGTCAAATATCATGACATGAAGTTCCCGTCCCTAAAAATGCCCTTCCCAGACTTTAAAGTGCCATAACTTTGTCAAAACTGACCCGATCTTCATTTCCGAGGTCATTTTGATCATGGTTTGTCATCTATAGCAACTCTACATTCAAAGTTTCAAAATTTCTAAATTTCGGATTTCATGTCAAAAATCATGACAAGATGTTGACATGTGAAGTTCCCGTCCCTAAAAATGCCCTTCCCAGACTTCAAAGTGCCATAACTTTGTCAAAACTGACCCGATCTTCATTTCCGAGGTCATTTTGATCATGGTTTGTCATCTTTAACAACTCTACATTCAAAGTTTTGAAATTTCCAAAATTCGGATTTCATGTCAAAAATAATGACAAGCTTTTGATAGTTCCCGTCCCTAAAAATGCCCTTCCCAGACTTCAAAGTGCCATAACTTTGTCAAAACTGACCCGATCTTCATTTCCGAGGTCATTTTGATCATGGTTTGTCATCTATAGCAACTCTACATTCAAAGTTTTGAAATTTCCAAAATTCGGATTTCATGTCAAAAATCATGATAAGTTCCCGTCCCTAAAAATGCCCTTCCCAGACTTCAAAGTGCCATAGCTTTGTCAAAACTGACCCGATCTTCATTTCCGAGGTCATTTTGATCATGGTTTGTCATCTATAGCAACTCTACATTCAAAGTTTCAAAATTTCTAAATTTCGGATTTTATGTCAAAAATCATGACATGTGAAGTTCCCATCCCTAAAAATGCCATTCCCAGACTTCAAAGTGCCATAACTTTGTCAAAACTGACCCGATCTTCATTTCCGAGGTCATTTTGATCATGGTTTGTCATCTTTAACAACTCTACATTCAAAGTTTTAAAATTTCCAAAATTCGGATTTCATGTCAAAAATCATGACAAGATGTTGACATGTGAAGTTCCCGTCCCTAAAAATGCCCTTCCCAGACTTCAAAGTGCCATAACTTTGTCAAAACTGACCCGATCTTCATTTCCGAGGTCATTTTGATCATGGTTTGTCATCTATAGCCACACTACATTCAACGTTTCAAAATTTCTAAATTTCGGATTTCATGTCAAAAATCATGACAAGATGTTGACATGTGAAGTTCCCGGCCCTAAAAATGCCATTCCCAGACTTCAAAGTGCCATAACTTTGTCAAAACTGACCCGATCTTCATTTCCGAGGTCATTTTGATCATGGTTTGTCATCTTTAACAACTCTACATTCAAAGTTTTGAAATTTCCAAAATTCGGATTTCATGTCAAAAATAATGACAAGCTGTTGACATGTGAAGTTCCCGTCCCTAAAAATGCCCTTCCCAGTCTTCAAAGTGCCATAACTTTGTCAAAACTGACCCGATCTTCATTTCCGAGGTCATTTTGATCATTGCTTGTCATCTTTAACAACTCTACATTCAAAGTTTTGAAATTTCCAAAATTCGGATTTCATGTCAAAAATCATGACAAGCTGTTGTTCCCGTCCCTAAAAATGCCCTTCCCAGACTTCAAAGTGCCATAACTTTGTCAAAACTGACCCGATCTTCATTTCCGAGGTCATTTTGATCATGGCTTGTCATCTTTAACAACTCTACATTCAAAGTTTTGAAATTTCCAAAATTCGGATTTCATGTCAAAAATAATGACAAGTGAAGTTTCCGTCCCTAAAAATGCCCTTCCCAGACTTCAAAGTGCCATAACTTTGTCAAAACTGACCCGATCTTCATTTCCGAGGTCATTTTGATCATGGCTTGTCATCTTTAACAACTCTACATTCAAAGTTTTGAAATTTCCAAAATTCGGATTTCATGTCAAAAATCATGACAAGCTTGTTGTTCCCGTCCCTAAAAATGCCCTTCCCAGACTTCAAAGTGCCATAACTTTGTCAAAACTGACCCGATCTTCATTTCCGAGGTCATTTTGATCATGGTTTGTCATCTTTAACAACTCTACATTCAAACTTTGAAATTTCAAAAATTCGGATTTCATGTCAAAAATCATGACAAGATGTTTACATGTGAAGTTCCCGTCCCTAAAAATGCCCTTCCCAGACTTCAAAGTGCCATAACTTTGTCAAAACTGACCCGATCTTCATTTCCGAGGTCATTTTGATCATGGCTTGTCATCTTTAACAACTCTACATTCAAAGTTTTGAAATTTCCAAAATTCGGATTTCATGTCAAAAATCATGACAAGATGTTGACATGTGAAGTTCCCGTCCCTAAAAATGCCCTTCCCAGACTTCAAAGTGCCATAACTTTGTCAAAACTGACCCGATCTTCATTTCCGAGGTCATTTTGATCATGGCTTGTCATCTTTAACAACTCTACATTCAAAGTTTTGAAATTTCCAAAATTCGGATTTCATGTCAAAAATCATGACAAGATGTTGACATGTGAAGTTCCCGTCCCTAAAAATGCCCTTCCCAGACTTCAAAGTGCCATAACTTTGTCAAAACTGACCCGATCTTCATTTCCGAGGTCATTTTGATCATGGCTTGTCATCTTTAACAACTCTACATTCAAAGTTTTGAAATTTCCAAAATTCGGATTTCATGTCAAAAATCATAACAAGCTGTTGTTCCCGTCCCTAAAAATGCCCTTCCCAGACTTCAAAGTGCCATAACTTTGTCAAAACTGACCCGATCTTCATTTCCGAGGTCATTTTGATCATGGCTTGTCATCTTTAACAACTCTACATTCAAAGTTTCAAAATTTCCAAAATTCGGATTTCATGTCAAAAATCATGACAAGATGTTGACATGTGAAGTTCCCGTCCCTAAAAATGCCCTTCCCAGACTTCAAAGTGCCATAACTTTGTCAAAACTGACCCGATCTTCATTTCCGAGGTCATTTTGATCATGGTTTGTCATCTTTAACAACTCTACATTCAAAGTTTTGAAATTTCCAAAATTCGGATTTCATGTCAAAAATAATGACAAGCTTTTGTTCCCGTCCCTAAAAATGCCCTTCCCAGACTTCAAAGTGCCATAACTTTGTCAAAACTGACCCGATCTTCATTTCCGAGGTCATTTTGATCATGGCTTGTCATCTTTAACAACTCTACATTCAAAGTTTTGAAATTTCCAAAATTCGGGATTTCATGTCAAAAATCATGACAAGATGTTGACATGTGAAGTTCCCGTCCCTAAAAATGCCCTTCCCAGACTTCAAAGTGCCATAACTTTGTCAAAACTGACCCGATCTTCATTTCCGAGGTCATTTTGATCATGGCTTGTCATCTTTAACAACTCTACATTCAAAGTTTTGAAATTTCCAAAATTCGGATTTCATGTCAAAAATCATGACAAGATGTTGACATGTGAAGTTCCCGTCCCTAAAAATGCCCTTCCCAGACTTCAAAGTGCCATAACTTTGTCAAAACTGACCCGATCTTCATTTCCGAGGTCATTTTGATCATGGCTTGTCATCTTTAACAACTCTACATTCAAAGTTTTGAAATTTCCAAAATTCGGATTTCATGTCAAAAATCATGACAAGATGTTGACATGTGAAGTTCCCGTCCCTAAAAATGCCCTTCCCAGACTTCAAAGTGCCATAACTTTGTCAAAACTGACCCAAAATTCATTTCCGAGGTCATTTTGATCATGGTTTGTCATCTTTAACAACTCTACATTCAAAGTTTTGAAATTTCCAAAATTCGGATTTCATGTCAAAAATAATGACAAGCTGTTGACATGTGAAGTTCCCGTCCCTAAAAATGCCCTTCCCAGACTTCAAAGTGCCATAACTTTGTCAAAACTGACCCGATCTTCATTTCCGAGGTCATTTTGATCATGGCTTGTCATCTTTAACAACTCTACATTCAAAGTTTTGAAATTTCCAAAATTCGGATTTCATGTCAAAAATCATGACAAGCTTTTGTTCCCGTCCCTAAAAATGCCCTTCCCAGACTTCAAAGTGCCATAACTTTGTCAAAACTGACCCGATCTTCATTTCCGAGGTCATTTTGATCATGGTTTGTCATCTTTAACAACTCTACATTCAAAGTTTTGAAATTTCCAAAATTCGGATTTCATGTCAAAAATCATGACAAGATGTTGACATGTGAAGTTCCCGTCCCTAAAAATGCCCTTCCCAGACTTCAAAGTGCCATAACTTTGTCAAAACTGACCCGATCTTCATTTCCGAGGTCATTTTGATCATGGTTTGTCATCTTTAACAACTCTACATTCAAAGTTTTGAAATTTCCAAAATTCGGATTTCATGTCAAAAATAATGACAAGCTTTTGTTCCCTTCCCTAAAAATGCCCTTCCCAGACTTCAAAGTGCCATAACTTTGTCAAAACTGACCCGATCTTCATTTCCGAGGTCATTTTGATCATGGTTTGTCATCTTTAACAACTCTACATTCAAAGTTTTGAAATTTCCAAAATTCGGATTTCATGTCAAAAATCATGACAAGCTGTTGACATGTGAAGTTCCCGTCCCTAAAAATGCCCTTCCCAGACTTCAAAGTGCCATAACTTTGTCAAAACTGACCCGATCTTCATTTCCGAGGTCATTTTGATCATGGTTTGTCATCTATAGCCACTCTACATTCAAAGTTTTGAAATTTCCAAAATTCGGATTTCATGTCAAAAATCATGACAAGATGTTGACATGTGAAGTTCCCGTCCCTAAAAATGCCCTTCCCAGACATCAAAGTGCCATAACTTTGTCAAAACTGACCCGATCTTCATTTCCGAGGTCATTTTGATCATGGTTTGTCATCTTTAACAACTCTACATTCAAAGTTTTGAAATTTCCAAAATTCGGATTTCATGTCAAAAATAATGACAAGCTGTTGTTCCCTTCCCTAAAAATGCCCTTCCCAGACTTCAAAGTGCCATAACTTTGTCAAAACTGACCCGATCTTCATTTCCGAGGTCATTTTGATCATGGTTTGTCATCTTTAACAACTCTACATTCAAAGTTTCGAAATTTCCAAAATTCGGATTTCATGTCAAAAATCATGACAAGCTTTATGTTCCCGTCCCTAAAAATGCCCTTCCCAGACTTCAAACTGCCATAACTTTGTCAAAACTGACCCGATCTTCATTTCCGAGGTCATTTTGATCATGGTTTGTCATCTATAGCCACTCTACATTCAAAGTTTTGAAATTTCCAAAATTCGGATTTCATGTCAAAAATCATGACAAGATGTTGACATGTGAAGTTCCCGTCCCTAAAAATGCCCTTCCCAGACTTCAAAGTGCCATAACTTTGTCAAAACTGACCCGATCTTCATTTCCGAGGTCATTTTGATCATGGTTTGTCATCTTTAACAACTCTACATTCAAAGTTTTGAAATTTCCAAAATTCGGATTTCATGTCAAAAATAATGACAAGCTTTTGTTCCCTTCCCTAAAAATGCCCTTCCCAGACTTCAAAGTGCCATAACTTTGTCAAAACTGACCCGATCTTCATTTCCGAGGTCATTTTGATCATGGTTTGTCATCTTTAACAACTCTACATTCAAAGTTTTGAAATTTCCAAAATTCGGATTTCATGTCAAAAATCATGACAAGCTTTTGTTCCCGTCCCTAAAAATGCCCTTCCCAGACTTCAAACTGCCATAACTTTGTCAAAACTGACCCGATCTTCATTTCCGAGGTCATTTTGATCATGGTTTGTCATCTATAGCAACTCTACATTCAAAGTTTTGAAATTTCCAAAATTCGGATTTCATGTCAAAAATCATGACAAGATGTTTACATGTGAAGTTCCCGTCCCTAAAAATGCCCTTCCCAGACTTCAAAGTGCCATAACTTTGTCAAAACTGACCCGATCTTCATTTCCGAGGTCATTTTGATCATGGTTTGTCATCTTTAACAACTCTACATTCAAAGTTTTGAAATTTCCAAAATTCGGATTTCATGTCAAAAATCATGACAAGTGAAGTTCCCGTCCCTAAAAATGCCCTTCCCAGACTTCAAAGTGCCATAACTTTGTCAAAACTGACCCGATCTTCATTTCCGAGGTCATTTTGATCATGGCTTGTCATCTTTAACAACTCTACATTCAAAGTTTTGAAATTTCCAAAATTCGGATTTCATGTCAAAAATCATGACAAGATGTTGACATGTGAAGTTCCCGTCCCTAAAAATGCCCTTCCCAGACTTCAAAGTGCCATTACTTTGTCAAAACTGACCCGATCTTCATTTCCGAGGTCATTTTGATCATGGCTTGTCATCTTTAACAACTCTACATTCAAAGTTTTGAAATTTCCAAAATTCGGATTTCATGTCAAAAATCATGACAAGATGTTGACATGTGAAGTTCCCGTCCCTAAAAATGCCCTTCCCAGACTTCAAAGTGCCATAACTTTGTCAAAACTGACCCAAAATTCATTTCCGAGGTCATTTTGATCATGGTTTGTCATCTTTAACAACTCTACATTCAAAGTTTTGAAATTTCCAAAATTCGGATTTCATGTCAAAAATAATGACAAGCTGTTGACATGTGAAGTTCCCGTCCCTAAAAATGCCCTTCCCAGACTTCAAAGTGCCATAACTTTGTCAAAACTGACCCGATCTTCATTTCCGAGGTCATTTTGATCATGGCTTGTCATCTTTAACAACTCTACATTCAAAGTTTTGAAATTTCCAAAATTCGGATTTCATGTCAAAAATCATGACAAGCTTTTGTTCCCGTCCCTAAAAATGCCCTTCCCAGACTTCAAAGTGCCATAACTTTGTCAAAACTGACCCGATCTTCATTTCCGAGGTCATTTTGATCATGGTTTGTCATCTTTAACAACTCTACATTCAAAGTTTTGAAATTTCCAAAATTCGGATTTCATGTCAAAAATCATGACAAGATGTTGACATGTGAAGTTCCCGTCCCTAAAAATGCCCTTCCCAGACTTCAAACTGCCATAACTTTGTCAAAACTGACCCGATCTTCATTTCCAAGGTCATTTTGATCATGGTTTGTCATCTATAGCCACTCTACATTCAAAGTTTCGAAATTTCCAAAATTCGGATTTCATGTCAAAAATCATGACAAGATGTTTACATGTGAAGTTCCCGTCCCTAAAAATGCCCTTCCCAGACTTCAAAGTGCCATAACTTTGTCAAAAGTGACCCGATCTTCATTTCCGAGGTCATTTTGATCATGGCTTGTCATCTTTAACAACTCTACATTCAAAGTTTTGAAATTTCCAAAATTCGGATTTCATGTCAAAAATCATGACAAGATGTTGACATGTGAAGTTCCCGTCCCTAAAAATGCCCTTCCCAGACTTCAAAGTGCCATAACTTTGTCAAAACTGACCCGATCTTCATTTCCGAGGTCATTTTGAGCATGGTTTGTCATCTTTAACAACTCTACATTCAAAGTTTTGAAATTTCCAAAATTCGGATTTCATGTCAATCAATGACAAGATGTTGACATGTGAAGTTCCCGTCCCTAAAAATGCCCTTCCCAGACTTCAAAGTTCCATAACTTTGTCAAAACTGACCCGATCTTCATTTCCGAGGTCATTTTGATCATGGTTTGTCATCTTTAAGAACTCTACATTCAAAGTTTTGAAATTTCCAAAATTCGGATTTCATGTCAAAAATCATGACAAGATGTTGACATGTGAAGTTCCCGTCCCTAAAAACGCCCTTCCCAGACTTCAAAGTGCCATAACTTTGTCAAAACTGACCCGATCTTCATTTCCGAGGTCATTTTGATCATGGCTTGTCACCTTTAACAACTCCACATTCAAAGTTTTGAAATTTCCAAAATTCGGATTTCATGTCAAAAATCATGACAAGATGTTGATGTGAAGTTCCCGTCCCTAAAAATTACCTTCCCAGACTTCAATCTGCCATAACTTTGTCAAAACTTAACCGATTGTCTATCCCGAGCCCATATTAGTCATTATTTGACCTGTAGTTAAGGTTCGCATCTAGGGTTTAGAAAATAACTATTTTTAATATGTCTCTCTACTTGCTTAACTGTGAACAGAAGTTCTCTTTCCAATATGTTAAAAAAAAAAGTTGCCTCATCCGAACGCAATCAAATACATATGTACATATGTAGTTAAAAACCCGTTAAGTGAAAAACGAGGTATTTACAATGTGTTAACAACAACATTTGCCATTTTTCATGGCGTTAACCCCTTGACAGACCCCAGGAACCCACGAACCCAGGAACCCACGAACCCAAGAGCTCGTGCCAAACGCATGCTTATGAGATTTTCAATTTTTTATGCGTTTAAACAGATTTTATTTTATATTGCCCGACCCCCTTAAAGAAAAAGGCAAAAGGTCGACGGCAACGTCATCATCTTGATAGAGCCAAAAAGATGTGACACAAGGGACAAGCCCGAGAAGCTGGCTAATATTGCAAAAGGACTCGAAGGACTCACAGGACTCTCCGGACAGACAGACATTTGCACAATCGACGCCTGGCCACGAGTGCCAACATTTATGAAGATTGAAAGGGTTGTCAAACACTTCATCCATCTTAACCGCGACCCAACAACCCAACAAAAAAAACAACAGAAAAAGGGGCTGTGAAAAAAGGGTGCAGGAATTGTCCTGTTGCTCAAGGGGCTGCTGCTGCTGCTTCTGCTGTTCGGGGCTAGGAAACATCTTGTTTTCTTTCGATTATTGAAATTGCCGGCAATGCCCATTTTTATGATATCTCCCTCTCACCCCGCACCCGCACCCGAACCCGCACCGACTTTGAAGAGCACTAAACTGTTTTCGTTTTTGCACGCACACGTGACTTCAATTGCTATGCCTCTCCCCCTCTCCTCTCCGTTCGCTCTTTACTATTTAAATAAGTCTCATTAGCGTAAACTCTGATCCACATTCATCTTCATCTTCATATTCAAATCCATTTCCTTTCCAAACCCGAAAGGAAATGCGTTCCTAACATGCAAAACAACGAAACAAAAAACGAAACGGCTTTAAGTGCCGCAATTATCCAAAAATTTAATGTAAAACAATGTTGAAAACCTACGGAAAAAAAAACATAAGAGAAGACGAAGAAGAAGAAACAGATATAGCAACACGCGACCGGAAATTATGAGCAATTTAACGAAATGAAACTTGACCGAAACATTTTTCGTCTCTTTGCTGTTAGATATATATATATTTTTTGTTGTTATTTTCAAGCAGTCACTAACTTGGCTCATAAGCCATTAGTACAATGGCGAACACTCCCCACTCATAATAATTTGCCTTAAATGTGCAGCTAGTTACATGTACAAATGGCACTATGTGCTGCTTATGAGCGACCTCAGTTCCCAGTTTCCAGTTTCTACGTTTCCATGTTTCCAGTTTAACCATGGGAAACAACAACGTGCAACAGCGGCGCCAAGCTGCAGATGCAGCGGGCAACTACAGACACCGATAGGCATAAAGATACAACTACAGATACACTAAAAGATACAGATACATTTACAGTTACAACTGCAATTGAATCGAAACAAAAAACAATTACAGCAAGGCGCAAATGGGGCCTAAAACACAGTTCGAATATGAGAACATAATTTTTTTAATTGTCAATTAAAATATTACAGCAAAAATTATGTTGCAATAAAAAGGTTCAGTAGTGGAAATGCAACGAAAATTGTATGCACTTCACCAAGATATTCGCAAAAAAAATAATTTAATAAATAATATATTAATAATCAAACATTTGGTCATCATTAAAAGTCTTTGGAATTTCGTATTCTTGTCAAAATGTGTGTAATTTTTGGCAAATAAATATAACTGGAACACAAAAAAGTTTTAAATTTCTAGATAGTTAAAGGCAGTCCAATCAGTTAACTGTACCATACCCCTTTAAAGCTAAACAAGTGCTGCAGGGGCCGGAAATGCAATGAAAAACGAAGTTTAAATGCACATCCTGAGAATGGAAACGCGCAGCGGACGAAGGAAACGGCGTTAAACTCGACAGAAATGTCAGAAATAAAAAAGCAAACAACAATTTCATTCAAAGATCAGATCAAAGACGAGATGAAACGTATCTGAGGCAACGCATCTGGCAAGCAGCGAAATTTCCCTCCCCACCACCACCAAAAAAAAGATGCTCAAATGCGTATCCCAAGCGATCGCTGCATGAATGAAAATAATTATGATAATTGCAATGGCAACTGCTGCTGCTGTGGCTGCTGCTGTGGCTGCTGCTGCTGCTGTTGATGATCAAGGGGCAACTGCGAGGGGCAACTAATTGTAGGCTCAGTGGAACCGCAGATCAACTCGACGTTTAACTACAATGGTAAAAGAAGTAGCAGCAGCAGCAGCAAAAGATTATGATGGAAAGCCGGTGGAAAACTCAATAAATCCATTGTTGCGCTTAATTATTTGTCGAAATTCAAATCGTACCCGTCCCGTATACTCTTTCTCTCCCTCTCCCACTCCCGCTCTCTCTCTGTGTACCTGTAACCCCCCGTTTTCCCAGTTTGCCTACCTGTTTCCAATGTTTTCATCATTTATCTTCGAGCGGTGCGCAAAATTTGAATGCAACGCAGACATCCGTCAGATACAAACTGAAACTGAGTATGTGTATGAGTGTGTGTGTGTGTGTGTGTGTGTGGAGTGGGTTTACCACCTGATCTCTCTATAAATGCATCAACTGTCGACTATCTCGTATTTGCCGCTTTGAATATAAAAAATGAGTTTCGTGTGGAAATTAGATCCTATTTGGCGCAGCGTGTGATTAGCGCGTCCCTTTGATCACCAGATAGGCTCACATTGTTGTTGTTGCTGTTATTCTAGCTGATGATGATGATGATGATGATGTGCTGATGCTGCGCTGCCAGTTTTGATTTATATTCAATCAGTGTGGCAGGCAAAGACTCGCTGCTGATCGCAATTAAATTCAAATCAAACATTTATTTAAATTTTATGCACCGGTTGGTGGTTGATTGCATCGCATTTCAATTATTCTTATTCGCCTCGAATCTCAACGCAGCAATCTTAAGTGATATTGGAAGCTACGCTGAGCATAATAATAGGCATGAAGAACTTAAGAGAAATTCTAGTAGTACTTTTGGTTGCACATGAAATATATTTAAGCCTTTGCAAAGAAGTGAACAATTTTTTCATGAATTTTGACGTTTTAAGTTTTAAATGCAGTTTTTATATAGAAGCAAAATCATAATCCAAAAGACATCGCTTTTTTAAATCGGTAGAGTTTTGACAAAGTTATGGCATTGGAAAGTTTGGAACCGTCCCTACATACGATATTTATAAAGGCACACTCACAAAACCCTTTCAAAAAATATAGAATATTTGGTTTTCCAATATATATATGTAGAAACTGTCGTACAACAGTTGCACCTACCTCACTTACCCTCAAGTATTTCTCCAGAAATTCTCAAGACAAACCGGAAAGGCGTTAATTATTACAAGCACTGAGTGAACTAACTTATATTATTATGTCCAAGTACGCTAGTAAACCGAAAATAATGAATCATTAATCAATAAATGGCGTAGAAATGGTCACGTCTGAGGTAAAAAGGAGCGCACAGCTGACGTTCTGCTTCACACCTCGCATGTTGTTCGGGTTGCCCAAGAAGAAAACCTTTTCAGGGGCAAGCAACATATGGGGGCATAGAACTAGCCATAGATGCATATGTGAGCATGTAAAAGCCACGCTAATATCATTTTAATCGCGTCAAATTAAGGGTTCACAATCCACCAGGAAAGACTGGCAACTGGCAACTGGCCATCGAAGTAATTCCCATCAAGGCGCAAGAATGCAATATGTTAAGTAACAAGTTCTACCAAAGAGGGCGGAGTTCGGAGCGGAAACCCAACCAACGAACTCTCGCGGAACTCCCAGCGAAACGGCGGCAGCAAAATTAGATTTTTAATTAAAATAATTTCGTATGCAATTTAGATAATCGTTTGCGAAAAAGAAAAAAAAGACAGCCCGTAAGAAAAGAAATGAAAAGGGGAAAATATATCTAAAACGAAGCAGAAGTTCGGCTGGCAGAAGCCAAGAAGCCAAGTCCACAGATTACCGGGATGAACCGGGCGGACTGCACCCAGCGATCCATATGCGATTTGTTTGCCGCATTTTCGGCGGGCATTGCGTTTTTCAATACCCTGTTAGCAATGTAGAAATAGGGCATATTCTGGTCCGCTTGTTTATCGATACAAATAAGGTTTGCGTTACGAATTTTTGTAGATCGGGCTAAAAAATAATATTACTAATAATTTCTAGCTATTTCTTTGACAAAGTTATGGCATTGGAAAGTTTGAAACCGTGCCTACATACGATATTTATAAAGGCACTCTCACAAAACCCTTTCAAAAACTGTGATTTTTTATATTTATTTTTCTGTACTGTCAACTACCTTTAACCAAAGAAATTTTAAAAAAATTCCAAAAAATTCATCAGTACAATATCTATGCTGAAAATATTTAGGCTTTTTTCCACAACTATTTTTAGCAGTTATCCAACGATCACTGCAAACAGAGTAGCTTGCAGTCGGAGCTTCCTTCAACTACAAAGTTTTCACTTGTTTTATATATTTATTTTTTTGTGGGGCGTTTACCTGAACGAAGGCGGACGGCGCAGCAACCAAATAAAATGAAGCACATTTTTTATACAAATCGGAGTAGGAGGCGGCTGAGCAGGCAGCGACGGCAGGTGGAGTGGGAGACGAAAAAGTAGCAGCAGCCGGCCGGGTGGGGGGGAGAGTAAAACGGGGCTGCATCAAGATGAGAATTGCAGTCTCTCAGCCTCCATCCGCAATCCGCAATCCTGGGTCAGGCGCACACGCACAACAACAACAACAACAACGAGCAAATATTTAAATTGATCATCTCCATTTAATAAAGGCAAAAGCCCTCCTCATCCTCTCCTCAATCGTTCCCTGCCTCAATCCCTGCCTTTTTGCCTTCTGCCTGCCTGCAAAAAGTTCTTAACTTAATTTCGCAACGATTTTCATAATTCACCATGAACACCACCCGTTGGTGGTGCTGGCTGGCTCCACTCGCATCATCTGCAACGGACTGCAACTGTTTTGGTAGTTCGCTACTCTACCCCCGTTCCCGTTGCCGTCCCCCCACCTGTGTCCCTACCTCTGCCGTGACGCCCATTTGTTCAATTTCTGCTACTCTGTGGATGATGAGCCGCACTGCGTGTGTGGGGGTGTGGAGCGGTTACGGTTACGGGAGGGGGTGTCAGGAAGTGGGCAACTTTGGCTAAGCGACGGCAGCGGCGGAAGCAAAAAAGCCAAGACTTTCTGCATGTAATTATGGTAACATGGTTTTGGCAAGTTGTTTATATACAATAGTCGACTTCAAAAGGGTTGTCGAGTTTTCGAATATTGATAAGCTATGCGTGTACATATGATTACCTCGAATCTAAAATTACTTTAAAGATTCCAGATTAGGATTATTATTCATATTATAGTTGCACAAAAGTTGTCCAATTCCTATATACTTTAATTAAATTAGTTCATATTCGGCTGCAACTTATTGTATGCCTGCCTGGCAACCCTGTTGCGCAGCGACCTAAGATTACTGTAGAGCGGCTCCCACTCGGACGGGGCCCGCTTTGGGTTGAGCCCAAGCACAAGTTGATTTTTTATTACGCGGTCTACGCCTTTCATATTAAAAGACAAGCCCTGTTTCGAGTGGTTTACATAAATGAAATTAATGCGCTCAGCTCTCAGCGATGAACCTGAAGCCGAATGCTCAACCTGAACCTGAACCTGTGCACCTGAGACATAGACATAGACTGAGACAGAGGCTGTGCCTTGGACTTGGGTCCGCGTCTAAGACTGGCTGGGGCTAGAAGATTACAAATGGTTGCTCTCGACTTTGGCTAATTTGACTGTCCATTGTGGCGGCAATTTGTGCGGCATATGCAATTATGAGATAAAGTGGGAAAGTGCTCTTCAATTTCCCTCAGCTATAATATAATTGAAGATTTGCAAGCGAAAGAGAGAGCGAGAGAGAGGCAGATAGACCACCTGCATGTTGAGCAGCAGAATCGCTGCTGTAGGTAGTTCAAAACACTTTGCATTCGGAAAAGTCAAGATGGCAAAAAAAAAGGTCAATCGGACATAGCCGACTGCCTTATACCCTCTGATTCTCTGCTGAGAACAGCTGCAAAGTAGCTGCTTAGTTTTTTCATTTTAACGATTTATACTGTGGGAATATAAAAATATTTTGTTAATAAGTGCGCCTTCCAATGGGCGTGGCACACAAAACTTAACAATTTATTCTACTCGCATCCAAACGAGTATACATCCCAAGCTTTAAGATTCTAGGACATTACACAAAACCAATATACCCTTTATTCCTGTGGTATCAGTGTATAAAAAGAAGCGAGCCGAAAAACTGTAAAAATTAATGATCTATGGCAATGCGCTGATTTTATGACCTGCAGATTATGGCTGAAGTCGAAAAACTAAAGTCAGACAAGTCACGCACACGGATCCTGCTGAGTCCTGTGTGCTCGGGCTAAGGATCGTTTTACCTGGTAGTCAGGAGAGCTAATAAGAGACCTGGCGCCGCAAATCCATAACAAATGCATGAAAATCCGTTAGACAGACAGGGCAGAGATAAGCGAGAGAGTGAGCTGAGCAGATCCTTAAACAAATAAGGACGAGCGTTAAGATCATTTCGTATGCAAGCGGCAGCACTCGCTTCCTGACTTCTCAGTATGATCCGCTTCGTCCTGACGACGACTAATGATAGTAAAACTGTTTTTCTTGCCATCATTTTTCTCGTTTTTCAACGAAACATCTCTCACCTGAACCTCACTTTCTACACCTTTGCTGACTTTGTCTTTTCTTATTTTTTTGTTGCCTTCCTTTTGTTCTGTTTTGTTCAAATGCCATTAATTCGTAATGAGAAAGGTGTCACCGGCTCAAAAGTCAAAGACAAATATTACAGGACCCGCCCCCGCCGTCCTCAGGCGACTATTGCAGGCTGCAGGTTCCGCTTAAAATCAATTAGTTCGCATTCTATGCGACAATCATTATCAGCTGTACTAAAATGTCGCAGGATCTGCCTTTTGTGAAGTGCCTGCAAATTTCAATTGCTTTTATAGTTTTTCTATAGATGGTAACTGAAAGAAATGATAACTGATTTATGACTTCATTTGACTTAATTTTACTATTTATAGTTATTAGAGCAGTTTTAGATAGTGAATGTACCTGTAGACCAAAGAGAAGAAAATATCAAATATAATATCAAATCTTAATCGTATTTTTATGCTTCTTCTATGCCTTATTGGTGATCCTTTGAATGTAAAAAAAATATATAGTTTACCAACTACAACCCATTAAAAACACTTAAATTTTGATGATTTATTATTGTAGCCTCTGTATTTTATTTACCAAACGACACATTTCTTCAGGGGATTCATATCGGTGCCCAGCTTACAGTTAAAGGCCTCACTGAACTCGGGCATATTGCCAAGAGTTCCCACCACCCGAAACTCCTCATAGGCATGCACATCCGACTTTATTTTACTCAACTTGGAGGCACTGTCTCGACCCGAGCACCAAGTCTGGGCGAATTTCAAAAAGAACAGTTGCTTGTTATTTAAATCCACATTACGTAACGGTTTCTCCAGCCACGCCTTGTTCTTGGTGTGTCGCTTGTAGGCGTAGTAAGCCATGCGAGTGCCCACATTATCGGCAATATTATCCCCAGAGGTCAAAGTGCCATTTGTGGGCACACCCATCAAGATGAACTTATTGTACTGGGATTCCAGGCAGCGATAGCGTTCCTTGAAATTCCGCAAGGATGCCGCTGACCACCAGTTGATTTTCTTGCCATCATAGTTGTACTGATAGCAATAGGAATCAAAACCGTGAGCCATCTCATGCCCCACAATATTACCAATGCCAGCATATTTCAGCACTGGAGGAAAGTCAATGTGATAGAGTGGCCACTGTGCCATGCCGATGGTGATGAAAGCCTGGTTGAGAAAGTCCGCATAGTAAGCGTTCACTGTACGCGTAGGCATCAACTGCGGTATCAGAGCCTTGTCCACCGATCTCAGTTTGACGCGTGCGCGATTGCGTTCCATTGTGGCCAGATTGTCATAAAAGTCCTTGGTCATATTTATGTCACTGTAGGCGGTATCAATTATCTCCCGATGCTGCAGTTCATCGCTGTAGCCGACAAGGAAGTCCATGGAGGCCAGCTTGGTTTTTGCCTGCGAGCGTGTTTCCTCATCCAGCCAGCTATAATGCTCGAGTAGCTCATAGAAAGTATCCCGAATATCCTTAGCCAAAGTCAGGACATCCGCACGTTGCTGCTTATCGAAGACACTACCTATGAACCAGGGCAGCAAGGCATAATTGTAATAGGATTCAGTTAATCCTCGACAATCGTTTTCAACACTGGAATTCCGACTGCTCTGCTTCTGCGTCCAAGAGGCGTAGAATTTGAGCAGAGTTCGGTGCCGCACATAGTTGCGCAACAATTTTAAGTCAATGCCCTCCAAATAGTGCACCAATTCGCCCACATGATCCAGCTGATTGAGCACTGTCCAGTGACGCTGCTGGGTGCCATTGAAGGCTACATCAAAGAAGCGCGTCCAATTCAAGCGATCCTCCTTGTGCCGCACCAGAAATTCACCCAGACTCAGTTGCTCCGTTTCATTTCTCGGCTTAGCCAGCTGTGTGAGATTCCGTTCGAATAGTGTTAGATTGGCAAAGTTGGAGAGAAACTCCTCACGCTTGAGCTCATCCTTAATATTGAAATCCTTGGTCATATTTAGCAGCTCCTCCTGATTGTAGTTGGCGAGCACTTTACCAGGAGCCGTAATGAGTATATCAAATGTTCTGCTCGCTGTATTATAATGCACTTTGAGCGGCAGCAAAGGAAACACTTCAAAGCTGGACATAAAATTCACATATATCCAATCCTGGGTAATATTTTTAGCCGCAAAACGATCATCCTGCTCCTGTTGCATGAACAACTCATAGCCCCTTGACATATTGGTCTTCATCAGCACACAGCTGGCAAAGAACTCCTTGGCCTTCCATTCCGCGCTTGAAGATTTATTTTTGGCCAGCTCCGTGGTATTTTGTAGATAATCCAATACCTGATTATCTATGCGCCGTTGTATAGACTGCAGGAAACTGGAGTTGTGTGCCTGCGAGGATAAGAGCGACGACTCCTTCCAGCTGCCACAGGCATACTCGTAGAAATTCTCACAAGGATCAACGCTGCGATTCATCGTGGAAAGCATAAAGTTGCCATATTGCTCCAAAAGCTCCTCGCTGTGCTTTAAGCCCAAGCGCGGTGTGTCAAAAAAATCACTTTGATTATAATTATTTACTTGTGGCACAATGCTGGCGGACGCGACAACTGCGACGTGTATTAACGTGGCCAACAGCGCGTAAGCCATGATCTGGCAAATAGGTATTTTTCGGGTAACGCGCTCGGCAGCTGCCGCAAATGTTCTAAACTTTCCAGGCAGCAAGCGATGCCAATTTATATGGCACGTGCAACAGGTCCAAAAAGCCAAAGCCAACAGCAGCAGCAACTATTTTTCGGGGCAGTTATTGGAATACCCTGTAAGCTTTATAAGTGCGTAAAATAGGGTATATTTTATTATTATTATTATATAATGCTTACTTATGGTCTAAAACTATAAGTAAACTTAGATGTTTTGAGGAGCGCTACTAAGGCCTTCAACTCTATTATTTAACATATTTACATATTAACATGTTAGTTACATAGTTTATAATTAAAGTATACATATTCTTAGTTTATCTTCACAATCCGAACAGATACATATATTTGTATCTTTTCATTGAACTTAGGAGGAAACATAATTTTTGAAAATTAGAGTTTTCAAATATTGTTATCCTGATTTTCCAAACATTAAATCTAAAACTTTTATGCAGAAAACAGCATGCTGCCTAAAGTTATTTTTATGCACAATAATTAAATCACTAATGTATTTTTAACCACTTTAAGCACGTTTACAGGGTATCACTCCGTCGAGCATCAAACGACTCATTGCTCCACGCTTAACTTGGCACAGCTGACGCGTTAATTTTGTTATTGTTTTTAGGTATTTTTGGTTTTTTTTTATTATTTCGTAACAAATCCGAACTCATTCTTCAAACTCACCACAAAAACCACATTTGGCTGCTGGAAAAATTGATTGTTATTCTAAATCAGATTTAAGCGAAAATCTTCAGCGAAATCTGCGCTCTCTTCGACGCTCGGCACATTCTCCAATTAATTTATTTTTTTAAGCACTTTACCTCGTTCTCTTATCACTCGTCACTTATCGTTTGTTCGGTTTGTTGTTGGCAAGTTTATAACCTATTTTATCGCTAATTATAGATCAAAGTTTGGTTTGGTTTGTATTTCGGTTGTTCGAATGTCACATGTTAATGACCCCAATCGAAATAATAGCTGTAATTATAATGCAAAACATTTCTAAATGATTTTAAACTTTAGTTTTGGCCTTTGATATCAATTTTTCGGTACTTTTTTACCCCAAATGGTAATTGATACATTATGATAACTCATTCGAGCTTTGGAAATTGGTTCGGCTTTAAAAAGAGCTTGAGCTGTATCCAAATTTAAGAATATGTATAGATTTTGAACATAAAGTAGAATATACGAATATTAATGTATAAAGAGCAATGAGTACTAACCTTGAATTTGAATATTACATTAACAGTGGGAGGCGGGGTCAATTACATCCGACGATATTCCGGAAAACCCCTTTTCAGTCTGCTGGCTGTCAATACTTCCGATAAATCTATTGCAAGGGAATTTGAGTGACTTGACAGCCGATCTTTATCTTTACTGCAAATCGCTTTACAACATTTATTACTGGGTTGATGTCCAGATCCCTCACGATAAAGCGTAATACCTTAAAATAAAATGTTTTGTTTTATTCCTCTAGAAGTAATATTAAAATATCAATATTAAAAGTTAATAGTACAAATAACCTATAGTTTAGCTTATATGTAAATTAAAAAAGTAAAAATTCCTTGCATTATATAAGCTTGCATTGCCCTTTGACCTTGATTACAATCAACCAGAACCAGCTCTCAATTAATCTCAGAGCGCCTCTCTCTGCGCTTCTCACACAAATTGTATTCTGTATTGTGGAGTCATCAGCTACTGTTTGCCCCTTGCCTTTTAGCAGATGTGAGATCATTTCATTTGTGTTAACCTCATGAATTTGGAGCTAATCGCAATTTCATGAATGAAAAACGCCAGACGCGAGTCGAGTCTCTAGCCCTCGGGCTAATGATGCATGGAAAATATACCAGTTCCAGTTGCGCTGACCACAAAATGCTCATTAGAGCATCCAACGATTTACCAAAAATATACAAAAACAACAAAATCGAAAAAACTTCAAACTGTTTGAATAATGAGAGTAGATCCAACAACCACAACTAACATATAGATGCTGGAGCCATAATAGAGTTGTGTTAAGGTATTTCTTTGATTTATGGTCAGGTAGAACAAAGCGGAAGATTAGGGCTTGGATATAGTAGAACCAGGAAGTCACAACGACAAACGCCGCCACGCGGCATCAACAAATTTCGGTTTGGCATAATAAGGAAAATATTAGTTAACATTTAACCCTCTGTCAAAGGGTGTGACGTGTGCCTGACACGCGCATCTTAAAGATGCAAAAAAATAAAGGGGTTGACAGGAAATTTGCCAGGCAGCTGTGGAAAAGTGTGCCAGGAATTATAGAAATGGAAATGCGAAAGAGAAAGGAAGAGAAAGAGGGAGAGTGATTTTTTTATTATTTACTTTATAGAAATGATTTTTTTTTGTACTATACCAACAAATAAAAGCGAAAAGTGGGGCGTGGCTGTGCTGACTTTTAATTACGCCTGCTGAATGGCTGTCAAGGCACCTCAATGCATGTGCCAGTCAAGGTGAAGTCCTTTGAGGCCATAAGGCTCAAAAAAAGTAAAAAACGAAAGAAGCAAGGAAAACAACATTTCAATTGATGCAATAAAGATCGAAAGGTGAAAGTTAAAGAGTTTCCTTTGCCGCTGCTTAAACAGTTGCCAGTTGAGCTATTGAGCTATTGCATCCCAAACATCCTGCGTATCCTGCGGCAGCTGCGACCGCAAGCCACTGTTAAAAAAACTGCAAATTAAATCCTTTTTTCAGGCTCAATTTGTTGCAGCCTGGACGGCAGCTTAAGGCAAGCTGCGCCAACCAAATCGAGCGCGCCAACAAAGGATAGCCGGTTATCCTGCAGCCCCCTCCCACTCCTTTCAGTTTTTTTGGCGGTTTAAATCTTCCTCGTTTTTTGGCATTGTTACATTGCGATTACTTTACCTGCAACACGGCGATTAACACGCACCCGCCGGCACACATCCTTTCGACATCCTTGGCTACCTGAAGCTGCCCCTTGCCTCGCCTCGCCTTGCCTCATCTTTTTAGCTGAATGCCTTTATTGCTTTCTTATATGCGCTTTGATTTCTATTGCGGCAATATATCCTTTATCCTTTGTGCCATTGTTGCATGCACCGGCTGGCAAACACATTAGAAATGCAACCTTAGAAAAGCGGGGGAAGAGCTACAGCAGCTAAAAGTGACAGCGTTGCAGCGTTTAAAGATCCTTTAACGATTTTCAATTATATTATTCCCTGGTATTAAATCTATTTTACTGCATATTTCCCTTTCAGTCTTCATTATCTGATCCCAACAGTTGGCAGTTTTTCAGTTTTTACTCTTTGAAAACATTGTTTGAATTTGAAATTAGACCACACACATCCTATGCCTTATAAGTTGAATTAAAAACTAATAAGAAAACCAAAATTAGTCGGACTAACAGTAAAACTACATAACAAAAAGTTGTACATGTGAAAAAACCTCGACTTCAAAGTGCCATAACTTTGTCAAAACTGACCCAATCTTCAATTCCGAGGTCATTTTGATTATAGTTTGTCCTCCTATTGAAATCTACATTCAAAGTTGAGAAACTTCAAATTTACGGATTTAATGTCAAAAATCATGACAAGATGTTAACATGTGAAGTTCCAAGTGCCCAGAAGCGCTTCTCTCAGACTTCAAACTACGATAACAACATTTTTAATAGAGTTACAATAAAACTAAAACTGCAAAATGGGTTGTACCCGATTCGATTGCGTGAATTGCTGAAATGGGCGTGTCCTGGCACGCTTATCGCCTGTAACGCCTACACTTTTTGCCCAAATGTTCAAATTTAGCTTGGCAAATGCCAATTCTATACCAGATTGATAATCAATCAAAGTCATAAACGAATCGAATGAGGATCAGCACTTTTTTAAAAGCAAAAGAAAATGGCGAGCAACCCCATGACGTCACGCGCGGATTTCAGGGGGGGGTTTTCACAACTAGTTTATTTTTTGTGTCATGGGCCTAAAAGGCGTAACAATAATGATGAGTTATTGATAGTGACATAACAACAATAACAACAACAACAAGAACATCAGCAGCAACTACAACTACTAGCCTAGCAATATGGCAGCCAGATGGGTTAGGTAAATGACAGAGGTGGGGTAGGGGGTGCTGCTGCTAAACAGGGGTAGCTATGATGCGCCAAGTGTTGATAATGATGTGCAACCCTTTCTCTAGCAATTTTTCTCGCCTTTTTTTGGTGTAAAAAACAACAAATTCTCACTTCATTTTGGGTCTATAAAAATGCAATCGTTTTTTGTGCCCCTTTTTATATCCCTTACATAATAAAAGGGTGTAAAAGGGTATGATGATTTAGGGCAAGTATTTGTAACAGGCCGAAGAAGACATTTTACATATGTTTATGAATATTTAGCATTATTAGCTGATAATCCCTGCTCTGGACGGCCTCAGAGACTTTAAAAGCTAGAAAGCTAAAATTCTGAATTTAAATGTTAACTTATTTAAAAGTAATTTATTAGCCAAACTTATGTTTTATATACATTTTGTATAAGAATTTTAGTTACAGGGTATACGCTAGTCGAGCAGCCTCAACTAGAGCAGTGCTAAATGTTTATACCTAATTTCTACCCCGTTCTCATTTGATTTATAGCAATGCCAAGCTGTCGTACGAAAACAATGCTGAATCCCTGGTACATGCGACCCGTTGGATATCATAATTATAGCAACAGCAAGGACACCGATTTGTTGTCCTTTGTTGCCGCTGGTCAAGCTCTGCCGCCAACATTTGGCATGGATGTGGGAGTGGGATTGGGTGTGGGAATGGGAGTGGGAGTGGAGCCGCAGACATGTCTGCCATATTTTGGCATGGAAATGGAAATGCCGTCAACAGCATCCGTCACAGCGAAAGCGCACAAATTGCTGCCAGACTTTCTGATACCACTGCATGAAATAATGTTTCAACATCAGCATCATTATCAGCAACAGCGACAACAACAGCAACGACTAGCCGTAGCAGCAACAACAGCAGCAGCAACAACAACAACAGCAGCAGCAGGAAGTACAATGGGCACATTAATTAATAGTCTGCCTGGACTTTCCTATGCCAAAACAGAGACATTTCCCAACGCCAGTTTCTATGCAACAAAGTCATTAACCCCGCAGCAACAACAATCACAACAACAACAGCCACAGCAGCAGCAACAACAACAACAGCCACCACCCACAACTGCTCGTCCTCGCCACAATGGCGAACATTTGTTCGTGCGTCATTTTCACGAACGAGATCGTCTCATACGCGAGCATCAATTGCAGCAGCAGCTCCTGCGTGATTTTGCCGACGACGACAAGGACGATGAGAGCAAGGACGCAGAGCAGCTGGAACTGGAGCCGGAGCCGGAGTCGAAGTCGAAGCGACAGCAGCTGGAGTTGAAGTCGACTGGCCATAATAATCATTGGCATGGTGTCGTCTATGATGGCAATGGCAATGCCATGACAGCAACTACCAAGCACAGCAGCAACAACATCAAGCACAACAACAACAACAACAACAACAAGCAACCAGCAGCAGCTGCAACAACCTTCGCTTTGGAGCTGCCCACACAAGTTCCTGTTGCTATTGCTGCTGCCATTCCGGCTGCCACCCACAAGGACTCCCATATTTACGAGCAGCCAAATGGGCAACTTTGTTGCGTTGGCAACCCTGCCAGCCCCAAAGCAACAGCAGCAGCAGCAGCAGCAGTCACAACAACAGCAACAACAACAATAGCTACAAACAAAGGTAAGTTTATGAGTTTCGTCTGCTAATTGATGTCGTCTCGTGCCATTTTTTTTTGTAAATATATATTATAAATAATTTATTACAATTATTAGTGATAAATGGGTTAATTAAAATTAATGCAGCCATACATATATATTCTTAATCAGGAGCAAGAGTTGAGTTGAAGTCCGTCTAATTATATTTATTATAATACAAATTTACCTTACTGATATCTATATTATATAACTGCCCTAGGAACTAACTTCTAATATATGTGAGCTCTTATTTACATAAACTAAAACTAATTGAATTTACTCCAAATATTCTATAATTTTAACTTTATATTAGGCTAATTTAAATGTTGATTTATAGTCAAACTAATCACATTTAAGCAAAGCCCAGCTCCAACTAACCCAAAGGGCAACCCTCTCAAACCCTCTCAAAACCCACCTAGAAACTTTCAACTCAATTACAAGCGCTTCACTTAATAGCATACAAGTGTACATGTCTAGGTATTTTCAGCTATGGCCACACGATTTGCTAGCCCTTGTCCTTAACATTCGCACCACATAAACCAACACCCCCATGGGGTTGTGTATCGTAACCCCAAGCAACACACAAAGTCCATTTAAAATCACTGAAATATTAATAAATTTTACAAAAGTGCGAACAAAATATGCGTGAAAATTCTCAAGTGCGAGCAAACTAAACCTTAACAACTTTATTTAATGGAATTTAAAACCACTTTCAGTGGGTGGTGGTCGGGTGGTTGGGTGGGGTGGGGTTGGGTTGGCCAAAGGTTGTGGCTGCCTGCGGCGCAAAGGAAAAAAAAGAAAAAGTGAAATGCGAACCACAATTGCATGAGGTAACCTTTGACATGGATGGCACGGTAAAAAACGCACCCTTACAAAAATCGAGACAACGTAAAAAAGGAATAGAAAAAGCTCACTGCTGGTGTCAATACCAACTGTGACTGTGCCGGTGCCGGTCCTGAGCAGCTTATGGCCAATTGAGCTCACCCACCCCTTCGCCGGGGGGGTGCTGGCAAATCCAATAAAACCGCTTTACAAGCTGTAAAGCAAAGATCATAAATCCATTTTATTCCAGTGATGTCGCATTTTTTTAACGTTTTTTTAAAATGGTTTACATAATGGCGTCGCCTTGCTAAGGGTTAAATTTGCATAAAGGGGTAGCGATAAAAAAAAACATGGCGTTAGTTTGGAAAACTGTGGGAAAATTTGGCGAAAATTCCGTTAGTTTTCAAACAGACAAGACCCTAGTTAATCAAACGGCACCCAAGAAGCACCGCAATACCTTTTCTTACCCTAAAAAGAAAGAAAGAATAGAAGAAAAATCACCCAAAAAATATTGCATTGTTTAACGCAATTTTTTGCGCCCAAAAAAAAATCGAAGAAAATCTAATTTTTACCTATTTGTAAATTTCACATTTTTTTACATTAAAAAATTGCGCATTATTGGCGTACATTCACCCCTAGTTAGTTGTTTAGGGGTTGCTACCCTACAAGTGTGTTTGCGCTGCAGCTAAGCTGTGGAAGATCTTTGGTAATCCTTGACAATGATCCTCAATTTTTACCCTTGAGTTTTTTCTCTTTTTTTTCTACATTTTTCTGCCTGTTTTCTTGCACCGGAAAAAAACGGCGCGCAATTTTCACAATAAAATCTAGAAAAATGCATCTCAGTTTTTGGGTCAATTTTGAAGGGTTGCCTTTGACAGCGATTTTTTGTGGCTGATTTTCAAGCAAGTCGAATTCAATAAACGTTAATAAACAACAGAACAGAACGGGTCGGGATGGGACAGAACGGTACGGGACAGGATAGGCAGGATCATTAAGTAGGAGCACTGAAGACGGCGCTAAAATGCGGAAGTAAAGGGACATTTTTCCCATTCTTTTCTTGTCGTGGCTGTTGTCCTCGGGCATTGATTTCCGTTACAATTGCTTGGGGTTTGCCTTTGATTTCCTATCAAATCTGCTGATTTCACCTTTTTTTTGGCGCGCTTTTTTTAGGCAGTTGAGCAAAGAAATGAAGGCATTGAATCCTTTCAATTTGGATTGAGTTCTAGAAAGATGGAGTTTGGTTGATCACTAAAGGGGTTTTTGAGAAATGCCGGAAGTAACTGTCATGAAGTTCAAATATTTACATAGTAACTGAGCATTACAAAATATATTTATGAGAAAAGAACTTTTTCTTTTACTCATTAAAAATAGAAACATGCTTAAAAATATTCCTAGAAATATGCTTAATATATTTAACATTTTATATTCCACATATATTGAAACTTTTACCAATTAAGTTTATGTATATTTCTCAAACTTAAACTACAGCCCCAAGAAGTAAATCAACAAATTAAAGCAATTTATAAAGACAGATAGACAACCCTCAGCAACAACAACAAAAATGAGAAGCAGAAGCAGAAGAGAAGAAAACTTCAACTAGTCTCATCTTATTTGCTTAACGCAAATTGGTATGTCATTTTAATGCATTGCAACAACAGCAACAACAACAACAACTGTAGAAAAATCCACCCACTGCGTATTTTGTGGCGGGTTCAATTCCTGCCTTTCCCGGTCGCTGTCCCTTTTCGGGCCAGGCTCATGCAAAGTGCGTCCCTTTTGTCGTAGTTTTCGATGCTGCCAAGCGTTTATTTTCTTGATTAATTTCAATGCTCGACGAAAACTTTGTTCGTTGCCCCCTTTTTGTGTGGTATATTTACATGCCTCCCCCCACCCTCTCTGTCACTCTGCTGCGGCTGTCGCTTTGCCAGTCTGGGCTGTCTGTTTTTGGCAAATAATCAAATTGCCCAGACACTGGCCACAAGGATACTGAGTACTGGCAGCAACTGCCACAAGGACTGCAGATTGTTTATCTTTTGTTTCATCCCGTGACAAGTTTAATCAGGCTACGTGCAAAGGACACACAGGACAGCTCAGCGGACAGTCAGCCAAGCCAGTCCAAAGGATAACTATTGAAATTAGTTGCCAGTTGGCAGTTGTTCAGTTTTCCAATTCCGACTTCTGTTATATATGTACATATGTACATATATATGCAATACAGTACAGGCTATTTTAAATACATGAATAATTCCAATTTAAGGAATTTTATTTTCTATTTGATTTTCTAACGATTTTAGTTTTAATTCTAGAATTATACTAATTTCTCAAAATTATTATTTTCGTTCCTATTTGCAATACTATAATTTGTAATTTAATGATTTCCATAGACCAATTAAATCATTTATAGAAATCCAACGGTATTTCATACATTTCATAATTACTTTTCTATTTTCTAACAGTTCCAATTTCCCAACGTCTATTGTGTATGCATATTGATTTTTCGTCGCTGCTTTTTCTATTTTCCACTTAAATCATTTTGGCACTTTGCTCTGCAGTGCAAGCGGGAGGGAGAGAGAGCGAGTGCCTGTTCGTCCTGCGGTCACTCATATCCTGGTGCCACTCGAACATTAATTTTGCAGTTTTAATTAAAACATTTCAGCACACACACACACACACATACACAGAGAGGGAAACCCGCCGCATATTCTGCACATTTTTTCTTAGACTTTTACCAATTTCTAGTTTGTATTTTTGCTATTGTTATTGTTGTTGTTGTTGTTGTTAAACAAAAGCAGCCGCAGCCGGCGCTGAAATCCAAGCTGCACTCGTTCCGCCCACTCATAATCGTAAAATGTATGCGCTGTCACCGAGGCCAGCTCCCCCAAACCTCCACACACCCCCCAACCCGCCCTCGCCTTCTGTTCAGTTGCTCCTTTTTGCACACATCGCACGTCGCTTGCATGTGGCAGCAATGCTCTCGACTTCCTTCTTTTGCAGTGCTGCAAAAACCTTGCCACCCAACTTGCCCCCAAACACACACACACACACACACACATATACATAATATATAGGGAACAAGAACCACACTTGTTGTAATTGTTCCCCAACTCTCAGCTCAATGACTGCGCTGATGTTTATACGAATGGGTTCTTGTGTTTATATAATATCACACCCGAAATACTCAACCTTATGAGTGCTGAAAGCTTGACTACAGTGGAACTACATGGCAAATTTCTCAAGCATGTAAATTAATTTTAGATATTTCAAATACTTTGTAAGTTTTGAAGAGTAAGCTAATGTAATAAATTATAATAAACACTACAAGTTTAATAATAATAATATTATAATATTTTGACACCTTAAATCAAATATCTGGAATTTGAGTAGTACTGGAGAACTTTCGTTATAATGTGAATTTTCTAACAAAAAACTTAATAAAATTATAGATTAACATTCTAAGATTCGAAATGAAAGATTTAAGCCCTTAAAAATTATATATGATTAAAATCAGAGACCTAAAAGATATTTCACTCCAGCTAAAAACTTTTCTTTCAATGTATTGCATATAAAAAACACAAGGAAATATACATATGTAAATAATATAGCATACATCTGCATTCCGCTCACTTTCTTGCATATAAGTATGTATGTATATACCATGTACACACACACACAAATACACATACGCATATATAAAGTTCATTTACCGCCACCCAATAAGCTCAAACACCTTTATGCGCTCACACACACACACACACACAGACACCGACACACATCGCACATGCACATGCACATACCGGGAAACTTCTTAATTATGATCAATGTACTTGAGTGCAATAAGAGCAAGCAGAATATGCAAAAGAAAAAATTCTAACGGCAACTGCGCAGCGCCGTTGCATGTGCATACATATACAAATACAAATACAAGCACATAGCGAGCATTGGCCACACCCATTTCACTCAAGAAAGCAACTCTATGCTAATGCAGGAAATGTGCAGGGGAAGGTGCAGGCAACAATGACAACAAGTCTAATCAGAATGCAGGCAGCGCGACAAGCAATACGTTCCACACTCCGTTCCACACTCCTCACTCGCACTCAAGACGCACACTCTAACGGTGCAGGGTTGATTGCCGCCAACAGTTTCAGTTTGAGTTTGAGTTTGAGCGCAAAGCGGTAAGCAAATGTGTGCCAGAGAGTGAGCGAGTGTGCCGAGTGCAGAGCAACAAAGAAAACTAGGAAAAAGGAGAAGAAAAAAAAAACACTACTACTACTGCTGCTGCTGCTGCTGCAAATCATAAAGCATTGACTCACACACACACACACACACACACGTACGACATGACGGCGACAGCGGCAGCAACTGCAGCATTTTAGTACCGTTTGTCGCTGCTCGTTTGTCGTTTCAGTTGCATTCGGCAAGCGAACGAAGCCGGTTCGGCAGATTAACATTAACATTTGGTGTTAACAGCAGTCGCTGCAAACGTCTACATTCAAATGTATTAAACGACCAACCAACCAACTAGCTAAAAGTTTAACCAAGTTGGCAACTCTCCGCTCTCCGCTCTGTGCTCGCTGGCTGTAACTTGAAAACTGACGAGAAATTTGACAACTCTCTCAGATATTTACATAATTAGTGCAAGTGAATTAATTTCGGTGACATTTACAATAATTGTGCATAAAATCATAACTAAAAGAAATCTGAAAAGATGATGGTGCTACAGCAACAGCAGCGTTTGTGGGATGCCACCAAAACCACAACAACAACAACAACAAACGTGGCAGCAACAACGGCAACAACAATGACAACAACAACAGCAGCAGCAGCAGCTGCAGTTGGCGCAAGCAACAAATTGGAATTGGATAATGTTGTGGCAGAAAGGACACATATGCGTCTGCTAAAGCGCAAGGATCACAGCAGTGCAACACACACATGTAGGATATACAATTTTGAATACAATTAGCATAAATCTTTATTAGCAAACAGGGTTGCCAAACAGCCTGATTAAATTGTTAGGAGCTTTTAGGGTTGCCAGCTGCAAGTTTAAAGATTAATTTCATTTGTTTTAAGCTCGATTAATTTTTGATGTGTATTTTTGCTTTCAAATAATTCTAATACTTTAAGTCAGTTTTTAAAGCAATAGGAAATTTTTGAAAACTTTTAATTATTACTTAAAGCTTTATTTGCAGCTTTAAAGCTAGTCTAGTGATCTTTAGAGCACAGCTTAGTTTTCTTGAGATAACTTTTAAAATCTGTTATATATTAATTGATTAAAAATAATAATTTTATAACCAATTAAAAGGTTTTGCACTTGTTTCCATCACTAAAAAAGCTTCTTTCAAGCATTAAAATCGAACTTGTGCTTTAAAGCTTAACTTGCAAAGCACCTTTTGTTTGTTTTGAGATAAATGATTAAATAAGGAGATCTTTAATTAAAAAAAATAATTAATATAGCCACATATATTAGTTAAATTAAATGCTCTATTCCGATTATTTTGATTTAAAATAGTCTGTTTAATGGATTTCAAGGGAATTGCTGGCAACCCGTCCACCTGTGGCTTTCACTTTCTCTGGGCCATAAATTTGCCGTAGAACTGTAACAACTGCTTGCAACCAAATGCCGCATGAGCTGATTACAAAAGACGCACGCCCACACATTTGTGTCTCCGCTTGGGACTATAGAGTTTCCATTTCCATATCAGATCTACAATTTCATGGCATTTGCTATAGTTTTGATTCGGGACATCATGAGATGTCCTGCTGCTGTGGCAGCTCTCTCGGCAGCTGATGCCGCATTTACACTCCCCACTGTGCGTGTGATCATTACTTTGTTGGCATTTGCATCCTGGACAGCGAGTCCAGCGAGTCCTGCGTTGTCCTTTTTACCTGTCCCAACTGCGTCTCAGGTATTTTGCATGCACACACACATACACAATGAAAAAGAAAACAGAAAAAAAGGAAAACGTTTTTTTCTTGCGCATATGTCCTTAAAAAAAAAAGGAAGAGGCTAAAAAAGAAACGTCGCTGCGCCTTTTTCTGTGTGTGTTTTAAGTTCGAGGCGTGCAATTTTCCCTTAATTTTGCTGACCATAAAAATATTGAAGAAAAAAAAACGACCGCTAGCCACAAAAGCCAAATTTTGTGTAATTACATTTAAGCCGAAGGTGCAAGGATATGCGTCCGTGTGCATTGCCTTTTTAATTGCATGAAAAAAGGTACAACAAAAAAGAAAAGCAAAAAAAAAGAAGGAAACTAAATTTGGTAACATGCAGATTGCCACTTGTAATCACCCTGTGAAAAGGACTCGCTGCTAAGCCTGGCGCTGACTCAACTGCCACTGTCACATTCCTCACCCCCAACAACACCAACACCCGTAATCCCCAACCCGCAAAGCCCATTACGAACCACAGTGTCCTGGGTGTCCAGTGGGTAATCTGTATATTTATAATGCCAAGCTGGACATTATGCACAAGGATTGCAAAACATTCCATCTACCATATATTGTCGTAAAAATATGTTGCTTTTTTTGTTTGTTGGCTGTATGTCCTGCCTGCTTAGTCAAGGATGCTACACTTTGTTTACGCCCCGGGGGAGCTATAAATTTAATATCTACTTTGCAAAACAAAAAACCCGAAAATGCCGTACAAAAAACGGCAGCCACAGGACACACAGTGGACACGACAGGACAACGGGCGTCAAGAGAGCCTTGGCACACATATGTGTGTATTCAAAGTACTTACTTCCTGTATGTGTGTGATGTCCTGGATTTTGAATAGATAGTCGCATAACAGCGGGTTATATATGGAAATAGGTACTAGTAAATATGAGCAGAAAAGTAGGCTTTGAAAACCTATTTAGGTTAATAAGCTTTATTTTCCCAAATTTCGAATATGATATTTCTTTATGGTATACATCATATCTTTTTCTGCATCTCAAAAACTTCATTGAAAATGGTAATGGTAGTCAGAAGCCCAGATCTACCAACGAATTTATAATATTCCAAAAGAAATCTTTTAGTCTAGCTTGAAAATCGATGAAAAATAGTAATGGTAGTCAGAAGCCCAGATCTGCCAACGAATTTATAATATTCCTAAAGAAATCTTTTGGTCTAGCTTGAAAATCGATGAAAAATAGTAATGGTAGTCGGAAACCCGCATCCAACAAGATTATAATATGCCTTTGGTAATCTTTTAGTCTAGATTAGAAATCGATTTATTTCCACCCTCGCCAACCGCTTTCTAATGAATCGAATTGCAATTGGCAAACGTCATTTGTCTGGGAAACTTTAAGAATTCAAGTCATTCAAGTTTTATTTAACTTCATGCTGATGTCGAGTGGCATTTGGAGGTCCTTAAAAAGTTTACAGCGCCCGAACCACTCAGCAATAGACAAGAAACAACAAATTTTGCATGTTACGCTGAAACGAAGTACCGTAAATACTAATGGACATTTTACGAGCCAAGAGGGCAAGAGGCCAAGAGCAGTAGCAGCAGACCCCAAAAATGGACAAACGATGACCAAAAATGTGTGTCCGTCTGTGTGTGTATTGGTGTATTGGTGTGTGTGTGTTTGTCTGTCAGAGACAACACCCAGACGGAAAGCCCCCTTCCACCCCAAAAACCCTGACTAAAGTCAACAAAACTGTGGTGCGGCACAAATTGAAAGCCGTGCTGCAAACAGAAATACAGAAACGTGACATTTGCATTTGGCAGGACCTTCAGGCGCAGAACAGGACATAATTTCAGATTCGATAAGCAGCGCTATGTGCTTAATCGATAGACAACTCAATGCCTTATCGATAGACAAATAATATTTGATTGATTAATATTCAAAAAAAAAAAATACTAATTTTAATGTTTTTGTTGTTGTTTTTTGCTGTTTTCTTTGCAGTTATGCGACACATGTCGAACTCACCGACACCGCCATCACCACTGCGATCTCTATCAGGTATGCTCGTAATCCTTTGCCAACATTCAGCAGACATGCACCAACAAATGAGTTTAGCAATAAGGTTGAGGGTTCGTTTCTTGGGTCTCGGGACTCGGGACTCGTGACTCGTGTCTCTCGGAACGTGGCTACTTTGTGGCAAAATTGATTACTCACACGAGCTACGTTGCCAATTTATTGATGTCTCTTTATATCCATACATATGCTCGTGGAGCGAAGGGATGAGTCGGCAGAGAAGGGAAGTTGAACATTTTATAGTTTTTGCAAAAGGCCAATATGCAACAGCAACAACAAAGGCAACCCCAAAGCAAATGTTTTGCCAGTTGAAACTCGAGGCTGAGGATGAGGATGAGGATGAGCCTGAGGCCGAGCCACAGTTCGGTGCGTGGCAGTTGGGTCCTTGCACCAGGGTCCTGGACCTGAGGCTGCGTTTTTAGGTAGGTGCTGCAACGAGCCACGCACGTGACTGAAGTGTGACCCTAAACCCTAAATGTTTAATGCAACGTTTTGGCAATAACATTCGAAACTCACTGAGTTCCTTGGCAAATGACTGTTAAATGCATTTTTAAGAATTTCAGTCTTGAAAAAGCACCGTTTTGTTCAATATTTGACAAAAACTAAAGTTAGAATAACGGGAAAAAATTACAAAAAATGTCTAACAAAATATAATAGACTTTTAAAAAACGAAAATAATTTTTGACAGTGAAAATTTATAAAAAGTATTTTTTTTTAAATTTAAAGTAGATTTAATAAGTAAAAAACACGCCTCCAAAAATGCAACACTTTATAATTTCGTTTCCTCGTTTAATGCTTCTTCACCTCTAAACCACAAAAGAAAGAAAAAACGCCCTCGTAACGCCCCAAGCCAACCCATGCAACATCAAACTGCTGCTTAAAAAGCGCGCACCCAATCCAAAAAAAAGGAGAAAAAAAGAACCGCTGATTATAATATCATAAGAGGCAGCAGCGCACATACAAATTACCCTATCAAAAATAGCGAGAACCGCAATTAGCTTCACGCAACCTAATCCTTTGGGCCTAACCCTATTTGCACAACAACACAGGAGAGAAAAAAAGCGGAAGAGGCGTTCAATTTGAATAAGAGCAGTCAACAAGTGGCACTTATGAAAAAAGAGCCGCGTAACCCTGCGCATTACTGGTTAGGGTTACGTGCAGAAGGGGTTGGGGTAGGGGTAGGGGTAGGAAACCCCTTGGATAACAATTTGCCACACGCTTTACACCTCGACGCTATTCAAATGATATGTTAAACAGGCGCAGGAAGCAACAGTTGATTGGTGGATCGACCCTTACGTATTTTTTTAACCATACAAGGCAACCCTTTTTTTAAGGGTCTGTCGTTGTTTTGTTGTTGTGACACATTTGAATATGCGCCTTGTGTTAATTTGTGTAAACCAATAAAAATGCAACTTTAATTGTCCATCGCTGATATGGCAACCCTGTCAATTTATTTAAATGAGGATGAGGGTTGTCATTCAAATTTAGAACTCATTGAGTTTGCTTTTTTCGGGGTGAGTTGCCAAACATTGTCTATGCATGTTTTTGCATAGATTAGCTGCACTTTGTTATGGTCACAGACAGAGAGAGGAGGGAAAACTATAGAGAGGGGTGGGGGGTTAAGGTCGTCAGTTAGGGGTCGCCTCTTATATAATTGTTGGCACAATCAAATTTAAATGCGCAGTTGTTGCCAAAAATACGCGACGAGCAAATTTACATTTTGACAAATTGTTATTTCTGTTTGTGTTTATTCCGTGGAGAGGGGAGGGTCAGGCGGGGGTTCGACGGGGTCAAAAGTGTGCTGTAGTATATAACCTTTTGCATATGGCTTGAGGGTTGTTAGCATACTTGAACAGTTGTTGCAGTTCTTCTTCACATTTCCATTTCAGGGTTGCAAATACGCTTTTGTAGTGGGTGTCGCAAATTACGCACTGAGTTTTTGGGTAGGAGGCAAAATTGAAAATTTTCAATATTTTTTGTATAAATATTCAGATAGTTATCGAAGGGAGGAAAAAGGATGTGAAAATTAAATGTGTATAGCGAAATATGTGTACGAAAGCAAATAGCATAGAAGAAACCCAAAAATATATTTGGAAATATGTATTACCATGGAGTAATATGAGTTATATAATATAGTATATCTTAGAGATATACTAATAAAGTACAAATAGGAGAACAATAAAATATACATATACAATATGAGCTCGAAAACACAAGAATTATAAATATTGATTTTAAAAATACGAATTTTGAGATTCAAAGCATTTGAAATTAGGAGATTGATATAAAGAAAAATCCACTTTAGTTTAATATTAAAGTGTTATATTAATATTATAATGGTATACCCTAGTTTTTTGCTCATTTCTTTCATTTTACCAATTTTTGCAAGTTTAAAATCTTTTACATATATTTTAATATCAGATAATAGTCCGATTTCTGTAATTTTCACTAGTATCCTTAAATTCCATTTGATATGGTAGATGAGCAGCTCAGTTGTTTGAGATTTTCAGCGTATAATTGGATAGTTTGAGCATATATAAGGAATCTATGCATTCCCAGTCCGAAATCAGTTCTATCTTTCCCATAAATCGCTACGCACTTTGCGCCGTTGCATTGTAAAGCAACTCCCCATGAGCTGCGAGCAACCCCTAAAATGCAGGCAGGAGACAGGAGAAAAGAGTGCAACAACAAGAGGCAGCAACACTTCATTTGTCAGTGAAACACACATTCACACATTTGCCATTGTTTAGGAGGAACCAGAACCAGAACCAGCAGCAACAACAAAAACACATCTGCTGAGCCCAAAAGACGACATCACCTGGTTTTTGATTCTACGTTTTTGCATTTTGTGAGTTTCGTGTTTTGAGTTTCGAGTTTTTCGGGTTCAGCTTTTGAAAAGAGTACGCTGCAGGCACGCTGTTCGAAACGGCGTAGCGCCTGCAGCTTCTTGACTTTGCAACTTGCAACAATGCAACTATGCAACGAGGCAGCGGCAGCCCCTTTTTAAAGTTTCCACATAAACCCCTTCGTTGCCACAACAGTGTCCTGCCAATCGCAAGTTGCAGTTGAATTTTCATTTTCCTTTTTTTGCTTTTTTTTTTGTTGAGCAATCTTCACCCTGTTGTAAAATGGAAATCCTCAACTCGTGCATTGCAAATTGTGCGCAATTGTAACGAATTGTTTAAAATTCGTGCAGCACGGGGTTGCAACCCACAAAGGGAGGAGGGTGCATGAAATTTGACAATCAGGCGGCAGGGTGGGGGTAACCCTTATATAGTTATGTATGTGAGTTTTTTTTGAAGCTGACTGGGTTTTTTTTTTTTTTTTTTTTTTTTTTTGCTAATTATATTAGGCGACATTTGAAGTCATAAAAACAGCTGCCCACATATCAAAAGTTTTAAATCCTTGCACTCCTCAAAAAACACCCGCATTGTAAAACCATTGACTAATCCTGTTGGCAGCAAAAGCCGCTTAAGGCAATCATTAAATTCAATCGTTTGAAGCAGTTTTAAATTGTAGGCTGAGATTTTAAGATTTACATTTAGTTTAGTTTCGTTTAGTTAGAATATTAAAATTAATATTTTACTAATTAAAACAGTTGTTTTAAGTTCTTGCCAACAATCATTTTTTAAACTCAAATCAAACTGATTCGTTTTATGATCCTTGATTGATCGTAAATACGTCTCATTTTTGTTCAAGGATTATCTTACAGCAAGCACAGGAAGTTCCTGGCTATGCTTTATTATTCTAAATTTGTAAAGACTTTCCATCAATAAATGCTCATGACACATTATGAAATTTGAGCTGCGCAGATCTTACAAAAAAAGGGAAAACAAAAAGTTAAGAAAAGCTTGCCGTGTCCTGCGTGCTGCGTCCTGTTTACTGCTGTGGCCTCGGCGATTTTTCAATTATTATGCATGATTGAATTTTCGGTCTAGAGGGGGCAGCGGGTTAGCAGTGGGGGCGGGGTTGGGGGGCGTCCACAAAGCGAACCCTTCCGCTTGAGCGTCTATCGGCAATGCAGCAGCTAACCGCAGGACTAGGCAGGACGAGCAACAACAAGGCAGTTGGCCCACTCAATTGGAAGATTGAATAAAATTTGCCTTAAAATAGCACAAATATTGAAAACTTGCCCAAAATGGCAAGGGGAGGGCAAAGGGGAATTGAATTATGCGACGCGTGTTGTGCTGCTATGTCCTGGCTACTTGCAAACTTCATTGAGTTGGAAAATTGAAAAAGAAAATAGATCTATAGAAAATTTATGTAGAATATGTACACTGAGCAAAAAGTCTGGAAATCGAAACAGAATTTAATTTAACTCAGTAAAAAATACTTGATTTAAGTCAGTTTTTTTTACAAATTAGCTGTTTTTAATTTAAATTGAGTTGGTTTAAGCTGAAACAAATATTAAGTATGCATAAAATGTATGCACTGAAACAAAATTAGCAAATCTGTAGAGTTGCTTTATATTTACATTTTTTTAAAATATTTGTAAGTAAGTTTTTCAAAACCTTACTTCATTTAATGCTTTTTTCAAGTCTAAAAAAAACTGAAATTAAGTCAGCAAATATATTTTTCTCTGTGCATAAATAGTTGAACTGTAGCTAACGCAAATTTTTCGTTTTTATTAAATTTTTTACAGATTGCGGCAAGAGCTATGAAGAGGAGGAGGAGGAAGAGCTGGCGGAGCACTGCGAGACGCCGCAGAATCTAAGCAACAAACGCAGCGCAAGGCAACTAAATGTGGAGCTGGAGAACGAGGTGCTGAATCTGGCGCGCAGCAGTGAGCCGCCCAAGAAACGGCAGGCGCTGGAGGAGGCGCCGCCAATGGCAGCTGCTGTGGCGCCACCCACCACGCCACTGCCACTGCCACATCCCGCACTCGGCTTCAATCCGGAGGATATGCAGCAGGCGTTGCAGCTGCAGCTGCACAGCTACATTGAAATGGTGCGTCAGATGGCGCCGGATGCATTTCCCAATCCCAACTTGGCCACGCAGTTTCTGCTGCAGAATTCGCTGCAGGCGCTGGCGCAATTTCAGGCGCTGCAGCAGCTGAAACTGCAGCCACCCAGTGAGATGACCACAACGCCTCTAACCTTGCCCACACGCCACTATTCGACGCCGCTGAGCAAATCTCCGCTGCGCAGTCCCTCCATGAGTCCAGTGGCGCGCTCTAGCGAACAGCAGCCGCAACAGCAGCAGCGCACGCCGCCCAATTCCTTGGCAGGATTGGGACTCAGCAGCGCTGTCCTGACGCCCAACACACCCAGCATGCAGCAGCAACATCAGTCATCCATAAATGCCTCCAGCACACCGAAACCTTTAAGTGGCGGCGCCACAGTTGCCTCTGTGATGGCCACCAAGCTGGAGCAGTCACCCGAGGAGACCACCGATCTGGAGGAGCTCGAACAGTTTGCCAAGACCTTCAAGCAGCGCCGCATTAAACTGGGTTTCACCCAGGGCGATGTGGGTTTGGCCATGGGCAAACTCTATGGCAATGACTTCTCCCAGACGACAATCTCACGCTTCGAGGCACTGAATCTGAGCTTCAAGAACATGTGCAAGCTGAAGCCGCTGCTGCAGAAGTGGCTAGAGGATGCGGATTCGAGTGTGGCCAAGTCGGGTGGTGGTGTCTTCAATATCAACTCAATGACCACCAACTTGAGCAGCACGCCCGAGAGCATCTTGGGGCGACGGCGCAAGAAACGCACCTCCATCGAAACCACGATTCGAGGAGCTCTGGAGCAGGCGTTCATGCACAACTGCAAGCCCACGTCGGAGGAGATCAACCAACTGTCGGAGCGCTTGCACATGGACAAGGAGGTGGTGCGTGTGTGGTTCTGCAATCGGCGGCAGAAGGAGAAGCGCATCAATCCCTCACTGGATCTAGATAGTCCGACGGGAACACCGCTGAGCAGTCACGCCTTTGGCTATCCACCGCAGGCTCTCAACATGTCCAATGGTCATCATATGCTCCTCGAGGCGGGCTCTCTCTGCGGCAGTTCCGTTAGCTCGGGCGATTAATATATATACCCATATAGTTATACCCAATACCCAATAACTGCCCGTTGTACATAAGTGAAAAGTAGTTGCTCCAGAAACTTCCAAAAACATTCCAAAAACAAAAAAAAGAAAGATAAAAAAACAAAATGAAAAACAAAAAACTGCATATCGTATTCCCCACACCCCACACCCTACGCCCCACTCCCCACTCTAGGTGATAGACAGTCGTATCAAGCATTCCATAACGAATTTACAACAAATACATATATACAGCATACTATATTGGTACTTAATTAGAGTTCCACGCAGTTCCTAGCTATACGAATTTCTATCTACCCTATAACTGTTGAATGTAACTGTAACTGTAACTGTATATGTGTATGTATGTCCAGCATGCCAATCTATCAAGTATTTATACTACATATATACCAACTATACGATTTATATAAATATAATATTTAATTTAGACTCCTATGTAACATACTACCTACTTATATATATATATATATATATATTATGGAGATATTGTTGTACAATGTCCAATTGTAAATTGATCTTAACTCTTAGATCTAACAAACACACAACCACAAATTTCAATAAAAATTATTTAAAAACTTATTTCAATGCTAAAAAGGTTTTTTTACTGTAAATATGTTATAGAGAATTATTAAGAAATGATTTCTGAATTATTGGATTCGTGATAAACATAATAGAAATTTCAGCATACATTTTAAAGATTTTCTTTTCTCAAAGATTTGTCAGTTTTAAACTGATTTCTTTTTGTGTTTAGACTATATTTCTTATAAAGAAAGCAGGAACTCTTAAAATCTTATATAATAAGGAAGTATTCTTCTTCAGTTCTTGAATTCTTTAACAATCGCAAGTAACCAGAAGCGTTTATAAACTCTTAAGCCCCATTAAGAACCACCTTTTGGCAATCATTTGATTTAAGCCTTGGATTTGGTTTATAATTCAATTAGGTGCCATTTCGCAGAGCAATCTCAGTCCTAAGTACACTTGAATCTCATTAGAAGCTCCCTAAATAAATATTTAACTACATATTTAGTTAACTGATTTCTCATCACAGGCAGCCCGACAAAAGCAAAAAAAGAATCCCATCCGCCAGGACACGCGCCAAAAGCAAACACACCATTTTTTAATAAACTTCCTTTGCTCACACACACACATGTGTACATACACAAACAAGGACCCGCACCAACCCCTTTTTGGTTTAAACCTCGGGAGTGGATTTGTTGGATAAGAAATCACTTCATCTTTGCCGTGCGACACTCAATATGGCAACTAAACAGAAGCAAACCGAACGAAACCCTTATTTGTATATTGAAGCAAGCGTGTAAATCCCATTGACCCTCCCAACCCCAACCCCAACTCCTCTTAGGGAAAAGTTTTAGACTAGTGGTGGGGGGGGGGTTGAGCAACTGGCTCTCGATGCCGTTCGCTGATTCGTTTAGGACAAAGAAAAAGGGTTTATGCCATAGATTCACACATAGTTATGTCATATGGTCTGCTAAAGGGGGCGAAATTGTTGTCCTTGTTGTTGTTTTTTGTTGAGGGTCCTTTAGCTATTGACAGTGCAAGCATTTAGTGCCATGTCCCAGTTGTAAGTTATCTGGGCTCATTTTGAAATTGTTCTACATTGAAATAAACAAAAATGTAGTCCAAGAAAAATGACTTTAAAAATTGAGGAATTTTTAATTGTAGCCCTATTGGAATCATTCGTTTTAAAAACTGCAGTTATTTACTGTAAGCATCCATATAACTAGAAAATAAATAAGCAAAAGTGGCCTGAATAGTTCCAATTCTTTTTCAAACTGATGACCATAAGTTAATAAGTTGGTTTAGACCAAAAAAAACTCTAACAAAAATCAAAAACTACGATCCTATATCATTTGATAGGTTTTACCACCTAAAAAATATATATAGAAATGTTTTCCATTTCAATTTGCTGTTCATAAACATCAAAAGCGCTTCAATGGCGCCTTGAAGCAATGGCTTATCAACTGCAAGGATGCCCCGCACCAAGACCAGGGTACTAAGGACTACTGGTTGCTCAAGGAGCAGCTACAAGGACAAGGACAACAGGACCTGAAGCAGCACTCACACATAATTGGTACACTCGAGAGCATCTCGCTCTTTGAATGTTATCAGTCCGTTGCAGACGGTCGTTCAAAGGGAAAACTGAAAACGCTTTCAGTTTACTTTTAGCCCATATTCAAAATGCTATAAGCCACACCCCCCACCCCCACCTACACCCCTGGCATTCACAGAGCTTCCCTAAAACAGCCCTCTGGTCATTTAACTGGTCAAATAGAAAGTCGAGATGCGGGTTGCTGGCGATTGGAATTGGGATTAGGAATAGGTCTTCGCTGGGGGCTATTATTTGTGGCATGCGGCATGTGGCATGTGGCAGGCAGCGTTGTGTGGCCTATGCTTCAGATCGGCGACCAAAGATTTCATTTGATTTCAGCTCTTTGATAGATTTCCACTTGCCCGCTGCATTTGCAAATTGAATTCCATTTTGAGAAATGCTTTTGCTCTCGCACATCTTTCACGCAAAAGCTAAACTCCATTTATAACAATTTAATGAAATTTTCGAATGCGTTTTCATAACATTTCCCGAACAGTTTCCTTCGTAGTCAAATCATTAATCACACAAGAGCTGCCAGGACTAACGAAAATTAAGTTTTTCTGCTGCGCTCCCTTTTTTCTTTTCGTCAGCTAAATTCTTGTATGCGCCCACTTAAATGCCACGCCTACTCGTGTGCGCTAAACTTTGGCAAATGCTCAGCTTATCTTATTATCCTCACAACAAACTGGCTAATACGAAAGTATTTATAGTATGGGGATTTTAAAATCAAGCAGCGGCATTTAGACAAATTTATAAGAAACAAGTAAGAGTGCTCTAGTCAAGATTGCCCGACTAGGATATACCCTGATCCAAGGTCTTACATTCAGTCATAAGTATTTTGCTTTGCTTTTTCTCTTTTCATTGACCTTAAACTATGTTGCACTGAATCGTAAATATTGAGCCGGCAATACGAAAACTTAAATTACAAATATAAATTCTGTAGCTCTTATCACTTTCAAACTATGCCCAAACCATACAGACGGACAGACAGGCGAACTTGGCTAGATCGACTCGGCTGTTGATAGTGATCAATAATATATATACTTTATGGAGTCGGTGATACTTCCTTTTGCCTGTTACATACTTTTGCACAACACCATTATACCCTTTTTCCCATTTTTAATGGGATAAGCCAATACTTCAAACTGCCACAACTTTGTCAAAACTCAACCGATTTTCAATCCCGAGGTCATTTTAATCATTATTTGGCATCACGTTGAATTCTACATCTCAAGCTTATACATTTTTGAAAAAATAAAATTTTGGATTTTTTTGTCGAAAAAAGCATAAGGGGGGACCCTTACAAATTTTGATTTTTCAAAAAATAGAATCTTGAAATTTTACGTTTAATTGATTGTGGGTGTCTCAACTAGTATAAAAATCTATACGAAAAGTTGTTTTGTGGTAGTTCATTTTTCTGTCAAAAATCACGCCAAAAATGACAAAAAAAATTGGCTTGTAACGATCCCAAACAACGAAAAGTTCCTTATGAATGACCTTCCCAGACTTCAAACTGCCACAACTTTGTCAAATCTGAACCGATTTTCAATCCCAAGGCCATTTTGATCATTATTTGGCAACACGTTGAATTCTACATCTCAAGTTAATACATTTTTGAAAAAATAAAATTTTGGATTTTTTTGTCGAAAAAAGCATAAGGGGGGACCCTTACAAATTTTGATTTTTCAAAAAATAGAATCTTGAAATTTTACGTTTAATTGATTGTGGGTGTCTCAATTAGTATAAAAATCTATACGAAAAGTTGTTTTGTGGTAGTTCATTTTTCTGTCAAAAAACACGCCAAAAGTGACAAAAAAATTCTCTTGTAACTATCCCAAACAACGAAAAGTTCCTTATAAATGACCTTCCCAGACTTCAAACTGCCACAACTTTGTCAAATCTGAACCGATTTTCAATCCCAAGGCCATTTTGATCATTATTTGGCATCACGTTGAATTCTACATCTCAAGTTAATACATTTTTGAAAAAATAAAATTTTGGATTTTTTTGTCGAAAAAAGTATAAGGGGGGACCCTTACAAATTTTGATTTTTCAAAAAATAGAATCTTGAAATTTTACGTTTAATTGATTGTGGGTGTCTCAATTAGTATAAAAATTATACGAAAAGTTGTTTCGAGCTAGTTCATTTTTCTGTCAAAAATCACGCCAAAAGTGACAAAAAAATTGGCTGGTAACGATCCCAAACAACGAAAAGTTCCTTATAAATAGCTATCCCAGACTTCAAAGTGCCATAACTTTGTCAAAACTCAACCGATTTTCAATCCCGAGGCCATTTTGATCATTATTTGGCATCACGTTGAATTCTACATCTCAAGTTTATACATTTTTGAAAAAATAAAATTTTGGATTTTTTTGTCGAAAAAAGCATAAGGGGGGACCCTTACAAATTTTGATTTTTCAAAAAATAGAATCTTGAAATTTTACGTTTAATTGATTGTGGGTGTCTCAATTAGTATAAAAATCTATACGAAAAGTTGTTTTGAGCTAGTTCATTTTTCTGTCAAAAATCACGCCAAAAGTGACAAAAAAATTGGCTTGTAACGATCCCAAACAACGAAAAGTTTCTTATAAATAGTCTTCCCAGACTTCAAAGTGCCATAACTTTGTCAAAACTCAACCGATTTTCAATCCCGAGGCCATTTTGATCATTATTTGGCATCACGTTGAATTCTACATCTCAAGCTTATACATTTTTGAAAAAAAAAAATTTTTGGATATTTTTGTCGAAAAAAGTATAAGGGGGGACCCTTACAAATTTTGATTTTTCAAAAAATAAAATCTTGAAATTTTACGTTTAATTGATTGTGGGTGTCTCAACTAGTATACAAAACTATACGAAAAGTGATTTTGTGGAGTTTCATTTTTCTGTCAAAAATCACGCCAAAAATGACAAAAAAATTCTCTTGTAACGATCCCAAACAACGAAAAAATTATAAATGACCTTCCCAGACTTCAAACTGCCACAACTTTGTCAAATCTGAACCGATTTTCAATCCCAAGGCCATTTTGATCATTATTTGGCATCACGTTGAATTCTACATCTCAAGTTTATGAATTTTTGAAAAAATAAAATTTTGGATTTTTTTGTCGAAAAAAGTATAAGGGGGGACCCTTACAAATTTTGATTTTTCAAAAAATAGAATCTTGAAATTTTACGTTTAATTGATTGTGGGTGTCTCAATTAGTATAAAAATCTATACGAAAAGTTGTTTTGTGGTAGTTCATTTTTCTGTCAAAAAACACGCCAAAAGTGACAAAAAAATTGGCTTGTAACGATCCCAAACAACGAAAAGTTTCTTATAAATAGTCTTCCCAGACTTCAAAGTGCCATAACTTTGTCAAAACTCAACCGATTTTCAATCCCGAGGCCATTTTGATCATTATTTGGCATCACGTTGAATTCTACATCTCAAGCTTATACATTTTTGAAAAAAAAAAATTTTGGATATTTTTGTCGAAAAAAGTATAAGGGGGACCCTTACAAATTTTGATTTTTCAAAAAATAAAATCTTGAAATTTTACGTTTAATTGATTGTGGGTGTCTCAATTAGTATAAAAATCTATACGAAAAGTTGTTTTGTAGCTAGTTCATTTTTCTGTCAAAAAACACGCCAAAAGTGACAAAAAAATTGGCTTGTAACGATCCCAAACAACGAAAAGTTTCTTATAAATAGTCTTCCCAGACTTCAAAGTGCCATAACTTTGTCAAAACTCAACCGATTTTCAATCCCGAGGCCATTTTGATCATTATTTGGCATCACGTTGAATTCTACTTCTCAAGTTTATACATTTTTAAAAAAAAAAAATTTTGGATATTTTTGTCGAAAAAAGTATAAGGGGGGACCCTTACAAATTTTGATTTTTCAAAAAATAAAATCTTGAAATTTTACGTTTAATTGATTGTGGGTGTCTCAACTAGTATAAAAACTATACGAAAAGTGATTTTGTGGAGTTTCATTTTTCTGTCAAAAATCACGCCAAAAATGACAAAAAAATTCTCTTGTAACGATCCCAAACAACGAAAAAATTATAAATGACCTTCCCAGACTTCAAACTGCCACAACTTTGTCAAATCTGAACCGATTTTCAATCCCAAGGCCATTTTGATCATTATTTGGCATCACGTTGAATTCTACATCTCAAGTTTATACATTTTTGAAAAAATAAAATTTTGGATTTTTTTGTCGAAAAAAGCATAAGGGGGGACCCTTACAAATTTTGATTTTTCAAAAAATAGAATCTTGAAATTTTACGTTTAATTGATTGTGGGTGTCTCAATTAGTATAAAAAATTATACGAAAAGTTGTTTTGTGGTAGTTCATTTTTCTGTCAAAAAACACGCCAAAAGTGACAAAAAAATTGGCTTGTAACGATCCCAAACAACGAAAAGTTCCTTATAAATAGCCTTCCCAGACTTCAAAGTGCCATAACTTTGTCAAAACTCAACCGATTTTCAATCCCGAGGCCATTTTGATCATTATTTGGCATCACGTTGAATTCTACATCTCAAGTTTATGAATTTTTGAAAAAATAAAATTTTGGATTTTTTTGTCGAAAAAAGTATAAGGGGGGACCCTTACAAATTTTGATTTTTCAAAAAATAGAATCTTGAAATTTTACGTTTAATTGATTGTGGGTGTCTCAATTAGTATAAAAATCTATACGAAAAGTTGTTTTGTGGTAGTTCATTTTTCTGTCAAAAAACACGCCAAAAGTGACAAAAAATTTCTCTTATAACTATCCCAAACAACGAAAAGTTCCTTATAAATGACCTTCCCAGACTTCAAACTGCCACAACTTTGTCAAATCTGAACCGATTTTCAATCCCGAGGCCATTTTGATCATTATTTGGCATCACGTTGAATTTAACATCTCAAGTTTATGACATTTTTGAAAAAAAAAATTTTGGATTTTTTTGTCGAAAAAAGTATAAGGGGGGACCCTTACAAATTTTGATTTTTCAAAAAATAGAATCTTGAAATTTTACGTTTAATTGATTGTGGGTGTCTCAATAAGTATAAAAAATTATACGAAAAGTTGTTTTGAGCTAGTTCATTTTTCTGTCAAAAATCACGCCAAAAGTGACAAAAAAATTGGCTTGTAACGATCCCAAACAACGAAAAGTTCCTTATAAATAGCCTTCCCAGACTTCAAAGTGCCATAACTTTGTCAAAACTCAACCGATTTTCAATCCCGAGGCCATTTTGATCATTATTTGGCATCACGTTGAATTCTACATCTCAAGTTTATGAATTTTTGAAAAAATAAAATTTTGGATTTTTTTGTCGAAAAAAGTATAAGGGGGGACCCTTACAAATTTTGATTTTTCAAAAAATAAAATCTTGAAATTTTACGTTTAATTGATTGTGGGTGTCTCAATTAGTATACAAAATCTATACGAAAAGTTGATTTTGTGGTAGTTTCATTTTTCTGTCAAAAAACACGCCAAAAGTGACAAAAAAATTGGCTTGTAACGATCCCAAACAACGAAAAGTTTCTTATAAATAGTCTTCCCAGACTTCAAAGTGCCATAACTTTGTCAAAACTCAACCGATTTTCAATCCCGAGGCCATTTTGATCATTATTTGGTATCACGTTGAATTCTACATCTCAAGCTTATACATTTTTGAAAAAAAAAAATTTTGGATATTTTTGTCGAAAAAAGCATAAGGGGGGACCTTACAAATTTTGATTTTTCAAAAAATAGAATCTTGAAATTTTACGTTTAATTGATTGTGGGTGTCTCAATTAGTATAAAAATCTATACGAAAAGTTGTTTTGTGGTAGTTCATTTTTCTGTCAAAAAACACGCCAAAAGTGACAAAAAAATTGGCTTGTAACGATCCCAAACAACGAAAAAATTATAAATGACCTTCCCAGACTTCAAACTGCCACAACTTTGTCAAATCTGAACCGATTTTCAATCCCAAGGCCATTTTGATCATTATTTGGCATCACGTTGAATTCTACATCTCAAGTTTATACATTTTTGAAAAAATAAAATTTTGGATTTTTTTGTCGAAAAAAGCATAAGGGGGGACCCTTACAAATTTTGATTTTTCAAAAAATAGAATCTTGAAATTTTACGTTTAATTGATTGTGGGTGTCTCAATTAGTATAAAAATCTATACGAAAAGTTGTTTTGTGGTAGTTCATTTTTCTGTCAAAAAACACGCCAAAAGTGACAAAAAAATTGGCTTGTAACGATCCCAAACAACGAAAAGTTTCTTATAAATAGTCTTCCCAGACTTCAAAGTGCCATAACTTTGTCAAAACTCAACGGATTTTCAATCCCGAGGCCATTTTGATCATTATTTGGCATCACGTTGAATTCTACATCCCAAGTTTATACATTTTTGAATAAATAAAATTTTGGATGTTTTTGTCGAAAAAAGCATAAGGGGGGACCCTTACAAATTTTGATTTTTCAAAAAATAGAATCTTGAAATTTTACGTTTAATTGATTGTGGGTGTCTCAATTAGTATAAAAATCTATACGAAAAGTTGTTTTGTGGTAGTTCATTTTTCTGTCAAAAAACACGCCAAAAGTGACAAAAAAATTGGCTTGTAACGATCCCAAACAACGAAAAGTTTCTTATAAATAGTCTTCCCAGACTTCAAAGTGCCATAACTTTGTCAAAACTCAACCGATTTTCAATCCCGAGGCCATTTTGATCATTATTTGGCATTTAGTTTATTTTAAAATGTCAAAAAATGCAATTTTGGCTAAAAAAGCATAAGAGGGGACCCTTACAAATTTAAGATTGAAGATGAAATAAATTTAAAAGAAGATGTCTCTGTCAACTGATGGCAAGTGCTCGCAAATTATATGGATAGCATATGTTCAGTTTCTGGATGATTGCTTGCGAATTTGATGCTTTGAATTTCAATTTGCAGAACGCAACGCATAAGAGTGGGGAGGGGCAGAGGGACACACCCTTTTTAAAGCAGCCTTTGTTGTCAAATGAATACAAGAACTGTGCAAACATTTGGACAAAAAAACAAGAGAGAAGCTGCGTGGAAAATGGGAAAGTGGAGAGAGCACAATTGAATTACAATGAAAATATGAAATGAGCGACAAAGAAAAAGTTTCTTTTATTTTTTGCGAAAAAAATTAAGCAAACATGCAAGAAAAGGCAACAGCGACAAAGAAACAAAGGAAACCGAACTAGAATATATGGAGGAGAATTGAAAAATTCTAAAGTGTGGGCCAAGCGAAGCAAATATAGCAAGTAGCTGGCAAGTAAAAATACAGAAAAAACCCAGATTCAATATTTGCGCATACAAACAAATGCGAGTCCCTAGAAAAAGTTGCTTCCCCCCTTCCTCCTCCAATCACCCACACTCCCCACTCTGGCTGAGGCAAGTGCAAATAAAGGCAACAAAATGTGGCAAAGTGCTGAGCGCTGTGGGCTATAAAAAAGAAATTCGGACAACTGATGCCGTCAAAGATTTTAGCAACCCTCAAAAAGTCGCCCGAAAGTATGCCACAAAATAGCCAAAGCGAATTTTAAAATGGTTGAAAATTTAAAACATGGCCACCCCAAAAATTTGCATGCACCACCCCATAGAAAACTGAACGCATTCTACCCCCGCTTGAAGCTCGACTTTTCAGCCAATTAGCTGGAAAACTTTTGTGCTCAAGAATCAAAGCAACCAGAACATCCCTCAGGACAATGGAATTTTTGGGGCGTGAACTGAAATCAACACCATCTCAAAGTTCATCCTTTTTTTTTTGACATGTTTACACATTTAATTAACTTAGACGCGCCCAAAACTTCCGGTCAGTTTCCCCGAAGTGTAACCGACACCCCCAAAAACAAAATGGGGCTAAGAAAACAACAAAAACGGGTCAACGCTTCTTTTTTGACAATTTGAAACCATTTCAAGTGGTTTAATCATTTAACGCACATCATAAAAATCGCATCAAGTGATTTTTATTTACACGAACAAAGGGAATGCCAACAACAACAACAACAACAAGCACACACACGAAAAGGGGCGACCAAATATATTAGCTGCTAAGGGTTGGGGTTAAAGCCCAAGGAAAGAAACCCTTTGAAATTTTAGCAGTGGGCCAAAAAGGGCGTGAAAATATCACAGCCAAAAGATGAGCTAAAGGTGATAATAAAAGGAAATTGAGCAAAAATTCCATGTCCAATTACAACAATATCTAATAGCTTTAAATGTTGTATGTTTGCACACAATATTTTTAATTTAATATATTATTCTTATCATTTGTAATATTTATTATTTTATTTATTTATTCAGTGTTCGCTCGAATAATGTTTCCCTAGTGGTTTCAAATTTGGGAATAATTCCAAACTCTATAATTTAAATCTTTAATAAAGAAATTATATAAATTAATTTCCAAGTGGTTTCAATCTTTTCTTTAAGTATTCAAAGAGTGTAAATAAAAATAATTTCTGTACCACAAAAAATGTATGTTATATTCAAAAGAGTTTTAGTTTTTCATCAGATCAAATGTTAGCAAATTCTTGTTTTGACAACTGCCAACAACAAACCCAACACCAAGTTTTAAATTTGCCGCCAAACGCCATTTTGTAACCATTTCGCCAAACACGGCAACGCCATGGCTCAAACGCGAGCACATGTGAATGGCAAGTTCAGAAAAAATACGTTTCCAATTTAAAAATTTAGATAATATGACACAGGACAACACAATAAATAATAAATAATACTTAGTTTCATGTTAATACAAAGCGAAATACATATTTTTTATTAAACGTTAAATAGAGATAAGTATTACCTTGTAGTAGTGTATATAGTGTGAATTTTATTCAATTTTGGTGCGGACGTGCGTAGCCGCATAATGGAAACGTTAATGTGTGTTAAGGTTTTTGTGTTTTTTGTTTTTGTTGTGGTGTGTTTGTTTGTGTTTTAGATGAAAATGCAAATAAGTAAAGATCTTGCAGCGCTGCAGCTAAAATGAGAGCGGCACGAATACACAGTTGTGGAGATATTGTCAAGCCAAGCTGTTTAACTGAAGGTATTGACCTGGAAAATAAAAGAAAATAAAAGATATATAATAAATTGAGCAGATAAATTGGAAATTCAATAACATACAATATCATCGATCTTTAGGATGGAGCGCACGGTCTCCGTGGCCAGGGTGATGGCCGAAGTGCTGACCAGCAGCGGCTGCACAACATTCTCCGCAAAGATATCGGTAATGGCGCCCTTGCGCACATTAATGCCCGCGTTCTTCTCACCCTGGGCATGACGATTGCGCAGCTCCGTAACTGTGGCAATCGGATTGAGACCGGCATTCTCGGCCAATGTGGATGGAATGACCTCCAATGCATCGGCAAAGGCGCGATAGCAGTAAGCATCGACACCATCGACAGTCTGAGCGGCAGCTGCCAGCTGCAGAGCCATCTCAATTTCAGGCGCACCACCGCCCACAATCTGTGCGCGCTTCCTGACCAGACAACGCACCACACAGAGGGCATCGTGGAGCGAACGGGCAGCCTCCTCGAGCACCAGCTTATTGGAGCCACGGCAAATGATGGAGACAGTGCGTCCCATATTCTGAATGCCAGTGATCTTCACAAACTTGCTGGTGCCGCTGGCCACCTCCTCGACCAGATCGGCGCTGGACATGTTCTCAGCGGTGAAATGATCCAGCGAAGCAATCGGGCGGCAGTGCAATGTCTTGCACACAAACTCAATGTCCTCGCGCTCAACGTCCTTGACCACAAGGCACTTGATCTTGTCCAGGAAATGCTGAGCCAGATCCGAAACGGCATCACTAAATGAAATTAATAGGAATTTATTTTAATAATTATAAGAATCAGTTTAAAATAAGTAAAGAGAGGTGATATTATATTATAATTTCAAATATAAAACTCACCGCAAAATGGACTTCTGTACGAGGAGGACATTGCAACCGGCCTTCTTGATCTGTTTGACAATATTCAAAATGTAGGAACGCTCCTCCTTGAGCACACGATCCATGGCAGCATAATCGCTGACAATCACATTGTGATCCATGTCGGTTTTCGGTGCCGAAATGCAGAACTGAATCAGACCAATCTTGGCCTTCTCAATGCGCTTGGGTGCATTGGTGCCCGATGAGCGGCTGGTGAAGACCAAGCCGTTAATCAGTTCGGTATCCTCAACAGTGCCACCCAGGCTGCGAATAACCTTGATGTTCTTTAAGTCCACGGAGGATTCCCTACCCGGCTCGGTGACACGGAGCACCGCATCGACGGCAATGGGAGCCAGCAGGCTACTCTGCTGCGAGACGACCTTGGAGTTGAGGGATGTTGAAGCGCTCTTGATCAAGGTTTCGCGATCATTCAACTCAATGGGCGTGGACATCTCGTTCAGAATCTCCACTGCCTTGTTGGAGCAGCGCTGGAAGGAGTCCGAAATGGCCGTGGGATGCAGACCCTTCTGGAGGAGTTTCTCGCATGCCTCCAACAGGGCACCAGCAATGACCACAACAGATGTGGTGCCATCGCCCGCCTCCACATCCTGGGCACGGGACAGCTCGACCAACATCTGGGCAGCCGGATGCAAAACATTCATTTGCTTCAAAATGGTGGCGCCATCGTTGGTTATCGATACCTCTCCATTGGCAGCCTGGATCATTTTGTCCATGCCGCGAGGACCCAGACTGGTGCGAATAGCATTGGAAACAGCTGCAAAATCACATGAGTCATATATTTTTTTTTTGCAAAAGTGTCATCACTAAGAAGAGAAGTTTCGAGACGGCAGCCGGCAACTGCTTTTCTTAAATGCATTTTTCAGTAGAAACTCGCCTAACCATGCATTAAAAAGCAACGCTTATTGCAATTTGCAACATAAATATTCGTCTTATGCATGCTTTAAGTGATGTTTTAGCATATTTTCATTTTTATTCTATTCTCACCTTTAGCCGCCTGTATATTTGACAGTCGCACATCAGTTGGCTTGGACTTGTCTTTAAAGGTCTGTGCTTTCGGTTTAATACCAACTGTTCTCAATTTCGGCGCCATTGTTAAGTTATTTATATGTTTAATAACAATTTGCAATTATTTAAGGCAATTTTCAGCGCGATTAACACAGATTAAAAAATGTCTAAACCTATGTTTTTTGCTGCCCCGTGACGAATAGTGACGGGAAAAACTTTGACTATGCTATCGATACTTTCTCGATTGCTGTGACGATGTATTGTTATTATGATTCATTGCATGTGTGCTTGTGCGCGCTTACTGTTGAATGGCAATATGAGTTTGAAAACAAATATTTAGCTGAATTTAAATATTGCATTTATTTATGATTTTATTAAATAATTTACTTTGCTAGTTGTACTTGGCCGTCGGCGGTATTTCGTCCGGCCCAATTTCAATCTTTTCTGGCATGCCAACACTCGAAGTTTTGTCCGAATTTATTTGAGCCGTGACCTCCGTAAATAATTTTTCCCATTCCCACAGCTCGTCGGGTTCATCCAAATTTTCTTGGATCTGCAAGCCACGTGTCAGGATGGACAAATCAACATCCTCGATAGCTGAAAACGCGTTCTGCGAGAGCAGATCAGAACTCAGCTCCTTGAATGTGACGTCACTTTTAATAGCCACGCTTCTAAAATGCAAAATTGATAAAGGTTTTTTTTAATAATAAATATAAAATACTAACGAGGGTGGTTCGATGATTTCGTTGAGCAAAATGTCATCCCTGATATCATCCAAATCGGGTATAATGGGTATATCATCTGTGGGTATAGAGCTTGTAGCTGATTTTGTTACCTGAAAACGCTCGCTAAAAATTTAAATATTTATTAAAGATAATTTATATAGGTATATTATTGCAGCATACTCATCAAATGAATTTTTCTTGGATCTGCAAACATAAATAAATATTAGTAATATATAAATATTTATTTACTTAATGTTTTATCAATTTTATTTTTTAGCTGATAAAATTTAGCTCACTTAAGTCCTTTTAATCCGGAATCGGCCCAACCGCCCGATACGCGTCTTATTGGCGGTCGATTTGAATCGAATTCATTATTATAAGTAGATGGGGTGGTCGTTGGACTGCTACTGCTCTCATTCTGTATATCCAGTGTGATATCTATGGATATATCCTTATTCAGCTTAGCACTCGAGGAACTAGCCTGAGATTCATTTACCACATCTCGACTCTTTGAACGGCGGCCCTTGCGCGCCGTAGTCTGTTAACAGTTCAAGAAATAACTAAGAGAATATATTTCTTATTTAGTTTTACCTTTCTAATAGTCATTTTTAGTTCTTCAGCCCAATCCATTGCACAAAATAAATGTTGTTTATATTTTCACGTTGCCTAGGCAACAAGTTGTTGTTGCAACTGTATTGGTAACAGTGTTGTTAAAGTTAATCGATATATTTCGATATCAACTTTTTGTTTGCAGTCTCTCGCTGCCAACTTCACGTCATATGTGGTGGAGGATTTTATCGCCTAGTTAATTCAAAACAAAATATAAAAACTGCTAAAATGCTGACAGACGACGATGACTTCTTCTACGAGGATAAAATGTGAGTATTAAATATATAAACAGAGCGTACTGTTGTTTTTCCATTTCAAATTTCATAAATCGCATTGCGTAAAAACCTTTTTGAAGTGGGCTGTTATAAATCAATAATTGGGTCAACATATTGTATACGATTATTTCAAATAACAAAACACAAATATACGTTAGAACTCAACCATGTGAGGCGCCGCCAGTGCTCATCCAATTAAATGAGGATTGCACGGCCGACATTGAGGCGTAAGTATTTTGGGTATAAATGGGAAATTCAAATTTGACAGATAGCTCAGTGACATATGGCAATAATTTTGAAAAAAGTCCCAAAAGCAATACGGATGCGCCCGAGGAGTCGAAATCGTCCTTTGATGCTGATGCAGTGCTCTGCACTACTTTCGATTTGGCTGCGGACAAATTTGGACTATACAATAAACAGAAATATGAGCTAGATCGCTTGTAAGTCAATTCCTTGACTCCAATTAGCTCGTTATTTAAACAGTTTGTTAATCGTATACTTAATGTAGTGTCTCAAAAAGCTATCCACCTAGACGGAGACTGAGCTACAGTATTTATGTTAACATAGAACTAACGGTTAAAGTAGGTTTTATGCCAAATTTAAACCATTAAACATGTGTAACACCATTTGTTATTTAATATTGTAATCACCAAATATAAATTATAAGCAATTGCTTGTGTTAATGTGTAGTTAAATAATTTAAATATTTGGATTAGTTTTTAAAGATCAAGTAAAAAAAGACTGCTAGAACGTTCCCGATTAAGGATGGGTTTATATATGAATATTTAAGTAGCTATAGCTTTGGATTAAAGTTAACCAAAAATTTTGGAATTAGGTTTAGTAATTTTTACTAGGTTTTTAATTTGAATGGCTATAAAAACTGTTAATACTAAAATTAGTATCCAAAATTTAGTATATTCCCATTCCGGTAATATTCTTAGAGTTAAGGTTAAAGATGTGAAAAATCTGATTTTTATCTACTCAAATTTTTTGAATAAAAAATAATATCAGATTATTGACTTTATTGTCATATATAAAATCCCAGCGATTAATTTTTGAGCTGTGTATAAATATTATAGATATATCATATTCCGATATTTGTAATATCTCATTTGTAAAAGGCATTCAAAATCTACAAATGATGCTACTATAGATATTAATTAGCAGAAATTAATAGAAATCGTTATAGCTTAGCTTTAAGTGACGTTTTTCAAAAGTTTTCAATAAATTGTATGGCTTTGCTAGAAGTTATAATACGGCTATTTAGAAAACTGCACCCAAAGATGTGAGTAAAGCACGCTTGATAATTTTGAATGGTTCCAAATAGGTCTAGACTAGAGACTATATATACTATATACTATATATCAAAATCGAGCTAATCAATAGCGCTTTCTTATGCTAACAGGGGCATGACGGTGAGCACCAATGCAGTGGTCATCACCAAGGATCAGAGCAACCTGATAGGCATCAGCATTGGAGGCGGAGCACCCATGTGTCCTTGCCTCTATATAGTACAGGTGAGCAAAACAAGATGTAGTTTGGTTGATTTTAAGTTTTAATTTGTCGCCCTGGTGCGCTTCCATGGATTCGGTGTGGCCTTAAAGTTGGTCTGCTTGCGCGCCTCCACATATTCGTCCTGGCAGCGGAGTGCCCACGCCACGGCCTTGAGCCGCCAGCGGGAGTCCTGCTCCTGCATGATTCGCTCATCAAACTGCCGGCGCTGCTTGCCACGCTCCTCGGAGCGCAGCTGGAACGGCTGTGCCTTGATGATGCTGGAGAATATGCGTGGCATGAACGGCGGCTTGCGCCACGAGTCAAAGGACTTGGATGCCAACTTGGGCTGGAATGTCAGCTGCCGGTCTCGCTTCCGTTTCTGGCACTTTAATTCGTTCTTCCACTTTTTGCCAAACTTCTGCGAGTGGAGCAGCGTGTGGGGCGTCTGCGGCTCGGTGATCTTGTGGAGCGAGTGCATCTGACGCATCCTGTTGCGGTGCTCCCAGCGCCTGTGCAGCACACTAAAGTTCGGCACCGGATGACTGTGGAACTGGCGCAGTTGCCGCAGCGCCTTTTTCACTCTCAGCGCCTTCTGCTTCCGGTTCGTATCGTATTCCTGCTGCACTTTGTAGGCCCGGGGCACGGCTGTTGTACGGCGTATACGCCCCTTGTCCAGTCCAGCCCGCTGGCGCAGCAGCTTGTTGGGGCTGCTCTCCAGCATCACGGATCTCAAGTGATTGTCCACTTGACCTACGCGGGATATGATTTTCGCCTTCACGTTTGTCCTCGACGGCGGCGTCATATCATTGCTCCTGAACCAGTGGGATAGCGTCATTTTTTGGCGTATTTCCTAAAGTTTGGCCTGAATTTTGTTTGAAATAAAAACCGGTTCAACTGTATTTTGAAACTACATTTAAATCGTACAATATCAAAGTGTACTAGAAACTCGAAAAACAAATTTCGGAACGGTTCGAAACTTTCCACATCCAAACTCAAAACCTTCCACACCCACATATGGAAAGAAATAAGACTGCAAAAATTAATTTTTTTTCAAAAAAATTAACCCATCATTTGTTAATTTTTGAAATACAAAATTTTGCAAAATTTATAACTTAAAGTTCCCATAACTTTCATTTCAATTTTAAAAATATGTAAAAATTGATTTTTTTGAAAAATATCGTGTACTTATTTTGTCAAAATTTTGTTTTCTGAATTTATCCCTCATATCCCTTAACTTTGCCAAAACTGAACCGATTATAAAACTCATTGGCACTTTTTTTCGGGTTAGCTGTCTTACTTAATCCTGCATTTAATTCTTAGGCATTTGATAAAAGTCCATTTTTTCGAAAAATATCATGTTACTAATTTTTTCGAACATTTTTTTTTGGAAATTTAGACCTTTAAACTCCCATAACTTTGCCAAAACTGAACCGATTTTCGAAAGCATTACCTTTTTGATCAGGGTTTGATATGTATATCAATAATACATTTAAATCTGAAAACTAAATTTATGGTCGAAATTCATGTTAACCTCAAAAGTTGCCTTTAAAAACGGGTCGAAACTTTCCACAGCCATAAGTTTGCCAAAACTGAACCAATTTTCTTTGTTAATAACATTTAAATCTATAAATTTGTTGGATTTGTGATTAATCTAACAAGTTAGTTATTAGTTATAAAAATCGAAATGAGGCTTACAATATGCCTAATTTTAAAATGGAATAGAATATAGTACCTATCCATTCTTTTTCCAGGTATTCGATGGCACTCCGGCTGCACGTGAGGGTTCCTTGCAGTCAGGGGACGAGCTGCTGGCCGTCAACTCGAGCAGTGTGAAGGGCAAGACCAAGGTGGAGGTGGCCAAGATGATACAGACAGCCACCGACGAGGTGACCGTACATTATAACAAACTGCACGCGGATCCCGAGCAGGGCAAGACGTTGGACATCATTTTGAAGAAACTCAAGCATCGCATTGTGGACAATTTGTCGAGCAATACGGCGGATACGCTGGGCCTCTCCCGTGCCATATTGTGCAATGATTCGCTGGTCAAGCGGCTGGAGGAGCTGGAGGGCACAGAGCTGATGTACAAAGGATTGGTGGAGCATGCGCGTCGCATGCTCAAGGCCTACTACGATCTGCTGCAGACGTACAAATCCTTTGGCGATTGCTTCACACAGATCTCGGCACATGAGCCGCAGCAGCGCGCCTCGGAGGCGTTTCGCACGTTTGGTGAGTTCCATCGGTCGCTGGAGAAGGATGGCCTCACGATCATCAAGCAGATCAAGCCGGTGCTCGCGGATCTGGGCACATATCTCAACAAGGCCATTCCGGACACGAAGCTGACCGTGCGCCGCTATGCGGATGCAAAGTTCACGTATTTATCCTACTGCCTGAAGGTCAAGGAGATGGATGATGAGGAGCATGGCTTTGCGGCGCTGCAGGAGCCGCTTTATCGCGTCGAAACTGGCAACTATGAGTACCGGCTAATCCTGCGCTGTCGCCAGGATGCGCGCAGCAAGTTTGCCAAGCTGCGCACGGATGTCCTGGAGAAAATGGAGCTGCTGGAGTGCAAGCATGCCATGGATCTGAACAAACAGCTGCGCAGCCTGCTGGAAAGTCTCGCCGAGCTGCACAGAAATCTAGTGGAGCGTCTGGACTCACTGCCTCCACTATTTCCCATTGAGGTGGACTTTAAGGAAACCGATTTTCAATATAAATCAAGTACACTGAAGCCACAGGAACTGGACGATGATGAACTGGAGGTCAATACGCCTGCACGTCCCAATAAAGTGGTTTACGGCTTGGAAGCCGTCGAACAGGCGGCACCCATTATCAATATGGAGGTGAAGGATACGGCGGAGCATTGTCCGCCCGTGGAGTCCAATGCCAGTGAGAATGAGACGCTGCTGAAGGAGCTCGGCCTGCATGATGTGGATCTGCTGTCCAATCCGCAAACGATTAGCAATCAAAAGGATTCCATATCGGCACAAAACGATGGCTACGATTTCGATCTGTTCCTGAATCAGGCTAATGCCACCACTAGCCTCGAACGGGACCTCATGTCGGCCAATGCCAGCGAAACCGATTTGCTCCTGCAATGAACTTTTTATTACTATGTGTGTACAAATATAAAATGTGTTTATTATTACTACTATGATGAGTATGGTCATTGTTGAGCTCGCCCACATCCTTGCCATTTAGATGTTGGCCGCCTGGCGTAGCCGTCGCTTCAGAAAGTCCTGCCGGTCCGCAGCCGTTTCCAGGTAGCGCCATTCATGCCAATAGATCACGACGGGCTTGTGTCCCAGTTGCTGCAGCTGCTTCAGCTTCATGGCAAACTGTCCCGTGTGGCGTTCGACTTGGCGTATGACATTGTTCCAGCCGGCGACCACAATTATTAGCGTGTCCACGTGCGCCGCCTCCTTGCTGCCCAGCAGATGCTGTCGCGTCAGCAATACTCCACTGTAGTCCTCCGGACAGCCGTTGGCGTCCAGTGGCAGAGCGCGCTGCTGCTCGCGATCGTAGCAGACGACCAGATCACAGCGATCATAGTGGGGCAGTATATGCTTGAGGCTAACGGTGGTGCGCAACAGGCTGCCGACAGCATCGCGAATCTCCACGAGAATGCGATCGGTGCTGTTCAGCTTGAAGCGTCCCTCTGTGCGCTCGGGTATATACTGTGTATATAGTTTGCCCATCTGCTGGCGTTGTCGCTCGGTGAGGAATGGCCCCTCGTAGTCGGATCCCAGCAGCTGGGCAAAGCTGTCCAGGTGGAAGTACTCGCGGCCGGGCAGGCTGCCGCGATAAGCATTACGCAGGAAGCGCGGATCGAGGGCCATGCTCAGCAGCTCGACATCGTGAATGCCGCGCAGGCTGAGGAAATGCAGGCAGTTTGTATAGCAGCGAGGATAGCGCAAGATTTCATCGATACGGGTGCGGAGAATGTCGGGCAAGCGCTGGACAAGGCGGCGTTCGACGCCACTGGGTGTGTTCAGATTGAACAAGGCCATGACCAGGCAAATGCGTTCCAGATCCTTCAGTCGCGCCACATCCAGTTCGCGCTCAAAGCGCTGCAGAATGCGTTCCGTGAGCTCATCGTTGCAAGTCTGCAGCTCGCAGCCGAGGAGCGCCATGTGCAGGCAGCTCAAAAGTGAGACGCGCTCCACATGCGCCTGAAGCGCTACCTGCAGCTGGCTTAGTGGTGCCACCTGCGGCAGCTTGCTGCTGTACCGCAACACTTTGAGCAGTGCGACCAGTGTGATGTCCTCGACGCTGTCCAGCTGCGCCTCCAGGCGCACATACAGCTGCTCCAGCAGCTCGGTACTGCGTATGGGCGTCTGAGTCTTGAAGAAGCCCATGGCCATGACACCCAGCTCCTGGAGCGTCATTTGCTGCACACACTTCGCCAGATTCAGCTCAAAGTCAAACATCTCGAACACGGGCCGTCGCAGCAGATTGCACAGAAACATGGTCTGCACCAGCTGCTCCGGCGGCAGCTTTCGCACCTTGCGTCCAATCTTGCGCAGCGCCTGCCACACAAATTCACCGATGCGCGCCAGACCCAGCTGGTACCAGCCATCGCTGACCAACAGCAACTGTGCGGTGCTCCAGCGCTCGATGCGGCGACAGCACTCGATGTCAAGCGTATTCCACAGCTCCATGTAGTTGGCCACCTTGGTGGATGCCGGCGTCGGCAGCTGCTGCAGGCAGCGCAGCGTGCCCAGCAGCTGCTCGTCGCTCAGCTTGTGCAGCTGCTGGCAGTAGACGCCTATGAAGCTACCGAAGCATTCCTCGCTGATCTGTCTGCCCATAAGCGCGCAGTGTTGCACCAAAGCCAGCAGATCCGCGTACAGCTCATCCGGAGTCGCATCAGCTGCCGACTCCAGCACACGCTGTGGTGCGGTTTCGGCTGCTATGGCCGATGTGATGAAATCTGTGGAACGAACTATCTGATACGGCTTCAGCGATTTACTTAGAATGCTGTGCGCGAATTGATTCTCAAAGTCGACGAAAATTCTAGCGGGCAGCGCTGGAGGGCTGCGAATACAGCGATGAAACAGCAGGCGAAGCGATCGTTGACCAACGATTCCGATTCGGCCACACTGCAGGATTGTTGTCATTGCCATTTTAGCTGAGTTTTAATTCATTTTTACCGCCTAATTCGTTATAGTGGCGTTATGTCAGGACAACAACAAGATCATGTGGACAACAGCTGTGAAACTATCGATGGTGCATACGATTGTTTCGATATTGATAGTAGTATCGAGTTTTTTATTAGGGTCTTCCGCGTCCTGATTTTGCATAACTTGATATTTTGTTAAATCTATTTTGATTACGAGAAACAGCTGTTAATGATCTGCGGTTGTGCCGCCAAATGTAAATTAACATAAAAATCTCTCTTTCTCTATTACTTCCCTTTATGTATTCCTCAAAGCTGTAAGCTGCGTACTCTGCTTAAATATGCAGCTCTTGCTTGCTTTATTGCCATTCACAATGCACGTGCACAAAGCCGATAACCTGAGTGCGAAAAAGGTAAACAAAACGTGCTCCATTTGCCGCTTATTGAAATGCCGCCGAAATCGAGCAACAAAAAGAACCAAGCCACTTGGTATCACTGTGAACCCTGTGGCGTGCATATCACATACAAATCCCGGGACACACACGACAGGGTCTGTCCCCTTATCAAAGATGTGGGTGCGACGGAGATCGATGCAGAATTTGTGCAAAATGGAAATCTTTTTACAAGCAGTTTGCTGCAGCGGAACTTTGAGGTGGAATCCCTGAAGGATCTGCCCGCGAAATATGCCAACATGCTGATATTTGTGTCCGAAGGAGCCATGCAACTGGCTGATTTCCGTATTGGCCAACAGGTGGTTATTAAACCGGCTGCAACATCTGATGAAATGAAGGCTCCTCTAATCCGCATTATTTGGCCAGTTTCGGAACAGTTCCTCACCACAGTGTTTGTTACACCTGCGGGTGAGCTATTGCTACTTTTAAATATGGATTATCTTACTTACATTCCCATTTTAGATTACAAACTAAATTGGCCGCCGCTGCGTGGAAAATTGCTGCAGATTTCCGCACTGGACACCAGCCAAGTCTCTGCCGCTGCCAGCATCAGCTTGCGGCAACTAAACACCACGGAATCCAGCTTGGAGCATGTGCAACTGCAGGACGCGGTTGCGGTGCTAAAGCGCAACTTGATCAATCAGATCTACTGCAAGGACAGCGAGCTGCATTTGAATTTCTTCAATAAGCCGCTCACGTTTCGGTTGGAGAGCTGGCAGGGCGTCGAGGAGAGCTCCGTGGATGATGCGTTGGCGCGCTTAAGCTTGGCTAAATCTCAGCATTATGTGCAGATAACTAGCGCCACGCGGTTGGAGCTGCTTAACCACCAGCAGGCAAAAGAGGAGCAGCCACAGGCGGATCAGCGCACAACAAAAGCGAAGATTGGCGGCCTGGATAAGCAAATGGAATTGGTGGAGGAGAGCATGGACTATGCGCTGGGCTACAGGCCATTGCCAGCGGGTGAGCAAGCCATAAGGAATAATCATAATCACTTATAGAAATCTCCTTGCAGGCGTCAAGGTATCGCGTGGACTGCTGCTGTATGGCGCCAGTGGCTGTGGCAAATCTCTGGTCTGTGAGGCAATGTCCTCCTTCGCACAGGAACGCGATCGGAATGTGCAAATAATGCGCATCAGCAGCGGCGAGATCTACAGCAAGTTTCTGGGCGAGACGGAGCAAAAGCTGACGGCATATTTTGAGCGTGCCTATGCGCATTATCCGCATCCGACGCTGCTGCTGCTGGAGGATGTGCACACGCTGTGTCCCAAGCAGGATAACAGCGATCTGGTGAAGCGCGTCTCGCTGGCATTTCTCGCGCTGCTCGATCAGCTCAGCAGCGGCAGACGCACGGAGGCAAGTCGCACTTTTGTGCTGGCCACCAGCTCACAAATCGATGCACTGCATCCGAGCATACGACGCGCTGGTCGCCTGGACTGTGAACTAGAACTAGGCGCTCCTACGCCCGTCGCACGAAAAGAGATTCTGCGCTGCCTGCTGCAGCCAATGCAGCATAGCCTTAAGGACTCGGAACTGGAGCAGATAGCCAGCATAACTCATGGTTATGTGGGCGCCGATTTGGCCAATTTGGTGTATACCGCCACGCTGGCGGCGCTGAAGGAGGAGACGCGTTTGTTGGAGCTGCGAGATCTGCAGGCGGCTCTGACGCAGGTTAAACCCTCGGCTATGCGCGAGGTGCTCATCGAGAATCCCAATGTGCTCTGGTCGGACATTGGCGGCCAGGCGGCGCTGCGTCTCTCACTCCAACAGACCATCGAGTGGCCTCTGCTCCATGCGGATAAGTTCCAGCGATTGGGCATAAAGCCACCAAGGGGGGTGCTCATGTTTGGACCACCCGGCTGCTCCAAGACAATGATTGCCAAGGCCCTTGCCACCGAGAGCAAGCTGAACTTTCTGTCCATCAAGGGACCTGAACTCTTCTCCATGTGGGTGGGCGAATCCGAGCGTGCGGTGCGCGAGGTATTCCGCAAGGCGCGTCAAGTGGCGCCAGCGATTGTCTTCTTCGACGAGATCGATGCCATTGGCGGCGAGCGCTCCGAGGGCTCCGCTGGCGGCTCCTCCGTCAAGGAGCGTGTACTCACCCAGCTGCTCACCGAGCTGGACGGCGTCGAGGCGCTGCATAATGTCACCATTGTGGCGGCCACTAATCGTCCCGATATGATAGACAAGGCTCTGCTGCGTCCTGGTCGCATCGATCGCGTTTGCTATGTGGGATTACCCGAGGCGGAGGCACGTCGCGAAATTCTGCACATCAAACTGCGTCCCATGCCGCTGGCTGAAGATGTCCTTGTGGATAAGCTCGTTGATCTCACCGCTGGCTATTCGGGCGCCGAGATTCAAGCCGTGTGCCATGAGGCAGCGATCAGTGCTCTGGAGCACAGCTTTGATGCGGAGTCCGTGCACTGGCGGCACTTTGAGACTGCTCTGGCAACGGTGCAGCCACGCACGAGTCCAGAACTGTTGCGTCTCTATCAGGAGTACATTAAAAAGTAGACAATAAAGTTTAAATTTTTGCCTCTATTTCTTTGATATTTTATTATTAATTTAATAATTAAATTTTAATATTTTAATTTAATTTAATAATTTAATTTTGTCCGTCTGTTTGTTAGGTCCCCGATTCCCAGAAATCGCATTAAAATGATTTTAACAGCGCCATGTTAATAACAGCTCCTCTGCGCTGTTATTTGAAAATAACGTATTTTAAAAGGTGCCCTTCTACTCGCTTCTCAAGAATTCAAGTGAGGCCTGCAAACTTTCAAGGCTTCAGTGATCTGTTAAAGTGAGTCTCTGTGTTTGTGTGTGTGCTGCTGTTATAATAAGCTGATTCGCTGCTGTTAGCTTACTCTCTCTTAGTCTCCTCTCGCTGCCGCTACTCTCTATTCTACTACTCTCTCGCTTTTACTAATATCTCACTTTCACTACTCTCTCACTAGTCTCTCGCTTTTACTACTTACTGTCTCTCTCTCTCTCGCTTTGACTACTCTCTCTCTCGCTTTGACTACTCTCTCTCTCTCTCGCTTTGACTACTCTCTCTCTCTCTCGCTTTGACTACTCTCTCTCTCTCTCTCGCTTTGACTACTCTCTCTCTCTCTCTCTCTCTCTCTCGCTTTGACTACTCTCTCTCTCTCTTTCTCTCTCTCTCGCTTTGACTACTCTCTCTCTCTCTCTTTCTCTCTCTCTCTCTCTCTCTCTCTCTCTCTCTCTCTCTCGCTCTCTCTCGCTCTCTCTCTCTCTCTCTCTCTCTCGCTTTGACTACTCTGTCTCTCTCTCTCCTCTCGCTTTGACTTCTCTCTCTCTCTCGCTTTGACTACTCTCTCTCTCTCTCGCTTTGACTACTCTCTCTCTCTCACTTTTACTATTTTCTCTCTCTCTCACTTTTACTATTTTCTCTCTCTCACCCCACCTCTCTTTCTTTCTATATCTCTCTCTCTCTCTCTACTACAAAAATCGATAAATCCATTTCATCTAGCTTTGTATAAAAGAGATAATACGGTTCTTGGAATGGTACCACCCGCCGACGAGATATCATAAAGTATCGTAAATCTCTAATCTCAGTTAAGTTATAGATTAACTATTATCAGCACACAATCTGAGCAGACTTATATACATGTGAATTATACCAAATTGATAAAGAGTCGACTTTTCGTTCTTCAAAACTTTAATCATAAATTGTGTTATTTATTTAATGTTACAAACCTACTAAAAAAGTAGTTATGCCCAAAAAACGGAATTCAGCAAACTAATCAATTCGATAGCCAATTGAATCAGTTGAATATTGTTGACAAATAATTGAATACGGGATTGGTTATAGACTGCGAGATACCCTTTGTGTTGTTAAGTGAATTAGCCATTAACTAATTTAAAAGTATTTAAATTGTTTTTTAAACATGCAACAAATAATAATTAAAATGTGGAAAAACACTTGCTAGTTATAAATAAATATAAAACATTTAAACAAGTGGGGATACCCAATGACATCAGTTTACAAAATGTTTTCAAATAATTGAGATCATGAATGAATATAGACTATGAAATACCCTGTTTTCTGCCAAGAGCTCTAGTCTTTAACTCATTTCAAACTTTTCGGATTTACATTTTTCATTTAAGAGTTGAAAATATTTTAATAAGTTGGTTTTTAGAATATTAAAATATTTGAAATTTCATTTTCATATTAGTAGAAAAGTATGTGCTTTATATACCCCTTAGTTAAATGTTAAATTTAGCTCGATATAAATAAATTGAATACGCAGCAACAATTTAAAAATACTTACACACATTTCGCAGCAATTAATACAGGGTAGAGAAATAACAAATGTGTCAAATGTTTTTAACCGAATTGTGTTTATTTCTTTTATGCTCGCTTTCGCAAATCGCGTTCCTTTTGAGAGAGAGAAAGCAAGCAACAGGTTGCTTTGAGTTTCAGCTGAGAGCGTCCCGTTGCCGTTAGCCGGATCAGATCGGAACAGTTGTTGTCTGGCACTCGAGCTGGTCAAGTGTGTGTCGTAACCAAAGTAAAAAGACTGTCTGTCGCGGGTTTCGGTTTCCAAGATGCAGACCTGGCTGAAGGTATCATTGCTGCTCTGCACGTTCGGATTCTTTCGCGAGATGCGTCCATCGGAGCCGTTCGTCACCGAGTATTTGGCCGGAGATTGGCGCAACATCTCATCCGAGACGATCTACCAGGAGGTGTATCCCTTTGGCACGTACTCGGTGCTCGCACAGCTGGTCATTGTGTTCCTCATTACGGATCTGTCGAGATATAAGCCAATTATTGTGCTCTCCTCACTGGCGGGCGTCACATTGTTTGCCATTTTGCTGTGGACGCGCAGTCTGCTGAATCTACAGATTGCCCAGCTCTTCTATGGCTTCTTCACGGCCGCCGAGGTGGCCTACTATACGTACATCTATGCCAAGGTGGACAGGGAGCGATACCAGGTAGTCACCGGACACACACGTGCTGCCATCTTGGCTGGTAAATTTCTGGGCGGAGTTCTTGCCCAGGTGCTCGTCTCCACGGAGACCATGAGTTTCCGTGAATTGCACTTTATATCGCTGGCCACGCAGATCATATCCTTTCCCATCGCACTGCTGCTGCCGAGTGTTCCACGCAGTCTTTATTTCTATGCCCAAAGCACCGTCAAGGATGCGCCGGCAAAGCAAGAGGCATTAATGGTCAGTGAAGAGGTGGCACCAAAGTTTTCCATTAAGAATGCCGGCGGTCTGCTGTGGTATCATCTGGTCTCGTCCTATACGAACCCCATTGTGCTCACATGGAGCATCTGGTGGGCTTTGGCGATTTGCGGCCAAATCCAAGTCATCAGCTACATACAGTTCCTGTGGAAGGATCTGGCGCCGGATAACCAGAGCAACTACAATGGCGGCGTGGAGGCTGTTGCCACGTTACTGGGCGCCATTGGAGCTCTCCTTGCCGGAATGCTGAGCAGCAATAATCGCCGTACTTTCTATATGCTCGTCAACTCCATCTGTGTGGCTGTTCTGGGAGGATTGCTGCTCCTAGCGGCACTCTGTGAGAACGTCTGGATGGCATATATCAGCTACGCCGCATTCTGTGCCGTATTCTTTTTCATCATCACCGTGGCAGCTGCCATTGTGGCGGAGAATCTGGTGGATGATAGTTTTGGTTTAGTATTTGGCATCAATATGCTGGCGGCGCTCATCATGCAAACCATTCTAACCGTAGTAGTAGTCACGGGTAAGTTTAATTTTCCTTTAAAATATAAACATTTATAACAGTCCAAAAATTCAAATTTCAGATACGGGTTTTGGCTTGCCTCCAAAGGATCAGTATATTGTGTATGGCAGCTATTTTCTCGCTTTGGCTGCAATTTACCTTATAATCCTCCTGCTACTCAAGATTTGTGCAAAGAAATCAACAGCTGCTGAATGAAATAAACACATCTCGAATATGTGTAAATACTAAAAAGATTTTATAGCCATAATGTTAAACAGCCAATAACTTAACATGTTGCTAGGCTGTTATTAACAGCGGAGCATTCTTTTTGTAGAGAAACCCAAAGTTACTCATTTTGTACTTTTAAAAATAAGCTAATAGCAAATATGTATGTATGTATTCCAATATCTACTAAAAGCCGATAGTTTATTCCACTTTGAGCATAAAAACTTCAAAAATAGGCGCTAAATTTAATTTAACAGCTGTAACCGGGCTGTTACTTTACATTGTTGATCATTAAAGATAGCGAATGAAAAAGTATTTTAACTAAGTTTTTTAATGCTTAAACATTAGATAAACTTCGAAAATAATAAAATAAAAGGTATTCTGTTATTATTATGCAGAAGATAAGCGCTAAAAAAAAATGATAAAATATCGAGTTCGATAGCTCAAATATGTTAATTCGCAGCACTGCAGCCCTGGCAAATCGCAATCGAAGGTGTAATCGCAGCGCAAAAACAAAACAAAGTGGGACGCTTTTGCTTATTGTGTTGCAGTTGTATATTTGCATGGCTGCTAAGTAAACAAGTAAGTTATTGTCTTATAGTTATAAATAAAGAGTGCAACTCATGTGATACAAGTGATATGTATTTAAGAATGTGATATGTTTAAAGAGTGTGAGTCATGCAGACAACTCTGACTCTCAGCTGATTAGAGAGGGTTTTTGTATGTATGTATGTAAATGTATCTGTATTTGTGTGTGTTTATTATTCTCTTCTAGCGTTGCGGTTTACCAACAACAACAACAACAACATTTAAATAGAGCTGACAGCGAGACAAATGAATAGCGAAGCCTCATTACTGCCACCCGGCGGCCAAGTTGCCAACAGCGTGTCCACCGCCGCCTCCGCTGCTGTCTCAGTCACGCCCACATTGACGGCGCCCTATTCCGATACAGATTTCTATATTGGTGTCGGATTGGCCATATCCTCATGCTTCTTCATCGGCTCCAGCTTTATCATCAAGAAGAAGGCCCTGCTGCGTCTCAGCAGACACGGCGAGGTGCGGGCGGCGGCGGGCGGATTTGGCTATTTACGTGAATGGATTTGGTGGGCGGGGCTCTTGACAAGTGAGTGTTAATTACAGTGGTACCTCGTTAATGAAAACTTAAATAATTTATAGAATGTATAGAATACTATATGAACTATTTATTTCGATTTATAGGAAAGGAAATTTTTTTTCATAGGATTTTTCTTTTACTAATTTTCAAGGCCCTTCACTAAAAATTATGAATATCATTTCTTACCAAAAACATTTCTATGCAAGTTTTTTTTAATATTTCTTTGAATGTGAAAAGTTCAATTTATGATTGATCGACGTATTGTTAAAATTTAAAGATAAAGTGAAATAGATAAAATGTGAAGAATAAATTTAAAGAACAACAAAGCATGTTAGAACAAAACATATTGCAATCATACATTTTTAATTTTGTGTTTTAAAAACACTTAGTTATAATTATCAAGAAATTAGAATCGAATCTAAAAGATAATCGTTCCGACTTGCGAGTGACCACTGTACTTTTTCGGTGACTTCTAAAGGTGACTCATGTGATATTGTTTTTGTGCCTTACAGTGGGTCTGGGCGAAGCTGCCAATTTTACCGCCTACGCTTTTGCTCCAGCATCGTTGGTGACGCCGCTAGGAGCGCTGAGTGTCATCATTTCGGCTGTGATGGCATCGCGATTCCTCAACGAGAAGCTCAATTTGTTGGGCAAACTTGGCTGCTTTCTGTGCATACTGGGCTCGACGATAATAGTGATACACTCGCCCAAGGAGAAGGAGATTGAGGATCTGCAAGTGCTTTTCGATATGCTGCAGGATCCGGTCTTTTTACTCTATGTCATCTGCATATTTGGCTCGAGTGCATTTGTTGCCTGCTTTGTCGCCCCGCAACATGGACATACGAATGTGTGTGTCTACTTATTCCTGTGCTCCGGCATTGGTTCCTTGACGGTGATGTCCTGCAAGGCACTGGGCCTGGCCATCAGGAGCACAATCGCCAATGGCTCGAATGTGTTTGCCACATGGATGCCCTGGTTCCTGATTGTCATCACCGTCACCTTCATTGCCATACAGATGAACTATCTGAACAAGGCATTGGACATTTTCAATACGAGCATTGTGACGCCCGTTTATTATGTAATGTTCACCACCCTGGTGATCACGGCATCTGCCATACTGCTCAAGGAATTCCAGCACATGCGCTTCGAGAACATACTCGGCGATGTTTGCGGCTTTCTAATTGTCATTACGGCTGTTTTCATGCTAAATGCCTTTAAGGATATCGATATCACGCTGAGCGACGTCCGCGGATTGATGCGTCCCAAAATGCAGCGTATTTCGCAGTACGACGAGGAGGTGCTGGTCAGCAGTAATCTTAAGGAGCGTCGCTACTCATACGGCTCAAGTGACGTCTTCCGCAAAGCATGACGCAAGCAGCGCTATCAAGTTTAGTTACTTTCCCGTAGCGCCAACTTGAGACCGTAGCCAACAATATTCAAAATGCAATCCAAATAATAAGTGTGAATAGCTTTTCGCACGCCAATCATACGCGCATATCCCATTGACTGTTCCTTCATTTTGTTAAATCAGACATTCGTTTAATTAAGTCCCTATTCTAAGAGTATTGTAAAGCTAAAAGTTCGACCAATATTGATTCTCTTTTTGAAAAGAGTATTCAAAACTTTTTTATAATATAAGTATTACTCTTGCCAAACTACACTGTCTTTTAATTATATGCCATCTTTTTGGGTTATAGTATGCCAAATGTCCTCGGTAAATATATAGATAATATAATGACCAAAATGACCTTGGGATCGACAATCGGTTTAGTTTTGACAAAGTTATGGGATTTTGAAGTCTTTGAAGGTCATTTCAAAGGCACTTTCCATTGTTTGGGATCGTTACAAGTCATTTTTTTTGTCACTTTTGGCGTGATTTTTGACAGAAAAATGAACCACTCCAAAAACACTTTTCCTATACTTTTTTATACTAACTGTGACACCCACAATCGATTAGGAATAAAATTTCAAGATTCTAATTTTTGATTTTTCAAAATTTGTAAGGGTCCCCCCTTATGCTTTTTTCAAAAAAAATGTTAAAAAAAATTATTTTCAAAAGTGCATAAAATTTATATGTAGAATTAAACTAGGGGCCAAAATTTGACCAAAATGACCTTGGGATCGACAATCGGTTGAGATTTGACAAAGTTATGGGATTTTGAAGTCTTCGAAGGTCATTTCTAAGGCACTTTCCATTGTTTGGGATCGTTACAAGTCATTTTTTTTGTCACTTTTGGCGTGATTTTTGACAGAAAAATAAACCACTCCAATAACACTTTTCCTATACTTTTTTATACTAATTGTGACACCCACAATCGATTAGGAATACAATTTCAAGATTCTAATTTTTGTATTTTCAAAATTGGTAAGGGTCCCCCCTTATGCTTTTTTAAAAAAAAAATGTTAAAAAAAATTATTTTTAAAAGTGCATAAAATTTATATGTAGAATTAAACTAGGGGCCAAAATTTGACCAAAATGACCTTGGGATCGACAATCGGTTGAGATTTGACAAAGTTATGGGATTTTGAAGTCTTCGAAGGTCACTTTCCATTGTTTGAGCACTTTACAAATATTTTTTTGTAATTTCGGCGTGATTTTAAAAAAAAAAATTTGATAAAACCAATTTTTCAACAGTTCATAAACCGTAAATGTGTAATTTAAATAGAGGCCAAATTATGACTTAAATGGTCTCGGGTCTGGTAATCGGTTGAGTTTCTACAAAGTTATGGCAGGTTGAAGTCAGGTTGATGTTTTAAAGTCACAACATTCAAATTTTGTCAGTGTATTTGAAAATATTGTGCTGACCGGTTGAAATTTTTCGGAAGCAGTCGATAACGATACCAAACAGTCGCGCATTCTTGGGAATGGCAGGGCTGCCAACTTTGATATATTTGCAATAAGTAATTATTAAATAATAGCTAAACTTACGTTTTGGCTTGCGTACGTATATAATTTGGCTTAAAATGAATATATCACGCTTGGGACTTACACGCTGCGTGCTGAAGAATCCATTAATATCGCAGTGCAACCACATAACTAGGGCTGCCACAGTGACAGCTGTCAATTGGAATGCACTAAACGCCATTCGAACGGCAACAACAAAAGCTGCTCAAGATAAAGCCGCCATTTTGCAATTGTCGAATCCGGCAATTACCCTAATACGTAACTACACCGGTAAATCAGTGGCCAAAGATATGGAGGAGCATTGCGTTGTGCCCGATGTGATTGCCAAGGCACCAAAATGCTGCATTTCTGTTGAATACGATTGCGGCATTACGGTAAAAGCCGGCATGGTTTTGACCCCCACCCAGGTGAAGAATCAACCCTGTGTTAAATGGGATGCCGATAAATCGAAATTGTACACTTTGTGCATGACGGATCCGGATGCGCCCAGTCGCAAGGATCCCAAGTTCCGTGAATGGCATCACTGGCTAGTTGGCAACATTCCCGGCGATGATGTCGCCAAGGGGGAGGTGCTCTCCGCCTACGTGGGCTCCGGACCGCCGCCGGAGACGGGACTGCATCGCTACGTGTTCCTGGTGTTCGAGCAAAAGTGCAAGCTAACCTTCGATGAGAAGCGTTTGCCCAACACCAGCGGCGATGGACGCGGTGGATTCAAGACTGCCAAATTCGCCGAGAAATACGATTTGGGGGATCCCGTTGCCGGCAATTTATACCAGGCCGAATATGACGACTATGTGCCCATCCTATACAAGCAATTGGGTGCTTAAATTACATAATCGGGATGATTATGAAATATTAATTTGTTATTGAAAATTTTCTTGTAATTGAAGGAAAAAAAAACTGATGATTAACTTAGTTCAGTAATATTGGCAATAAAATTGCTGGCAGCTGCATTTTGGATGAATTCTGTTTGGTTTTATTTCCATAAAATATATGTATACCTATTCTAATACAGCTGGGAAATTGTATATTGATGGAGATGTTTCCGATATACTTCCTCATATTCGTAATCCTGGATAGTCCTATAGAACTATCAATTCGATACTCTTAAAAACTGGTCATTGACAAGTCTATTATATAGTATGTATGCATTTATTTTTCTTTTTATTCTCAATTACATTCTTGTTACGTTGGTTTTTGGGGAAAGTGGAAACAATTCATAAATATGTATGTATATGGATATATTCAATTCATAGTCAGTTGGGCTGGAAAATGCATACAAGCAGACGGGCGTCCTTAAGCTGTTGGGGCAGACGATTCCACAGTGGCGTACTGTTGCTTGTGCTCCGGCCACTCCACCTCGCTAATTGCCTGGAGATAAAAGACATGAATTTAGATGAATTCGATACATATATGTAAGAGATGCTTACCTTGAGCTCGTCGAATGCCTGCTTGGCTACCCAGTGGAATAGGGGATTCTTCCAGTCCCTCTCAATGGCCTGCAGCTCCTTGGCGCCAATTTCCGTTGATGGCGAAGAGGTCTTTGAGATTTTAAGATACTGTGCCCACAAATACACCATGCTGCGCATCTTGTACGTCCAGAAATCGTTCGGCACGGAGCGTATTAAGTCCTGTACCTTTTCGGTGTTCGGCATCATCAAGTTCTCCAAAAAGGTTACATTCATCAATGTAAATATGGATTTCATGTTGTGGAAATAATTGTCCGAATTCTTCTCCAACCCAAATTGGGCCTGCTGTACGATGACATCGACGACCTGTTCTGTGGTCAAACGTGGCAAATCCGGTAAAAAGTAGTTGCGTAAATTGACGGCATCAAAAGTATCGAGCTGCTCCTTGATGGCCTCCTCGCACCACTTGTAATCCGTCCACCAGGTCTGCCAGCTTGTATATTTCTTTGCCTCCTCCATCTGTGTCCACTCGTAGTGCAAACGCTTCCGAATGCGTTTGACTAAAGTGCGCCCAGCATTCTTGCCATCCGGCTCGTTTTCCTGCTCATCGGCCAAGGCCTCGTCATCCAGCTCCTCACCGCTTGTACTGTAGTTGGGCGACTGCTCGAAGAACATTATTGCATAGGACTTATCCTCCGGCTGGGGTAAGACCTTATTATTATTCTGGACGTACGGCAGCTTGAAGCCGCCAACCAAAAATCCTCGCTTAACTGCAAGCTTGCGACGCTTTATGTCCGCCTTTGTCTGTGGAACAAGGGCTACCTCCGCAGAACGTTTTATGTCTGAAAGTAAATGAGTTTACTCATTATATTATTTAACGTTTAAGATTAGGTAGAAACTATTGGGCTAAAATGTATGATAGATTTAATATAGATGAACTTAATCAATATTCTCAACTATCTCAACTCTGCCAGTTTTTCAGTTATATTGATGAAACATTGCATATATTGAAATATTATTATCAAGACATATTAAATAAGATTGCAATATTATTATTGGACGATAGTAGGAAGGATTATATATATATAAGATTCTGATCTTTAGCATGATTTACCTTTAGGTTTAGCATCAACCGATTCTTTCTTGACCTGTGACGGTTTGTTGGTGTTTTTGTTGGCGGTTTTCGCTTGAGTATTTTGAATGACGGCGACATTAGTTTTGGAAGGCACTTGGATGGGGGCAGGGCCGGGTTTCGGTTTGCCGCCGTTAACATTTTTGACTACTGCTTGATTGTTTGCCTGTTTGTTGTTCTTAATGTTTGCTTGATTGTTAACAATTGGTTTCTTCTGTTGTTGTTGTTGCTGATGTTGCTGTTGTTGTTTTTGTTGTTGATGTTGCTGTTGTTGTTGTTGCTGTTGTTGTTGTTTTTGTTGCTGTGGTTTGTTGTTGCCCGGAAACTTGGTAACTCCGACTGACGGATTACGAGCATTCAAAATAGGCGCCTGCTGCGGCCTGTTGTTGTTGTTGTTATTATTGTTGTTAATGTTGTTGTTGTTGACTTGTCTAATAGGTCTAGTTGGATTAATAGGCAACTGTGGTTGCCTGTTGCCAACTTGAGCTGCATTGGGCCTGTTCTGTTTGGGCCCGGAATTATTATCAATTTGCCATGGGATGTTACGATTGCCACCCTGATTTAGATTTGGATGTCTGACGCCGCCCTGGTTGAAGCCGTAGTTGCTGTTGCTGCCGCCGTTGTTTCCGTTGTTGCCCCCCTGCCAGTTGTTCTGGTTTTGATTTTGGTTCTTCAACATCAGCGCATTGACAGTTTCCAACACTGTCAGAGCGTCGCCAGAGTGACCGGGACCAGGGTTGCTCTGACCCCGATAGTTTTGCTGCACATTGTTATTGCCAGGGTTATTTGGCTGCCCGTTGTTGAAAAAGGCTTGATTGTTGTTGTTACTGATGTTGTTGTGGTTGTTCTTGTTGTTCAAAAAGTTGGGTTGCGATCCGCGAAAATCATTGACGCCAAAGCTGCCGGCATTATTTGAATTTGAACGTGGAACGTTGCGTTCAACATTCGACTTGTAATTGGCACCAGGGCGGCTCAAATGATTCGAATCCTGCCCGCCGCCGCTGCGAAAGTTGTCAACATTAAAATTTTCGACACGATATGTCTCCCCAATCCGATCGTTATTATAAAAGCGTTGATTGTTGTCATTCTGGTTGTTGTTATTGTTGCTGTTGCCGGTGTTCTTGTTGTAGCCAAGATCGCTTACGGAGCGAGTCATTTGGCCAAGATTTGCTGGCATTTGTTGGCCACGAAAATTATCGGGCATAAAATCAACATTTTGGATTTGTGGTTTTCGATTATTGGAGTTGTCGCTGATATTAAATCGCTGATCCAAATTGCGTCCCGGAAAATTCGATTGCGAAAAATTATCCTCATAGTTGTTTTTAATGGTTGCGACATTTACAGGGTTGCTGTTGTTGCCAAAACGTTTATTGCCGCTGTTGTTGTTGGCGAAATTTCCAAAATTATTCATTGATTGCACGCTGTTAAATTTGCTGCCATCATTATTGTCAGCAAATCGTTGTTGGTTGTTGTAACCGCCATTGTTGAAACTATCCGAGCGACCGTAGTTCATTGACAGCGGCCCTCGAAAATTATCAACGGCTCCCCCACCTCCACCACCGCCATTACCAATATTACCACCACCATTTCCACCACTGCGAATTGGCGCAAATGAAGAGGACGCCTCATTTGGCTGGCGACGCTGGCCTATTCCGTAAGCGCTGAATCTGTTGTCCATGCCCCCAAACTGATCACTAATACGTTTTCACTAAATATTACAAAATTCTTGTTTATTTGCAATCTTTTTGTATTTTTTTCACTAGCTAATCGAAGCCGTTCTGAACTATATTATTTTCACATTTGACAGACACGCACAGACTCACACACATGCAGCAGACCAGGGTTGGCAAATGTCGAGAGCATTAACAAGCGAACCAGTAATGGCTCTGGGAACTAGCACAAATTCACCGCACTGTTGATTTACTTCATTTTTAACTCCCAGAGTTTCATTTAAGTCAATTTTAACTTTTATAAAAATTAAACAAGCAAATACAAGTGAAAATCGTACAATCTCTTAAATATATTTATTAGTGTGCGATATATTTTTACTGGCTCACAAAAATGATTCAGTGTGGACAGAAGAACTGAAATGTTAAATACACCAGGTACAACTACAGCTGCACTGTAATGGCTGTCAGTTGTAAGCGAAATTCACCACACGAGTAACGATTACTTCAATTATATGCATACATATGTGCGACACATGTAAAACGTATGTATGTATGTGCGTTGTAAGTCAAACGAACTATATTTGCTTGTATTTCATAGGTAAAGAAAGAGAAGGGAAATGCGTGGGAACGGTTTGTAGGGAAATAACTGTACGGCTCAATCGTAATAAATTCACCATAGGTACCTGTTTTACATGCCCGAAACTTCTCGTTAGGTGATTCTCTGAACTGGGAAAATATATAACATTTTCAAATGAAACAAATATCTGAAAGACTTAATCGCTTTACAAATTTCTTGATAAACCTTGAAAAACCTTTAGCAGTGCAACTAAATAATATTCTATAGCAAGCTCAAGAACGGTACACGAATGAAAACCTCATATTCAATTCCAAGGCATGGATAAAAACAACATAATAATAATAATACATTTAACCATTGATCTTTATTTGTTAAACATTTAAAACTATGAATTTTCATTTGTTGGTGGCATTTTATGCCTTTGATGAGCTTCTGCTGCAGGCATTATGTGCTAAGAACCGGAATGCTTATTTGAAGCATCTGCAAAGAATAGAAAAAATATTAGATTCTTGAATTCGTATGGCATTTCTTAGAATTTACTCACCTTGCTGGTTTTATCAAAGAGCGCTTGGGCACGTTTCTGATTCAAGCGATAGTTGACAAATTTGTCAAAAACATAACCATATTTGATGCACTCGATCAAAATGCGATCCTCGCCTATGTCCAGGCTAAAATCTTGCGATGAAACCTGCAAAGATGTAAAATGATAAGATTATATTAGGCATGGATCCATATATTCAACTAGACATAGCTTTGCCAAAACTGAACCGATTATCAATCATGGTTTGTCATTTATATAAATACTGTATTTAAATTTTAAAACTTTGCGAATATTCATTTTTTTTTAAATATGCATTTCCTTAATTATTTTTAATTTTTTTTTTTTTTTTTGCAAATGAGATTTTTAAGCTTATATAATTTTGTCAAAACTCAACCTCTTAATTAAAACTACATGCAAATCTGAAGACAAATATTTTTGGATTTATAATATTAATATAAAATGCACTCACACATTTGGGTAGATAGAGCTCGGCATGTATTTCATCAACGATCTCATTGCGAATCCGGGCACGTAACTTGTAGGTGGGCTCCCGGTTCTTGGACCATTTATTCCTTATGGTGGCCGCATGCTCCTCATCGATCTCCTGCACCAACGTGGCTGGCTTCGATGAGGACTGCTCCGCCGGCTGCTGCTGCTGGGGTTTAGTCAGATCTATGGTAATATCATAGTTCTCGGCCTTGTTAACATCATCGTTGCGCACACGATGGGAGACAAGAGTGCCAACAAACTTGCGATTGCTTAATATAATTGTCTTGTCCATGGATAATTGAATGTTGAACTTCTCGCTCAGCGCCTCGGCCACGATTTGTAGAAAGAAATTGTTGAAGAGCTGTGACTTTCTGATTTTGGCCAGGAACTGTGGATTGACTGCAATATCGCAGACTTCCACATTGTTGTCGGAGCGATCTTTAGTGTTGCGGCACTCCGAGATGCTCATCGGCACTCGGAAGGATCCGGGCGTGGTGGATTCCAATATAGCGATTAGCTCGTCATCGGTAACATCTTTGGGTGCTGGCACTTCCGGTGCCTGGGCGACGTTAATAAAGAACTTCTCATGGCTATTTAGCTTAAAGCTTTTCACGCAGAAGCCTGATAATGAAAATTGGGAACAACTTTAGAAACGGATATACTGAGCACTACAAAATTAAAACCAATTTATACGATTTCTAGTATAACAAAAATATATATTTATATAAATTTGGGTTCTTAAGCTAATTTATTCCACATTCAAATGGAAAGGAAAGTGTAGAGTAGGATATAATAAACTCTAGGAAATTACAGCCAATTTCGATTTTTAGTTTAACATCAAAATAATATTTAAAAAAATTATCTTTAAAGCGGGATTAATATTTAATTCCTGCGAAAGCACTTTGCATTCACTCAATATTAAAAGTATAGAAATTTGAGCTTTATTTTCAATAAACTTCTAAAAAAATCGACATTTCAAGGTGCATATATTAATTGGGAAATCTTCAATTCAGTTCAGGTGTTCATGGTGACATATGTGATACCAGCGTCGGATACTCTGCATTGTGCTCGGGCCATTCAATTGCACTGATGGCCTGTAAAAAAGGAGTATAAAGATTCAATTAGATCATGTTGAATATTTGGCATGGTATTTGAAATAATCGCACCTTGAGTTCATCGAATGCCTGTTTGCACATCCAATGAAATAGAGGACTCTTCCATTTGGCCTCAATGGCCGCAAATATTCTGTCATCCCTCGGAGTGGCTTTAACAACTTTATGGTATTCCGCCCAGAGATACACCATGGAGCGCATCTTGTACACCCACAAATGATTGGGTGTACTACGTATCATGTTCTGCAGCTGCTCAATGATGGGCAGCGATAGATTCTCCACGAAAGTGTCATTCATCAGCATATAAATGGCTTTCGCATTGCGATAATGCGACCGTGTATTTTCCACCAGTGCGAAATGTGCCGATTTCATGACTATATTGATCACCTGGGCGGTGGTACGATTCGGATAGTTGGGCATGAAGCTCTGCTTAATATTGAGCGAACCGAACTTCTCCAGATTTTTATTCATTTCCGACTCACACCACTTGTAGGCCGTCCACCAGGATAGCCAGGATCTATAATTGTTGGTCCGATACAGCTTCGTCCAGGCCGTATTAATGCGCTTGCGTATGGCACCCCGCTTCCTAAGTCCGGGTCTTGTCCTTGTACGTTTGCCTGTGGGAGCCACCTCTTCTACATCCGAATTATCTTCGGCATCACTCTCAATGTCGGCAATGTTGCTCCCATCGTTGTTAAGCGCATATATGGATGTATTGTAGATCGGTACTTGCTCGAAAAATGTCACTGCATACGATTTATCCTCCGGTTGTGGCAATACACTCTCATTGCGGCTTATATACGGCAACTTGTGACCCCCAATCAGAAATCCACGCTCTGTGGCCAATTTGCGTCGCTTGTTATCAACTTTTGTCGGATTTAGTGAGTCGACACTACGTTTTTGGCCTGTGAAATATGTAAACTATATATCTGCGCTTTTCTTAATTTTGTTTGATTTGTCTAACAAAGCACTTGTATATTTGTATATCCCGATGAGTTTTTGAAATGTGATTAAACGATTAATGTCGAATTTGAAATCTATTGTAAATATATTGAAGTGCTTTGAAGACTATATATAATATTGTATATATTATAATTTACCAATCCGGGTAGCTGCTGCCAGTGGTTTGATCTCCTTTCCAGCTGGCTTTGGTGGCTGCTGCTGCTGCCGATTCTGTTTGGCAGCTTTTGATGTACTTGGCCTGCCCGGATTCGGAGGGACATTATTAGTTTTTATGTTCGGATTACCAATATTCCTGTTGCCAGTTGGAGGAGCCGCCAGCGGCGTCCTTTTGTCTGCAGCAGCAGCATTGCCAGCTCGTTTTGGTGGCTGCTGTGGCTTTGGCCTTGCAACTTGTGTGGCACTTGGCTTTTTTGCAACCTGGGGTTTTCTTGGACCAATGTTGCCAGCACGATTAGGTGGCTGCTTTCTGTTGGCGACCTGCACCTGAGTGGATCTATTATCGGAATTATTTCTAGCCTTATTCATTGGCTTTTGTGGGTTTCTATTTTGTGGTGGCCCAGCAATATTGAAGTCTCTGTTTCGCCCTGGGAAGCCAAGACCTCTCTGGTTATTATTGACAAATGGAATTTCGGACTGAAAATTGATCGAGCTATTGAAGTCTCGACGATCGTCAGTATTCAGCAGAGCATTATAATCGGAATTATATTGATTTCCATTAAATGCAGTTTCAATTCTAGCATCAAAATTATTTGATGGTTGCCCACGAAAATCGTTATCAAAATTGGGTCCGGCTCTGAAATTGGGTTCATGCCCAAAATTGGAGTTCTGGAATCCAGCTTCATTATTGAAGAGTGGACCAGGAGGACCATTAAAATCTGACTGCTGTTCGCGAAAATTATCCTCGCGATAAGCTTGGTTGGGTTCATTGTGAAAACGGGGTACGTTTCTATCATCATCAAAGCAGAAATCGTTCGGTCTGCGTTCCGGACTCATTCGACGATAGTTTTCTTGATGCAGCTGCTGTGGAACTGCGCGGAAGTTGTCTATCATGTTTGAATTATTGACATTTCTATCGAAACTTCTTGATCGCTCTCTGCGAAAATCATCGTCGCGTCTCATCATGTTGGTGCGATAATTTTCAGGACTTGCCTGACGACGATTTAAACCAAAATTGGAATTATTTGGCTCACGATTGTTGATATATGTGATGACATCTTCATTTTGACCAACAATTTCCATGCTTGGATTACGTCTATTACCCATAAATCTGGGGTTGTTATCAATAAGTGGTTCTGCTTCACGAAAGTGTTCGTTTCGCTCACGAAAGTGTTCGTTTGGCTCACGAAAGTGTTCGTTTCGCTCACGAAAGTCATCGTTTCTCTCAAAATTGTCATTGCGCCCCCGAAAATTGTCATTTCGCTCACGAAAATTGTCATTTCGCTCATGAAAATCGTCATTTCGTTCATGAAAATTGTCATTTCGCACACGAGAATTGTCATTTCGCTCACGAAAATTGTCATTTCGCTCACGAAAACTATCGTTTCGTTCACGAAAACTGTCTTTTTGCTCACGACGCTGATCAGTAAAGCTATCGTCACGCTCACGAAAATTATCGTTGCGTACACGTCCACGTCCACGCCCACGTTCATCGTCATCGTATCTGCGAACTAGTCCATAATTTTCGGGGCTTGCATCACGTTGCCGTGGAATGCCCCTAAAATTGGACGACACTTCCTCACGCATTCCATTCCAAACGATGTCACGCGGCGGGGGCGGAGTGAGGGGTCGCTCCTTAAGCCGCTGTTGGCGCGCCTCGATCATATCGCTAATTTGACGCACAAGAATGGCGTCCACATCCGCTTGACGTTCATCGCCGGCCTCCACACTCATGCGATATCTTTGCCGCTGAATGCCGCGCAAATCGAAATCGGGCACCTTGAAGGAGGCGACCGACAGGATGTGAGCTTGTTTGTGATCGATGCCCAGCAGGCGCAGATATCGAACACGCTCATCATAGTTTTTTTTGTTGTTGTTGTTGCCTGGTCAAGTTTTCAATGGCGAATGGCGTTTGTTTATACATTGAATTACATGCAAAGAAAATTGAGACACTTTGATTAAAGTCAACACACACACACACACAGGTATACACTCACACACATACGCACACTCACTTGACTCTTTGGAAAAATGTTAAGAGTGGAGACTCGAATGTGCGTGTGTGTGCGTGAGCTTATTTTTTTGGTTTTAACTTGAGAATCTGTTTATATTGGTTTTTGTGTCGAGTGTAAACAATACTCAACTATTATTATTATATTGCCGCGATAGCATCGTGTGTGTTGTTCAACTAACAATTGCTAACAATTTCCACACTAGCTTTTTCATAACATAAGTCAGTCAAATGTCACTGTTATTTAACATTGTCACAGTTGCAAGCTTTGACAAAAGCATTAACATATGTACGTGTGCTTGCTTGGAATAAACCAAACATATGATCGGTGTTCAATTGCAGCTTTTATTTCACCATTTGTTTTTGTTTTACGACGCGCACACAAATTTTGGCTCTCTTTCGTTTTTATTAGCTCTCTTTGGGGGGCCTTGCTGCTATCTATTGGCGCGTGCGCCTAAAATGCCGATGAGCAATGACTTGGCAATTGTGTGTGCGCAAGCCCAAAGGCTCAACTGGAGTTGCAATGTAGCCAACTCTGTTGTGTGCTTTAAACTGACAAAGTTTAGCTTGGTGCTGCACAGCTTTTCATTGATCAATCAACAGAAAACAGCTAACGAGAGCGTGGAGGGAGAGACAGCAGCGCTGCGCTCACATTTCGAGTGTTTGACGTTCGCACGCTGCCTTTTTGAATGTGTACATTTGCCAGCTTTTAATTGTGTGTGTGTGTATTGGTGGAGAGAGAGGCACCTCTACGTTGAAATAGAAACAAATAAGTGGCGCTGGTTTGTGCGTCTGGCATTCAGTTGGTTCTGTTAGCTCGACACGAGCCGGTCGTCGAAACGAGTAGAGAAATAAAAGCGCCGGCGCCTCTCACACCCACAGCAGCAGCAGTAGCAGTTTATACGTCATTTTATTCGCCGAGGTAATTATAAGTGGTTTTTATTGGTGGTGCTGTTGTTGTAGCTCTTATTGTTGTCGTCAGAGTTGTTGCTGGCTGTTATTCGGGCGCCCGCCAGCAAGCGTAACAAGTGCGAGCGAAAGTTATTTGACACACATTGTGAAATGCGCCCTAAACACGTTCTAGAAGGGTTTCAGCATTGAATTTCCCGCTAACGATTTTCCGTGAATCACATTTTAAAGATCTGGCACCAACGGCATTAGTTGATTTGATAATTGCAAATATTTCATGTGCTTTTATCAATTTGTTTGGTCATGCTCAATGCGGTTTTATAATTGATAAACCCAAATTGAAATGACACACGACCCATTAGTTGAATTATATGCATAACATATACACATGTATATCATTATCTTTTTTTTTTTTTTTTTTTTTTTTAATGATTCTATGCTGCTGCCATTTTGGCAGACCTGGCACGATGACGTCATTAAAGTACAATTCAAGTCTAACTGATGGTTTCTAAAAAAGGGCCCTGAATTTTTATGCTCTGGTGCTAACAGAGAGACACACACACACGCACGCACACACACATACGCACACAGAGGCAGTTATTATAAACAAGTTCGCGATAAGCAGAAGCAATAAAATTATAAAGTGCAATTCAAAACTGAAGCAACAGTAAATAAAAACAAAATGAATATACAAAAGTACAGTAAATAAAAATATATCGTGAATAATTCTAATAGTATTTTGATAGAAAAACAATTAAAAGTTGATGATTAGAATAAAGAATTGCGACTAAATCAGTTTCTGTGACCCATTTCAAGGTACCACTGTAGTTACATATATGTATGTATTTTTTATAATTGTGCGATAGGAGAGCGTACTTGGACTAAAGTGATAACGACGCGATTTCGTGCACGTCTTAAGAAACTTGAAAGATAATGATAGCACTAAAGTTTTGTGCAATCCTGTGATGAAAAAAGGATCAGCATAACGTGAACTCGCAAGCAGGAAATTCAACAATATAAAGAAAGAGATAATGATGGACAAGTGCTAATAAATAAATGACAAGTGCAGCGATAAGGTCCAAAGACAAACCAGCCATATATATATAGAAAATATATATATATGTATATCATATATCAAGTTTGTGTTTATTATGCCTTAAAAACGACAACAATATTTAAGTTCAATTCAAGTGGCCTCAATAAAGCTTCTCTTTTTTATCAGAGTGCTTCTCAGGGCTTCCCTTTGTTTCTGGGGGGATTTGATCAGTTGCAGCATCACGATGACTTGACATATTATTGAGTTATGCGAAAGTTTTTATCAACTGGGCAGCTTTCATTCTGGGAAAAGAATTTTTGGCATTTCGCGCGCACAAAATTAGATTTTATATATTTCTGTGTTTAAGTATATTACATAACTATGAATAGTCGCCGGAACAGGTTTGCCATTAATTACAAATGTGTTGTCCGAACAAAATACTCGTTTTTTGTTTACCAGTTTAACCTTGCCTCTCGAGTATAATTACTTTGTCACTCAGTTTGCAACGAACCGCACAAAAAAAAAAAAAAACGTTATCTACACTGCACAATGAACAAAAGCAAGTAATAGTTGCAAATCTAATTGTCTGCCTTATATGTGCTATATATGTTTAATCGATCTATGAATCATTAAATTATAAATCATGAAATTGCAAGCGAATGAAAAAAGATTATACAAATAGCAACTGCGGTAGGGTATTTAAGCAGCGATGCTTGAACCAAATTGAAATGTAGTTTCTTGTTTTAACTAATTTCTAATATTAAAGCGAAACAAACCAGTTTTATATGTTTCTTAAGCATAGATCAATAAAAAATGTGACATTGGCAAAAGATCAAGTGTGGGTAAAATGCAAACGGGTTTTCATTAAATTTGTTAGTAATTTATACGTATAAAGTATAGGTACTAAAATGTGAAGAATTATGATATGCAGCAGAAACAAAACAATTTGATCAAACTTGATTGTACGTCTGGAATTCGAAATGACAGCGGTCAAACTTCAGATACGATTATCTTATTTAAAGAGTATAAGTTTATAATAGTATAAGACTCGTACACTTCAATTTAGCAAATTGAATGCGATCGAGTGAAGAGCCCATGTGTCAGCGATCCATAGATCGTTCCGACAGATAAGCTAGTGTTGATAGGCGTAAAAATAAAATAGAAATACCAGTGTCAAGCCAGATTAGAACCCGGTCAAAAATCACTTACCGGGTTTCGGCTGTACAATTATCGCGTCGCGTGGGGGTGCTGCTACATTGCCGCCCGAGGAGCCCGAGGGTCCCGAACCATCATTGTTGCCAGCTCCGAAAAACTGATTTAGATTATCCTCATACTCATTCTAAACACAGCGGAATACCGGGAAACGATTAATATTTTTGCAATATTTATTTACGTGTATGTATGTGTGTACATATGTATTTGTTAAGCTTACCCGCACAAAACGTAGATTTTGCTCGCGAAAATTGTCGTTGCCATCGATAAAGTTTGTGCGGCGCGACATGTTTGCACCTTTTTTATTTCACAATATTATATAAAAGTTATACGTTTAACTTTTACTGATTGCTTTGGCTTTTGCTTTTGACTATTTATTTATGACAAGCAAAGTTTCTGTTTCTGTTTCTGTTGCTCTCACGAGAAATGTGAAGTGCCGTACAGGGTTGCTAAGCGATAAGTGCGTGTGTAATAGTAGTGTTGCTAAATCTTGTGCAGCCTAACTAAATATATATCGTTATCGATATCGTTTTGTCTTTTTCTATTATTTTGTTTTTGTTATTGCCGTTTCCTCTTGCCTTGTGAAATAGACCAGCTGTTTTTGCATAGTACAATTTCTTTTTTGTGTTTCATGTTTTACAGTACCGTTTTGATTGCTGACACGCACGTGGAGGCGAAGACGGAAACAAAAAGCTAAACCATGGATGAGTTTTGCGGCTCCACATTTTGGGTAATTTCAGCAACAAATTCGAATTTCTATTATTAATTGTATTATTTGATAGGATGCCAATGAGACGTGGTATACAACGGATCCGGATTTTTCGCCGTGCTTTGAGCAAACAGTGCTTGTTTGGACACCCTGTGCCTTCTTGTGGGTGTTTGTGCTGTTCGATTTTTGGTATTTGAAGGCCAGCTTGGATAAGAATATACCATGGAACAAATTAAACATAACCAAACTACTTTTAAATCTCGGACTCTTGGTGATTACCGCACTAGACCTGATCATGGCCCTGGTCAAAAAGGGTGGCGACTCCGATCTGCCGCTCTATAAACTTGACGTCTGGGGCCCGATTATCAAATTGGCCACCTTTGTAAGTATTTAATTTAAATTCCCAATATAACGTTATTGATTTATTCATATCCAACTGTACTGTACTGTACTTAACCTACCCGTAATTTCGTTCTATAACTATAATTACTTTTACATGACCCTTTTCGAGTACTCTGCTCTGATTATAATAGACTCACTCTACAATTTATTCATGATTTTAATTAACTTTCCTGCTCTTAGTCAACATTAACTAAATAAATAAATTAATAACTATTTGCCTTTGCAGTTGATGATATTGTTATTCATACCGCTGAATCGCAAGTATGGCGTGCAGACATCCGGCTGCCAGTTTATGTTCTGGTTCCTGCTTACGATATTGTCAATACCCCGCTGCCGCACCGAGGCACGTCTGCATAATCAGCGCAAGGAGATAGCCGATTCGAATCAGGCGGAGCCGCACGATTTCGCCTGGGATGAGTATCAGTTCGTGAGCTTCTTCATATTCTTTGCATTCACCTGCGTGATGCTGGTGCTGAACTGCTTCGCCGACAAGTTGCCAAGGCAGACGAAATATTATCGTGGTCCCAATGAGATACCCGAGATGTCCGCCAGTTTCCTTTCCCGCATCACATATCGTTGGTTCGACAGCATGGCGCTGAAGGGTTATCGCAATCCGCTGGAGGAGAAGGATCTGTGGGATCTGAGGCCGCAGGATAGCTGCAAGGAGGTCATGCCCACCTTTGCCTACTACTGGAACAAGAATGTGCGCAAGAACTACAAGCGAGCCAACACCACACAGGAGCCAAAGGCTCAATTCAGCAATGGCCGGGTCTCCTTTGAGAATCCGCAGCGCAATGGCAAGAAGAAGGGCATGGCCAGCATTATGCCGCCCATTTACAAATCCTTTGGAGGAATCTTTCTATTCGGCTCGTTCTTCAAACTGATGACCGATATCATGACCTTTGCCCAACCTCAAGTGCTTAGTCTGATCATTGGCTATGTGGAGGACTTTGACAAGACGCCGCAGCCAGAGTGGAAGGGTATCATGTATGCGGTTTTGCTTTTTGTCCTAGCTAGCGCACAGACCTTCATCTTGGCTCAGTACTTCCATCGCATGTTCATTGTGGGCCTGCGCATCCGAACGGCTCTAATCAGTTGTATTTACCGCAAGGCGCTGCGCATTTCGAATGCCGCTCGCAAGGAGTCCACAGTGGGTGAAATTGTCAATCTGATGGCTGTCGATGCGCAACGCTTCATGGATCTGACCACCTATTTGAATATGTTGTGGTCTGCCCCACTGCAAATTGCTCTGGCGCTCTACTTCCTCTGGCAGCAGCTGGGTCCCTCTGTCCTGGCCGGACTCGCTGTGATGATTATCATGATTCCATTGAACGGCTTCATTGCCAGTCGCATCAAGACCTATCAGATACGTCAAATGAAGTACAAGGATCAGCGTGTCAAGCTCATGAATGAGGTTCTCAGTGGCATTAAGGTGAGTACAAAAATCGACTTATATTTTTTGCATACCCTTTCCAATACCTATTATTTCCTTTGCAGGTGCTCAAGTTGTACGCCTGGGAGCCCAGCTTTGAGAAGCAAGTGTTGGATATTCGTGACAAGGAAATCGCCACACTGCGAGCGACTGCCTATTTGAATGCCAGCACATCCTTCCTGTGGTCCTGTGCGCCGTTTTTGGTAAGATTTGCGAGCCAATAGGCGCCACCTTGAACTCTCTTTGCAGCACTTGACGTTTTTGGACGTGGTTTAATCGTGGATTCTGTGTCTATTATCTTGCCCAAAAAAAAAAATTAATATGTAAAAAAAAAAAAAAAAAATATAAGGTATCCTTGGTGACATTCGCCACTTACCTGTTGTCCAGCGAGGCGAATCAGCTGAGCGTCGAGAAGGTCTTTGTCAGTCTCGCACTGTTCGATATCATGAAACTGCCGCTCACCATTATGCCCATGCTGACGGTTGACATAGCCGAGGTAAAGCCCACAGCAAAAGGATCACGCACAGACTCACACACAGGATATTTACTTCGGCTATGGGCATCCATCTATCAGCATCAGAATCGCCAGACTTTTTAGTTGGACACATTTTCAAAACGAAAAACACGCATTAACCGTTAAACAATTATGTATTTTTCTAGGTATCATTAGTTACATTTGCCACATACGTTCTAATCGATGAAAACAATGTGCTTGATGCGAAAAAAACCTTTGTCTCATTATCATTATTCAACATTCTTCGTTTTCCGTTAACAATGTTGCCCATGCTGATCACCAACCTGGTGCAAGTAAGTTTACCATATTGCAATTTCAATTCTATATAATTCTCCAGTTTCAACATGATGTTATATAGCCTTTATCAATATTATATTATGCTGAAACTGGAGAACATTTTGAACAGTTTACACTGTGAATTGTTCACTTGTGACGTATTGTGATTGTAATTTATGTTCAACTATATTATTATTTATTATTTTTATATAGCAACAGCAACAAATGACAACTATAAAACCTAATCTAGCGCCTAAAAATTCCTCAGAAAGCTTTCCTTAAACACCTGAACATTAAGTCATTATTAAGTCATCTAAAATGGGTTAATATTGGGGTCCATTTATCATCCAAATGTCCTACGCAACCAGAGTTTTGACAATATAGTGGGGCATTTCATTAGATTAGCAGAAGCAGCGGTTTTGGGGAACTTTTTCTATTCGTTTATATAGCATTTTCATTAAATTAATGTCTAAATTCATACCCTTGCAGAGGGTATTTATGAAATTTCTATAAATAAGGCAAGGATAAAAATCCGCTGGAACTTATATTATATTAAAGCGCCTTGTATTAAAACTGCTCTGATCCTAACCAGAAACTTCACGTAATGAGAATTTTCCACTTAGGAGGGGGTCTTTAGAACTAAACACATAATAATTATGTTTATAGAATATTATGAATTTTTGGAATTTCTATATATCATTCATTAAATACCTGTAGTTCTGCAAGGGTACAAAAATTACGGCAGGCCGAGTTTTGGGCTTACTTTGCCACATTTGGAGACAGTTCATTAGTTTTCTAGAGCTTCGCCCATCCTTCCCAGACACCCCACCATTTCCACAACTAAGTACTAACTATTAACTATTCCTGTGTGTTGAAAATCTTTTGGTGTTTCTATAAAACTTTTCTAATCGTAATCTTCTTCGCATAGACGCAAGTTTCCGTCACGCGTATAAATAAATTCCTGAACAGTGAAGAGCTGGACCCCGATAACGTGCAGCATGATCCCTCAAAGCGTAAGTAAATGAAGTACAAATTGAAAGTGGATTATAATATGAAATTGTAATTTTTTATAGCACATCCCATGAGCATTGAGAATGGCCACTTCTCGTGGGGCGATGAGGATGTGATGACGCTCAAGAACATAAATATGGAAGTGCGCCAGAATAATCTGGTTGCCATTGTTGGCACTGTCGGCTCCGGTAAGTCCTCCGTGATACAAGCATTCCTTGGCGAAATGGAAAAGATCTCGGGCACGGTAAACACAGTCGGCAAGTTGGCGTATGTGCCGCAGCAGGCCTGGATTCAGAATGCGACCGTACGGGATAATATATTGTTTGGCAGGCCGTACGATCGCAAGCGTTATAATCGTGTCATTGACGCCTGCGCCCTGCGCACCGACATTGACATCCTCTCCGCCGGCGATCTGACCGAAATCGGTGAGAAGGGCATTAATTTGTCCGGCGGACAGAAGCAGCGCATCTCATTGGCACGCGCTGTCTACAGCGATGCGGATCTGTATCTGCTGGATGATCCCCTGAGCGCCGTCGACGCTCATGTAGGCAAACACATCTTCGAGGAGGTGATAGGACCGAAAGGCATGCTGGCCAACAAGACCCGTATCCTTGTTACCCATGGCATTACGTTCCTACCCCAAACGGACAACATTTACGTAATGAAGATGGGCGAGATCAGCGAGAGCGGCACCTACAGCGAACTCTTGAAGAATAAAGGCGCCTTCTCCGACTTCCTCATGCAGCATCTACAAGAGGGCGAGGTGGAAGAAGAGGAGCTCGTTCAAATCCAACGTCAACTATCAGAGACTGATCCCGCAGTGGCAGCACCCTTTGAGAAGGCCATTAAGCTAGCGCGCACCGAAAGTCTATCGGATTCCATGTAAGTTTTTTCAAATTTTAAATGTAGAATTTATCTAGATGACAAATCATAAACAAAATAGCCAATATTTTTGTCATGAATTTAGGAAGAAAATCCAAGGTAATAAGGGTGCTTACAATTTTTGTCTCAAAAAATTTGTTTTGAAAAATGTACTTAGTAGTATATGGAAAAAAAAAATATCAAAAAATTGCCTTGGAATTGATAATCGAATCAGTTTTGACAAAGTTTGGGAAGGTCATTTATAAGGAACTTTTCGTTGTTTGGGATCGTTACAAGCCAATTTTTTTGTCACTTTTGGCGTGATTTTTGACAGAAAAATGAACTACCACAAAACAACTTTTCGTATAGTTTTTTATACTAATTGAGACACCCACAATCAATTAAACGTAAAATTTCAAGATTCTATTTTTTGAAAAATCAAAATTTGTAAGGGTCCCCCCTTATGCTTTTTTCGACAAAAAAATCCAAAATATTATTTTTTCAAAAATGTATAAACTTGAGATGTAGAATTCAACGTGATGCCAAATAATGATCAAAATGGCCTCGGGATTGAAAATCGGTTGAGTTTTGACAAAGTTATGGCACTTTGAAGTCTGGGAAGGCTATTTATAAGGAACTTTTCGTTGTTTGGGATTGTTACAAGCCAATTTTTTTGTCATTTTTGGCGTGATTTTTGACAGAAAAATGAAACTCCACAAAATCACTTTTCGTATAGTTTTTTATACTAATTGAGACACCCACAATCAATTAAACGTAAAATTTCAAGATTCTATTTTTTCAAAAAACAAAATTTGTAAGGGTCCCCCCTTATGCTTTTTTCGACAAAAAAATCCAAAATTGTATTTTTTCAAAAATGTATAAACTTGAGATGTAGAATTCAATGTGATGCCAAATAATGATCAAAATGGCCTCGGGATTGAAAATCGGTTGAGTTTTGACAAAGTTATGGCACTTTGAAGTCTGGGAAGGCTATTTATAAGGAACTTTTCGTTGTTTGGGATCGTTACAAGCCAATTTTTTTGTCACTTTTGGCGTGATTTTTGACAGAAAAATGAACTACCACAAAACAACTTTTCGTATAGTTTTTTATACTAATTAAGACACCCACAATCAATTAAACGTAAAATTTCAAGATTCTAATTTTTGAATAATCAAAATTTGTAAGGGTCCCCCCTTATGCTTTTTTCGACAAAAAAATCCAAAATTTTATATTTTCAAAAATGTTTAAACTTGAGATGTAGAATTCAACGTGATGCCAACTAAGGATCAAATGGCCTCGGGATTGAAAATCGGTTGAGTTTTGACAAAGTTATTTCACTTTGAAGTCTGGGAAGGCTATTTATAAGGAACTTTTCGTTGTTTGGGATCGTTACAAGCCAATTTTTTTGTCACTTTTGGCGTGATTTTTGACAGAAAAATGAACTACCACAAAACAACTTTTCGTATAGTTTTTTATACTAATTGAGACACCCACAATCAATTCAACGTAAAATTTCAAGATTCTATTTTTTGAAAAATCAAAATTTGTAAGGGTCCCCCCTTATGCTTTTTTCGACAAAAAAATCCAAAATTTTATTTTTTCAAAAATGTATAAACTTGAGATGTAGAATTCAACGTGATGCCAAATAATGATCAAAATGGCCTCGGGATTGAAAATCGGTTGAGTTTTGACAAAGTTATGGCACTTTGAAGTCTGGGAAGGCTATTTATAAGGAACTTTTCGTTGTTTGGGATCGTTACAAGCCAATTTTTTTGTCACTTTTGGCGTGATTTTTGACAGAAAAATGAACTACCACAAAACAACTTTTCGTATAGTTTTTTATACTAATTGAGACACCCACAATCAATTAAACGTAAAATTTCAAGATTCTATTTTTTGAAAAATCAAAATTTGTAAGGGTCCCCCCTTATGCTTTTTTCGACAAAAAAATCCAAAATTTTATATTTTCAAAAATGTATAAACTTGAGATGTAGAATTCAACGTGATGCCAAATAAGGATCAAAATGGCCTCGGGATTGAAAATCGGTTGAGTTTTGACAAAGTTATGGCACTTTGAAGTCTGGGAAGGCTATTTATAAGGAACTTTTCGTTGTTTGGCATCGTTACAAGCCAATTTTTTTGTCACTTTTGGCGTGATTTTTGACAGAAAAATGAACTACCACAAAACAACTTTTCGTATAGTTTTTTATACTAATTGAGACACCCACAATCAATTCAACGTAAAATTTCAAGATTCTAATTTTTGAAAAATCAAAATTTGTAAGGGTCCCCCCTTATGCTTTTTTCGACAAAAAAATCCAAAATTTTATATTTTCAAAAATGTATAAACTTGAGATGTAGAATTCAACGTGATGCCAAATAATGATCAAAATGGCCTCGGGATTGAAAATCGGTTGAGTTTTGACAAATTTATGGCACTTTGAAGTCTGGGAAGGCTATTTATAAGGAACTTTTCGTTGTTTGGGATCGTTACAAGCCAATTTTTTTGTCACTTTTGGCGTGATTTTTGACAGAAAAATGAACTACCACAAAACAACTTTTCGTATAGTTTTTTATACTAATTGAGACACCCACAATCAATTAAACGTAAAATTTCAAGATTCTATTTTTTGAAAAATCAAAATTTGTAAGGGTCCCCCCTTATGCTTTTTTTGACAAAAAAATCCAAAATTTTATATTTTCAAAAATGTATAAACTTGAGATGTAGAATTCAACGTGATGCCAAATAAGGATCAAAATGGCCTCGGGATTGAAAATCGGTTGAGTTTTGACAAAGTTATGGCACTTTGAAGTCTGGGAAGGCTATTTATAAGGAACTTTTCGTTGTTTGGGATCGTTACAAGCCAATTTTATTGTCACTTTTGGCGTGATTTTTGACAGAAAAATGAACTACCACAAAACAACTTTTCGTATAGTTTTTTATACTAATTGAGACACCCACAATCAATTCAACGTAAAATTTCAAGATTCTATTTTTTGAAAAATCAAAATTTGTAAGGGTCCCCCCTTATGCTTTTTTCGACAAAAAAATCCAAAATTTTATTTTTTCAAAAATGTATAAACTTGAGATGTAGAATTCAACGTGATGCCAAATAATGATCAAAATGGCCTCGGGATTGAAAATCGGTTGAGTTTTGACAAATTTATGGCACTTTGAAGTCTGGGAAGGCTATTTATAAGGAACTTTTCGTTACAAGCCAATTTTTTTGTCACTTTTGGCGTGATTTTTGACAGAAAAATGAACTATCACAAAACAACTTTTCGTATAGTTTTTTATACTAATTGAGACACCCACAATCAATTAAACGTAAAATTTCAAGATTCTATTTTTTGAAAAATCAAAATTTGTTAGGGTCCCCCCTTATGCTTTTTTCGACAAAAAAATCCAAAATTTTATATTTTCAAAAATGTATAAACTTGAGATGTAGAATTCAACGTGATGCCAACTAAGGATCAAAATGGCCTCGGGATTGAAAATCGGTTGAGTTTTGACAAAGTTATGGCACTTTGAAGTCTGGGAAGGCTATTTATAAGGAACTTTTCGTTGTTTGGGATCGTTACAAGCCAATTTTTTTGTCACTTTTGGCGTGATTTTTGACAGAAAAATGAACTACCACAAAACAACTTTTCGTATAGTTTTTTATACTAATTGAGACACCCACAATCAATTCAACGTAAAATTTCAAGATTCTATTTTTTGAAAAATCAAAATTTGTAAGGGTCCCCCCTTATGCTTTTTTCGACAAAAAAAATCCAAAATTTTATTTTTTCAAAAATGTATAAACTTGAGATGTAGAATTCAACGTGATGCCAAATAATGATCAAAATGGCCTCGGGATTGAAAATCGGTTGAGTTTTGACAAAGTTAGGGCACTTTGAAGTCTGGGAAGGCTATTTATAAGGAACTTTTCATTGTTTGGGATCGTTACAAGCCAATTTTTTTGTCATTTTTGGCGTGATTTTTGACAGAAAAATGAAACTCCACAAAATCACTTTTCGTATAGTTTTTTATACTAATTGAGACACCCACAATCAATTAAACGTAAAATTTCAAGATTCTATTTTTTGAAAAATCAAAATTTGTAAGGGTCCCCCCTTATGCTTTTTTCGACAAAAAAATCCAAAATTTAATATTTTCAAAAATGTATAAACTTGAGATGTAGAATTCAACGTGATGCCAAATAATGATCAAAATGGCCTCGGGATTGAAAATCGGTTGAGTTTTGACAAAGTTATGGCACTTTGAAGTCTGGGAAGGCTATTTATAAGGAACTTTTCGTTGTTTGGGATCGTTACAAGCCAATTTTTTTGTCACTTTTGGCGTGATTTTTGACAGAAAAATTAACTACCACAAAACAACTTTTCGTATAGTTTTTTATACTAATTGAGACACCCACAATCAATTAAACGTAAAATTTCAAGATTCTATTTTTTGAAAAATCAAAATTTGTAAGGGTCCCCCCTTATGCTTTTTTCGACAAAAAAATCCAAAATTTTATTTGTTCAAAAATGTATAAACTTGAGATGTAGAATTCAACGTGATGCCAAATAAGGATCAAAATGGCCTCGGGATTGAAAATCGGTTGAGTTTTGACAAAGTTATGGCACTTTGAAGTCTGGGAAGGCTATTTATAAGGAACTTTTCGTTGTTTGGGATCGTTACAAGCCAATTTTTTTGTCACTTTTGGCGTGATTTTTGACAGAAAAATGAAATACCACAAAACAACTTTTCGTATAGTTTTTTATACTAATTGAGAATCCCACAATCAATTAAACGTAAAATTTCAAGATTCTATTTTTTGAAAAATCAAAATTTGTAAGGGTCCCCCCTTATGCTTTTTTCGACAAAAAATTCCAAAATTTTATTTTTTCAAAAATGTATAAACTTGAGATGTAGAATTCAACGTGATGCCAAATAATGATCAAAATGGCCTCGGGATTGAAAATCGGTTAAGTTTTGACAACGTTATGGCACTTTGAAGTCTGGGAAGGCTATTTATAAGGAACTTTTCGTTGTTTGGGATCGTTACAAGCCAATTTTTTTGTCATTTTTGGCGTGATTTTTGACAGAAAAATGAAACTCCACAAAATCACTTTTCGTATAGTTTTTTATACTAATTGAGACACCCACAATCAATTAAACGTAAAATTTCAAGATTCTATTTTTTGAAAAATCAAAATTTGTAAGGGTCCCCCCTTATGCTTTTTTCGCCAAAATAATCCAAAATTTTATTTTTTCAAAAATGTATAAATTTGAGATGTAGAATTCAACGTGATGCCAAATAATGATCAAAATGGCCTTGGGATTGAAAATCGGTTGAGTTTTGACAAAGTTATGGCACTTTGAAGTCTGGGAAGGCTATTTATAAGGAACTTTTCGTTGTTTGGGATCGTTACAAGCCAATTTTTTTGTCACTTTTGGCGTGATTTTTGACAGAAAAATGAACTACCACAAAACAACTTTTCGTATAGTTTTTTATACTAATTGAGACACCCACAATCAATTAAACGTAAAATTTCAAGATTCTATTTTTTGAAAAATCAAAATTTGTAAGGGTCCCCCCTTATGCTTTTTTCGACAAAAAAATCCAAAATTGTATTTTTTCAAAAATGTATAAATTTGAGATGTAGAATTCAACGTGATGCCAAATAAGGATCAAAATGGCCTCGGGATTGAAAATCGGTTGAGTTTTGACAAAGTTATGGCACTTTGAAGTCTGGGAAGGCTATTTATAAGGAACTTTTCGTTGTTTGGGATCGTTACAAGCCAATTTTTTTGTCACTTTTGGCGTGATTTTTGACAGAAAAATGAACTACCACAAAACAACTTTTCGTATAGTTTTTTATACTAATTGAGAAACCCACAATCAATTAAACGTAAAATTTCAAGATTCTATTTTTTGAAAAATCAAAATTTGTAAGGGTCCCCCCTTATGCTTTTTTCGCCAATAAAATCATAAATTTTATTTTTTCAAAAATGTATAAACTTGAGATGTAGAATTCAACGTGATGCCAAATAATGATCAAAATGGCCTCGGGATTGAAAATTGGTTAAGTTTTGACAAAGTTATGGCACTTTGAAGTCTGGGAAGGGATATTTTAGGGACGGGAAGTTGTGATTTTTGACATGAAATCCGAAATTTGGAATTTAAGCATTTTTGAATGGAGAATTGTTATAGACAACAAGCCATGACTAGAATGACCTTGGAACTGACAGTCGGATCAGTTTTGACAAAGTTATGGCTGTATAAAGTGTTGACCAGCTATGATTTTATAAAACGGAACATATACTAATTAAAACTTTTATTTTAGCTCTGTCACCTCCGTCGACAGTTTGATGGGTGCTAGAGGCAGCGTGCGTCGTCGTGGCAAGCGTCAGGATTCGTATGATTCAACCGCCTCGGCTGCATCGTTGAAGAAGAAGCAAGAGGTTGAAGGCAAACTGATAGAAACAGAGAAATCGCAAACGGGTGGTGTCGAATATGCCGTCTATAAGCATTATATCAGGAGTGTCGGCATCTTTTTGTCGGTGGCAACGCTGGTGCTGAACTTTGTGTTCCAAGCATTCCAGATCGGGTCCAATCTGTGGCTCACCCAATGGTCCAATGACAAAAGGGTCGAGAACGATACGGGGCTCCGGAACATGTATTTGGGTGTTTATGGTGCCTTCGGTTTTGGTCAAGGTGAGTTCATTGTGATTCAGTTTGTAGCGTTTCCTATTCGTTTTGTCTCATTTATGTAGTTTTATGTTATCGTTATCGTTTCATTTCCGTTATATGTTGCTTTTTGTTTACCGTTATAATTGCTTTAAATTTTAAACTATAAGTTTTAAATAATGTGATAGAAAAGAAGATTAATTGAAAATTTGAAACAAATGGAATAAAACAATGTTATTTTCGCCAGCGATATCTTCTTTTTATCACATTGTCATGTTTTGTTTTTAGCTTATATTTGTATTTGTTTGGTATTTGGTTGTTGTATAAGTTTTATAATATTTTATTTGTTGCTTTTTATGTTTGCCCGCTAATTCATGCTAAAAACTCGCCGACAGAACCGTCTGTTTACAAACCCTAAAAACTACCATCCTGCCTCTATGACCAACTGTCTACGACCGCAATTTTACTCATATTTACAAAGCACACAAAAACAAACATATATATTATAAGCTGGCTAACAAAAGCTAACTGACACCTGATAATTTGCACACATTCGCTAATGCCGCACGCTTAAAAGACTTGACTGTTTGCACAGCACGCAAAGAATTCAAATTAGGCATGATCTGAATGTGAATAACGGTTCACTTTGTATTCGTCAATGTCTCTCGATAGTTCGATAGACTTTTCCGATAGCTGACAACATTAAAAACATTTAGAAACTATGAAACAAAACTGTTTTGTCAATGTTGTTAGATATACAAAAATTATATAAATATTAAATATTATATAAATAATTGAAAAATTCCAAATTAAATTCAGAGCACGCCTAATATATGCACTCAACTGTGTCAATAAGTCACTATCGTGTGTGCTCGTTATTTAAATTAAATTAATTGCTTTGTGTGTCTTGTGTTCCCTCCCAAAAAAATGAAAAACCTCTCCACTCTATCAAAACGATGACCTGTACCACCAACCAAAATTGTTGTAGTCGGAACGACATTTTTCGCATCACTCACTGTCTCATTGGGCGCCCTTCAGTGTTCACGTGTGCTGCACAACACTCTGTTGAATGCGATCTTGCGCTGGCCTATGGAACAGTTCGATACGACACCGCTGGGACGTGTTGTTAATCGATTTTCGAAAGATATCGATACCGTCGATAACGTACTGCCATTCAGTATACGTTTCGTGTTGATGCAGGCTTTCATGGTAAACTATTTCGATGACACACAAGTCTTGGCTCTACTACAACTACTAACGTACTTAACCCCCTGCACCCTCATGTATACGGACTACATACATATAATCTATCGGGACATTCGAATCATTAAACTATCCGTTCATAAATTGGTGGCATTTCGATTATATACATATATTTAAACACGCCTCTGTCTCTGCCTTTTTTGTTGTTGGTTAAAGTACTAACTTTCTTCTGAACTTTCCCTAACTGCAGTACTGAGCAACTTCCTAGCGACCCTTGCCCTCTCGCTGGGCTGCATTTATAGTGCCGAATATCTGCATAACACTCTTATACGTTTCGTATTTCGCTGGCCCATGGAACTGTTCGACACAACGCCCCAGGGCCGCATTGTCAATCGTTTCTCCAAGGATGTCGACACATGTGATACAACCCTGCCGCTGAACTTGCGCGTAGCAATTTCGCAACTGTTTGCGGTAATTTAAATTCGTTACCATCGTACATTCGTCGGGTGGGATAGAGATACTGCTCTATATAGTTAGGTTCAGCTGTTGCAGGTTTCTTTTAATACCCTAGTACATATTTTTTCATTCGTTAAATGTTTAATCGATCTTTCGATTGAACTAAAATCAGCTCTGATAACTGTTTCATTTCCATTTGTTCCACAGGATGGAAAAATATGTACTTTCGTTAGTGGTAATACCCTGAAAGATGATGGAAAATACCGTATTGTGGAATTAGGGCATTAGAGCGCTTACAACGCCAGCTTTGCTAGTAGAAACTTTGTAGTCTTTACAATTGATGTATATTAATAATCCCGCCTAACTCACAGTGCTCGCATATATCGCCTCTTCCATAATGCTGGCCATTGGTGGCATCCATGCCGCCGTATTGCTCCATCAGCTGCTGCTCTATGGTGTTATGCGCTGGCCCATGTTAATGTTTGAAACCACGCCCCAAGGCCGCATCCTGAATCGTTTCTCGAAGGATGTGAATGTTGTCGATAGCACAATGCCAATGCTCTGGCGAGTTGTCTTATTTTGTTTTGTTGCGGTAAATTTTAAGCCCACACTTTTGCGCTTCGATATATGTACATAAAATACACAACAATACTTTGAAACGTTACCTGGTATTCTAGGAATCTTTTCCACAGCTAATTAATAATAATCCTGTCTAACTCTTTCAAGATTTTTATTAGATACTCAATTTGACACTTTGAGGTTATAATATGTTTCCAGATAAGAATAATCAGGAAATACCCGTATGATAAGAATATATATATCACTTAAAATACCAGGAAAGACCCATTCTATGTATAATACTTTAATAGAACTTCACTCCTCTTATCTGATTATGATTAGCGTTATCGATTCTTACAGTTGAAATTCTAATTTCTGATACAACAATCAGTCCTGTGTTCAGTGCAACTAATAATACTATTCCATGTAATACGGCCACATTTTGTAAATATTTTAACTAACTTTTGGGAGCTGTCATCTAAACTTATGTGTATATTATGTAGTATAGTAATTAGAACTCCCTACTTAACTAGTCGTAATGCTCGCATGCACAGCATGTTTACCTTTGGGTCTTCCTTCTACCTTCTGTTAAGCTATACCCCTATATGGTAATATAGTCGATAACCTTACGATCAAATGCAGTTGTGGCACGTTATTTGTCGGGCCTATCGTTGGCGGTGGGTTGCCTGCACTGTTCCCTGGATGTGTTTACCAAGCTGATACGATTGGTGCTCAAGTGGCCCATGGAACTGTTCGATACGACGCCATTGGGTCGTATACTTAGTCGCTTTGCGAAGGATATCGATACTGTGGATAATACGTTGCCCGGCATTATGGCACAGTTTCTATCCACCTGCTATTCGGTAAAGATAAAGATAAAGATACTACATAAGAATAATCCAAGAAAACCAAATCCAGCACCAGCACCAAACCGAAATCTTCTCTTGCTTATCCACAAATTGATGAAATCCTAACAGCTGCACCTACTAAAAAGCTAGAAATATAAGTCATATCCATTCCATAAGTAATATCCACACATCATTCACAGCATTGTTTAGAAAAATCAAACGCTTTTACTTGATTTGAGTGATAACCTCAATTATAATTGAGTTTTGCTTTCCCCTTATGCTTTGCTTATTTTTATTATTATTATAAATTCTAATTGTAATATAGAATTTATCCCACAAATCCAATAACACAATCCAATCTGCAGACGCGCCTGTCTCAGAGCCCTTGGCGGTTATGCATTAACCGATTAATATCGATAAGAGATTTGCAGCCATGGCTTACAAAGGGGCCCTGGTTATTGGGAGGGAGGGGGGTGTTTGGATATACCTATATACGTATTCCTAGTGATAAATGCGCCCCCATTTTTGACACGCATTACATAAGAACAATCGCCCCACTTACTGTTCAATGGCCATTTAATGTTTATCGATATATTCGCTTGGGCGCCTCTCCCGCGTGCCAATTCCATTCCGTTCCGTTCCCATGCAGGTGTGTTTGCCTACATTGCGGTCGTCATTGTCTACTACGGCGGTCTCCGAGCTGCCAAAAAACTGCATAACCAACTGCTGCATTACATAATCCGTGGCTCCGTTTGTCGCTTTTTCGACGTAACGCCCTTGGGACGTATCTTGAACAATTTCAGCGCCGATATGGATGTTATCGACGAAGAGTTGCCCGCCACCATGGACTCCTTTATGACCTTTATATTTATGGTATTTTTCTTATGCATTTTATTTGCCTCTTTTGTGCGTTTTCTTTTTACGTTTGTAGCCCACTTGAGTTACGGTTTGTACCTGCAACCAAAATCAAAAATATTCCAATGTTTTTAATTCTTAGTTTCTAGAACTTAAGATTTGCCATCTATTCTAAACACACCATGTACCAAAACTCTCTCTCTCTCTCTATTTCTTTACTCCATATTACGTTATTTTCTCATGCATACATACATACATACATATACAATATTTATGTAGGTCTTTGCAATTACAGCGCTACCATAACACTCTTCAAATCCTCTCTTAACGCCTCATTTAAACTGTTTCGACAGCTCTTTAACAATATCATGCATTGCCCATCCGAGTTTTTCGATACGACGCCCAAGGGGCGCATTTTGGATCGCTGTTCGAACGATATCAACTGTATGGATCTGGTCATGCCCCTAAATATACGCATGTGCCTGTCCACAGCGTTTCAGGTAACAATCCCAAGTACCTCCGGCAGAGTCTTTCAGTTATTTTCTTTAGTTTTCCAAAGGATTTAAAGTTGACATTTTGATTTTCCACTTTTGCTTTTGATTTTCCACTTTTACCTTTGATTTTCCACTTTTTGCGGTACTGTACCTTTGAAATTGATTAGAGATTCCGAGCGACAACTTTACCTATAAACTGTATTTGTTTATTCATAAACTGTTCTCTGTAAAAAAACCTTACTAAACAAAAGTAAATTCGTTTTTAACCTCAAATCTGTTATGTCCCAACTGACTCACGTAATTAACGTACCACTTACCTCAACTATAAATTGCAGTAATTAGTCATATAGGCACTGTACTTATGGTTTGTATTGGCGGCCTGCATGGTGCACAGAAAATCTTTCGCCAATTGTTTAGGCGCCTTTTGGGCGCTCCCCAGTCCTTTTTCGATGTACAACCGAGGGGTCGCATTATCGATCGGCTGGCCAACGATGTGTACAAATTGGATATGGTATTGCCCGAAATATTACGTATCTTTTGCGCCCAAGCGTTTCGGGTACGTTGCCTCCCTCTCTCCCTTGTGACTAACAAAAACTAAAAAAAAAAAGTAAAATCTGCAACTAACGAACTAAAACATCATTTAAGCTGGTAGCAATTTGAGGACCTTGTAAAACCGAACCCAAGCAATTGTAGACTGTACATACAACCAACCATATATACCTACCATATCATATTTTCTGAGCGGGCATGCTATGTATTTTCTTTTAGTCTATACTGTCAAATAATAATGTTTCGTCATACTTTGGTAGTATGCTCTAATTGATTGATCCATTGATCTATCCAAAAAACGCAGGTATTGCCTCATTCTTTTCGGATTTGGGCATACAGCTTGGAGGCTTGCACGCTGCCCAGGTGCTACACTCCCTGCTCCTGACCCGTATGCTGGGCGTGCCCATGTCGTTCTTCGATACCACGCCAGTGGGTCGCATAATGTCCCGTTTCTCCAAAGACATTGAAACGGTTGATCAGAAAATTGTGGAGGTCGTTTCCGATTGTCTTTGGTGTGCACTTGAGGTAATTTTCAGAACTACCAAACACTACCAGCAGCAGCAACTATTCCTCAAATTCGGTCTAAATTGCTACAAAAAAAAGAAATAATTTACACTATCTAAATTTTTGTATTGTTAACTCTTATAAATATCATAATTCCCATCCCTACCCATTCCCATGTTGAACTAACCCAAAAAATGAAAACTTATCACTAATCTTTGGCTTTGGCTTCAGACTCTAATCCCGATTAGCATTTGTATACACGATACAGCATGAAAGAAACTTAATTTCGTAGCAAACTGCTCTCAAAGTCTAAAAAATTCCTCAATCTTCAGGTATTCTGTCCATCGTTAAGGTGGTGCTGCCCGCCATTGGTGGCTTACGGGCGGCTCAACTGATTCACGCCTTCGTTCTGCGGCACACTCTGTGTGCACCACTGCGGTTCTACGATACCACGCCGGTGGGTCGCATTATATCGCGATTCTCGAAAGATATTGACACGCTTGATCAGTTACTGCCGCATCTAATATTGAATTTTGTGTGGCTGCTCTTCGAGGTAACCGAGAAACGAGAAATTCCCCAATTTCAACTTATAATTCTTATAAATATCATACTAGATCATTTTCTGCTTTCTACTCCCCTTTTAACCACTCTTCAAGTTCAACTGTCTTTAATCCACACAATCCGCACACGTGATGGAGCACTGCACGAGCACTTTTGTACTTTTGCAACACTGCTCTTCAAATTTTGGCATCTCCATTGTCCATCCGCCAGGTATTTTATCATCCATCATGACTTTGTTGCCGGCGCTTGGTGGATTTCGTGCTGCTCAAGCGTTACATAATCTGCTCTTGCGAAGTGTGCTTTATGCTCCCGTGCAGTTCTTTGATACCACACCGATGGGTCGTATTATATCCCGTTTCTCGAAAGATATACAAACAGTTGAGCAATATCTGCCGTTTATTATAATGCAATGTATGTGGCTGACATATGAGGTAACATCTTTCTTTAATTTCAATATTAATCACTTGCAAATTAAATATATAAAACAAGTGTTCCATTCACGAAGAACTACATCTCTTCTATATTCCCTCAAGTTCAACCATAAATAAAAACTGAAACTGTACTCTTTTACATCCCTGCTAACATCTTCTTCCTCTTCCCCCTCTGTTTCCTACTGCTACATATTTCAATTTGATCATTTATACCCACGTATATTAAATAGGAATCTTTTGCAATATAGGTAGGATTTCAGACTCAAATCAAGTAACTGCGTTGGGGCATCCCAGCATGCAACTGAATCGCATCGAATTCGAATCGATCATAAATTTAACAATTATATCAGTTTTCTATCATTTTATTTTCAACTAATTCCTCACTACACTGCACGCAATTTGAACCTGCTCATGGAAGTACTAGATAATAATATCATACTGTATTTTGGTTAGGTTCTTGCCACCATTGTGGTTATTAGCATTTCGACGCCCATTTTCCTGGCTGTCATTGTGCCCATTTCGTTTGTCTACTACTTCGCCCAACGCTTCTATGTGGCCACCTCGCGTCAACTGATGCGTCTGGAGTCCGTTTCCCGTTCGCCAATCTATTCGCACTTTGGCGAGACAGTCACCGGAGTTTCTACCATACGTGCCTACACTGTACAGGATCGGTGAGTACCAAATTAATATCAGTTGATTGTCTAATTATCGATTTTTGTCTTTCTCCTGCAGCTTCATTGAGGAATCGGACCAAAAGGTGGACAAGAATCAAGTGTGCAAATATCCATCGCTGATTGCCAATCGTTGGCTCGCTGTCCGCCTGGAAATGGTCGGTAATCTGATCATTCTGTTCGCCGCACTCTTTGCGGTGCTCGGTGGCCAAACGAATCCCGGCTTGGTGGGTCTGTCAGTCAGCTATGCGCTGCAGGTGACCCAAACGCTTAACTGGCTGGTGCGCATGTCCTCCGACATTGAGACGAACATTGTGTCCGTGGAGCGCATCAAGGAGTATGGTGAGACGAAGCAGGAAGCCGCCTGGGAGCTGGAGGAGGACAAGAAGAAGCCCAAGAACTGGCCAGCAGATGGCCGCGTCGAGTTCCAGAACTTCCAAGTGCGCTATCGCGAGGGTCTCGAACTGGTGCTGCGCGGCGTCAGCTTCAACATAAGCGGCGGCGAGAAGGTCGGCATCGTGGGACGCACTGGCGCTGGCAAATCCAGTTTGACTCTGGCTCTGTTCAGGTGAGCCAACAGTAACATATTATTAACAGTAACAGATCCTTTACATACCAATTCACTTGCAGAATCATCGAGTCTGCCGGTGGTAAGATTCTCATTGATGGCGAAGATATTGCCTCGATGGGTCTACATATGCTGCGCTCTCGCCTGACCATCATACCGCAGGATCCCGTGCTGTTCTCCGGCTCGCTGCGCTCCAATCTCGATCCGTTTGAGGTTAAGACAGACGATGAGTTGTGGAATGCATTGGAGTTGTCGCATCTGAAGACTTTCGCCAAGAGTCTCGCAGCCGGCTTGAATCACGAAATCTCCGAGGGCGGTGAAAATCTGTCCGTGGGTCAGCGTCAATTGGTTTGTCTGGCACGTGCGCTGCTGCGCAAGACGAAGGTGCTCGTCCTGGACGAGGCAACCGCAGCTGTGGATTTGGAAACCGATGATCTCATTCAGGTATGCAATTAACTTGTTTACATACGAAACAAATGTTAATCAATATTTTCAATTTTGCAGAAAACAATTCGCAGTGAGTTCAGGGAATGCACAGTGCTGACAATTGCCCATCGCTTGAATACGATCCTGGACTCGGATAAGGTGATTGTGCTGGATAAGGGTCAAATCACCGAGTTCGCCTCGCCCGACGAACTGCTGGGCGATCCGAAGTCGGCGTTCTATAGCATGGCCAAGGATGCCAATCTTGTTTAGTATTGTAGCGTTATATAATACCAACATTGACGAAACTCATTAACCAAGTGTGCCCAACAAAAGAATAATACTAAAGTAACGTAAACAAAAACTAGAACTAGTTAGGCGGCAATTAAACGTTAGCTTTTTTAACCAAATTGGCAGCACTGGTAAAAGAAAACTACATAAGTAAAGTGTTCTACCTCAGCAGAAGCAACAACATTAACTACAACAAAACAAAAACAACAACAATCACAATACAACAATATGTGTGTGTGTGCAATTAGTAAATACCATAACAATGTTCATTAGCTTAAGCCAGAAAGTTCAATATTGCGCTCGCAGGTTTATATTTAGTACATTCTATTTAAAATGTACTTAAATGTATGTATGTATGTACTTACCTAGGTTCGTTATTGTGTATATATGTATCTGTAATTGTCTACTATATATACATATACATATATATATATATCTGTATATGTATATATCTGGAGTTACTTGCCGAGTTTATTTTTCTATGCAAAGTTTACATTTAACAAACAAACTACCGAAAAGCGTTCAATTACTTAACTTAATTACGCAACATATTTATGAAACGTACTTAAAATGTGACAAACAAAAATTGGAAACAACCTCTTAAGAATTTGCCTTCAAATGATTAAATCACTAAGATAATGCCCAGTAGTTAATTACATTTTAAACATTTTGTAAAATGTGTATACTTAAAGCGTGTACTTAAAATAATTGAAATTATGTGGATAAGAAACAAATAAAACCCATCTAACCTATGTGAATCAAAAGTCGATATACTACAATATGCATCATACTATTTGGAAAAGAATATATTTCTTGCAGTCCTAATCTTTTAGGTTAGGTTTAGAGAATAAAAACAGCTGTCGCGCGGAAATTCAAATTTCCCAAAACTAGAATAATCTCTAAAACTAATTACAGCAGATATCTCAAGCTTACAATCAAACACATATTTCTTACTTAGATAAAAGTTTCCTCATTTTTTATTGAAAATGCCATAGCGATTTGGATATATGAAAATAATTTAGCGTAGTTCGTTTTCTAACATTTTCAACAATGTACGCGGCGATTGATTCCGCAAAATCATATTACTTTTTTTAATTGAGCAGCAGCTGGGCTACAATATTATTGTCGTCCGCCGGATTGGAGGCATGCATGCCCGAGCCGCTTTCGAGAAATTCGCGCAGCTCGTTCTCCAGATCGCCGCCAGCGTGCACGTCCGGCTCATCAATGTCCATAGGCACGTGGTTGACAACGGGTTGCAGTTGCGGCAGCGCCACCGGTTGCTGCAGCAGCTCCGGCAACTGGACGCGAGGTGAGGCCGGCGGTGGCGGTAAGCCAGCTGCAAGAGAAGGAAAAGTGAAATTGTTAATGAGGAATTCGAAAAATGCATATTGCATATGCATATTTACTTACCAAAGGACATGCCCATTGCCTTGCGTAAGGCATATTGATCGGCAATGGCTGAGGGCGGCAGCTTTTTGGCCAAGTCACTGATCTGTTGCGTTAGCTGCTGCGCCGTCTGTATCTCCTCCTGTCCAGCTTGCTGCACCTGAGCCAAGTGCGCCGGCAGCGGCTGTGAGAGACGCTCATGTTGAATCATACGCAACTTATCGATAAGGGTTAGATTATTGCTTAGGTGTTCGTGCATGCGACGCGACAGCTCAAAGTTCTTCATGTCTGTCTCCATGCCTTCGAGGAAGGCCACATCGATGCCCAGTTCCTTGAGCGAGCGCAAGCGCTTAAAGTCGAGGCGAGTGTCTTTGTACTTTTCATACTCCAATTCGATTTGCTCGCTTGTATCGCTGGATGCGGCTGCTGAATCCTCCGGCTGCTCCTGCTGCTGACTGCTGAAGCACTTTTCGATCTCCCGCTCCTCATAGTTCTGGATCTGCATGTTGTAGAGCTCGTCGAGGGATTTACTGTGCTCCCCATTGGTGAGTATATCGAGCAGTCCATTGGCTATGTTGGTGCCATAGCTGGAGTCCTTGGTGAACTGGAGTATGCTCTCCGCGTATTCGGCACTGGAAGCATCGCCATAGGTGCGCAGCACTAGCTGCGTCTCCTCGGCACTCAGTGTGGAGAAGCGTGAATCGAACGTTGGCGCAAAGCTGGCAAAAGGACCATAGTTCATTGGTTTGACCGGCTTGACGGCATTGCGCTGATCCGTATGGATGCCATGGAGCTGAACACTGCCCGCCGGCAGTTTCCCGACCAGATCACCAATTGTGACAACCTTTTCGGGTCCCTCGTTCTCGTCCCGGATGAGCAGATTCAGCGTGGTGCTGCCATCCTTGTGCTGACGCAGGAAGCCCATTTTGTGTGCCCGCTGCTTGGCACTAATCCTCTGCTTGGCCTGCTGTGCGGCGCCCTGCACCTGAGCGAGTATCTCCTCGCTCGTCAGATCATCCACATAGGGTTCAAAGTGCGTTTTGGGTGCATTTTCCAAGCGGAGGGCACGCTTGCGCTCCTCCTCTTCCAGCTGGGCGGGCGTTGGCTCTTCGGCGCCCGTGGAAGCACCCTCATCCGCAGAATCATGGGGATCGTAGCCCATCGCAAACTCATTGGAGCTCAACTCAAAGCCCAGCTCCTTGGCGGTCAGTTCGCGTATATAGACGGAGAGTGGCTTCAGCGTCCTCATCAGATTCTCCGGCTGCAGTTGCTTGAGGCCCATCTGGAGCAGTCGCTTGGCCGCCTTGTGATAAACGGTGTCCACGTGATTGTATCGTATCGCATTCTCGCACATTAAACGGAAATCATCGCTGAATTCACTAAGCGCGGCGTACTCGTGATCATCGATCTTCTGCCGTATAGTAGAAAAGTCCATTGGTTTGCTGATGATCGATGAGTAGCCGGGCGCAATGTCATCGGTGACGGGCCACGCAAAGAACTGATGCGGGTCCCGTTTCTCTAGGAAGCGCAACAGATGGTCAAGCAGCTTATTCAGTGGCGACTTCTGCTGCTTTAGCTTAAGGACGCAGGTGCGCGGCTCTCGGCCAGATTCACTGCTGCTGCTTGGCGTTTTGGGCGCCTCCAAAGCTTTGGGTGTCAGCGCATTCAGTGAACTAGAGCCGCCAGGCGTTGAGGCAGCTGTGGAGCCTGATGGCGAAGGTATCAATAGCTATAAGTACGGAAGATTAAATATAACGGAAGGTATAACGAATTTCGAAGGAATCTTACATCTGGCAGTGGCTTTGTTGGACTAACGCTTGCAGTCATGCCCAGGGATGAGGAAGTGGGCGAGCTGAGCATATCGTCCAGTTTGCGTGGAGCTATGGGTTTTGTGACTGGACAATTGGAAGGAGAGTTGTCGGTGGTGATGCCCGCATAGTAAAGGATATTCTCGGGCAGGGGCCGCGACTGCTCCGCATCATCGTCCATAAAGCTGAAGCCATCCTGACTGCAATCAGGATCAGCCGAAGCCGGAGCGACACTTCGTGAGGAGAAGCCACTGCAGGCGGCATCATCCGGCGCTGGTGTTGTGTTAGTCTCATCATTTATTTCCTTGGAGCACCGTTCCCGATGTCGCCCCCGATCCCGCTCCCTACTTCGATGACGCTTCTCCTTGTGATGATGCTTGTGGTGCTTCTTCTCCCGATCCTTCTTTTTCTTCTTCTTCTTCGACTTTTTATGTCGCTCCCGATGGCGCTCCTGCTCCTCCTCGGGCACAGTGGGACTCCCAGGAGCAGGAGCCATCATCGCCTCCGCAGCTGTGGGAGGACCAGCATCCAGCAGAGAAGTGTTCGGTGAATTAGCACTATACTCTGGAGTTGAATTTGAGCCCACTTTCAATATCAGTTTCAGGCCACGCTGCATTTGGGCGGGATCCTGCTGCTGGCTATATTCTAAGTACAAAATGTAAACAAAAGTATTGTTATAAAAAGCCCGCCAGTAAAAATCATGCACGCGGCGCTTTACCTTCATATTTGTCACGTCGCTCCGATTTGTTCTTTTTGTGCTTCTTCGATGAGCCCATTTTAGGCGCAGGCGGCGTTTTACTTTATTCTATTGGCAAAACAAAACGTGTAAAAAAACAAAATTATTTTCGGTTTGAGGCGAGACAGACGCCATGATTTAGTGATGTGCAATTTGCAATCGATATGTGCAACAAACTATCGATAGACAGGCATTATATCGCCATAACGAGGGCTGTGAAACTATTTTTTTAGCGCTGTTTAATATTTGGAAATTTTGGAAGTTTTTCAGTTAAGATTTTTGTGAAGCTTATACACGACTGCGACGCTTCGGTGTTGCCGAGTGCTGTCTTTTAGCGGTGACAGTAGTCCCCTTAGCAGTAATCGGTTTAACTTTTCCCGCCTTACTGGAGGCGATCGCGTCGGCAACAACACTTGTCGGCAAATTCATTGGCATTAAACCCTTTTTGCCTTTCACAAAACCCGTATACAACGTGCGCGTAGAGTTCAGTGTTTGCAGTGAAGTGTCCAGCTTGTTCTTAATCTTATCGAGATCCTGACGCATCCGCTGTATATCGAGAGCAATCGTCTGTCTGTCCCGCTGCAATCTCTTGTGCTGTAACAACATATTCTCTAGCACAGTTTTTTGCAACAACACTTCCCGAATGCGTCGCTGGTTCGTAAAGCTCTTCGGCCCGATCTCAGCGTAGCCCCGTCGCATCACCTGTTGCGACTGTCGATTGATGCGCGCCTTCATCTGCGCTATGGGCATCGTTGTCGATTTGCTGGCAGCAATACCCCCGCTGACGACGCCGCCCCCTCGAATTCGACGACTCTTTTTCGAACTCGCCGATTTAGTCAGACTGGGTGGCGAGCGGAGTTCCGCTATGGCGGCGGGTATTGTTGGCACTGCCTTCCGCGGCGGAGTTGTGGCTGCAGAAAATATAAAGATTAAATAAGGTAAGTACTATTTCTAATTTTTTGCTTTTCAAAATTCGGTTAATATTAATATTAAGTTATGGTGAAATTTTGAACTTATCTTAAACAATTTTTAAATAATATTTTTGGGGTACCTAGTGCATTAAGGAATATGCAAGAAGGAAATATTTTTTTCTGGCCATATTTTCCAATGTTGCCGAAAGCAGCAAACTTTAAGCTCTTTTTCTGTATTTTGCTTTTGAAAATTATGGTGAATATATGAAAATGCTTTAACAAAAATTATAATAATCCAAAATTGTTCAAAAAAACATTTTACCAAAAGAAATATTTTTAAAAGCATTTTTGGATTTTTAGAGGTCTTTGTACTGCTCTGCGAAGAGTACCTTTAGAATTTGACGACACTAGCTTTAAAATTGTGGAAAGTACAGATTTTCCACCTGCGGTATCCGAGTAGAAAAATGGCGTTTTAGCTGTTGCATAGTATATATCTATTTTGTGCCCCCAACTTACTCTTCATATGCTTGTAGATATTGGCCATCATTGAGTGCACCCGGGACTTAACGTCCGGTTTCTCCGCAAAATAGGGATAGGTGCCGCCAGCGCCAAGTCTCAATTGGGCCTTCTCCCTTTTGGTGGACATGGCCAGCTCACGATTGTCGGGCTGCTCTAGAGGACTCCTCATCTGGCTTTTCAGGATGGTGTCCAAGTTAAGTCGCATTGTCATATTGTGGCGAATTGGTCTCTGATTGCAATTGCACAAAGAATTTGGAGTAACCAAAGATTGAATTTAAAGGACCGAAATTTGACGAAATAAAAGACCAAAATTGTTTGCCCAGTACAATTTAGAATTTTCAGGAATTTCTATCTTGACAGTCGGCCCGAATGAATAAATTTCGTCAGTCAAAATAAACATTTGAGACTTTTCAGTACTCAAATTTTGGAGTCAGTTTTTATATAACCTGTTTAAAATATTTATTTTGCATTATAAATTCAAACTTAAAAGGTTTAGTTGTAAAATTCAACGCTTAACTTTTAAGCATGCTCCAAAAAATTGCTTACCAAGCAAAAGATTGTATTGTCCATAGTTTGCACGTTGTATCTTATGGATACTATCCGAATTATTTGCTTAACACCTTTTTAACAGAGGCGTGGTCCAAGTGCAGCATTCGCTCCCACGAGTGTATATAAATATTTTGTGGGTATTATGCAAGTTGGCTCCATTGTAAATAGACACAGTTATTGGAGTTGTGTATGCCATTTATTGTTGTTGTTTTTTGTCTTTTATTTTTTCTTGTTTGTCGGTTTGTTGGCTTTATGACTGCCCTTTTCAATGGCACTTAACGCATTGGCTTTAATGGTCCAGCGTTTTTTAAGTAAAATGTCAAATAAATTTTGTACGAAAATAAATTGTTGTAATTTGCAGAGATGCACTTATTAAAGTTCTTCCACGCATTTATTAGTTGGAAAAAAAAATAAAATAAATATATAAATTACAGCAGAGATATGTGAAGAAAGAAATTTATCAGGTCTGGCTAGGTTGCCTATATATTATTTATGTAAAGCAACGTTTAGACTAAGGGTATACATTTAAATTCAAATTCTCATGAGTCACAAATAAATAAATAAATAATAGTATTAGTAATTGGAGAGTAGCTGCTATTGTAATACAAATTGAAGATTCTTTGTTTTTGGAACTAAAGCTTTTTGCAGTATGTATATATATATATATATATAGTTTGTACTGTGGCAGTACTTAAAGTAGGAAGTATGGCAAATATTTGAAAAATGTTTGTACAATTATTGGGAGTTCAATGGACGCGTGCGCTTCATGCGTTGATGAATGGAACCGGGTTAAGATCTGGCAACTACTTATATATATTAGTTGTAGGCCCAAAACAAGTGAACGCTTTTGTTATGGCCATAAACAAGAGTGCAAATTGTTGTCAGCTCCGACTTTGCTGAAGTGAAACCGAAAAAGTCACACCTAATTTTCGACCCAAAGAGTGCTCCGAGTGACCCGCGTCGATTTAGTTGCGTTTTGGCGCGCGTTTCCGCAGGTTTCCAAAGTCGCAGCTGCGTTTTAAATAGCAAGCAAAAAATAAAGAAGCACCCACAACATGCGCAAGGATTTTGCAGGATTTGCCAGTGGCTGGCTGGCATTGCTATTACTAAGCTGGTGCACTCAAGCCGCCATCCATGACGAGCTGCCGCAGTGCGAACTGCAGGGGGTATATAGACAACGTCAGAGCCTCATCGAGTCACCCAATTATCCGGATAACTATCCTTTTAATCGCTGCGTGGATTATGTGATACGTTCGCCCTATCACTGTCCCACCACCTTTCACATACAGTTCCTGGACTTTCAGCTGGAGCTGTCGGATAAGTGCAGTCGCGATTACTTGGCCATTGGCCTCCAGGAGGACGCTCAAGATATGGATGTGCTCTGCGGCCAGGTCATTGGCATTAAAAAGTATCACACACCGGATGGCATTCTACGCCTGCGTTTCCTTAGTGATGATTCACCGTGGACAACGGGTGGAGGTTTCCGGCTGCTCATTACGCGTCTGGCCTGTGAGCGTGAGGATTTGGCGGCGCGTGGTCTGGATGTGGAGGATGAGCAGGATGATACGGTGCTGGTGAATGCCAAGCAGCCGCCCAAGAAACACAGTCCACTGCATCACCATCATCTTCATCAGCAGCAGCAGCAACAGTTGAAGCCACAACAGCAGCAACAGTTGCTCAATTTTAGTTTGCCGGCGCAGGATCCGCTTTTTGCAGGTTTTCCTGCTGCTTATCCTGGTACTGGGTATCCTTACCCCAGCTTGGGCTATCCGCCCAGCGCATTTGGCCTTTATCCGCCAGCAGCACAGCAACCCTGCACTACAAATGAGCAACAGTTGCAGCTACAGCAGCAGCAACAGCAACAGTTTCTGCAACTACAGCAACAGCAGCAGCAGCTACAGCCACAGCAACAGTTGCAGCTGCAACAGCTACAGTTGCAGCTGCAACAACAGCAACAATTGCAGCCTCAGCAACAGTTGCTGCAACAACTGCAACAGCAGCAGCAACAATTGCAGCCTCAGCAACAGCAACAGTTGCTACAACTACAGCAGCAGCAACAATTACAACAGCAACAATTGCAGCCACAAGGAGAACAACAACAACAGCAACAATTGCCCGCCATATCCGATCAATATCAAACCAGTGCCTTCCAATCCTCAGCCGCCAATCTCAGAGATTACGATCCTCAGTTTGGTGGGCAGGTTGATCTCTGCTGCATCAGCAGCTTCAGCCAAGCACACTTTTATCTCTCCAGTCCGGGTTTTCCGCGCACCGTGCTCAATGCCCTGCTGCCCAATCAGCAGCGGGATTGCGTCTTCTATCTGGAGAAGCATTCTCCAAATGTCGCCGGTTTGCGCATTCAATTCAAGTTCTTTGATTTTGGACAGGCTGCCAGTGGCGCTTATCCAGGATCTACGTGCAGCGGTGACTTTCTGGAGCTGGATGGACAGCGCTACTGTGGCTGTCGCTCGGGACACGTGCACAAGTCCTTTTGGCCCCAGGGACGCAAGTCATTGCGACTGCGCATGGGTCAAGCGGGCGGCAGGGCATCCAATGGTTTTCTGCTGGAGATCTATCAGGATCAGGATACGAATAACTATGGGCAGGGGGGCAACAGACCGCTGAGCGATCCACAGAGTGGTGTAGGGTTGTCTGGTTTCCCAGGATTGGGTGGCTATCAGCCACAGCTGGGCAATCTTCAACCTCAGCTGGGTAATCTTCAATCCCAGCTGGGTAATCTTCAACCGCAGCTGGGCAATCTTCAACCTCAGCTGGGCAATCTTCAAAATCAATTGGGTTATCAGCCGCAGTTGGGCTATCAGCCAGGATTGGGTGGCTATCGTCCACAGGCAGCGCTCTATCCCAACTATCCCGCACGCCTGCCCAACTACCCACTTTCCCCGCTCTCTCCCCTTTCCCAACTCTCCCCTCTGCTGCCCTTCACACCCTATCGCCAGTCCAGACAGACAGCGGGCTCCTGGGCCTATGCACGTGGCTTGGATGCACAGCAGCCGGCACGCGTGGTGGAAACTAACTCCACGCGCAAGGAGTTTTATTACTTTGATGGCAACGAGGCATTTGCACGCGCCGCCCTCGACGAGGATGATGAGGAGGATGTCACCAATAAGCCACCGTCTACAACTTCCAGCAATCCCGTTACAAAAGCCTTTGAGCAGAGCAGCTGCTCCTTTGACTACATGGAGGTGCTGCGTCTCTCCGTGGATACACTCTGGCTGACCAAACCCATCTGTTTTGCTCCCGTGCGCAGCTGGTTTAGCAATATATTTGGTTAGTTCTGATTTGACGATAAATTAATGAAAATAATAAAAATTATTGTTCACATTTTATTGAAAATATATTTAATTAGGCCGTATGTTAAATGGATTCAACTTCCTCCTTTTTTTATTTTATTTATTTATTGTTTTTAAAGTTGGCTAATTACCTTTGATTCCAAAAGTGAAAGCTAAACGTTTTGAATCCGAATAGTTCAATCTTATTTCCAAAATTTGCAAAGCTAACAATTTTAATTTCGTCTGATTCGACTAGAGTCGAAAATTTGCAAAATAAATCAAATTTAACTGCATGTTAAAGTGGCTGTTAATTTTAATAGTTTCAGGCCTAAAGTTATGCACGCTTGGAACTGTCTTCCTTCAGCAATTAGCACCTAAAGCTCAGCATTCTTATTTGGCTTTAAAAGCACATGTTTTTAAGCAGTCAAAAAAATGTTGGCTATTTTAATTGTCAAGTAGCTAAAATATTAGAGACCTAGAAGTATTACAGCCATGTGGCTGACTTTTATTTTCCATACAAATGCTGAGCATTGTTTACAACATCGAATAAGTGCGACGATTGTGGTTTCAGAGTTGTACCCCTCCCTCCAACATCCCACACCATCAAGTGACATTGAACGCACCTCGCACTTCCCCTGCAAACACCACCTGACCGGACCGTTCTTGGTACTGTTTATTTAAGCTTTGGTGGGCTTCAGTGTCGACACTTCCAGACGACAACTTGGCATTGAGGGGTTATCTATTTGAAGTGCTGCTGTGCCTGACAACAACGGAAATGGCAACAACAACAACGACAACAACAACAATGACAAAGCGTGCTTTGGAGTAGCTCGTCTTTTGGAGTTGGAACCCAATGATGAGTCAGCAGAGAAACCTTTTTTTGTCACACATCTTCCATGACGTCAGCAACGTCAACTAGGAGAGATCATAGATAAACAATAAACAATAAACAAGTATTTATGCCAAATAAATATGAGAAAGAAAAGAAAATATTTGGAAGCAAAAAAATGTCCATTGTTGTTGCTGTAAATATTTAAACAGTGCAAAAATGACGTAATTTAAGAAGTGAATTAGGAATGTTGGATTTCCAGATCAGAGATTTTCCTATAGAATCGAAATCCCTTATAGAGTTACCCAACTCCGTGCAAAGCGAAAAGAATAGAACAAATGGATCATTGCGCACAATAATAATGTAGATATATATTTCGTATGTTTATTATCAAGTAGATCTCCCAATTTTCCATACATAGATCGTACATATTAAGAATTATTTGTTAAGTATACATTTACATATATATACACATTGATGTTGAATTCATACATATTTCATATTCATTGTATAATTAGGCTCAATTCTGGCGTCTCATGACCGCCATTTCTAGGTTAGGTTATGTTAGGTTAGGTTAGGTTAGGTTTGGTTTGGTTATATGTATATAATCATAATAATACTCAACTACCGACACCGATTTGACGTGTTCTAATGATATGACAGGTCGGAAATAGCTACTGGAAACGTGGATTAGCTTGCTATTTGCATAAAGTATGAAAACTTTAAATATAGTTAGTATATACAACACATTTAGAGACATAAAATTAGTTTGAAATTGTCGGGCAATTAGTTCTAGGTAAATTGGCTAGCTTAGTTAGGAAGGTGCGAATACGTTCAAATTGCAACAAAACTCAGTGCACGAAGGGGGTTGGTGTTCAGGGAACGGGGGAGGTAGTATCTAAAATAAGTTCATTATAATTTTGTTTAGTTGTTGGCTTTAGTTTAGTTTAGTTTTAGTTTAGTTTAATTTAGTTTGCTAATTGTTAGTGCTTGTTGTTCTCCAGTTTCGCGCTTGACTTTGTCAGCAATATACAATTGATGCTTGGTATACATATGTGTGTGTGTGTGTGTCCTTGTTGTGTATGTGTGTGCTTCTTTGTGTGTGTAGTCGTCCAGATCTAGCCCAGAAAACGTATATTGGTAAAAACAGCCTTGGCCGGTCGCTTGCGATTGCAAAAGTTGACCGTCTTGCTGTGGTTGCCCTTGCGATTCTCGTGCAGATTGACCAGCAGCTTGAATATATCCTCCTTGCTGGGTGTGCAGGCGTATCGCAGTTCCGGTTCATAGTTGCTGTTGATAGAATTCATGTAAGAACTGATAACAGTGATATTTTGCAATTAGAATTCGAATTCACGTCACGCCCACATTTCATATAGATATTTATTGGTTGGGCGTTGCATTGATTATTGGATATATATACATATATATGTATATGTATATGCGTATTCGTATTCGCTATCGGTATCGGTTTTCAGGGTTCTGTGTACGGCCTAGAGAGACTCTTGGAAATGCAGTTTAGTACAGTTTTTATTTTATTAAAAATCGTAATTTTCTCAATGGGCTGTGTTCCTGAAATCGCAAACTTTTTCAGCTCAGACCACGTTTTCAATTCTCTTTAATTTTTCTTATCAAAACTTTACATTTCACAAGTTTTCTGCATTGGCGGGATTGTGGCGAAAGCGATTTCAGGAACACAGCCCAAAAATATATATAAATTTCTAACTGGAATGATTTAATTAACTAGCACTACAACTACAAATTAAAACGGTTTTTTTTTTTTTTTTTTTTTTTTTTGGTCGGTTTTCTGGGTGTTTGCTCTAGTGTGTGTGTCTGGTGTTTTGGTTTACAATTGCTTACCCGCGGTTTCGATTGTGACGCTTCCAGGGATAGCGACGATAGTAACGTGAGCGTTTGGGTTTATTTGGGCCAAGTATCAGGCTCTGTATGCCGCTGTCCTCTGGATAGTCCTCAGCAGCGGTGCCAGCGATTGCTGTCGGCTCCTCCTCCTCGACATAGACCAGCGGCAGCGTATCCAATGACGGATCCTGCAGGCAACGATAAAAAATACACATTAAAAAAAATTGCATTTTAAAAAGAAAAGAATTCTTGACTTTAGGTTGCTGTTTTTTTTTCAGTGTACACATCTAAATATATATAAATTGCGCTCGACTTACCTCAAGCATTTTCATGAGCAAAGCGGATTTGTCAACCAGCTCCTGCTCGGCACGCAAATCCTCCTCCAGCTTCTTGAGCATATCAAACTTGCTGGCCAACTCGAGCTCATTGTAGACGGCATTCGCATAGTCTGGCTCCTCCGGCGACAGGCCAAGCTCCTGGCCCAGCTCCTGCAGCAGCTCTGTTTGGTGGCAATGAAAAAAGACCCACAAACAGCTTGTATTATTTGGAATTCAAATATTTTGCACAACATTGCCGCTAATCCGGCCACAAAAGCATCCCCCACCCAGTCACTCTGTGCCAAAAGGGGCGTCAAGTTTCCGCTAACTGACATTTGAAAGTTGGAATTGTTTGTTTGCCTTTTACACGCTGTTCTCAGTTCTCACAACGTATTTCTCTTTCTATCAGTTGCTGAATGGGGGGGCTTAAAAATACTCATACATATTTAAATATAATATACTATATTGTAGTACGAGTATTTTCTCTGAAGTGGCGGAAATTGACCGGCGGCTATGGACACGACAATAGCTCAGACAGCCGTCAGTTCAGCTCAGTCAGCTCAGTCAGTTAGTCAGTTTGTCAGTCATTCAAGTTGGTCACTCATTGTGTTTGACGCTTGCCTCGTTTATCATGCGGTTTGCCTTTTGTCTCATTTGGCAGCTTCCTGCCAGTGCCCACAACTTAAACGCCTCATTTCGTTCTTGTATTTAGCGGGTGAAACTCGGATTACAATCCATAGATTCAGCATTAAGTGGTGGCCAAAGCTTAGTTCTGGAATTCGTTCTTAAATTGTTCAAATGTAAAGTGTTACCAGCTAAAAACTTTATTTTGTGCAGTGTTGAACAGTTTTTTGATATTTTGCCATCTCTAGTTTCCAACAAGTAACTCTAATCAATCGGAAACCTAATTCAATTTTCCATAACAAATAAATGCTAATCAATTGTGTTCATATTTTAATTTTATGGCCACACTTGGCAAACTCTTTGTCAGTGTGAGTGTCCACTGGTTCTAGAATCTAGACAAAACAGTGCGCCTTCTGACGTAAAACCAAATTTCAAATGCGTCAAAAATTGTTAACATTTTGTTGGCGTGTTAAGTGCTGTGTCTATGTGTGTTTTGCCATAGATAAACGCACTTCAAAAATTGTGCACTGACCGGAAATGCCCAGCGACCATTCAAATCAATTGCTGTGAGTGGGCGCCTAAAAGCGGGCTATCAAAAATGGGCCACCTGTTGAGTGTGCAGTCAAACGTGTTGGAAAGCAGGCGATTCTCTTGTTCAAACTCATAATCCAAAATTTAAATTCATAATGTCTAGTCAGGGCCTGTAAAGGGACTTGGCCAAAAATGTCATAAAATTTGACAGAAAATCCGCGTGTTTTAAGCTTATCAACTTTAAATGGAAAATTATTCTCCAGGACAAACAAAATGGCCTCGGAATTGACAATCGGTTCGGATTTAACAAAGTTATGGCACTTTGAAGTCTGGGAAGGGCATTTTTATGGAGTTGGGAACATTACATGTCAACATCTTGTCATGATTTTTAACAAGAAATCCGAAATTTGGAAATTTCTAAACTTTGAATGTAGTACTATTGAGAATGACAAATCATGATCAAAATGACATTGGAATTGAAGATGTGGTAAATTTTGACAAAGTTATGGCACTTTGAAGTCTGGGAACGGACTTAGGAACTTTACATGTCAACATCTTGTCATGATTTTTAACAAGAAATCCAAAATTTTGAAATTTCTAAACTTTGAATTTAGAACTATTTAGAATGATAAATCATGATCAAAATGATATTGGAATTGAAGATCGGGTCAGTTTTGACAAAGTTATGGCACTTTAAAGTCTGGGAAGGGCATTTTTATGGAGTTGGGAACTTCACATGTCAACATCTTGTCATGATTTTTAACTAGAAATCCAAAATTTTGAAATTTCTAAACTTTGAATGTATAACTATTAGGAATGACAAATCATGATCAAAATGACATTGGAAGTGAAGATCGGGTCAGTTTTGACAAAGTTATGGCATTTTGAAGTCTGGGAAGGGCATTTTTATAGAGTTGGGAACTTTACATGTCAACATCTTGTCATGATTTTTAACAAGAAATCCAAAATTTTGAAATTTCTAAACTTTGAATGTAGAACTATTGAGAATGACAAATCATGATCAAAATGACATTGGAATTGAAGATCGGGTCAGTTTTGACAAAGTTATGGCACTTTGAAGTCTGGGAAGTTCATTTTTAAGGTCTTGGGAACTTAACATCTTGTCATGATTTTTGACAAGAAGTCTGAAATCTGGAAATTTCTAAACTTTGAATGTAGAACTATTAAGAATGACAAATCATGATCAAAATGACATTGGAATTGAAGATGTGTTCAGTTTTGGCAAAGTTATGGCACTTTGAAGTCTGGGAAGGGACTTAGGAACTTCACATGTCAACATCTTGTCATGATTTTTAACAAGAAATCCAAAATGTGGAAATTTCTAAACTTTGAATGTAGAGTTGTTATAGATGACACACTATGACCAAAATGACCTCGGAATTGACAATCGGATCAGATTTGACAAAGTTGTGGCAGTTTGAATTCTAGGAAAGGCAAACGAGAATGGTATTCTTAAAGTTACGAGTCATTTTGAGAACAGTAACATTTTCTTGCATTTGCGCTTATGTTGTTAGGCGTCTCAACATGAAATGAAACTTCATTTGCTTTAGTCCTATGTTTTGTTGTCACTGTAACCCGTTCGAAGGCTCACTGTGCGAAGGATAGCAAGAACAAAGCCTACGCAGCGCATCGTCAACAAGGAGTCAAATGTCAGGGAGTAATCCTTGGCCAAGCGAGAACAAAAGGCAGTGCTGCCTGTCATTTAATGAGGGACTCACCATCACCAGGATCGTAAACATTACGTTCCTGCGCATCCAAGTGTCGTCGCTGTTGAATCTCAGCACCATCGTCAGCAACTCCTCCTCCTCCTCCTCCTCCACCTCCACCGAAGATGCCGCCAGGGACTCGCGAATGTTGTTGCTGCTGCTGCTGTTCCGCAGCTGAGGCGAGTCCATTGCCTGAAACTGTGCCCGTTCCTGTCTGGGCTGTCAGAAAGCCAATGACGTGACTCGTGCTGGCCAAGATCGTCATGGCCAGCATGCAGAGCGTTCGTATATTGGCCTTCATTTCGTCGTGTTTGCTCTTTGTGCTTGTGTCCTGACTGTTGTCCTCGGGATTAGCGGGGTTGTTACCTCCTGTCACTCGGCTCGCTTTCTATCTGCAAGCACAAAAATTGAAATGTGTATAAGGGTAATTACCATCACTACCGTTTTGATAATAGTCCCCGACTCCACTCCTCAATCCCCCCTCCCCTATTTGCAGCGTGTGGGCGTTCGCACTTTTTTGAGCTTAAGCAAACAACACTCTCACACACACACACACATACACATGCACACAAGGCAGGTTTAAATCAACAACTTGCTTCAAGGCAACTCTGGGACAACTTTTGATGCTTGCCTTGTTGTTGTCTTCCATACCCTTACACAGGATATAATAATATACAGAACAAAAGTGTTTATCATAGAAGCAGACATATCCGATTTATTCTTTATATAGTTGCCATTTTTGATCTATTTTGTATATATATATATATGTAATATCACTTAAATCATTATTATTTATTATTAAATGTAAGGGTATCAAGTATGCAGTGTTCGGTTCTCTCGCATTGTTGTTTGACATGTAGTACAGCTTGTTTTTATTTTAAGGCCGCCATTCGCATCGTTTCATTTAATTAGACGTAGGCGTGGGCGTGGGCGTGGCACAGGCACTGGCTTAACTCCTTCGCTACGCACAAGTTTAACACCTTCTCAACCCCTCCCTCCCTTCCATGTGCATGTCTTGGTTGCCATTAGCCTGGCCACATCCATTTCAGCTCCCTCCCATTCCCTTTTCTTACAACTTTTCGCTGGTGAACAATATAAATGAGATGGCTTCTAACTTTTGGCACTTGCGGTCTGGTTTCCAGCTTTGGTTTAATTTCTCAAGCCAAACAAAAATATAAAAAAACAATTTTTAGAAGACCTTGTCTATTAAATTGCAAATTAGCAGCATAAACAATTTAAAATATCTGCTAATCAAATTTAACACTAAGCTTTGGCATAGTTAGTATAAAAGATTTATATATCACTTGCAACTACTTATAAAATGCATCTAGAAAGTTGTATTATGCTATAGTAGTAGTAGATCAAAATACGTATCCCTGAAAGCAACCCAGTTTTGAACGGAGCTCAATTGAGAACCTTTCGAAAAGTAAATCATTTGTTTAAGTCAAATTAACTTTACCGACTTTTACCAAACCCAGTGCTTTCTTGTATAGAAAAAACGTAGCCTACTGAGTTAAGGGGAAACAAATTGATGAATTACCAAACGAACCATGAGTCAAACGAACCACAGAACCTACAATAAATGAGCCACAAAAAACACGCCCCACAAATTTGCCGAGCCAAAAAGAAAATGTTCAATTCGTCAACTCATTAAAATTGTCCCCCATAAGCAGAAAAAAAGTTTGTAGCCAATTTTGTTGTTCCCACGTCTTGATTGGACTGCAATGCAAATTTCTTGGCCAAGTGTGAGTTTTTGATAATTTTGTCAAATTATTGACTAAATCAAGTCGCAAAGAAAATATTTAGATATTTGTTTATCCAATTTCTACTGTAATCAATGAAAAATGTCATTGCCAAAATGCGAAAGCATTTTCAATAAATTTTATAAAAACCTTTAAGGGCTGAAAGTGTGTGTTCTCTAAAAACAGAAAGGCTGTAATTTTATATATGCACATATTTTTAATAAATGCTGCTAGCTGCAAGCTTTTACTTTAATATTGATACTTCATATTTCATATGCATACTTAATATTAGCCAGGTTTTCACTTAGCTCGTTGACTTTGCCTTGGCATAAAGGTAAACAAAAGCAAGTACTCGCATCTAATAAGACAAGGGAGTCAGAATATATTCACGTCGAAGATTAAATACACTTTTAGACATATTCGACGAGCTGCAATTATATATATTTGATATGAATAAACTGTTAAATTGTGTATGAGTAAATTCGACTGGTAAAAGTTGCAATAATTAAATTGGTTTGTTTTTGTTAATTGTTAATCCAAGTGACAACAATCTGATTTAGTAATAATTAGAAAAATGATAAGTAAAAGGGTAAAATGAACCCTGTTTCTGTTCAATAAATAATAAACAACCTTAAACAAAGTTTAAACCAATAAAACCGCAAAGTTAATTTTATTTGACAATGCATATAATAAGATCACAAATAGAAGAAGACAGACCCCATTACATATTTCATTACGTATTTTTAATATTTTATGGTAATAGAGTATACAATAAAAGCAAATGCAGAGAAGCAAAACTAAATTGCCAAACTCCCTTTGGCAAAGAATAACAACATTATCAATTTTTTAAAGACCTTTTATAAATTGCCCTTGCTTTCGAGCTATATGTTAACGCTGCTTTTGTTTTATTAGAATTAAAGTGACTATATTTGTTCTATGTGAATCAAGTAATATTCCGGGAACTGGGAACTAGAGAATTGGGGGCTGCAACTAAAAGGGGAAATGTGTGCAAACACAAGACAAACACGAATTGTTGTTAAACTGTTTTAATTAACTTGTTGACACACAGTCGAAAGTGGACCCAAAAAATTATATATAAGGGAAAAAACTTGGCCGTGTTGTTGTTGTTGTTGCCATTGTTGGTAGCTGCAATCCCATGGGTAAAATGAAATTTACCAACAAAGTGGAGAAGCAGCAGCAGAAAGCATTTGTACCTGTCACCTGGCTGCCAACTCACCTGTTTCGCAATAAACATACAGTTAATTGCTTAAATGAGAAAATTGAGCTCAAATACGGGTAATACTCAGGCGTAGGCTCTTTGGGGGGACAATACCCTCCGGCTAGTACTCTTGACATCTAGTGTAAAAAAAACTTGTTTAATTAGCGCAACGCCAACTATTTGAATGGGGTCTAAGAGCCCGGCAGCGAAACGCTTCTGGCCAAAAGTTAGTTGGCCCAAAACTAATGCACATGTTGTTGTCAGCCAATTAGGCAAAAGAAATATGCTTTTCTAATGCCAAAAGTTTAGCTCAATATTATTATATAATTTCGACACTTACGTAATTAAAGCGCAGCTGTTGCAAATAGAAAAAAAAACTGGGGACACTTCTGCGAATTTCTATACAAATGAGATATCATTACTCAATCGGCAAATCAATGCAATTTTAGGCTGTCAATAGATTTCAAGGCGTCGGGAAAAATGACTTCAATAAAATGGTATAAAATATAAGTCCAGCGATTTAATGTTTATGATTTTATTATTTGAGGCTCAAAAGCTTTACTCAGCTATTAAATACTTGAATGCAGTGAAATTCAGAATCTTAAATATGATTGAAACATTTAATATGATTTAAATACAGAACACCGTTCTTATAATTTAATTTGTCATAATAGATTAACACATGGTTATCAAACAAATTGGAGAATAGAATTTTATATCTGTTTGTGTGCTAAGCTCAAAAGGTCAAGTAACTGTATCAAATTTCGCTCTGCTCTAATAAATTCACTCCTACAATGTTTATAAATCAAATATGCCACATATTTGTGCCCTTTGGCTATTTACTACATGTACTGGCATAAAGAGTCAAGAATTTGATTTGTAGCGCTGCTTAAATCGAAGTCCTCTGCTTTCAGCTTTCACATACAAAAAAGCACTCAGACAACGATCATATATGGAGGGGGAGGGGCAAAGGGAATGTCTATGCCAGCGGCATGAAATTCGATCCATGTTCGATGACCATGTGAACAAACATACACCTACAAGGACACACACTGGTATACAAACAGACGCACAAAACATTGCTTTTATTTCTATGGCCTTGCTGAGAGTTTTATGATTTTCTGATGCAATATGCGAAGATAATATTTTCAAATTCTAAAGTAGTATATACTACTTAATGCCAACCATATGCATAGCAGGAATAATATATACATTTTGTGTGAAAAGCGTTTGGGTTTTTACATATATCTTGACCAAGTTTCTACCAGAAAAAGTTTCAGTTTCAACTTATACATTTCTAATACAACATCTGATTAAACGTCATAGGTACAATTACTTGATAACATACTTATTGTAATGCAAAACTGAGTAATAACAATTTGGGCTGTTTGATAAGCTTATAAGTGTATTAAGTCTTCGACTTTACGCATATTGCTATTTGTTTTTGCGACTTTGCCGCGTATTGCATTTATTGCCCCCGGGATTTTTGTCATTTTCATTTTTCCTGCTGGAATTTCGCAGGTGAAACTAAAAGGATTTGACAAAAGGTATTTCATTTTTATATTTTCTATTTTGTTTGCAAAGTGTTTATTGGCTTGACATTTGGGGTTGAGGTATTTGGGATTACGATTTAAAATATTTCAAATTTGTAACTATTTTAATATATGTTCATATATTTCCAAACACATTCCCTAACTAAGTTCTAGTTATTTCTTTGCTACATTTCCTCGTAGTTTCAATTAACTTAACTTAAGCAGGAAAAATGTGAAAGCATTAATACACATTTATACCTCATAAGGAGCTGCAGTGTGACCTACTTTTATGTATGTATGTGTTTGCGAACAGCAAATTAGCAAATCGAATCCTTGCTAAATTTTAAGCGATTGTGGGTAAACCTGAGCACATGATTGATTCCTTTTCCACATGTTGCTTACAATTTTTTTTTTGGTTTTTCTACTTGAGTTTAAGTTTTGGTTTGTGATCCATTTTACAATCCCTTTTCCTTGAATAGATGATTGATTTGCAGCAATTTGCTAGAGTTAAGTTTATTTTTGGCAGAAACTAGTTTTATTTTTGTTTTCCCTTTTTCTATGGCTATTTTACATTTTTATTGCAAACTTTTCCATTATTTATTATTTTAATTTTCTTTATTACTCTAAGTACTAAGTTCTACCCTCTTGTTTATTGGAGCCTAAATATTCAGGCTTTCACATTTCATATGAAGAACTTCAAAAAAATGAGTATAGGAATTCTGGACAAAAACTATTTTTTTTTTAATTAAATGATACTTTGTAGCCCCAATTTTATTTGCAAGCACATTATTGGTGTTAATTTATTTATTGTTCTGCCACCAACAAATTTTTCAACAATCAAGTTCAGTTAAAATAATATTCTTCAAAAATTTTGAAAATATTTTTTTAAATTTTAAGTTTGCCAATAGAGTTCTTTAACTTTATTAAAGCTGATTAAAGTCCCGTCAGCACTCACACATACACCCACTAATAGATATATTGTATTAGATTTGAACACGCATTGTCTCTGGTGATGATGGCGACGGCATTTGTAGGATTTCACGAAGGCGTTTATCAAACAGTTCAAATCGAAATAAAAAAGTTTTGTTATTTTTTTTAGTAAATTTACACTATATTGATATTTCTGATTTTAAAATTGGATTTTTGAATAAACATTTTTAGCATTACATTTGGAGTTTTGTCGCGAAAACTCACTTTCCGATTCACTTTCCGGATCCGTATTCTGCGGATTTCCAACTGGCAACTGTTGCTCCTACTACTTGTTGAACACTGCGTGACCGACTAGGGGCGCCAACTTCTTTTATAAGGACAGGCGGACCCGATGACCGCCCGAACTCACTCGGCGCACGCACGAAGGCGACGCGCCAAAAATTGTGTAAAAGCTGCGCGAGCTTTTACGGTTTTTGTATGGGGGCGTCACTTGGACCACCCGACCGTTATTCTATGTTTTTTTGGCGCCTTTATCAATGAAAAATTTCATCACATTTGCAAAAAGTTTTGCCGTCTGATATTGTCTTATGAAAAATTGTAGGCAAATCGGACCAAGTCCTGCAGGAGCGTGGCGTCTGAATCATAATAAAAAGTGGGCACAATTATTTACGCCGCAAGATAACTGCGCGCCACTAAGTAGGCAACAAGTCAGCGCGAAAGCCCCTTCCCTTTAGCGGTTGGAAGGCCTTGCTGTAATTGTTGACAATACTTTTTATGCATAAATCATGCGTTTGGCACGTCATTTGCTTCCTGGAACAGTTAACGCGTGGGTGACGCCATTCCCTCCCAGCAGAAATGACGACGCGGAAATCACTTTTAGGAAAATGTCTGCTCTTGCACTCTACTATGTTCCAGGCGTTGAATCCCACACATCAGCCATCAAAATGTGCATATCTGCAGTAGAGTTTTCTCAGTTCGTATAAAACATGTCTATTTTTTATTACCACAATGCAGGCTTATTGTGTATGACAAATGTGTCATCATAAATCATTGGATCTTTGGATTACGTTGATATTGTCAACCGTGCTAATCACAGTAATTGGCTTCTGGTTGTGTCATATCTCATTTCCATGCATGGGGTATACTAATTTTGTCAGTGATTATATAGATACCAAGTTCCATAACATTAATAAAACTGCACTTATTTTCCAACTGTGATTTTGGTTAAGATTTTTCCTCTATTGAATCCCATTTTCATCAATTTAAAATCACTTTTGAGCTAAGCTTCTTCTCTAGCTGATCAACATTTAATTTCGATTAAAACAGTCTTCGAGTTTTTGTAGGATTTTATTTATGACATCTGCAATTTGATAAATTGAATTTGAAATGAACTTAAATTGAATTGATTATGAAAATAGAAATCTTTAACAAGCCATGCCTCCATAAATACATGCATAACTTTATTCATACATATGCTTATATAAAAGCCATTGACACTATGATAAAATACCGTTAGAGGTATCCCATGCATATAATAAACACAGTAAAATCTCTCTGTGTGTAAAGTTTTATTATTTCTCACCCATGCAAATCAACGATAGACACGACACTGAAAAGTGTAAACACGACAGGACGTCAGCTGCCACAGTGGGGCATGGAGAGCGTGTAGAGGGTAGTGGGGGGGGGGGATTGTTCTGACTGGGATATAATCTGCAGTCAGTTGGCAAGCACCGCAGGCGCCCACAAGCGACACTTTAAAGTCAATAGCTGCAAGGGAAAGAGTAAGTGAGCACATAATTTGCATGGGTCTCGACACTCGAGGGGGGGTTTGCCTAGGGGCAGGAGCAGGAGCAGGAGCAGGAGTGGGTGTTGAGAGGTTCAAGTAAGCACACATACGGTTTGTCAGAGTGGCAAACCGATTGCCTGGGGCAACCAATTCCAAATGATACTCAAAAGAAAACCAATAACAGACACATTCAAAAGTCCAAGTTTAAGACGTTTTACCCCGGAGCGGGGTGGGGAGTTGGCTTGTCATATTCGTATTTTTAGCCATGAGCAAATAAAAATGACTATTTTTAAGTTTTTGCATTTTCAATACCTCAAATTGCAGGTGCAGTCACATCAAGCGATTTTGGCCAGATTCTCAGCTCAATTTAACGCCCACGTGCCCAAAGATAATAAAATATGCGTCACGCCCCTTGTGGGCGATATATATATGTATGTTTGCTTTTGTAATCTGCACATGTGGGCGCCTAAAACTTCTGGCGTGCAATAGATAAACAAATTAACTCAGCTAATTACGCTGTGATTGCATATCAGCCTGATTCCAAAAAACAGATTCATCGTAATTTCGCTCGATTAAAGTCTAGCACATATTTTGTTAATATTTAGAAATATTCAAACCAGCTAAAATGTTTTTCAGATAAATAAATATGTGAAACCCTTGATTGATAGATAATTTTATTTAACAGACGTTTTTTAAAAGTATTTCTAATGAAAGATTCGAAGTTTGCTTGTATTCTAGATTCACAAAAACTCATAATGCGAATTGAGTGAGAATTCAGTTGTTGAAATACTTGATTTGATGGCTTTATCACATATGGCGCATGCGAATGCAAATATTTGTAGCCTACTTACTGGCTGCCGTGCGGTGAAATGCAAAACTCGAATATCGAAATGATAGTTGGATTTATGTTTCGTATGTGGGCTTTATTAGCTTGAACTCGTTACAGGTTTAATTAAACTTCATGCATTGACACTTATCGACAGGTAATCGTTTGACGAAAGATTTCGCTGTGACAGTCCCTTTCCTGTATCATTTTTATTAACTATAATTTTGGGAATTAGTCGTAATTTGTTAAAATGCTTGTCGAGCATTTGCGTTAAACTCGTGGAAATAATTTGTGCCGTTGAAAGAGAAGACAGAAATGGTTTGAATTATTGAACTATTGAACCGCTTTTTATTCTTTAACCTCCGATTCCACGGGTTGAAGTTCCTCCTCCACCTGCTCCTCTACAACAGGCTCTGGCTCCTCCTCAATCGCATCACCCATGATTATTTGCTCCGCTAACTGATAAAGTTCCAGTATGTTCTGTAAGAGGATGCAACAAATATTGTATATATGTAGATAAATAAAAGCTCCTTTAACTCACTTTGGCATTGCGCAAGGCGACAATTTTCTCATCCTCGAAGCGCAGTTGATCGTATTGCTGCTTGGAGATGAGCAGTCCCCGATTGAACTCGTCCTCCATCTCCTCCTGCAGCACCTCGGCATATTGCTGCTTGGCCACCGTCAGACTGATGAGACTCTCACTCTTTATCGACTCCTCGGATACATCGGAGGCATCGTCCATGTATTTGCTTTGTATGGCTCCCGGGTAGTCTTCTTGCGATATCTCTCGCTGCATTTCGATGCTGCCACCACCTGTTTCATCCATGACGAAGGCATCCACATCGCTTGTGGCCGTCACCGCGGATACATCCTTCTTGTCATCCTCCAGCTGATGCCGTATGCGCAGCTCCGTCTCCCGGAACTTTTGGCTAAGTCAGCAACAAAATAGTTGGCTAAAAGCAATCCGGTTTGAAATTTCTAATGAAATCCACTTACCGTGCACGCACTATGTTCTGTATGTCCTGCGGATCCGAGGAGAATGGCATGGGCATACGTAGGGAGCGCTCCTTCATCTTGGCCCGCTCGTTTTCGAGGAACTCCTTCAGATTCTGCTCGCACTCGCGCCAATCCTCGTTGTCGATGCTGTGTGTGAGGATTTTTGGAGTGAAATGAACTTTTCATTAGCAAACGATTTTCAAACAATTGCCCCAAAGATTCAACTCATGCATATTAATTGCTTTCCCCCCCCCCATCAAAGTTTAAATGAGACGTAATGATTCCTATCCGCATTTATATGCCCTTACTTAAACGATGAATTATTAAGGTCGTTCTGCTTATGAATTTCAATTGTTTTCCGTAATAAATTATATCTGACTTAATATTCTGACTAAAAATAGATTTTAGATTCAAACTTTGAATACTTAAGTTAAGGCTTTCAGCTGTGTAAGTCTTGTATATTATTTAATAATATCGTATAACTAACTTTCTATATCTGCTAGGGTATTAAAGTTTTGGTATAGTAAAGCCACCTTTCACTGTTACTTTCTTGTTACAGTAAGTATATGCTTTTTTCTTCAACCGAAGCTTTTGGCTTAAGGGCTTTAAGGGGCGTGGCCCAAAGCCCCAACATGGCCATAAAATGTATCTTTAATATTGTTGTATTATTTTCTTAGTTCCTTGCCTTTTTTTTAAATAACTTTTAATTAGGCTGCTACCCGAGCAGAGCTCATTTGGCTGCTGTGTGTGAGATTGTGTTACCTGCTCCCCCCCTCCACTTACCGCAACAGGTCCATGCCCCGCTCCGCATCCTCCACTCGGTACTGCTCGACGAGCAGCTTCTGTTGGCGCTGGCGCTCGTGCTTTTTGGCCAGCATCTCGGCCTCCTTGGCGGCATGCTGCAGTCGCTCCCTCTCCCATTTCACACCTTGCACCTTCAGTCGTTCCGCATTCTTTTCACGGCTAGTTTTCAGCTGCCCGAGAATAATTGTTATACGATTTATTTGCTGAGCTAAAGGCAATTTAAGAGTGTACCTTGGAGCGCTCCTTTTGTATCTCTGTGTTGGCATCTTTGTTGACCATGAAGATGGGATCGTCGGCCAGCTCATCGGGTATTATATCCGACTTGCCTTCAATTATCAACATGCGCTCACGCTCCACCTCTTTTAACTGAAACAAAGGAATTTATTGGATGACAGACTCAGGAACGAATTCAATATTTAAATATATACAAGCAGTTTGTTAGGGAAATAGGTAAGAGAGAAAAATTGGACAAACACCTGAAGAGTAGATAAATATCTATCAAACCATTTGTACTCTATATGTTTGGATGGTTTATAATAATCTTTTAGTTCTTATGTATGGATGGTTTATGGTAATGTTTTAGTTCTTCCTAAGCCTAAGCTTATTAGGGTATTCAAATTTCTCCTTCTAGTTTATATCTAAACTTTGGCAATAGTTTGCATAACGCCCCTATTTGACACCTAGTAAAAGTGCGCAATGCAGTAAAACAAAAATAAATCTGCAATCTCAGCACCTACACGTGAATAAAAGACAAAAAAAAAGGAAAAATTTAAATGGGCATTTCCGGCTTTTGAAGCACTTTTTTGTGTAGCTGCAGTTGGCAAACACCAATTTGTGCTTTTAGCAATTGTTGTAGTTGCAATTGTTGTTGCTGTTGTTGTTGCTCGCATGTCTCAGAGACATAAGGACAAGTTGTTGGTGCCTATCGCGATGGTCTAATTTTTTATGATTTTGACGGCTTGGATTTGCCATTTGTTCATGTCGAGAGCTCATTGAATTCAATTGTTTGCCACTGCAGCAACAAGAAGAAGCAGAAGTGAAAGCAGAAAGAAAGTTGAAAAGTTTTACTGAAGTTTGACTTTTTTATCTTTTTCATTTCGGTGTTCATTTCGGTGTTCATTTGTTAGTTTATGAGAAGGGTATGCAAAATCCCTTTTCAAAAGTAATCGCAGGCCATCAAAACAAATACGTGACAATTTTGGTGGGGTCCGCTGAAAATTCAATTAGACGACTTGCAAATTGGACACATTTGTCTGTGGTCCATTTTGTGGCTTAGGGGACTTTTTGGACTTACCTCACGCGCCCGGATGCGGGCGAGCAGCTGCTTGCGGTAATCCTCGTCGATGCGTTCGCGCAGCTCCTTCATGTAGGCGCGGTCCGTTAGCTTGACCACATTGGTGCCCATGAGCCGCTCCAGCCGGGCGCTGATGCGCGGCAAATTAAAGCTGTGGGCCAAGTTAATAATACTTCAGTTAAACAGCGCGCACAAATCTAACTCAATATTTTTACAATATTAATTCTCGTAAAATATTTAATTCTTTTTTGGATTATTTATATTTTCACATGGGTCACGAACGAGCCGCGAACTTCGCTTTAGCGCTTGTAGCTGTTGGTAACGAATGAGGTCGGCCACATATTTGGTTTCTATAGAGCTTCTAGTTCTATGCCTTTTTTCGCCTTCGCCTTTGCTTTTACTTTATTTTTGGTTGCCAAACACCCGAAACCGACAACACACAAGGACAAGCAGACGGCGGCTCCCTGCCTTCCCTTTGGGCGCAAAAGCAACTAAATGTGAAAATTTGTCTAGCAAATTTGTGTATAGGCAACTTGGAATACTCTAAAAATGGCAGCAGGAATTTTATAAAAAAGAATGGTATAGAAATCGAGGTAAAAAACTTAAATATTAGATTTTTCTTTAACGCCATTATATTTATAGATGTTTAAATATAGTTAATAACTTTGCCTTAGTGTATTAAAAACGTCGTCTTTAACTATTGCCACTTTATATTATTTTTTCACTTTTGCTGCATTGCACATTAGAAATCCCCCAACAATTGAGCGTAATTTTAGACATGCAGAGGGACAGTGGAGGGCGGGTGGTGAAGTAGTCATTTTTATAGCTGCATATACTATAGATAGTCGTCTCGGGGATATATATTCGCTGGGCTTTTTAGGAGACAGTCGTTGGCAACTCTCATATGTTATACGATTTTGACAGAGCTCCATTTGATGTGCTCCACATTTTTGCGAGCGATTTTATATGGTAATACATATTGTGCCCATACATGCAATATATATATATATATATATGTATATATCATTAAATGAAGCCAGGCATGATATGCATTGAATTTGTTGTTGGATGTGCAAATATTTCTTCTTTATTATACTTTTTGCTTGATGTGCTTCAAGAAACTGCGGGTGGCAATTAGTAAGGTATTATCATGGGTTTATCCACAATTTCGACATGTTTTGGCTAGCCCAATACATACAACATATTTGCAACATGAGGCACATAAATACATGTATTTACCACGCCGCCGACTTTTGTGTCATTTGCTGCACGAAACAAATTTCAACTGACAGCAGACGTGGTAAATGCGGGGATGTCTAAGGGGTGGGGATGGTTAGGATTAGGGCCAACTTTATGGCGAAATAATGCTGAATTACTTAAATGATATGGCCTGACTGAATGACTGACAATAATCACAAGCCACAACATTGCCTGACTCTCGGGATATTTCTATGAATCTGCTTTTTTCTGACTTTGGTTTCACTTTTCGGTTTTGGTGCTGAGCCAACAATATTTTTGTGTTAAGCGGTTTTTGGCTGCTATTAAGTTGGGGCCAAAGTTAAATGCACATTTAATTGTATTCAAAAGAAAAAGAAAAATGTCAAGTTGACTTTTTTTATGATCAAAAAATCACAGATTAAATTCAAATTCTTTTTTAAAGAACAAATAGGTTACAAATTTATTATTTAATTTTATTAATAATTTTATGCCAATCATGCAGTTAAATTATGAAAACATATCTTTCACAGTCTCAATGCTACTTGAAAGTCCAAGACCTAGAATTATATACTAGTAATTATATAATATTCAAATGCAGCTTTATATATTTTCTATGAAACTACTTCAAAATTATTTTTTTTATTTTTTAAACTATATGGAATTATATTTTTTGGTTTTTTTTTTAACTATTTAATATCTTTGCAACAAAATAAATAAAGCAAGTACTTAGATCCAAAAATATATCAATTTTACTGGTGAATAAACTAAACTATTCTCTGCTCAAGCCATAATAATAATGCTAGCGACATAAGCTTAGTTCGCAGAAAAGGATTGTATCAGGAATATGGTTTACATGTGAGCTTTGCACCCAATCGCAAACCCATTCCCAATCCCAATCCAAGCCCACGCATGAAGCTACCCACGACAACTCGATCTGACCTCTTCCCTCTGAACATGGCATTAAAGTCGCATACATGTATGTACATGTAGTAAGGGTACTATGTTCGTAATAACCGTTGTCGGAGCATTTATAAATCACGGCCCACCTTGTGCGTGCGTGACAGGAACGGATGCAGCCAATGCTGAAATGTCACGGACTGGGGGCGGCACTAAAAAGATTGCCAACATCCTGAGCTCATCCTAGGCAGGAAATTCGACTATCGTCGAAGTGCTTCCGCTGCCTTGTCGTTTCAATTCTTTGTTTCTAGTTTTTGTTATTTTATTGCAATTATTTAGTGCAATGCGGTAACAACACATGACATGACAGATTGCCAAAGAAGGGCTGTGGGTTTAATTTATGCATGTGGGAATTGACTTATTGATACCCACAACAACACTCAACTGGAATTTCATTATCAATGTCAATGCTGATGTAACACAAGCGACAATCATTCGAAACAAGGTGTAGAGAACGCAGACGACACTTAACTTGGCTAACAGCTTTCCTTGCCTGTCGCGCACATATTGAAAATTGATTGAGTTTGAACTTTGATGGCTTTGAACTACGCGCTCACTACTGCCAGTGTCGTTTCGAATTGGGTGTTGGCGGATTTAAGACATCAAAGCCAAAACATTGTTGTTGCCACAAATAGACGCAACTTTGTTGTAGCTGCTTCGATGCCGCGACTTTTGTTGCCCTCCCACACAGCTGAGTAACTATTGCAGAAAGAGATTAAATTTCAGTCTCAAATGATTTCAAGATCAAATTCAATAATTCTGCTTAAGGCTCAAAATAGCTACAACTATTTTAAAAATAGTATCTAAAAGCTGGAAAGCATAATCTAAGTATCAACTGATTTCAGGAAACTACATTTCCAAATATTTGTTTATATAAATATTATAGTTTCATAAAACACTTGAATCATTCTCTTTGCATTATTAGCTAGCAATTAAATATATTTTCGCTTCAGGAACTGTCTATTTAATATTCGAAATATGTAATGCATACTTATGATATCATATGCTTTGCCCATATGCAGGCGAGGTCTTCTCAACATAATTTCCCATTGATTTTATTTATGACTTAATTAGCGCTCTTCTCGCTGGCATTGTCAGCGGAATGTCAAGCGATATTAGTTTACAACACGAGGAACGAAACTTCTTCTACTACTACTGCAGCTAATTGAAAGACAAAGTCGAACTGCTATCAAACTAGCTGCTGGCTTCTAAAGCGCCTGAAAGTATGCAGCGCTAATTAATGCGAGAGACGTGCATAAATTTCCGAGCACTTGACATTTATGTCTTTACTCCGACTCGTTTGCAGCGCATTAAAATTGATAATTGCAACACGTAGCCAAAGGGCTATAAATGTTGTGCAATTCGAAACGCGACTATATAGCTATATAGAACTATCGCATACACAGTCCGAGAAAATCGTTCTAAACTCAAATGCAATGGGGAATATTCTTAACTGGAGTATACTTAATGAATAAATCATTCTACATTTCATAGAACAAAAACTCATTACAAGAATATCTAAAACTTGCTAGTTCTTGATTTTCTAGTTCTTTCTGAGTGTAGAGTTGTCGAGTTTACCTCTCGGGCGGCTCCAGCGTACACTGCACAAAATCGAAAAGAAAATCCTCTTCGATATCCAGAGGAGCAGCATTTTTGGGCTTAGGACGCTTGACGCTGCTGCTGCTGCTGCTGCCCATGTTGTAACGCCCATAGTTTGGCATATGTCGGGAATTTTGTGGAGAACAGGAATAGAAGAGTTCTTCGCGTTGCTTTTCGCAGAGCGCGGCATTAATTTCAACGACTTGCGGCACTTGCAACCGACAGCGGCGACTGTCGAATGTGAATCGAGGGGTTTCTTGTTTTGTTTCGCTTTCGCTTTCTTTTTGTTGTTGACACACACACACACACACACACCTGTAAACACACAGTTCCAGACATTGAAATGTGTGAGAACTGATGGGTCGAGTGCGGCTGCGATTCACTTTAATATGGCAGCGTGTCGTGTTTCAGCATGCCTGATACGGGGGGCCAAGAAGTCGAGGCACACTGCCAGCCATATGTATATGGTTATACATATAGCTATGCAGCTCCCGGTCTCGCATCGGCCAAGTGTGAGCGTGTTCTCGGCTCTTGGCATCGCATGTTGAGCTAAGCGTTTAATGTTTGCCTTAATGACATGACACCAATGTCAATATTATGATAAATACACAAAGTTCTGTGTCAACAAGTTCACATTTTACACTGCCACAAAAACGTAACTACAATCAAATCTAAAACAATATTAGCTATATTTAAGTTCACATAAAGGAAGACAACTAGACCTCAAGCTAATAGATTAAAAACTTTTAAAAATTAATTTCTACCTGCCATCGTCTTCACTTTCAATTCACAATATTTTTCTCAGTGCACGGATTGGCAATGCTTGAAGGTTGCTTAGGTGACAACTCTATTTTTATAATCGCCTAGCAAAAACTAAATATGTAGTTCAAAACTAGTTTTTCCAGTTTCAACTTTCATTTGCTCGAAGCCAGATTTTATGGCTGTCATCGTCGTATTCCATCGAAATGTATCATATGGGTGGCTCTTTATTACGGAACCCTTTCAGTGGTTGGAGCCCGCCGTAGAGGTTCTCCCATTACGGCAGGCGTACAGCGGGGCACGTGTGCTGAAACCAGATAACTATTTGGCTTTATGGCCAGGTTTCATGCCAGCCAGTCGTACAATAATTCCCTCTAATCGACTTTGAGCGCTGAAATTGAGCAAACACTTTCGTTTTCGAGGCAGTCGTCCCGCCTGCCATGCAAACTTGTTGGCCACCGTCGAAGGTTGGGCGGCCAGAGGTGGGTTGCCAATATTTTCGTGTGCCAATTTATCGTGCTGCGTCTCCAACTTTAAGAGTCGCTGCTGCCAGCTTAAATTACAGCCTCAAGTCAACAACCGACAACAACAGCACACTGCAACCGCAAAGTTGCATTTCCAATGGGCAAACGTGTCCGCTGACACCTTGGCAACTACAAATAATTCCAATTTCTATTTTCAATTCTTTGTTTTTAAAGTGAAAAAGAGTATATTGGCTTTGTTGTCATATCAAGAACCTAGTACGAGTTCTTTGTTACAAAAATATAATTAAAATTAAATAAATAATAATAAATGTTAAATTTGTTCGTCTGTCAGTTTAGGTTAGTTAAATTTAGTTGCCATATTCCTTAAAATTTCAGATAGAAGATAATGAAAGCTAGATAAGGTCCAAATATATTATTGATATAGCTTCCATATAAAATCAGGTATTGACAGCTTATCAATATGAGCATTATCTGTTTTAAGATCTTTTTCAAAACTGGTTACAGAGTATCTCATACCGGGAACAAAGTACCATGCAGTCAGGTCAATCCCATTTGAAACCTTTTCTGTTGTTGTTATTGCTCGACGCTTTCCGGGGCTTTTGAATTACTTTGTGGCAATAATATGCAGGTCCGTCGTCATCTCGAGTTTATATTTGTTTTGTGGTGCATTGCATCCGGCAGCTTAGAGACTCGCCTTGGCGGGGACAGTCGGAACGGCAAACCGAGTGTTGACGGCACATTTAAAGCTAACTGAGCTGCGCCGACGGTCATGTCGTCAGGAGGCTGTCAGAATTCTCGGTATATACTGAATGCTATTGCAGTCCTTGGGAAAAAGTATTTGCTTTAATTTGCTGGTGAGTTTTCCGTCAGGTATTTGAGTTTACTTTTGCATTTTTTATATTTTTTATGATTTTCTTTGAAAATGTATTGATGTGACTGGGAAGCTCTCACATGGCAGGTTTGTGAAGTTGCTAAGCTTTTTGAAAGCTTAAATAACGGTGTACACTGAGAGCTATTAGTTAACTTAATAATGTAGCTACAAGACTCATTGCTTAATAACTTTAATATATAAAATCATTTAATAAACTAAAATCTTTCCATTCCCTTCCAAAACTTAAAACTACCATAACTCTGTCAAAACTGACCGTATCGTCAATTCCAAGGTCATTTTGATCATGGTTTGTCGTCTTTAACAACTATACATTGAAAGTTGAGAAATGTCCAAATTTCGGATTTCATGTCAAAATTCATGTCAAGATGCTGTTCCCAACACCTTAAAAATGCCCTTCCAAGACTTCAAAGTGCCATAACTTTGTCAAAACTGACCCGATCTCCAATTCCAACGTCGTTTTGATCATGGTTTGTCATCTATAACAACTTAACTTTCAAAGTTTAGAAATTTTCAAATTTGGGATTTAATGTCAAAAATCATGTCAAGATGTTGTTCCCAACAACTTAAATATGCCCCTCCCAGACTTCAAAGTGCCATAACTTTGTCAAAACTGAACCGATCTTCAACTTCAAGGTCATTTTGACCATGGTTTGTCATCTATAACAACTCTACATTGCAAGTTGAGAAATTTCCCAATTTCGGATTTCATGTCAAAAATCATGTCAAGATGTTGTTCCCAACACCTTAAAAATGCCCTTCCCAGACTTCAAAGTGCCATAACTTTGTCAAAACTGACCCGATCTTCAATTCCAAGGTCATTTTGATCATGGTTTGTCATTCTTAATAGTTCTACATTCAAAGTTTAGAAATTTTCAAATATGGGATTTAATGTCAAAAATCATGTCAAGATGTTGTTCCCAACAACTTAAAAATGCCCTTCCCAGACTTCAAAGTGCCATAACTTTGTCAAAACTGACCGGATCTTCAATTCCAAGGTCATTTTGATCATGGTTTGTCATTCTTAATAGTTCTACATTCAAAGTTTAGAAATTTTCAAATATGGGATTTAATGTCAAAAATCATGTCAAGATGTTGTTCCCAACAACTTAAATATGCCCCTCCCAGACTTCAAAGTGCCATAACTTTGTCAAAACTGACCCGATCTTCAATTCCAAGGTCATTTTGATCATGGTTTGTCATCTATAACAACTCTACATTCAAAGTTCAGAAATTTCCCAATATCGGATTTCATGTCAAAAATCATGTCAAGATGTTGTTCCCAACAACTTAAATATGCCCCTCCCAGACTTCAAAGTGCCATAACTTTGTCAAAACTGACCCGATCTCCAATTCCAAGGTCATTTTGATCATGGTTTGTCATTCTTAATAGTTCTACATTCCAAGTTGAGAAATTTCCCAATTTCGGATTTCATGTCAAAAATCATGTCAAGATGTTGTTCAGAACAACTTAAATATGCCCCTCCCAGACTTCAAAGTGCCATAACTTTGTCAAAACTGACCCGATCTTCAACTTCAAAGTCATTTTGATCATGGTTTGTCATCTATAAGAACTCTACATTCAAAGTTGAGAAATTTCCCAATTTCGGATTTCATGTCAAAAATCATGTCAAGATGTTGTTCCCAACACCTTAAAAATGCCCTTCCCAGACTTCAAAGTGCCATAACTTTGTCAAAACTGACCCGATCTTCAATTCCAAGGTCATTTTGATCATGGTTTGTCATCTATAACAACTCTACATTCAAAGTTCAGAAATTTCCCAATATCGGATTTCATGTCAAAAATCATGTCAAGATGTTGTTCCCAACAACTTAAATATGCCCCTCCCAGACTTCAAAGTGCCATAACTTTGTCAAAACTGACCCGATCTCCAATTCCAAGGTCATTTTGATCATGGTTTGTCATTCTTAATAGTTCTACATTCAAAGTTTAGAAATTTTCAAATTTGGGATTTAATGTCAAAAATCATGTCAAGATGTTGTTCCCAACAACTTAAATATGCCCCTCCCAGACTTCAAAGTGCCATAACTTTGTCAAAACTGACCCGATCTTCAACTTCAAGGTCATTTTGATCATGGTTTGTCATTTATAACAACTCTACTCCAAGTTGAGAAATTTCCCAATTTCGGATTTCATGTCAAAAATCATGTCAAGATGTTGTTCCCAACACCTTAAAAATGCCCTTCCCAGACTTCAAAGAGCCATAACTTTGTCAAAACTGACCCGATCTTCAATTCCAAGGTCATGTTGATCATGGTTTGGCATTCTTAATGGTTCTACATTCAAAGTTTAGAAATTTTCAAATTTAGGATTTAATGTCAAAAATCATGTCAAGATGTTGTTCCCAACAACTTAAATATGCCCCTCCCAGACTTCAAAGTGCCATAACTTTGTCAAAACTGACCCGATCTTCAATTCCAAGGTCATTTTGATCATGGTTTGTCATCTATAACAACTTAACATTCAAAGTTTAGAAATTTTCAAATTTGGGATTTAATGTCAAAAATCATGTCAAGATGTTGTTCCCAACAACTTAAATATGCCCCTCCCAGACTTCAAAGTGCCATAACTTTGTCAAAACTGAACCGATCTTCAACTTCAAGGTCATTTTGACCATGGTTTGTCATCTATAACAACTCTACATTGCAAGTTGAGAAATTTCCCAATTTCGGATTTCATGTCAAAAATCATGTCAAGATGTTGTTCCCAACACCTTAAAAATGCCCTTCCCAGACTTCAAAGTGCCATAACTTTGTCAAAACTGACCCGATCTTCAATTTCAAGGTCATTTTGATCATGGTTTGTCATTCTTAATAGTTCTACATTCAAAGTTTAGAAATTTTCAAATATGGGATTTAATGTCAAAAATCATGTCAAGATGTTGTTCCCAACAACTTAAAAATGCCCTTCCCAGACTTCAAAGTGCCATAACTTTGTCAAAACTGACCGGATCTTCAATTCCAAGGTCATTTTGATCATGGTTTGTCATTCTTAATAGTTCTACATTCAAAGTTTAGAAATTTTCAAATTTGGGATTTAATGTCAAAAATCATGTCAAGATGTTGTTCCCAACAACTTAAATATGCCCCTCCCAGACTTCAAAGTGCCATAACTTTGTCAAAACTGACCCGATCTTCAACTTCAAGGTCATTTTGATCATGGTTTGTCATTTATAACAACTCTACATTCCAAGTTGAGAAATTTCCCAATTTCGGATTTCATGTCAAAAATCATGTCAAGATGTTGTTCCCAACACCTTAAAAATGCCCTTCCCAGACTTCAAAGAGCCATAACTTTGTCAAAACTGACCCGATCTTCAATTCCAAGGTCATTTTGATCATGGTTTGTCATTTTTAATAGTTCTACATTCAAAGTTTAGAAATTTTCAAATTTGGGATTTAATGTCAAAAATCATGTCAAGATGTTGTTCCCAACAACTTAAATATGCCCCTCCCAGACTTCAAAGTGCCATAACTTTGTCAAAACTGACCCGATCTTCAATTCCAAGGTCATGTTGATCATGGTTTGGCATTCTTAATAGTTCTACATTCAAAGTTTAGAAATTTTCAAATTTAGGATTTAATGTCAAAAATCATGTCAAGATGTTGTTCCCAACAACTTAAATATGCCCCTCCCAGACTTCAAAGTGCCATAACTTTGTCAAAACTGACCCGATCTTCAATTCCAAGGTCATTTTGATCATGGTTTGTCACCTATAACAACTTAACATTCAAAGTTTAGAAATTTTCAAATTTGGGATTTAATGTCAAAAATCATGTCAAGATGTTGTTCCCAACAACTTAAATATGCCCCTCCCAGACTTCAAAGTGCCATAACTTTGTCAAAACTGAACCGATCTTCAACTTCAAGGTCATTTTGACCATGGTTTGTCATCTATAACAACTCTACATTGCAAGTTGAGAAATTTCCCAATTTCGGATTTCATGTCAAAAATCATGTCAAGATGTTGTTCCCAACACCTTAAAAATGCCCTTCCCAGACTTCAAAGTGCCATAACTTTGTCAAAACTGACCCGATCTTCAATTTCAAGGTCATTTTGATCATGGTTTGTGATTCTTAATAGTTCTACATTCCAAGTTGAGAAATTTCCCAATTTCGGATTTCATGTCAAAAATCATGTCAAGATGTTGTTCCCAACAACTTAAATATGCCCCTCCCAGACTTCAAAGTGCCATAACTTTGTCAAAACTGACCCGATCTTCAACTTCAAGGTCATTTTGATCATGGTTTGTCATCTATAAGAACTCTACATTCCAAGTTGAGAAATTTCCCAATTTCGGATTTCATGTCAAAAATCATGTCAAGATGTTGTTCCCAACACCTTAAAAATGCCCTTCCCAGACTTCAAAAAGCCATAACTTTGTCAAAACTGACCCGATCTCCAATTCCAAGGTCATTTTGATCATGGTTTGTCATCTATAACAACTCTACATTCAAAGTTCAGAAATTTCCCAATATCGGATTTCATGTCAAAAATCATGTCAAGATGTTGTTCCCAACAACTTAAATATGCCCCTCCCAGACTTCAAAGTGCCATAACTTTGTCAAAACTGACCAAATCTCCAATTCCAAGGTCATTTTGATCATGGTTTGTCATTCTTAATAGTTCTACATTCAAAGTTTAGAAATTTTCAAATTTGGGATTTAATGTCAAAAATCATGTCAAGATGTTGTTCCCAACAACTTAAATATGCCCCTCCCAGACTTCAAAGTGCCATAACTTTGTCAAAACTGACCCGATCTTCAACTTCAAGGTCATTTTGATCATGGTTTGTCATTTATAACAACTCTACATTCCAAGTTGAGAAATTGCCCAATTTCGGATTTCATGTCAAAAATCATGTCAAGATGTTGTTCCCAACACCTTAAAAATGCCCTTCCCAGACTTCAAAGAGCCATATCTTTGTCAAAACTGACCCGATCTTCAATTCCAAGGTCATTTTGATCATGGTTTGTCATTCTTAATAGTTCTACATTCAAAGTTTAGAAATTTTCAAATTTGGGATTTAATGTCAAAAATCATGTCAAGATGTTGTTCCCAACAACTTAAATATGCCCCTCCCAGACTTCAAAGTGCCATAACTTTGTCAAAACTGACCCGATCTCCAATTCCAAGGTCATTTTGATCATGGTTTGTCATCTATAACAACTCTACATTCAAAGTTCAGAAATTTCCCAATATCGGATTTCATGTCAAAAATCATGTCAAGATGTTGTTCCCAACAACTTAAATATGCCCCTCCCAGACTTCAAAGTGCCATAACTTTGTCAAAACTGACCCGATCTCCAATTCCAAGGTCATTTTGATCATGGTTTGTCATTCTTAATAGTTCTACATTCAAAGTTTAGAAATTTTCAAATTTGGGATTTAATGTCAAAAATCATGTCAAGATGTTGTTCCCAACAACTTAAATATGCCCCTCCCAGACTTCAAAGTGCCATAACTTTGTCAAAACTGACCCGATCTCCAATTCCAAGGTCATTTTGATCATGGTTTGTCATCTATAACAACTCTACATTCAAAGTTCAGAAATTTCCCAATATCGGATTTCATGTCAAAAATCATGTCAAGATGTTGTTCCCAACACCTTAAAAATGCCCCTCCCAGACTTCAAAGTGCCATAACTTTGTCAAAACTGACCCGATATCCAATTCCAAGGTCATTTTGATCATGGTTTGTCATTCTTAATAGTTCTACATTCAAAGTTTAGAAATTTTCAAATTTGGGATTTAATGTCAAAAATCATGTCAAGATGTTGTTCCCAACAACTTAAATATGCCCCTCCCAGACTTCAAAGTGCCATAACTTTGTCAAAACTAACCCGATCTTCAACTTCAAGGTCATTTTGATCATGGTTTGTCATTCTTAATAGTTCTACATTCAAAGTTTAGAAATTTTCAAATTTAGGATTTAATGTCAAAAATCATGTCAAGATGTTGTTCCCAACAACTTAAATATGCCTCTCCCAGACTTCAAAGTGCCATAACTTTGTCAAAACTGACCCGATCTTCAATTCCAAGGTCATTTTGATCATGGGTTGTCATTCTTAATAGTTCTACATTCAAAGTTTAGAAATTTTCAAATTTTGGATTTAATGTCAAAAATCATGTCAAGATGTTGTTCCCAACAACTTAAAAATGCCCCTTCCAGACTTCAAAGTGCCATAACTTTGTCAAAACTGACCCGATCTTCAATTCCAAGGTCATTTTGATCATGGTTTGTCATTCTTAATAGTTCTACATTCAAAGTTTAGAAATTTTCAAATATGGGATTTAATGTCAAAAATCATGTCAAGATGTTGTTCCCAACAACTTAAAAATGCCCTTCCCAGACTTCAAAGTGCCATAACTTTGTCAAAACTGACCGGATCTTCAATTCCAAGGTCATTTTGATCATGGTTTGGCATTCTTAATAGTTCTACATTCCAAGTTGAGAAATTTCCCAATTTCGGATTTCATGTCAAAAATCATGTCAAGATGTTGTTCCCAACAACTTAAATATGCCCCTCCCAGACTTCAAAGTGCCATAACTTTGTCAAAACTGACCCGATCTTCAACTTCAAGGTCATTTTGATCATGGTTTGTCATCTATAAGAACTCTACATTCCAAGTTGAGAAATTTCCCAATTTCGGATTTCATGTCAAAAATCATGTCAAGATGTTGTTCCCAACACCTTAAAAATGCCCTTCCCAGACTTCAAAAAGCCATAACTTTGTCGAAACTGACCCGATCTCCAATTCCAAGGTCATTTTGATCATGGTTTGTCATCTATAACAACTCTACATTCAAAGTTCAGAAATTTCCCAATATCGGATTTCAAGTCAAAAATCATGTCAAGATGTTGTTCCCAACAACTTAAATATGCCCCTCCCAGACTTCAAAGTGCCATAACTTTGTCAAAACTGACCCGATCTTCAACTTCAAGGTCATTTTGATCATGGTTTGTCATTTATAACAACTCTACATTCCAAGTTGAGAAATTGCCCAATTTCGGATTTCATGTCAAAAATCATGTCAAGATGTTGTTCCCAACACCTTAAAAATGCCCTTCCCAGACTTCAAAGAGCCATAACTTTGTCAAAACTGACCCGATCTTCAATTCCAAGGTCATTTTGATCATGGTTTGTCATTCTTAATAGTTCTACATTCAAAGTTTAGAAATTTTCAAATTTGGGATTTAATGTCAAAAATCATGTCAAGATGTTGTTCCCAACAACTTAAATATGCCCCTCCCAGACTTCAAAGTGCCATAACTTTGTCAAAACTGACCCGATCTTCAATTCCAAGGTCATTTTGATCATGGTTTGGCATTCTTAATAGTTCTACATTCAAAGTTTAGAAATTTTCAAATTTAGGATTTAATGTCAAAAATCATGTCAAGATGTTGTTCCCAACAACTTAAATATGCCCCTCCCAGACTTCAAAGTGCCATAACTTTGTCAAAACTGACCCGATCTTCAATTCCAAGGTCATTTTGATCATGGTTTGTCATTCTTAATAGTTCTACATTCAAAGTTTAGAAATTTTCAAATTTTGGATTTAATGTCAAAAATCATGTCAAGATGTTGTTCCCAACAACTTAAAAATGCCCCTTCCAGACTTCAAAGTGCCATAACTTTGTCAAAACTGACCCGATCTTCAATTCCAAGGTCATTTTGATCATGGTTTGTCATTCTTAATAGTTCTACATTCAAAGTTTAGAAATTTTCAAATTTTGGATTTAATGTCAAAAATCATGTCAAGATGTTGTTCCCAACAACTTAAAAATGCCCCTTCCAGACTTCAAAGTGCCATAACTTTGTCAAAACTGACCCGATCTTCAATTCCAAGGTCATTTTGATCATGGTTTGTCATTCTTAATAGTTCTACATTCAAAGTTTAGAAATTTTCAAATTTAGGATTTAATGTCAAAAATCATGTCAAGATGTTGTTCCCAACAACTTAAATATGCCTCTCCCAGACTTCAAAGTGCCATAACTTTGTCAAAACTGACCCGATCTTCAATTCCAAGGTCATTTTGATCATGGGTTGTCATTCTTAATAGTTCTACATTCAAAGTTTAGAAATTTTCAAATTTTGGATTTAATGTCAAAAATCATGTCAAGATGTTGTTCCCAACAACTTAAAAATGCCCCTTCCAGACTTCAAAGTGCCATAACTTTGTCAAAACTGACCCGATCTTCAATTCCAAGGTCATTTTGATCATGGTTTGTCATTCTTAATAGTTCTACATTCAAAGTTTAGAAATTTTCAAATATGGGATTTAATGTCAAAAATCATGTCAAGATGTTGTTCCCAACAACTTAAAAATGCCCTTCCCAGACTTCAAAGTGCCATAACTTTGTCAAAACTGACCGGATCTTCAATTCCAAGGTCATTTTGATCATGGTTTGTCATTCTTAATAGTTCTACATTCCAAGTTGAGAAATTTCCCAATTTCGGATTTCATGTCAAAAATCATGTCAAGATGTTGTTCCCAACAACTTAAATATGCCCCTCCCAGACTTCAAAGTGCCATAACTTTGTCAAAACTGACCCGATCTTCAACTTCAAGGTCATTTTGATCATGGTTTGTCATCTATAAGAACTCTACATTCCAAGTTGAGAAATTTCCCAATTTCGGATTTCATGTCAAAAATCATGTCAAGATGTTGTTCCCAACACCTTAAAAATGCCCTTCCCAGACTTCAAAGAGCCATAACTTTGTCAAAACTGACCCGATCTTCAATTCCAAGGTCATTTTGATCATGGTTTGTCATTCTTAATAGTTCTACATTCAAAGTTTAGAAATTTTCAAATTTGGGATTTAATGTCAAAAATCATGTCAAGATGTTGTTCCCAACAACTTAAATATGCCCCTCCCAGACTTCAAAGTGCCATAACTTTGTCAAAACTGACCCGATCTTCAATTCCAAGGTCATGTTGATCATGGTTTGGCATTCTTAATAGTTCTACATTCAAAGTTTAGAAATTTTCAAATTTAGGATTTAATGTCAAAAATCATGTCAAGATGTTGTTCCCAACAACTTAAATATGCCCCTCCCAGACTTCAAAGTGCCATAACTTTGTCAAAACTGACCCGATCTTCAATTCCAAGGTCATTTTGATCATGGTTTGTCATTCTTAATAGTTCTACATTCAAAGTTTAGAAATTTTCAAATTTTGGATTTAATGTCAAAAATCATGTCAAGATGTTGTTCCCAACAACTTAAAAATGCCCCTTCCAGACTTCAAAGTGCCATAACTTTGTCAAAACTGACCCGATCTCCAATTCCAAGGTCATTTTGATCATGGTTTGTCATCTATAACAACTCTACATTCAAAGTTGAGAAATTTCCCAATTTCGGATTTCATGTCAAAAATCATGTCAAGATGTTGTTCCCAACACCTTAAAAATGCCCTTCCCAGACTTCAAATTGCCATAACTTTGTCAAAACTGACCCGATCTTCAATTCCAAGGTCATTTTGATCATGGTTTGGCATTCTTAATAGTTCTACATTCAAAGTTTAGAAATTTTCAAATTTTGGATTTAATGTCAAAAATCATGTCAAGATGTTGTTCCCAACAACTTAAAAATGCCCCTTCCAGACTTCAAAGTGCCATAACTTTGTCAAAACTGACCCGATCTTCAATTCCAAGGTCATTTTGATCATGGTTTGTCATTCTTAATAGTTCTACATTCAAAGTTTAGAAATTTTCAAATTTAGGATTTAATGTCAAAAATCATGTCAAGATGTTGTTCCCAACAACTTAAATATGCCTCTCCCAGACTTCAAAGTGCCATAACTTTGTCAAAACTGACCCGATCTTCAATTCCAAGGTCATTTTGATCATGGGTTGTCATTCTTAATAGTTCTACATTCAAAGTTTAGAAATTTTCAAATTTTGGATTTAATGTCAAAAATCATGTCAAGATGTTGTTCCCAACAACTTAAAAATGCCCCTTCCAGACTTCAAAGTGCCATAACTTTGTCAAAACTGACCCGATCTTCAATTCCAAGGTCATTTTGATCATGGTTTGTCATTCTTAATAGTTCTACATTCAAAGTTTAGAAATTTTCAAATATGGGATTTAATGTCAAAAATCATGTCAAGATGTTGTTCCCAACAACTTAAAAATGCCCTTCCCAGACTTCAAAGTGCCATAACTTTGTCAAAACTGACCGGATCTTCAACTCCAAGGTCATTTTGATCATGGTTTGTCATTCTTAATAGTTCTACATTCCAAGTTGAGAAATTTCCCAATTTCGGATTTCATGTCAAAAATCATGTCAAGATGTTGTTCCCAACAACTTAAATATGCCCCTCCCAGACTTCAAAGTGCCATAACTTTGTCAAAACTGACCCGATCTTCAACTTCAAGGTCATTTTGATCATGGTTTGTCATCTATAAGAACTCTACATTCCAAGTTGAGAAATTTCCCAATTTCGGATTTCATGTCAAAAATCATGTCAAGATGTTGTTCCCAACACCTTAAAAATGCCCTTCCCAGACTTCAAAAAGCCATAACTTTGTCGAAACTGACCCGATCTCCAATTCCAAGGTCATTTTGATCATGGTTTGTCATCTATAACAACTCTACATTCAAAGTTCAGAAATTTCCCAATATCGGATTTCATGTCAAAAATCATGTCAAGATGTTGTTCCCAACAACTTAAATATGCCCCTCCCAGACTTCAAAGTGCCATAACTTTGTCAAAACTGACCCGATCTCCAATTCCAAGGTCATTTTGATCATGGTTTGTCATCTATAACAACTCTACATTCAAAGTTGAGAAATTTCCCAATTTCGGATTTCATGTCAAAAATCATGTCAAGATGTTGTTCCCAACACCTTAAAAATGCCCTTCCCAGACTTCAAATTGCCATAACTTTGTCAAAACTGACCCGATCTTCAATTCCAAGGTCATTTTGATCATGGTTTGGCATTCTTAATAGTTCTACATTCAAAGTTTAGAAATTTTCAAATTTTGGATTTAATGTCAAAAATCATGTCAAGATGTTGTTCCCAACAACTTAAAAATGCCCCTTCCAGACTTCAAAGTGCCATAACTTTGTCAAAACTGACCCGATCTTCAATTCCAAGGTCATTTTGATCATGGTTTGGCATTCTTAATAGTTCTACATTCAAAGTTTAGAAATTTTCAAATTTAGGATTTAATGTCAAAAATCATGTCAAGATGTTGTTCCCAACAACTTAAATATGCCTCTCCCAGACTTCAAAGTGCCATAACTTTGTCAAAACTGACCCGATCTTCAATTCCAAGGTCATTTTTATCATGGTTTGTCATTCTTAATAGTTCTACATTCAAAGTTTAGAAATTTTCAAATTTTGGATTTAATGTCAAAAATCATGTCAAGATGTTGTTCCCAACAACTTAAAAATGCCCCTTCCAGACTTCAAAGTGCCATAACTTTGTCAAAACTGACCCGATCTTCAATTCCAAGGTCATTTTGATCATGGTTTGTCATTCTTAATAGTTCTACATTCAAAGTTTACAAATTTTCAAATTTAGGATTTAATGTCAAAAATCATGTCAAGATGTTGTTCCCAACAACTTAAATATGCCCCTCCCAGACTTCAAAGTGCCATAAGTTTGTCAAAACTGACCCGATCTTCAATTCCAAGGTCATTTTGATCATGGTTTGTCATCTATAACAACTCTACATTCAAAGTTGAGAAATTTCCCAATTTCGGATTTCATGTCAAAAATCATGTCAAGATGTTGTTCCCAACACCTTAAAAATGCCCTTCCCAGACTTCAAATTGCCATAACTTTGTCAAAACTGACCCGATCTTCAATTCCAAGGTCATTTTGATCATGGTTTGGCATTCTTAATAGTTCTACATTCAAAGTTTAGAAATTTTCAAATTTTGGATTTAATGTCAAAAATCATGTCAAGATGTTGTTCCCAACAACTTAAAAATGCCCCTTCCAGACTTCAAAGTGCCATAACTTTGTCAAAACTGACCCGATCTTCAATTCCAAGGTCATTTTGATCATGGTTTGTCATTCTTAATAGTTCTACATTCCAAGTTGAGAAATTTCCCAATTTCGGATTTCATGTCAAAAATCATGTCAAGATGTTGTTCCCAACAACTTAAATATGCCCCTCCCAGACTTCAAAGTGCCATAACTTTGTCAAAACTGACCCGATCTTCAACTTCAAGGTCATTTTGATCATGGTTTGTCATCTATAAGAACTCTACATTCCAAGTTGAGAAATTTCCCAATTTCGGATTTCATGTCAAAAATCATGTCAAGATGTTGTTCCCAACACCTTAAAAATGCCCTTCCCAGACTTCAAAAAGCCATAACTTTGTCGAAACTGACCCGATCTCCAATTCCAAGGTCATTTTGATCATGGTTTGTCATCTATAACAACTCTACATTCAAAGTTCAGAAATTTCCCAATATCGGATTTCATGTCAAAAATCATGTCAAGATGTTGTTCCCAACAACTTAAATATGCCCCTCCCAGACTTCAAAGTGCCATAACTTTGTCAAAACTGACCCGATCTCCAATTCCAAGGTCATTTTGATCATGGTTTGTCATCTATAACAACTCTACATTCAAAGTTGAGAAATTTCCCAATTTCGGATTTCATGTCAAAAATCATGTCAAGATGTTGTTCCCAACACCTTAAAAATGCCCTTCCCAGACTTCAAATTGCCATAACTTTGTCAAAACTGACCCGATCTTCAATTCCAAGGTCATTTTGATCATGGTTTGGCATTCTTAATAGTTCTACATTCAAAGTTTAGAAATTTTCAAATTTTGGATTTAATGTCAAAAATCATGTCAAGATGTTGTTCCCAACAACTTAAAAATGCCCCTTCCAGACTTCAAAGTGCCATAACTTTGTCAAAACTGACCCGATCTTCAATTCCAAGGTCATTTTGATCATGGTTTGGCATTCTAAATAGTTCTACATTCAAAGTTTAGAAATTTTCAAATTTAGGATTTAATGTCAAAAATCATGTCAAGATGTTGTTCCCAACAACTTAAATATGCCTCTCCCAGACTTCAAAGTGCCATAACTTTGTCAAAACTGACCCGATCTTCAATTCCAAGGTCATTTTTATCATGGTTTGTCATTCTTAATAGTTCTACATTCAAAGTTTAGAAATTTTCAAATTTTGGATTTAATGTCAAAAATCATGTCAAGATGTTGTTCCCAACAACTTAAAAATGCCCCTTCCAGACTTCAAAGTGCCATAACTTTGTCAAAACTGACCCGATCTTCAATTCCAAGGTCATTTTGATCATGGTTTGTCATTCTTAATAGTTCTACATTCAAAGTTTACAAATTTTCAAATTTAGGATTTAATGTCAAAAATCATGTCAAGATGTTGTTCCCAACAACTTAAATATGCCCCTCCCAGACTTCAAAGTGCCATAAGTTTGTCAAAACTGACCCGATCTTCAATTCCAAGGTCATTTTGATCATGGTTTGTCATCTATAACAACTCTACATTCAAAGTTGAGAAATTTCCCAATTTCGGATTTCATGTCAAAAATCATGTCAAGATAACACCTTAAAAATGCCCTTCCCAGACTTCAAAAAGCCATAACTTTGTCAAAACTGACCCGATCTTCAATTCCAAGGTAATTTTGATCATGGTTTGTCATCTTTAACAACTCTACATTCAAAGTTGAGAAATTACCAAATTTCGGATTTCATGTCAAAAATCATGTAATTTTGGTCATGAAAATGGTTTGTCATCTGGACTTCAAAGTGCCATAACTTTGTCAAAACCGATCCGATTGCAGTCGACTGACTTCTCTTACGGCTGTTAATTTAGGAATTTCTCGGTAACTATTTTATACAGTTCACTTTTTGCAGATGATGTAGATTCTTTGTTCTTACGTGCACTTGACCAGATCCTGTAGATCATCTGCCGTTAGGGCGTACTCTGCATCCATGTGTGGTGAATCCTGCTGCTTTCGACTTTTGCGACTGCGACGCTTGCGTCTTGGAGCAGAGGCAATGGCTGTGCTTCGTTGGAGGCTCATGGCCAGATTATCGTGGGACTGGATACTAGCTCTCCGTCTGGCTATTGCAGTGGCGACAACAGCCGCAACGCTATCGGCTACTCGGTCATCCGCATATTTGGCAGCCGCATTCCCGGCACCGCCTCCCGATGCGACATCCTCTGCCTTGGACTTCTCCGCATAGCTATCCCTGCGCCAGGATGGCGTCAGAGTACGTATTAAATGCTGGGTATCCGCAAATCCCTCATAGTTATAGCGCTTACGCAAACTCAAACCGGAAAGATATTCCAATGTCTGCCAGACGTTCATCTTGTTTGAACTGTAGCGCGGTTCGACGTCGACTGACCAACAATCGTTGCGTGCTATCCGCTGGGCGAGCAGCATCGTCACCGTCGCACAGCGACTGCCCGCCGGAATGGCAGGAAGCACCCATTCGTTGGAATCGGAGCGCGCAACAGTGCCAGCTGTGAGTGGCATATGAATAGCAGTTTGTTTACGGCCACGCAGAAAGTCGCAGTCGCAGTTACAGCTACAGTCGAAGACGGAGGCGGAGTCGGGTACGGCTGGCGGGCTCACGTCCACACGTCAGTTGTTGTTCTTTTCTGCTTATTGTTGGATGAGCGTAAATTGAAATGTAATTAAGTTTCGCTTTTGGTTGCAACAAAGCAACTTTCGGGGTCAGGAGGCGACTCTCAACTCTCGCGTGCGACGCCGCTGACGGCCAAACTTCATTTGAGACCCGTAGCCAGCTGCAGCCGAGGAGTCTCATTCGAGTTGGCCAAAAAAAAAGGGATGAGCTACTCTACCAATTTGCTGTTGCGTGGCGCGTATCGTGTTTATGGTTGCAGTCCACAATGGGCAAGGGCTGTGGGGGTGTGGAGGGGCAACTGTTCAATTCGGCGCCATTAAAAATAATATCATTCTGATTGAGTGACGCGCCGCTTAAGTACTTTCTTTTGTCCCGGTGCTCGGTACTGACACCATTTCCGCTTGATTTTGATTTCCCTTTTTATTGAACACGCAAAGTGTTCAAACCTACAGTTATTCCATCCTCCTCCCCCTAACCCTGACTACATACCCCCTAGCAAAACTCCATTTGCCGCTATTAGCCGCGTTTGCAATGCGGCTACGCAGTTCAATGGAGCCTTGATTTGTAAGACCTCTAATGGTGGGTCCGGACTCCTAGCAACACCTATGCACCCACCTATCGAAAATACAGCTAACGGTACATAGGCATTTATTATATTATGTGGTACCAGTATGGAGGTGGAATTCTCCAAGGGAAAGTGTTTAAGCTAGGCAAATTTACACATATTTATATATATATACTTTATATCCCAATGATATAAAACAAGAATTTGTATTAACTGCCAGACATGAAATATTTATCAGTATTTATCGAATGATATATTTTGTGGTCGTAGAAAATATTTATATGTTTTTCAAAGACTGTATAAAACGTATTTATCAATAAAGCCTTATGCTTTTTAAAGTAAACTCTTTTTTACCTTTCTGGCTCTATCTCTCTCTGTGAATTTAAACTCAAATTTCGGCCATTTAAACTTAGGTACAGGGATTCCCCAAGTCGATAAATTTCGGTCGTTTATAGTTGCTCAAGAAGTGAACTTTTTAGGGGCAACACTGATATCATTCTTGATATCAACACTATCAACAATAACACTTCAGGCTGTTCACATGGAACACCATATGATAATCGACCTAGTAACGAAACTTCAGACAATTTCCCGCCTTCACATTTTAGCCAATTACTTGGCAAACTTTTGCTGACAGCCTGTCCAAAAGGCTGAGCTACGTTTGGGTAACTTTTCGGTAACTTTCGCGATGCCAAACTCAAGGCATCAATCAAAACGCTTAGTTAGCATCGCGTGACTACAACGGCACATGTCCCTATACTATATAGTATATAGCACAGAAATTAGCGGCACTCACTTTGAGGAAATTTTAGATTTTATGTAAAAAGCATAAGCTGCAAGACTTTTCGATAGACTGATGCAATTTTCAGTGCATATTTCTTGCAAAGAATTAAAGACACGTTCCCAACTTTAATTACGCTTGTAATAAATAATTCTAGGTGCCGCTTTTCATAATTTCAAAGCAACTTTATGACGTATGATATCATATTTCGAATGGAATTTTGATTGAATGACAGTAGCATTGGCGCCAATCCGTGTCAGTGTCACTTAAATAAACCGCACGTAATACCCTAACCCATTAAATATTGACATATATGTTAAATACTCACGCAACAATAACATCGGGATCCTCCCACCATTTCTTTTGCGTTGGGGCCAACCGCAAACTCACCTGACGCCAGTGGTTCTTGTGCACCACCTGTGATTGGTAGATAGCCCCATTAATAAGTGCCTGATTTTACTGCATATAGATTTGCCATACCCTATACTTTTTCGGATCATAGGAATTTTGCTCCTTATCTGTGAAGACCAGACGCGCCATATCTTTTTACAAAATGTCTGAGAAAAGTATGCACTTGTGTATATTTATGGAGTGCTACAATTGTCTGTAATATTTAAATTGTAAACTTAAAATTTGGTTTTGACAACTTTCTTAAAGATGAGCATGTTATTTTCGTGTTTTATATAGTTAAATAATAAAATTTAACAGAGCATTATCATTAAAACTAAATTCGAATGACACACAACAAATTTATTAATAAGTAAAACCTATCCAATTACTTAAGATAATATAATTTTTTAATACCATAATATAGTAGGTAATAAGTAGGTTATAAATTACGTTAGAAACGTGAAGACCTTAAATGGATTGTACATAAAAATCGACTTAAAAGTAGACTCAAAGTGAAATCGACACCGTTATGTGCAGTAACTGTATTTATAAATATTATGCAAATTAATTTTATGTACTAGTTTATCTGTCCATTAACTAAGTTTCTCTCTCAAGTACGCCCAAGTTATTTGTTTTTAAGTACCTCTCTGAAATGCAATCGAACCACAATCCTCAGATATCTGATAAGCTATAATTATTAGCTTTATGGCCATATAACTGCCTCGGGTCGGCAAACTTAACTTCAGAACAAACACATTAAATTGCTGATGAAATCTCAACTATATTCAATATAAAGTACCAACTGGCCACATGTAACAATTGTATTATTTTCTTGTTATTGTTGTAGCTATGTGGTTCAATTGACATTGTGTTGTAGTTATTAATTGATTGGCCGAATCAAATGGGGCTGCTTGTGGTGGCGTTTATCTTGTTGCTTGTCAACTGCTGTGTGGCTAATTGTCTTGCCAATGGCCAATGTGGGCAATCGAAGGTCAAGGGGGGCGACAGAGTTATCTGGCCAGTTTCCGCATTAGCTGCAAGCATTGTCCGAGAACTGGATTTGGCATGGGCCAATATGCTAAAACCGAATCATGAATCGAACCAGAATTGATCCAACCGACATTTGCCACTATAAAAGCCCAAGCAGCAGCAGCAGATGTCAATTAATAACGTTTCAATCGTCACACAGTTCACAGAAGCCAACATGAAGGTGAGAGCTAAGCACGCAGGACTAACAGGACATATTTTAATAATTAAACATATTGATTTAATCAATCAATTCAATAAAGGATAGCTTATTTAAATCTTATTCCCATTCCCTTGATTAAAACCAACCTTTTTTTCTATCTTCCAGTTCGCCGTTGTCGTAGTCTTGTTCGCACTCGCCTGGGGAGTCAACAGTTCGGTGGTGCCGCTGCTGACCACTGCTCATGGACCCGCCTTGGTGCTGAGTGGTCCCGCTGTTGCCGGATCCGTAGCCGTGCACGCCTCCGCTGTGCCCGTGGCGATTTCTCCCGCTGGTCCCATTCTGCTGCAATCCGCCGCTGGTGCTCCCATTTTGGTCGCCGGTCCGGGCCATGCTGTTGTGGCTGCTCATGCGCCTGCCATTGTCGCCGTTGCCGCTGCGCCTGCCTCGTATGTGGCCAAGACCCGCGGTGCTGTCCATGTGGCCCCACTGCCCGGACATAGCCAGAGCGCCGCCTCCGTCAATCTGGAGCCTGCACCAGGCACTTGGTAAACAAGCTGCTCGAGCTGCCATTTGGATTACAACTACGCCAGACCTGCCTTTGACCTTGCCATCAATTCGTTTTTAGTTCAATGCTACTCTGTAAGTCATGCATTCCTTTGTTTTTTATTTCCCGAATGGTTTTCCTGCTTCCCCTCCCACCTGAGTAACTCAGGTGCCACACATCTAAGTCACTCTGTGTTTCTAATCAGCAGCTGCTTATCCTCGAGCATAACTGCATAACTGTTCTCCTACTCTCTACTTATTCTGGTCTACTTGAAGAAAGTTTCTCTATTCCTTACGTTCTGTTAACCAAATGAAATCCTCATATGGAAAATTGTTTCAAAATAAAAATGTTTAAATCAACATCAGTTTTTATATTATTTATATTATTTTAATAGTAATATTAATGTCAATTTAACTTTTAACTCTCCAACAACTTGAATCAGTTGATTGATGATTAGTTGATAGCTTAAACTAGGGTGTTAACCACTACTAATTAACAGTTATAGTTTAACTAGTGATATAATATATATTTCATTGAAATCGAGAGTTACTTAAGCTAATGTGGAGGCCAGTTAACCTTGATTGCCAGCACTTGCAGTCATATATTATAGAAAATGTTTGCCTTATGCTTAAACTTGATTTTGCCGCATGCTAATTTTTGCAGCCTGAGGTCAGCATTGTTAATCTTGTTACCCACTGGCTAATGGACATACATCTTGTCAAGCGAGTTCGCTATTCTACACGTGCTACCTATATGTCTATAACTGTTACAAATTCAAGTCTACATAACGGCTGGTTTAAGCTAAAATAAGACTGGCTTAAGAATGCATTGAATTATTTATTATAGGGTTTGGTCATAGCATGTAATGAACCCAATTTTAAATCTTCCCATATGTCGTGACAATTGTCAAGGTTTGCAATTTATTTAAGTGGGTAATAGTTACAATTACAATTAGCCATTAACTATGAGCTAAGCATAATAATTTAGCTTGATGAGAAACTCCATTTTTTGTTAAATTGTTTCCCTTCCCCCTATAATCCTACCAAACGTTGTCTATCCGGGCTTTATAAACCTGTCCCGATTCCGACACCGCTCTCGTACTCGTACCATTAATACAATACAAAAGTGCACATTCAAACAGCAGTTCACAGTTCAAGTGAAATGATTACAATTATCGATAAAAAAAAGTTATCGCTGCATAAGTTATTGTGCTAGCTGACACAAGCTGATTGCATTTGGAGTACCTGCAAAAGGGCCGTTACTTTTTTGCGTATTTCATTTGAATTGCAGCCCCAACAAATTAACACTTGCGTCAAACGATGTCCAGAGCAATAAAAGTAGGTATAAATAAACGCATTGAGCCGACCCTTGAACGGGTTATCAGGTGCAGTATTACACATGACTAAGCTGTAAGTCTAAGCTTAAAGTCTGTATTTTGATTTGTTCCAATGTTATTGCTAAACTGCAGGCATCACGTCAACTGTAGGTCTATCGTCATGATGAGAGCATGTGTGTGAGACATGATCAAACGTTCAAGTTCGCCAATGCTTTGACACACACACACAGACTGTACCTAATCCCTACGCTACGTAATTAGCCAAATGTAAATCTTTAATGCATTGCATAAACAAAATGCAGCTGAATTGCACAGCGCTAACATCTCTTATCAGCACATTGTTCTCTCAACTCAACTCAACTTAATTAATTGATAGATAGCATAAGGTTAGGACAAGGTTAAGTTAGGGTTGAATAGAAAATCTATTTCAAATTGCAAGCCTGCACTCAAGTGCAGATTTGCTGGGCTATAAATAGAAAAACTTTTGTGTTCAAATTCGGTTTTTCTTTATATAACGACAACTACGTAGACAATGACAAGAATACCGACTTATTGACTTATCGCTTTTGATAGACAAGCGGCGCTGATAATACCAGAATCAGCCAGTTAATACTAGAAAACTAAGCGTAAGTCTTGATCTCTTGTAAGTGAAACAGTTGTAAATTTTTGCCACTCCTTGAGGTAACTAGCAATGGGAGAGAAAAGTAAGATAGATTCTCCGATTTACTGGAATTCTCGAACTGAACTGTGAGGCTGAAAATTTCAGCCTCACACGCTTTGGCACATACATAATGAGCTGCAAACACTATTGAAATTGAGTGCTCGATTTTTCTGATAAGCCTCGTCTTGAATGTGGACTCTGTGGAACCTGAGATCGCATCACAATTATTTCTTTTATTTTTTTTTTTTTTGAAGAAAAGTACGAGTTGTGTGAGTGATTGGCGTTAGTGCTTGTCTATTTTTGGCAGGCTACGGAGCTGCTGGCTAACGCGAGAAATCGTCGGCAACAACAAGTAATATTGTTTTTCCAAGTCTCACACATTCGCGAAATGCATTCAGGGCTGATAAGTCCGAGCAAAGCATTTTAGAATTTCTTTCGCGTTCTTTATTTTCGGCAAACGCGGCTCTCTCTCTCTGTCTCTGTCACTCCACCACCCACTTGCGGCACGGTAAGCGATCGCTTTGTCCGTGTTTATATAGGCGATAGAGGTGCCTATTGATAAGCGCCCTACGACGACAGACGTCAACGCCGTTGCATCTCTCAGATCCACAGACAGATTCCAAAACCACAGCCAGAGCCAGTGCAATTATTTATTAGTTGTTAGCCGCACAGCGCAGAGCACACAAGGTTCCAACGTTCTCTAACAACAACAAAAAAAAAAACATCCTGTTTCAATTGAAATATGTGCATTAACTTTCCATAAGCCCTTGCATTGCCAATTGTGATTCTTATCAGTGTTGAATTGTTTCTTTTACAAACCGTTTAGTAGCCGATATCTGTGACTGCAACTACAACTGCAACTGCAACTCTAGCGATCTTCACCCTAACAACAACACAAAATGGTCGAGACGGAGATCATTGTGACCAATGCCGGGGAGCCATCGACCAAGGCCAGTCTGATCGTTGTCTCCAACCGTTTGCCGTTTGTCTTGACGCGCAATCCCAAAACCAAAGATCTGGAACGCAAAGCTAGGTGAGTTCTTTTTTTATTGCTATTTTCCATTTCATATAAATGTGATGAGACATGTGTTAAAAATCAAAGATTTTATGCATAGTCTAAAAGTATTAAAAACAGTGTATATTACGTAACAAAATTCGAGATGAAATCAGTGAAAATATATAACGATAAAGGGAAAAATGCCTATCCTTATCCTGTCTGTAGTGTTATTTTAAAAATCCTTTCATTTTGTTTGAGTCTTAATTGATTGGTGGCAACAATAATGAAAACAAAAAGTTAAAAAATATAACAAAATATAATATTATCAAGGTCTAACCAGTTTAAGATTGAGTTTTACCATTTGTGAAGTTTTCTTCATTTATATTTATAAAAAAAGTATTTACAATTAATTTTATTTACAACTTTTTACACAACTCTTCGTTTTTGGAATTAAGACCAGTTGAACTAAAAGTGCATAGAAATATTGAAATTTTAAAGTCTGTTAAACTCTGAAATTGGTTAAATTAAATATTTTATTCAGACTATATAGTTGTCAACTAAATTTCTAGTAGCACGAACAAAGCAAAAAATGTAAAAGTTCATTGTACGAGTACAGTCCCCAATAACAAAGCCATAATCCTATTTATTAGTATTCCTATAATATATATATGTATATGAATATATATATATATATTATATTATAATATAAATATTTCCATGAAGCAAACTTATCAAGATCTCGTGACATCGGTGCAAGTGAAGCTTTGAGGCAAGCAAAGCTCAACGCCAAAGTAAACTTTCCCAACGTTTTTGAAAACTAACCCAATTCAAATGACGGGCATACAATTTGCATTGAAGATAAGCCGCCTGGCTGGGACCGGAGCCCCCTGATAGGGAACTGAACTACCTCTAGTCATGATCTTGTTTCCACACGCTTCTTGTGATTAGTGCTTCTTAGTAAGACTGTTACAGTCTGTTATCAGCGAAAAACACACACACACACACACACACACACAATGAGAGGGAGAATCGGTCGGAGAGAGATGAGCAAACTGTAAAGTCTGGCGAACTGGGTGGAAATACATTTCAAATTAGAAAACAAATTCAATAATTTAATGCCTGGTCTTATCAGGCGGTGGTCCAATACGCGGTTTTGACCCTTGCTGCCTGACGACGCCGACGACGGCGACGACGACGACGACGAGACAGCACTGCCTTAAAGGGGTCAATAATAGAGTAGAGGCGTCATTTCAAGGCTTTCACAACACAAAGCTGCGAACCTGACACTGAAAAATACACAACATCACGTGCACCCAACTCGACTCGGGATCGGATCGGGATTGGGTCTAGCTCTAGTCGCACTGACCCTACCCAAATAAAAAAGTTGCGATCTGGCTTGCAGGGCTTGGAATTTGATTTGAATTATTTTCATTTTTGATTTTTGATATTTCATATTGGGGTTTTTGGTTTTGGCCTCTGAGCCAGAGTCGAGGTTGTTTACACTTGCGCCGTATCAGGCAGGCGCTGTTTTTTGTATTTTTTATGGGTGTTGCTTATCAGTGCCGTTAGTGTCAGTGTCATTGTGATGCACCCTGCATAAAATGGGCCTGAACTTCGAGCAAAATCTTCTTCTTTTTTTGCATATTCTTCTACTACACATATGCATATATACGTATATGCAAACTCAGAAAAAAGTGGACTTTTGAAATCATAGAAAAAAATGTAATCAATTGAGTGCAAATCTCTTCGATTCACCAAAAAGAAAGTTCTTTTCGAACAGCTCAATATAATACTCAAATGTGGGTAAGATAAAAGATGCTCAATAAAAAAACAGATTTCTATGAGTCTCAAAAATAGGAAACTAAAATTCTCTACGTTGTATAAATCCTCTACTCTTTTTAACATTTTTTATACTATTCTTTAATCAGAAGAATTTTTTCAGTGTTTTAATATTTATTTTAATAATCATAAAAAAAAGCTCAATGAGTTGACAAATTTTGCAATCAATCATAAATTTAAAGGCTTATATAATTGAGAAATTACGACTTCTAAAATTTTTTATTCTGAAATCCATTCCATTTTTGTAAGGTCTTTCGTAAATTTTTTTATAATCGCAAAACATTTTTTTACAGTGCTGGTGGTCTTGTGACCGCAGTTTGCCCGGTGGTGATCAAGGGCAGCGGTCTCTGGGTCGGCTGGCCCGGCATTCATCTGGAGGATCCCAATGAGGCCATACCCGAATCGAATCCGTACGATCAGACGCCGACAGCTGGCTTAAAATCCGATCAGGTCGTTTCGGTCAACATCGATTCGAAGATCTTTGACAGCTACTACAATGGTTGCTGCAACAAGATCTTCTGGCCGCTGTTCCACTCGATGCCCGGCCGGGCCAACTTTGGTGCCGAGCACTGGCACGACTATGTAACGGTGAATAAGCATTTCGCCGTGCGCACCATCGAGGCGCTGGAGAAGTGCCTGGCGAAGAATAATGGCAGCGAGAAGAATCCGCCAATTGTCTGGATACACGACTATCATCTGATGCTGGCCGCCAATTGGGTGCGTGAGCATGCCGAGGAGAAGAATCTACCCTGTCGCCTGGCCTTCTTCCTGCACATACCCTTCCCACCCTGGGACATCTTCCGTCTGCTGCCCTGGTCCGATGAGATACTCCAAGGCATGCTCGGCTGTGATCTGGTCGGTTTCCACATTCAGGACTATTGCCTCAACTTTGTCGACTGCTGTCAGCGTAATCTCGGCTGTCGTGTGGATCGCAACAATCTGCTGGTGGAGCACGGCGGACGCACCGTTCGTATCCGTCCGCTGCCCATCGGAATACCCTATGAGCGCTTTGTGAACCTGGCACAGAATGCTCCGAAAGTGCTAAAGACATCCAAGCAACAGATCATCTTGGGCGTGGATCGTTTGGATTATACCAAGGGTTTGGTGCATCGTCTGATGGCATTTGAGGCCCTGTTGCTGAAGTATCCACAGCACAAGGAGAAGGTCAGCCTGCTGCAGATATCGGTGCCGTCACGCACGGATGTCAAGGAGTATCGGGAGCTCAAGGAGGAGGTTGATCAGCTGGTGGGTAGGATTAATGGACGCTTCACCACAGCCAACTGGGCTCCCATACGCTACATCTACGACTTTGTCAGCCAGGATGAGCTGGCAGCCCTCTATCGGGATGCTGCCGTTTGCCTGGTGACACCACTTCGTGATGGCATGAATCTGGTGGCCAAGGAGTTTGTCGCCTGCCAGATCAATGAGGTGCCCGGCGTCCTGGTCATCTCACCCTTTGCCGGCGCCGGCGAAATGATGCACGAGGCGCTGCTCTGCAATCCGTACGAGGTGAACGAGGCCGCCGAAGTGATTCATCGTGCACTGACCATGCCCGAGGATGAGCGTATCCTGCGCATGGCGCGCCTGCGTCGTCGCGAGGCCGAGTGCGATGTCAGCCACTGGATGCGCTGCTTCCTCAAGGCAGTCGGTGCTCTCGAGATGGACGACGTCGGTACCACCATCATGCAGCCCGTCTCTGTGGATGACTTCGATGACTACTTACTCAAGTGAGTTTCCCAAATCTAATTGAATCCCCTCTTTACTCCATTTGTATCTGAGAAAATTTAAATTTATTGATACAAGTTTGTATATTTCTTAAATCAAGAACTTAATATAAGAAATTCCTTTCCTTGAAGTATTCTGGTTAATGACTTAAGAAATATCCAAAAATTGATTATTATTGATGCAATTTTATAATGAAATTCTATATGTAGATACATCGGCTATAATCACAAGCTGGCCTTGTTGCTGGACTATGACGGTACTCTGGCACCCATTGCGCCGCATCCGGATTTGGCCACTCTCTCGCCAGAGATCAAGAACGTGCTCTTCAAGCTCTCCAATCACTCGGACGTCTACGTGGCCGTCATCTCGGGTCGCAACGTGGACAATGTGAAGAAAATGGTCGGCATTGAGGGCATCACATATGCGGGCAATCATGGTCTAGAGATTCTGCATCCCGATGGCAGCAAATTTGTCCATCCCATGCCCATTGAGTACGAGGACAAGGTCAGTCTACTGCTCAAGGCGCTGCAGGATTCGGTGTGCCGCGACGGCGCCTGGGTGGAGAACAAAGGTTCCCTGCTCACTTTCCACTACCGCGAGACGCCCACCCAGCTGCGTCCCGACATGGTCGATAAGGCTCGCAGCCTGATTGAGAAATACGGCTTCCGTGCAACGGAGGCGCATTGCGCTTTGGAGGCGCGTCCTCCGGTGCAGTGGAACAAGGGTCGCGCTTCCATTTATATATTGCGCACATCCTTTGGCGTTGACTGGAACGAGCGCATCAAGATTATCTACGTGGGTGACGATCCAACCGATGAGGATGCCATGGTGGTGAGTAGCTGGACATAAATAGTATAGTTGAAAAATGCAGCTCAACTGATCATCTACTTTCCCTCTCAAACAGGCACTGAAGGGCATGGCGCGCACATTCCGTGTGACTTCGTCAGACATTGTGAAGACCGCAGCCGATCATCGTTTGCCCTCGACTGATTCCGTTTACACGCTGCTCAAGTGGGTGGAACGGCACTTTATGGGTCGCAAGGCGCGCGCCAATTCGCTGACCTACAGACCCACCAAGGGCGATGGCGTCCAAATGCAAATGTCGCTCGAGGTGGCCACATCGGCCAACAGCCTGGACGTGTAGCCGGCTCAGTCAGTCCGCGAACATGCATACACATACATACATATGTAATTTGTAAGATCTTAAGAATAAAGTAAACCACAAAAACAATAGAAAAGAAAAGAACAATTTGTACCTTAAACATTGCGTGGTCACAGTTTTTAAATTAAATATAAATTTACAATCGATTTGGTTATGCTATGGAAAGTTAGGACTGTTTATAAACTAAGCACAGCTAATAACTAATTATGTGATAAAACCAACCACGATATGATAAAGAAGAACAAGAAAATTGGATACACGGCAAGCGGCTTGCGATGTGGCGGCTGACTTTGGCCCAGAAAGATGAAAGAAGCTGTAACAATAAATAAAATAACAGTAAATAATATAGTATACTATGCAATTTAAATTTTAAATGTTGTTTGTAGCTCTGTAACCGAAAATTCAACATAAGTGGTGAATTTATTTTTCTAAATATGTAACACTTGAAGCAAGTTTTTGTTTATGGTTGATGTTTCTTTAATTCAGTCATATGCTGTTAACTTGCTAGATTATTATGATTGGTGATGTATACAAGATGAAACTAGTTTTATCTCTAACTCGCACCACGATCTGCAGAACTATTTATTGTATCGCTCAAAAACTAAGTTACTGTATGAAAAATGTAAGTTTAACTACCATCCAAATATGTTTTATGTTGCCATTCGGTGTGTGATATAATCAGCATGTTATGTTGAATAATTTCAATTGATACAGAATGTAACAACGAGCGACCACCGTTAATTATTGAGGACAACTCACCATACGTTGCCCAGCTGAAGCCCAGCGTTGTGGTAACAAAGCGCAAAAAGAAGAGGAAACGTGTCTGCGTGGACAGCAGGATAACCCGACAGACGATCAAGGACAGCGCCACCGGCGTCAGGCAATATCCGAGCACACAAACCGATTGGAAGAACGAGCTGTACAAAAGAGGGGTAAGTAAACATTTCTGTTATAAACAGTTTTAGCTATGTACATACATGTTGCCACCCAGGAGCTTGGAGTTGAGGGTTACAATGGCAGCACCTATCCAGACAATGACAAAGACCTGAGCGAATTCGGGTCCGTTGTCGGACATGCTGTCTGCCGATGAGGAGCCTTGTAGTATCGTGGCCATAAACGTGCACAGCACCAAGGGACCCCACAAATCCCCTGCAAATATACATAGACACTCTATTTAAAACTGCTGACGCATACAAACAACAACAACAGTAGATCTGATGACGTACAATCACGTAGTAGAGTGGACTTCTCTTTAGGATAGAGCACATGATAGAACTTGATGCCAACGGCCCGTATATCCCTTAGCACAGTCTCCCGTATGGGTTCATCCAGCGTATTGTAATCGGGAACACCACCACTCTGTGCCGATGTTGTTGTTGTTGCATTCCTCTTTCCCGGTATGGACATATCCCCCTCCAGTGACGGCGATGTGTTGACATCCTCAAACATCTGAGAATAGAGTGGATTCGATGAAACTACTATCCTTGACTTACTCTCAATACTTACATCCAATCTGGCGTCCATTTAGTAGCTTTTATTTGTTTTGACTACGTAGTGCCGAATTTGTTAACTGCAATCAATCGCCAACACTTTTTCTTCATATGATATCGCAGTAAAGTCATCGATGCTTACAATCGTTTTATATCGATATCTTTTGTTAGGCTCAAAACGTGCAATCGAATTGTACATTATTTTAAAATGTCATGTGATTTAACGTAATTATTTTTGATTTCAAACCAATTAAACAATATGTTTAATACTTCCTTATTTTTTTATTAATTTATACTTTTAAGTGCAGCTAAGCGCTTATTACAATAATAATTATATACAATTTAAATTAATACAGTAATAGTTTTAAGTTTAAAAATGAGAATCGTAATACACGTTTTCCGTTTTGTAAGTTTAAAAAAATCGATGATATTGATCTATACTCTATAGCGGAGTAATGTAAGTTAATGTTAATTATGGATTTTAACTAGGATGAGTGCTAATATGCGCATTTAAATAAGCTGCTGTGTGAGATCGGATGTGTCTACCCAAATCTCCTTTGTCTACACATATTTTCGGACAGTGCGGACACTTGAATGGATGTTCGCCCGTGTGGGTGCGAATGTGTCGCTGCAGTTGCCAGGGAAAGGTGTACTCCCGGGAGCATTCGGTACACTTGTAGGTCCTTTCGCCGTTGTGATAGCGCAGGTGTTCATCCAGTTCGGTCTGCTCTATAAAATATCTAATGCAGTGCGGACACTTGTAGATCTTTTGGCCAGGATGCGTGGAGACGTGATACTGCAGATCCGTTTGCCGCGCAAACGCACGCGTGCAGTGAGGACACTTGAAAGGACGTTCACCGGAATGAATGCAGATGTGCTTGCGCAGATTTGAAACCTGACTAAAGGCTTTGGGGCAGTGTGGACACTTGTAGGGTCTTTCACCCGTATGTGTGCGAACATGTGCGTTTAAATGGGAACTCTGGTTAAAAGTCTTCGTACAGTGTGGACACATATACCGATTCTTTTTGGTATCTATGCTGGCAGGAGTTGTGCTGTTGTCAACTTCCTCGTGGAGATTCGAACTTAATTCTATTTGCTGATTTTCACTAACTTCTTCATCCTTTTCTACCTTGACACAGCCAATATCTATTTCTGATTCTGGCAACTCCCAGTTTTCTGTTTCCAGCAGTTCGGACTGCACCATTTGAGTCTCTAGAAATGATGCCTCACTACTCATTAAATCTTCCTCTGGTTCCATTTTGACCGGACATATTACATCCTTTGCCATGATTTGCTTTAGATTGGCACGCAGCAGCCGCTGGCTTTTCTCGCATTTGCGCTTGAATCTAAATGCTGTGTGTAAATCAGAAATGCAAGCGAGGCAGATTTTCTGAGGGAGCTCATCTTTCAATTTAATATCACAGGCGACGCACTCCTTGAGCATATCTGGCAGACTGGGTTTCCTCTGATCAGCGAATATGTCCACCAATGCCACGGAGCAGGTCATGCAGGCGCGGCATAACTCCTCCATAATTAACTTTGTGTACACCTTCAAAGCTCACTTTTTTTACTCTTTTGATTCTTAAACGCACAAGAACAGCTGTTGGCATTGCATTAATATAATCTGCTATTTAACATTATGTATCGATTAAAGCGATACGATTCGACTATCGATGTATGACTGTTCAATGTTTGTCTGCGCCCTTATCAGTTGCTGGCGTTGCCAACTGTATGCGAATGCGGGCAGCAAACACAACGCGCATTTGGCAACGCGCGCACATATGTATTTCGCACAGTCCAAACGAGCAGCAACAAAAATAAACACTCGCCAGTGAATAATAATATTATTGAAAAACTATGCGTTAGTCGCGTGTGCTTACTGAAAGTAATATTCAATTGGCGGAACGATGCATAGCGAGAGCAAAGCAGCAGAAATACCTAAAAAACCATGTAAAAGTGACAAAGAAATTGACGCCGCCTCTGCGGCAACCTTGCAACAACAGCAACAACAACAACAGGCAACAGACACACATGCTGAGAATGTCCAGCGGGGCCTGAGCACAAAGGTGGCGTTGTCGCGACTGCACGAGGAGATCGAGAACGTGTTGCTGCAACAGGAGAGACAACATGCAGCGGAGAGGTAAACAGATACAGATACACAGACTAGAGATGGGAGCGTTTCGTGTTTTCAGTAGTGGCACGAGCTCGTGTCATGGTAAAGTAACAGTTTTCGTGCTTAGATTCAGCTAGTTCCTTTTAAACCGCTTCCAGCCTTGAATTTAATATTTTGAATTTTGAGATTTTTTGATTGTTAATATTATTATTATTATATATAGTTTTAAACTATCACGTAACTTGGAAAAAGTACTAGCAACTAAGGCCTTCGGCAACGACATTGATAGCAACCTTTCACTGCTCTGGGATTCGAGCCCGAATCCTCGTTATTCAGTTACCCGAATGACTGGGTCACGTAGACAACTTATATTTTATGTGTATTACTATCATTAATTTTTACACACGAACATCTCTAATACTGACACCCAATGACCTTAAAATGTAATAACAAATAAATCATCCCCCCCAATTAGGTGCTATTGTAAATTGCGTGCTGCATTCATGAAGCGCTATGATAGTCCATTGGGCTGGCTCTCGATTGGAACGACACTGCTGACGAGTGGGGCGCTGCTAATCACTGGCATGTACTGGCCCGCGATGTGTTTGCTCGTCATCCTCACACTCGACCTGTGCGTGGTGATCAGGGAGAACAATCTGCGACACACGGAGATCTTTAGAAAGACAAGGCATGCGCTGGGCGAGCTTCGGCTGGCGGAACAGCATTTCAGCGAGAGCTGGCATGCGTCGAATTATCCGCATCTAAGCAATCCGATGTCGCCGTGCGTTTCACTGCAGTGGACCTATCGCGATGGTCACATTGTTAATCTGCCCTGGGCTCTGCTGGTGCGCGGCGATTGCGTTGTCCTGCGACCGGGTCACATATCGCCGGGTGCTTGCCACGAGCTGCAATCGAAGCGCTCGTTCAAGCCCAGCGAAATCTATGGCGCCTCTGCGGCACAGCTTGGTGATCCACCTGTCAAGCCCATGGCTCGTGCTCCGCTGCCGGATCTGGTGTGTTGTCTGGAGAACACGCCCTATCTGGAAAACCTGCGCTTGTGCCTGAAGAACTCACTAAAACGCCCGCCAACCATTTACAATCAACAGCGTTATCTGGTGAGTCTCAATTTTCTACATCAAACATTTTATTAATCAATTATTTCTTTAACAGCTGGTGACGAAGTACATCCAGCAATGGGGCTTCATGAGTGCCCTAATCATAACGCTATTTGCGGGCATGCTGCGTCTGCATGGCTATGGACTGCCCACGGATGAGAAGCACAATTGGCGACATGTGCTGATAGGCTCACCGGCGGCTGCCGTTATTCCACTTTTGCCACTCATATTTCCGCTACTATGGATCTCGATGAACCTGTGGGGCGTGGCGCGATTGCAGTGCTTCCTGAAGACGCCACAGGCCATACTCGAAAAGACAACCAGCAAATCGTTTGAAGATTTGGATTTAGATACACCAGGCTATGATTATGACAGCATTTCACTGCTCCGCTCCAATGTGCTGCGCATTTGGACGCAGCTGTGGCAGGGTGATAGCGAACTGTTGCCACGCTCAGCGAATCTCGTCCAGGTGCTCGGCTCTATATCGGCGCTGTGCTGCGTGGACAAAAAGGGCATTTTGTCGTGGCCTAATCCCACAGCCGAGAAGGTATTCTTTTTGCACAATACAGAGGAGGAGCCGCAAGATGATGGCAGCCAGCTGTCCATGTCAACGGAAAGCGATAACGTCGATGATGTGGAGAATAAGGAACGCGGCATAGTCGCGGAAGTACTTGATCTCACGCACGATCAACACTGTCCGTTTCGTCTGGAATTTGATGATCACGAGTGGAAGGCGCATATCAAGTCTCTAAAGCCTTTGGGTGGGTTCTAATAGTGGTTCGATTTTGAATGCTCGCTCGGAAATTAGAACTTGGAATTTTACAAAAATTACAATCGCAATTTTCAACGCATTAGATGCCCTGAATATATTTTTTTTACGAACAAACGGATTTTATCTGCTGTTTTTAGAATCACGTGTTGAATCTTCTGTATTTATTGATAATTTGAATCCTTGCAGGTCTGGCCATATTATTGAATACCTGCTCGCCACTTACGCATGAGCATTATGCTCAGTTTTGTGGTCATGTGAGCGCCGTTGCGATGCTGGACAAAGATCTGGTGCCAGTGACAAACCGGTATGCGATGTTTGAATCCAGTATGAAAAGCCTATTGCATGGGTACGTAGCTCATTGTCATACTCATTGTTAGCATTTGTTGCTTTAACCAAAAGATATACCTATTATATATATATATATATGATAATCAGATAACAAACAAATAAATAGTCTAATGATTTTTTAAAGCATATTCGCATATGCGAACAATATGTGATGCCCACAATGAAATTCGTTTTTGTTTGGGCAAACTATTTTTGATTTTTGTTAATTGCAAACAAGACACCCAACACAACAATTGGATGATAAACCCCCAAATATATAAACAAACATGCAATTGGTAAAGTTATACTACTCTTAAATAAATGTATTTTTAATTTTCATTAAAAGCCCTCCCCAAAACATAAACGCAAATAATTTGTCAGCAAAATTTAAAAATATCTTAATTTCAATTCATTTCATACTTAATTGTAGACAAATTATTTAGCTACACTATAACCCACATCATTTCCAACGTAAAAATCAGCAAACAAATAACATGCTCGTATATCATTTCACTAATTTTTCATAATTTTAATTGCAATTGCAATTTTTATTTTTACACACATTCTATCTTATTTTACTCTTTTTCTGTTGTACATATGTACATACATTCGCATAGTTTGTATATTGGAACGCATTTTCCTCCACGCCCCCCATTCACAGCCGCACATTCGTCTACACTTAATTGGCATGCTATTTTAAGTAACAAAAAAACAAATTATTATGTTGCCAAGAATGCTTAAATATAGTCGGCCCCCATCTAAACATTCACCCACCCATATGCCCCATACCGCTTGACTGCCTGCCTGCATGCTCTCACGCACCCACCTTCGCATCATCCAGCAGCTTGTACCAGTTCTAATCGGTTTTCCTTTTCCATATACGCATATGCTTACAATTCGTTAAATCAGACGCTGTCTGTGCGAGCTAGCCAAGCAAATTGGCTTTACCAACCATGCAACGGATCGCTTCGCCCTGGAGGGTCAACTGGCCAGTTACAGGCATTTGGTAAGTGACCTTACCTATAATATAGCACACATAATGTCAGGAGCGCTACAACAATTTCAAAATTAAAATTTCGGACTTAATGTCAAAAATCTGAAAAAAAAAACTGACATGTCAAGTTCCAAGTCCCCAGAAACTCCCTTCTCAGACTTCAAACTACCATAACTTTGTCAAAACTGAGCCGATTTCCAATTCCGAGGTCATTTTGAACCTTCTTGGTCATCTATAACAACTCTACATTCAAAAATTACCAATTTCCGAAATTCGGATTTCATGTCAAAAATCATGAACAAAAATTTGGAAAAGTCAAGTTCCAAGTCCTTAAAAAGGCCCTTGTCAGACTTCAAACTGCCATAACTTTGTCAAAACTGAACCGATTTCCAATTCCGAGGTCATTTTGAACTTGGTTTGTCATCTATAACAATTCTACATTCAAAAATTACAAATTTCCGAAATTCGGATTTCATGTCAAAAATCATGAGAAAAATGTTGACATGTCAAGTTCCAAGTCCTTAAAAATGCCCTTGTCAGACTTCAAACTGCCATAACTTTGTCAAAACTGAACCGATTTCCAATTCCGAGGTCATTTTGAACTTCCTTTGTCATCTATAACAACTCTACATTCAAAGTTGACAAATTTCTGAAATTCGGATTTTATGTCAAAAATCATGACAAGATTTTGTCATGTCAACTTCCAAGTCCCCAGAAACGCCCTTCTCAGACTTCAAACTGCCATAACTTTGTCAAAACTGAACCGATTTCCAATTCCGAGGTCATTTTGAACCTTCTTTGTCATCTATAACAACTCTACATTCAAAAATTACCAATTTCCGAAATTCGGATTTCATGTCAAAAATCATGAGAAAAATGTTGACATGTCAAGTTCCAAGTCCCTGGAAACGCCCTTCTCAGACTTCAAACTGCCATAACTTTGTCAAAACTGAACCGATTTCCAATTCCGAGGTCATTTTGAACTTCGTTTATCATCTATAACAACTCTACATTCAAAGTTGACAAATTTCTGAAATTCGGATTTTATGTCAAAAATCATGACAAGATGTTGTCATGTCAACTTCCAAGTCCCCAGAAACGCCCTTCTCAGACTTCAAACTGCCATAACTTTGTCAAAACTGAACCGATTTCCAATTCCGAGGTCATTTTGAACTTCGTTTATCATCTATAACAACTCTACATTCAAAGTTGACAAATTTCTGAAATTCGGATTTTATGTCAAAAATCATGACAAGATGTTGTCATGTCAACTTCCAAGTCCCCAGAAACGCCCTTCTCAGACTTCAAACTGCCATAACTTTGTCAAAACTGAACCGATTTCCAATTCCGAGGTCATTTTGAACTTTGTTCGTCATCTATAACAACTCTACATTCAAAGTTGACAAATTTCCAAAATTCGGATTTTATGTCAAAAATCATGACAAGATGTAGTCATGTCAAGTTCCAAGTCCCCAGAAACGCCCTTCTCAGACTTCAAACTGCCATAACTTTGTCAAAACTGAACCGATTTCCAATTCCGAGGTCATTTTGAACTTGGTTTGTCATCTATAACAACTCTACATTCAAAAATGACAAGTTTCTGAAATTCGGATTTTATGTCAAAAATCATGACAATATGTTGTCATGTCAACTTCCAAGTCCCTGGAAACGCCCTTCTCAGACTTCAAACTGCCATAACTTTGTCAAAACTGAACCGATTTCCAATTCCGAGGTCATTTTGAACTTGATGTGTCATCTATAACAACTCTACATTCAAAAATGACAAGTTTCCGAAATTCGGATTTCATGTCAAAAATCATGAGAAAAATGTTGACATGTCAACTTCCAAGTCCCCAGAAACGCCCTTCTCAGACTTCAAACTGCCATAACTTTGTCAAAACTGAACCGATTTCCAATTCCGAGGTCATTTTGAACCTTCTTTGTCATCTATAACAACTCTACATTCAAAAATTACCAATTTCCGAAATTCGGATTTCATGTCAAAAATCATGAGAAAAATGTTGACATGTCAAGTTCCAAGTCCCTGGAAACGCCCTTCTCAGACTTCAAACTGCCATAACTTTGTCAAAACTGAACCGATTTCCAATTCCGAGGTCATTTTGAACTTCGTTTGTCATCTATAACAACTCTACATTCAAAGTTGACAAATTTCCAAAATTCGGATTTTATGTCAAAAATCATGACAAGATGTAGTCATGTCAACTTCCAAGTCCCCAGAAACGCCCTTCTCAGACTTCAAACTGCCATAACTTTGTCAAAACTGAACCGATTTCCAATTCCGAGGTCATTTTGAACTTCGTTTGTCATCTATAACAACTCTGCATTCAAAGTTGACAAATTTCTGAAATTCGGATTTTATGTCAAAAATCATGACAAGATGTTGTCATGTCAACTTCCAAGTCCCCAGAAACGCCCTTCTCAGACTTCAAACTGCCATAACTTTGTCAAAACTGAACCGATTTCCAATTCCGAGGTCATTTTGAACTTCGTTTATCATCTATAACAACTCTACATTCAAAGTTGACAAATTTCTGAAATTCGGATTTTATGTCAAAAATCATGACAAGATGTTGTCATGTCAACTTCCTAGTCCCCAGAAACGCCCTTCTCAGACTTCAAACTGCCATAACTTTGTCAAAACTGAACCGATTTCCAATTCCGAGGTCATTTTGAACTTTGTTCGTCATCTATAACAACTCTACATTCAAAGTTGACAAATTTCCAAAATTCGGATTTTATGTCAAAAATCATGACAAGATGTAGTCATGTCAAGTTCCAAGTCCCCAGAAACGCCCTTCTCAGACTTCAAACTGCCATAACTTTGTCAAAACTGAACCGATTTCCAATTCCGAGGTCATTTTGAACTTGGTTTGTCATCTATAACAACTCTACATTCAAAAATGACAAGTTTCCGAAATTCGGATTTCATGTCAAAAATCATGAGAAAAATGTTGACTTGTCAAGTTCCAAGTCCTTAAAAATGCCCTTCTCAGACTTCAAACTGCCATAACTTTCTCAAAGCTGAACCGATTTTCAATTCCGAGGTCATTTTGAACTTCGTTTGTCATCTATAACAACTCTACATTCAAAGTTGACAAATTTCTGAAATTCGGATTTTATGTCAAAAATCATGACAAGATGTTGTCATGTCAACTTCCAAGTCCCTGGAAACGCCCTTCTCAGACTTCAAACTGCCATAACTTTGTCAAAACTGAACCGATTTCCAATTCCGAGGTCATTTTGAACTTGATGTGTCATCTATAACAACTCTACATTCAAAAATGACAAGTTTCCGAAATTCGGATTTCATGTCAAAAATCATGAGAAAAATGTTGACATGTCAACTTCCAAGTCCCCAGAAACGCCCTTCTCAGACTTCAAACTGCCATAACTTTGTCAAAACTGAACCGATTTCCAATTCCGAGGTCATTTTGAACCTTCTTTGTCATCTATAACAACTCTACATTCAAAAATTACCAATTTCCGAAATTCGGATTTCATGTCAAAAATCATGAGAAAAATGTTGACATGTCAAGTTCCAAGTCCCTGGAAACGCCCTTCTCAGACTTCAAACTGCCATAACTTTGTCAAAACTGAACCGATTTCCAATTCCGAGGTCATTTTGAACTTCGTTTGTCATCTATAACAACTCTACATTCAAAGTTGACAAATTTCCAAAATTCGGATTTTATGTCAAAAATCATGACAAGATGTAGTCATGTCAACTTCCAAGTCCCCAGAAACGCCCTTCTCAGACTTCAAACTGCCATAACTTTGTCAAAACTGAACCGATTTCCAATTCCGAGGTCATTTTGAACTTCGTTTATCATCTATAACAACTCTACATTCAAAAATTACCAATTTCCGAAATTCGGATTTCATGTCAAAAATCATGAGAAAAATGTTGACATGTCAAGTTCCAAGTCCCTGGAAACGCCCTTCTCAGACTTCAAACTGCCATAACTTTGTCAAAACTGAACCGATTTCCAATTCCGAGGTCATTTTGAACTTCGTTTGTCATCTATAACAACTCTGCATTCAAAGTTGACAAATTTCTGAAATTCGGATTTTATGTCAAAAATCATGACAAGATGTTGTCATGTCAACTTCCAAGTCCCCAGAAACGCCCTTCTCAGACTTCAAACTGCCATAACTTTGTCAAAACTGAACCGATTTCCAATTCCGAGGTCATTTTGAACTTCGTTTATCATCTATAACAACTCTACATTCAAAGTTGACAAATTTCTGAAATTCGGATTTTATGTCAAAAATCATGACAAGATTTTGTCATGTCAACTTCCAAGTCCCCAGAAACGCCCTTCTCAGACTTCAAACTGCCATAACTTTGTCAAAACTGAACCGATTTCCAATTCCGAGGTCATTTTGAACTTTGTTCGTCATCTATAACAACTCTACATTCAAAGTTGACAAATTTCCAAAATTCGGATTTTATGTCAAAAATCATGACAAGATGTAGTCATGTCAAGTTCCAAGTCCCCAGAAACGCCCTTCTCAGACTTCAAACTGCCATAACTTTGTCAAAACTGAACCGATTTCCAATTCCGAGGTCATTTTGAACTTGGTTTGTCATCTATAACAACTCTACATTCAAAAATGACAAGTTTCCGAAATTCGGATTTCATGTCAAAAATCATGAGAAAAATGTTGACTTGTCAAGTTCTAAGTCCTTAAAAATTCCCTTCTCAGACTTCAAACTGCCATAACTTTCTCAAAACTGAACCGATTTCCAATTCCGAGGTCATTTTGAACTTCGTTTGTCATCTATAACAACTCTACATTCAAAGTTGACAAATTTCTGAAATTCGGATTTTATGTCAAAAATCATGACAATATGTTGTCATGTCAACTTCCAAGTCCCTGGAAACGCCCTTCTCAGACTTCAAACTGCCATAACTTTGTCAAAACTGAACCGATTTCCAATTCCGAGGTCATTTTGAACTTGGTTTGTCATCTATAACAATTCTACATTCAAAGTTCACACATTTCTATATTTCGGATTTCATGTCAAAAATCATGAGAAAAATGTTGACATGTCAACTTCCAAGTCCCCAGAAACGCCCTTCTCAGACTTCAAACTGCCATAACTTTGTCAAAACTGAACCGATTTCCAATTCCGAGGTCATTTTGAACCTTCTTTGTCATCTATAACAACTCTACATTCAAAAATGACAAGTTTCCGAAATTCGGATTTCATGTCAAAAATCATGAGAAAAATGTTGACATGTCAACTTCCAAGTCCTTAAAAATTCCCTTCTCAGACTTCAAACTGCCATAACTTTCTCAAAACTGAACCGATTTCCAATTCCGAGGTCATTTTGAACTTCGTTTGTCATCTATAACAACTCTACATTCAAAGTTGACAAATTTCTGAAATTCGGATTTTATGTCAAAAATTATGACAAGATGTTGTCATGTCAACTTCCAAGTCCCCAGAAACGCCCTTCTCAGACTTCAAACTGCCATAGCTTTGTCAAAACTGAACCGATTTCCAATTCCGAGGTCATTTTGAACTTGGTTTGTCATCTATAACAATTCTACATTCAAAGTTCACACATTTCTATATTTCGGATTTCATGTCAAAAATCATGAGAAAAATGTTGACATGTCAACTTCCAAGTCCCCAGAAACGCCCTTCTCAGACTTCAAACTGCCATAACTTTGTCAAAACTGAACCGATTTCCAATTCCGAGGTCATTTTGAACCTTCTTTGTCATCTATAACAACTCTACATTCAAAAATTACCAATTTCCGAAATTCGGATTTCATGTCAAAAATCATGAGAAAAATGTTGTCATGTCAAGTTCCAAGTCCCCAGAAACGCCCTTCTCAGACTTCAAACTGCCATAACTTTGTCAAAACTGAACCGATTTCCAATTCCGAGGTCATTTTGAACTTGGTTTGTCATCTATAACAACTCTACATTCAAAAATGACAAGTTTCCGAAATTCGGATTTCATGTCTAAAATCATGAGAAAAATGTTGACTTGTCAAGTTCCAAGTCCTTAAAAATTCCCTTCTCAGACTTCAAACTGCCATAACTTTCTCAAAACTGAACCGATTTCCAATTCCGAGGTCATTTTGAACTTCGTTTGTCATCTATAACAACTCTACATTCAAAGTTGACAAATTTCTGAAATTCGGATTTTATGTCAAAAATCATGACAAGATGTTGTCATGTCAACTTCCAAGTCCCTGGAAACGCCCTTCTCAGACTTCAAACTGCCATAACTTTGTCAAAACTGAACCGATTTCCAATTCCGAGGTCATTTTGAACTTCGTTTATCATCTTTAACAACTCTACATTCAAAGTTGACAAATTTCTGAAATTCGGATTTTATGTCAAAAATCATGACAAGATGTTGTCATGTCAACTTCCAAGTCCCCAGAAACGCCCTTCTCAGACTTCAAACTGCCATAACTTTGTCAAAACTGAACCGATTTCCAATTCTGAGGTCATTTTGAACTTGGTTTGTCATCTATAACAATTCTACATTCAAAGTTCACACATTTCTATATTTCGGATTTCATGTCAAAAATCATGAGAAAAATGTTGACATGTCAACTTCCAAGTCCCCAGAAACGCCCTTCTCAGACTTCAAACTGCCATAACTTTGTCAAAACTGAACCGATTTCCAATTCCGAGGTCATTTTGAACTTTGTTTGTCATCTATAACAACTCTACATTCAAAAATTACAAATTTCCGAAATTTGGATTTTATGTCAAAAATCATGAGAAAAATGTTGACATGTCAAGTTCCAGGTCCCTGGAAACGCCCTTCTCAGACTTCAAACTGCCATAACTTTGTCAAAACTGAACCGATTTCCAATTCCGAGGTCATTTTGAACTTCGTTTGTCATCTATAACAACTCTACATTCAAAAATTACAAATTTCCGAAATTTGGATTTTATGTCAATAATCATGTCAAGTTCCAGGTCCCCAGAAACGCCCTTCTTAGACTTCAAAGTGACATTATTTTGTCATAACTGAACCGATACTACTACGATATGGTACTACTTTGCCTACTACATCTCTCTCTGGCTTGTTCTTAGCATTCTCTCGCTCTCATTGTCTCTCTTGATCTCTTGCTTACCACTCTCTCATTGTTGTTTTCCTCTCTCACACACAGCAACCAGATGTGGTGCGTCGGGACATTCGCTTCGCTAGACAGCTACAGCTGTCGACCAAAGTAAAGGTCCCATTTCCGCACTCTTTATCGGTGGTGATGCGTGAGAATCCCGGTGGGTATTTGTCGCTGTTCACCCAGGGCACCGCTGACATAATACTTGACTGCTGTGACGATTTCTGGGATGGCAAGGATTTGCGTCCACTGTCGCCGCAGGATCGTAAGCGTGCATTGGACTTTTATCAGCGCAGTGCGTTGACTTCCTACTGCACGGCGTTCGCCTATCGTCCATTGCGTCATGGCATCCATGGAGCGCTAAGTGGGCCGCTGAACAGCAACGGTCAGATTGCCTATTTGGAGCTGCCGCCAGAGTCGAAGCTACGCATGCAGCATGTGGACAAGTCCCACTGTGACTTCGGGGGAGGACATCATGTGAAGCTGAGTCACAGCATTAGCACGGATTCGCTGCTGTTCTCGGAGAGCAAGGACGAGGACTGCAACGATGTGGAGGGCTGCTTCGAGATGCAGTGCCACCAAGTATTCATTGGCATGGTCACCATGCAGTATCAGGCCCAGAACGACATTGTTCATCTCGTGGAGCGGCTGGAGCGCGCCTGCATTCGATTCGTGCACTTTAGCAAAGAAAACGAGCTGCGTTCGCGCGTCTTCTCCGAGAAGATGGGCCTTGAGTCCGGCTGGAATTGTCACATTTCGCTGCTCAGCGAACCGGAGCCGGAAAGGGAACGCGAACGTGCTGAGAAGATTACAGTCAGCAAATGCAAGGATTCGGATAATGACAAGTCGCTTAAGACTGCGGGTAAACCAATTGAAAATAATACAACCAATGCAACCACCACCATAGCAACCACAACCACACCCACCACCAGCACCATCACCGAAACCGTTGCCATTCATCCATCCAGTGCCCAAGTCATGTACATTCAGACAGTTGATGCAGCTGCTCAAAAGAACTCTACTGATCTTGTATGTGATCCCACAGATGGGCCCAAATTGAGCTATCTGCTGAGTCCGCCCAACAACTTGGAGTCCTCCAAAACGCTGAGCTGCTCAGCGCCTGGTGCCATCTCCAACCCCGATGAGTGCAATGCTCGAAACGAGATCTCCAATCCGGTTGACGATGAACTGGATGATAGCGCAGAGAATGTGGCGTTAACTCTAGATAACGAGCCGGATCCGGAGCGACACAAGCAACGGCATTCACTGGACTCCGCCATGGATGAGAACTGCCGCTCGCTGAGCACGCTCACCGAGAGCACGGATCAAAGTGCACCGATCAATTTCGATATGTCCAATCGTGCCAAGCTGCCGCGCGGCATTGAGAACATACGTCCACATCTCGAGCAGGTGGACAATGTGCCGTTGCAGGTGTCGCTCTTTACGGACTGCTCCGCGGAAGCCACTCGCCAGATGCTTGACATTATGCAGTCATATGGCGAGATTGTCGTCTGTCTGGGCAGCTCGGCAAGCAATGATAATGCAAACATCTTTCTCCAAGCCGACTGCAGCATCGCTGTGGAGCCGCTCTATCCGCAGGTCTGTCAGGATGTCGATGCCTATACGGAGGCCAATATACAGCACAACAAGCTCCACTGGCAGCGTCAAAGCAATGGTAAATCTGAGACCGATGAGCAGCTGCTCGAATCCGGAGCAGGCGGCGGAGGTGGTGCTCGTTCCATGCAATCTCCTCCCCACACCGTTTCGCCCATCTACTTGAGCCGACTGCTCAACTCTCTGCCCTGCTCGATAGCCATCTGTCGCGATGATCCTCTATCAGTGGTGGCCATCATTGAGCTGTCGCGTCGCTTCTCGCTGGGCCTCTGGAATTGCATACAGTTCTGGGCGTGCTGTGCCGGCTCCATATCCATATTGAATGTCCTTTGCGCTTGTCTCTCACTGCCGCCATTGCTCACGCCCCTGCTGGGCATTTATTTGATGTGTGTCCCGGTGCCATTGATTGCCATATCGCTGGCCCACATCGATCTGGATCCAAAGATCATGAATCGCGCCACCAGCAAGAAGCAAACCGAATACGATTCACGTGCCTTCGCCTTTGTCATGTGGTGCTATGGCTGCAAATTTCTGGTGCCGGTTGTTGCTGTCGTGAGTTTTTCCTTGTCCGATTGATATATCTGCATTAGACTAATGCCTGGCTCTTGTTATGTTTATAGCTCGTTGCCTACTGGATGTGCATGACGCAATCGTTGCCCAGTCGCGAGGAAGTCGACAGCTCTGAAGAACTGGAGGAAGATCTTGAGGACTTGGCTAATGATGCGAACTTTTATCAGTGTCTCTATATAGCGCGCAGCTGTGCAGTGTTTGCTGTATTGCTGCACTTTGGTAACTAAAGATCAGATTTGTATTTCTTCATTCTTCTACTTATTAATATTATTCTCTCTGTCTCCATTTCTATAGCGCTCGTTTCGATGGCGTTTGTGCATCGTGATCATGCGCTCTGGCAGCGCAATCCATTCAGGAATCACATTTGGGCACTCACCTGCCTGGCGCTGCTGCTGCTGCATGGCTTCATCTGTGGCCTGCAAATGCTGTTGGATGAGTCGCTGGAGCACCTTTTGCCGCAGCTCTGGCTGCCCGTACTGGTGTTCTTTGCCAGCAGCTTGCTGAGTCTCCTGATCAGCGAGCTGGCCAAGTTTCAGGAGAACAAGTGAGTGCAATTCAATCTACTTAACATATAGTATCTTAATCTAATCCTGAATGCCCTGCAGAGTCAATACGCGCTATCAGCGTCGTGCGCGTCTTGATTTTGGCACCAAGCTGGGCATGAATTCGCCATTCTAAATGAACCGTTACCACCGTTATCGCCGTTACCAAATGAAAGACGCCAGCGTTAGTGCCAAGGCTCTGTATATATATATATATATATATACATATATATCAATCATAAAACCGACATTTTCTATTAATTATTATTATTTGTCTCGGAAAAAGGCAGCCTAATAATTTCATTTTTATTTTTTCACTGTGAATACTTTTATTAACCTATTATTATTATTATTTATCATTTGCAACATTTTCAATAATTTGTGTGACATCATCATAGGAAAAACGAAAAAAAAAAATCAAAACTTTCAGTTGTTTTTGTTAGTTTTTAAAACGTTCGATTTTATTGTTCCTTGTTTCAATGACAAAACATTTATGTACTAACATTTAAAAGACTTGCAATTATTATATGAAATATACATATTTCTGGTAAATAAAAAAATGAAGACAATTACCTGCGAGTAAATAAGTAAAAGTTATAGAGAGAAAATTATATATAAGTGCTTATAGAACGGGTTCTGTTTCCGTTCTTCTTTCTATATGTACATACACTTGATGTACTTATATTGATGTTTTTCATTGAATCTGTAAATGAGCTGCGTCAACAATATATAGCACGCCTGTCTGGGTGTTAATCGGAGCTGGCACGCAATCGCCGGACAATCTTTTGACCCACATCCGTGCATTTTACGCAGCATTTTTGGTTGACAAGTAAATCCAAGAAATCTTGAAATTTGGGCTGCATATTTTGGCCGTTAGATTTGCCTTATCTCCCGAGGCGCATGGCGTTAATATTAATTAGCATCTTTTTGTCTTTAGACTTGCGCCGTTTGGAAGCAGGTAGCTTAAGATTGTAATCCACGCTTTCATTGATGTGTGGCCAATTGCTTAAAGATTTCATGGATCATGTAAAGGTACATGGAATGCAGGCTTTTTATATGTATGCGACTTTACAAATTTAATTATTGTTAATAAATAGCTTTCTAATTGGTTGCGAAAATTGCTGGCACACGCCTCGGCTCAAGTCATGGCTCAAACGTAGGCCAAAACAATTTTGGATGAAAAAAATGTGTAGCTGAACGCTAAAGAACATAACGGCAGATACCAAGCAATATGTGGAATAAGAATTAATTAGCACCTGGCAGTGAAATGAAAGTGCTGTCCATGGAATGGATAACTGTGTGCATGATAACCATATATACGAGTGTATATAGATCACTTCTAGTAGCACCTTAACTGGGTCATGAAAAAACGAAATCAAATACCAATGCACGATATTCTACCCATCCGAAGATCTGAAGATGTTCAATAAAACCATTCCAGCTACAGTTTTTCACTGGATTCAAGAATTTCGCGCGGTGCGTTGCAGACGAGTTACGGAGCTCGAGCGGATATGACGAGTGCGTAAAAGCCCGGAAATATATTTACGACGCACCTAAGTGTATCCTATAATATAATAAAAATACAAATAATAAAAAGTGTCCTGTGGTGAAGAAAAATCAAAAGATATTGACTATAATGCGAGGAGCCAGCGCCAAGTGTGCGCTGCTTATTGGAGTTAGCCTGCTGCTCGGCTCGATCCTGTTTCCCACCTGTATCGAAGCCTATTCCCAGGTTTTGCTTAGCGGTAACAGTGATGGATTGGCACAAGGACCGCGCATCTACAAGGCGCTCAATACGGATTTGATATTTCCCAAAATGTGAGTCAGTCGTTAAGTGGATTAAAATCGGTCAAGTATAATAATACGTGATTCTCCGCAGCTTCAATTCAAGTGAAAATGTGGTATCCACAACAATAGCAGCAACAACAACGACTACTTCATTGCCTCTGCCCATACCCTACAATCATCAGCCGGAACCGGATACAGTTCGAGCGCAGCAGCAATCCGTGTTTGTTACGCCGGTGAGCGTATCAACGGCGGAACTGGAAGAACAGAGTGCCAGCGAGGAGCCGCCACTTGGCTTGTTTGAAGCTGCCTCCACAGGACGTGCCGTCGACTATCGCACCAATTATCCTTTTGGCCAGCTAATAACACCACTTATGAAGTCAAAGCGTCCGCAGCAGTTCAACTCCAAGCCCCGTCCCTCACAGATTCGCAACTATCAAAAGGACAATCGGTATCAGGCGCCAAGTCGAGGCTACAATCGTGGTTAGTTTGATTATAAGTACAACATAAAAGCTTTGTTGATTCCCATCTTATTCTTAGGTCAAATCGCAGATCGCTTTGCTCCAGGCCAAGCTGTCGCCGCGAATTTATTCAAGGAACAAGATCATCACCATCATCATCACGATGGCAAATTAGCAGCTGGCTCCAATGCGGTGCCTTCATATGTGTCCGCCAAGGATACATACTCCTTTCCACCGCTCAACACCAAGTACCCGTCACCATCACAGGATCCCAAAGCGGCACAACCCTCGGATACAATTACGAGCTACTTGCCGCCGGCTTCGGGCAATAGTTTAAGTAATTCTGGCTACGTGTATCCGGGTCCTGTCATGGGCTCTTCAGGGTATTCGTATCCCAAGCCAGACAGTGGTGATAAGGATGCTGCTGCTAGCACCGCCAGCACGGTGCCGGCAGCCCAACCGGATGATGATCCGGAAAATGATGATGTAATTGGCGTGCTGCCTGCCAGTGCGCAGGATAATTCACCGCCGCCAGCGGCCGACAATCAGGCTGGCAAGGATGCAGGCGGTTCTGATGGTGCAGCTCCAGATGCGAGCGACGACAATGGGGATGCCAATGCTGGTGGCGATGATGGGCCACTTCCCGCCCTAGACAATAATGCAGCTCAGCAAGCCAGTGACGGAAATAAATATGATCCCCATATGGAGTATGCAACACCACCCCCAGGCTGGATAGAGGCGCATCCGGAATCAGCGGCAGCAAAGCCAGCCGATCACGACCATGATCACGACCATGATCACGATCACAGTCATGATCATGATTATCCTGAGCATCCGCATCCTCCACCGCACTATCATCACGACCATCATCATGAACATTATCCTGATCATTATCCTGACTCCTATCCATCCTATCCGGATGTCTCGTATCCAGAACTTCTCTACGATGATCACCATCATCATCACCATGTGGAGCCACCACCGCCGCCTCCTCCACCACCACCGACAGAACCTCCACCACCGCCTCCTCCGCCGCCAGAGCCTCGTGTGAAGAAATACAGTTACTTCTATATTGGTCGCAAACTCTGGTACATACCACTGTACTTTACCGTTTGGTTCAGTTTCTATATTTTGTGGCTGATCATCAAATCCATTGGCCGCCACAAGGTTAATTTGCCAAATCATTACGTCACGCGACGTAGTTTGCCCGATTATTCGGAGCAGAGTAGAGACGAGTATATTAATGATATGACGGTTAAGGTGCTGGAGCATATAGATAACTTTAAGCAAAAGTATTTGAACTGATAATGATGCTACAAACCATAGTTACGGCTAATAAAACACGTATTGTTTAAAGAACCATTGAGTATTTATATTTTTAAATTTATAACCTTTTGGCGCGCTGTTAAGTTGACAGTGCTATGTAAAGTATTCATACTCACTTATCGATAACAGCTTCGATTACATATTTGATATGCACACGGTCACACCAAACGCAAGTCAGTCACATTCGCTTGGCATTTGTTTACGTTTTATTTTTCTGCTGTGAATAATAATAATTACAATTCGCCAAGATGTCGTATATGCTGCCGCATTTGCACAATGGCTGGCAAGTGGACCAGGCTATACTTTCCGAGGAGGATCGCGTCGTTGTAAGTAGCCGGTTAACAAAGGAAGACACAAAAACACGAGGGAATTTATGTTTATTAACAATTAACTTTTTAGGTGATACGTTTTGGACACGATTGGGATCCTGCGTGCATGAAAATGGATGAGGTAATGTACAGCATTGCCGAGAAGGTTAAGAACTTTGCCGTCATTTATTTGGTGGACATCACAGAGGTGCCGGACTTTAACAAAATGTACGAATTGTACGATCCCTGTACGGTGATGTTCTTTTTCCGTAATAAGCACATTATGATTGATTTGGGTACGGGTAATAACAATAAAATCAATTGGCCACTGGAGGATAAACAGGAGATGATTGACATCGTGGAGACGGTTTATCGGGGCGCACGCAAAGGTCGTGGTTTAGTGGTTTCGCCCAAGGATTACTCCACCAAATATAGATACTAAATCTACGTTTACTATACAATACCATATGTGTACAATATTTTAGGCTTGATAAATTCTCTTGGCGAAGCTTGATGGTATCCCAGAAAAAATGAAAACGTCTTTGTCTTGGCAACTTTTGTGTATATTTTTGTTCTTTTGGTTTATTTGTTTTCATTTTTGTCACATTTCTCAATAATATCGCTAACATTTACATCAATTTGGTTTTTATTTTCTTTTTATATATGTATAACATTTAACTAAGTTGTTTAAATAGCTCTTTGGCTTCATAACTGTATTTAATAGTATATTTTTTCAATTGCTTTCATTTCACATGCTCTTTGTCAGTTTTTTACCAATTGTGATTTAAATTTAGCTAAAGGTACATACATGAATATGGAAATTAGAAGTTGGATTGTGTGAAATACTTATTGGAAATTGTATTAGTACAAAAGTATAAAAGGAAACAGCACAACAAAAGAGTTTCAGAGTATTTCCATCTAAGGATTGAATAAATAATCATTTTCGAAGTATTTCTAGAGTTTCCCATGAATTGTTGAACCATTTCCAATACATATTTTTCGTTTTTTCATTATTATTGTTCATTTAATACAACAGCTCGATTTTTATATTGGGTCTTATTTTGTAATAAGCTTAGGTATAACAATTGGTTCTGCTACGTTTTGTCGACTTATACAACTTTGGTTTGCTCATTATTTTTGTTGCTTTTAAATATATATAGCTACATTATTAGGTAATATATATTTATTTGCTTATTTGAAACAAATTTAACGCTACAGTTTTCGTTTTGAATTTTCATTGACTTTTTTTCATACTTCAGCATATAACCAACAATTAAATATTTATATGTAAGTATATGTTGTTGATTTTTTTTTTGATATACCTTTCCCTAGGCGCCTGTTGAGTTCTTGATTTTTTATCGTATAAAATACTTACTAGTATTCAAAAATATTTGAAATAGGGCTTGATTTACACTTATGCAATAGGATAGGTACAAATTAGGCTCAGGCATGTGAGAAAGTCTCTAATAGGTCTTCGTTGAATCCTCCTCCCCCACAAACGACAAAATGCAGCTCTAGTTTAATGTTTTCATTATTACATAAATATTTTTTGTTTTTGTAAATTTTCTTTATAATTATTTCTGTATTTTGATTTCAATTTTGTGGTTTTCCATTTTCTTTTTGTTTCATTGAAAAATACAAGTTACTATTATTAATATTTAATAATTTTCATATTCGCTATAACTTTTTCTCACTTGTGGAGCAAATGCATTTTCATAGAAAAATAGAGATGCGTAGGTGGGATGAGTTAGGAAATTGTTCATACTATTTAAACATTTGTTCAAGTAACGCTATATATAATTACTTTTTTCATATATATATATTTTTTTTGACAACAACTAGCTTTCATTATAGTATGTATTTTCAACAATTTGCTTGCGAATGACCTTTAATTTGTCGCTCAGTAAGTAGAAGTTTTTTCCAAGAATTCGTGAGAAGAGTTATGAGAAGATTTGAAGTGGGTGCTAAGGAGAAAGTAGTTATAAAATTAGAAAATAGGCAACAGCTATAGTTTGTCTAACGCTTATCGAGGTCTTTAAGTTCTCATCTATATACTTTTAGGCTTCTGTTTCTGTCAGTGTACATCAGTTGTTGAGTTTACCATGTGATGCAAAAGTTCTCTGTGTGCAATCTATATAAAATTCTAATTTACTTAATACTTGAAGTATTCATGTTGTGGTTGTTGTGGCTGTTTGGCTGCGGTTTAAGACACTAGTAGAAGAATGTTTCTCATTTTATTTTCGAAATTAAGTTAAGGGAGACTGATTTCTGCTGCTGGCTGCTGGCATACTACGAGTACTATATAGAAATATATATATATATATATATTATATATAAACATTTGCTCTGTTGCATCATATGTATATTAAAATATACACTGCTCGCAATCGCATATACATGTTTTTAATAGATAGTGTGAAAAATAAATCCGAATATCACTACTTAACTTTTACGAGTTCTATTAACAATAATAGACAACAGTCTCTAAGTACGAATACGTTGTTGTTCTTTCTGATCCGTTAAAGAATTAACGATATACTATCTCTTCAAAGCGACCTGGCGGCGTGTCTATATCGTTACCTCTTCTGATCTCTTTACTTATACTTTTATTTATTTTTGTTTTTTGTTTTTTTACTCCAAAACAAAACTATATTACGCAAACAAAACACATTTAATAGTGTAACACTTCTGTTCTTGCAGGCTTGCTGCTAGCTGAGTGTTGACTATCCTAAAAGTCAGTTGTTAAGCTCTTGAATGGAACAGCCGCGGCAAGAAACTGCGCTAGAATAGCGTCTCTTTCGACCACTTGCGCGTCGAGCCGGGCAGGCTGGGATCACGCGAACGTGAATCATCGCTTTTGGCGTCCTCCGCATCCACATCCTCATCATCCTCGTCTGTGGGCAGCCGGATTAGTGGCAGCTCGAGCATCACAGCTGGCATCGCTGTCATCTCGCTGCTGTGCAGACTGAGATTATGTGCGCTTTTGCTAGCACCAGCACCGGAGCCGCCGCCGCGCAGGATGAGCTCCTTGAGCGAGGAGGGCATGCAAATGGATTGCGTTCTGGTGGCTATCACCGAGTCTGATTTGGAGGAGGCACACGGATCGTGGCCCAGTCTACTAGTACTACTATTGGATGGCAGTTGTGCAACTGGCACTCGGGCCGCAAGATTATTGTCCATCTGTGTATGTGGACTTGGACTGGAATGACCCACACTGATGACCGTATTGAGGCTGCTATATTGCGTCGATTCACCACCGCCACCGGAGGGACTTGCTCCAGCTGCAGTTCCTACCTCCAGCATGCCCAGTTCCGTGTTGAGCGTGGAGCAGGTATCCTCCTCAGTTGTCGTCGTCGTTGTCGTTGTTGTCGTCGTCGTCGTTGTCGTCTGTGGATCGCTGAGCTGCTGCAGCAACTGCGCCCGTCGCTGCGGCGGACTGCTGATTACGGCGCCGAAGTGGGTTTCCAGTGGAGGAGGCGGCGGCGGCAACGCTTGTGGATCGCTGGAGCAGGTGCTAATTGTGCGATGACGCTGGAGTAAAGGACGCCTGGAACGTGCACCTGTCGTCATAGGCACAGCGCTGAGACTTAGACGCTTAGTGGGTAGCGTCACTGGCGTTGTTTGAGCTGGGTGTAGCATAGGAAGCGTTGCCATAATCTGCTCCTCGCTGTCGCTACTCAGCTGCTGCATATCGTCATCCGTATCGGCGACGCTCTCCTCGTCCTCCTCCTCATCCTGCTGCCCGAACACTGAATCCTCATCCAAGGAGCGCAGCTCGGAGTCTCCACACTCCAGCGAGGAGATCTTGAAGGAACTTAAAGACGCAAGCGGCGCACGCTTGCCATCACGGAGCACCGCCTGCTGCAGCACCTTGGCCGCCGATAGGGTGCCCAGACTGGCGCTGGCGCGATCCAGGCTTACCGGCGTGCTGTCCACACTGATGCTACTAGAGGTAGCAGTAGCTGTTGCAGTTCCCGTGCCCGTACCCGGCCCGGCTGCATTTGCCGTATAGGGATAGCTATTGTTATTGCTCTCCACGTTGCGCTGCAGCTCGACCAGAGTCAGCTTGCGCCGCAAGCCCAGACGCAGCTCCTCCGATGGCGATTCACAGAAATGGAACGCGTGCTGTTGTTTGCTGATGGGTGGTGCCGATTGCACGGGCTTAACCAGATCGATGGCATCTATTAGCGACGTTTGATTGTACGGATACACATCCACTGTGTCCGCACTGATGGAGTGTATCTGCTGCTTGCGTCCGGCCTGTGCGCTCTGCGGATCATACGAGACAATGCTGTGCTTGCGCTTTATGCTGGGTGCACTGATTCCAACTGGAGCCTCTCGCTTGGCTGGCGTCGGTTCGTGTATGCTGCGTTCGGAGGGACATGGCGATGCCTTCGGAGTCGGCTGTATCACCTGTATGTCGGGATAGTAGTAGTCCCAGTTCTCTATGCTCGATGTCCGCGATGCCGTTGACAGCTTCCGCTGCAGCGTTGGCGGCAGATTGCTCATCCCGAGAGTGTACGCCGAGGTGCGACGCTCCAGGTAGGAGCTATCCGTGCTGCAGCAGGTCATCGCACTGCTCCGACGTGAATCGTTACCCTGCGATGGTATAGAGAAGATATGAGATATTTTTTGGTCAGAAAAATAATCACTTGGACACCTCCAAAGTTATATATATATATATATATATATATATATATATATATGTAGTATATGTTATACAAAAATAGAATACCATTCAATATATAAATATATTCGTATAATAATTCAACTCAGTAGTTTTATTATTTAATAACAAAAAGAAAAGCCCGATCTTTGAAGTATGTCACCTGTAATTAATGTTGTAAATTTGGTGACTCTAGCTATAAAATTGTGGGAGATATCGATTTCCGCGATTTTCGTGGATGAAAAGGGGCGTGGCTGGGAAATATACGGTCCAATCTTTATGGTAGGTCATAAATAAACTCTGTTCCAAATTTGGTGATTCCAGCTCAAAAATTGTGGGAGATATAGATTTTCGTGATTTACGGGGGCGTAAGGGGGCGTGGCTGGGAAATCTACGGTCCAATCTTTATGGTAGGTCATAAGTAAACTATGTTCCAAGTCTGGTGATTCTAGGTCAAAAATTGTGGGAGATATAGATTTTCGTGATTTACGGGGGCGGAAGGGGGCGTGGCTGGGAAGTCTACGGTCCAATCTTTATGGTAGGTCATAAATAAACTATGTTCCAAATTTGGTGATTCTAGCTCAAAAATTGTGGGAGATATAGATTTTCGTGATTTGCGGGGGCGTAAGGGGGCGTGGCTGGGAAATCTACGGTCCAATCTTTATGGTAGGTCACAAGTAAACTATGTTCCAAATTTGGTTATTCTAGCTCAAAAATTGTGGGAGATATAGATTTTCGTGATTTGCGGGGGCGGAAGGGGGCGTGGCTGGGAAATCTACGGTCCAATCTTTATGGTAGGGCATAAGTAAACTATGTTCCAAATTTGGTGATTCCAGCTCAAAAATTGTGGGAGATATCGATTTTCGCGATTTACGGGGGCGGAAGGGGGCGTGGCTGGGAAATATACGGTCCAATCTTTATGGTAGGTCATAAGTAAACTATGTTCCAAATTTGGTAATTCTAGCTCAAAAATTGTGGTAGATATAGATTTTCGTGATTTACGGGGGCGGAAGGGGGCGTGGCTGGGAAATATACGGTCCAATCTTTATGGTAGGTCACAAGTACACTATGTTCCAAACTTGGTGCCTCTAGCTCCAAAACTGTGGGAGATATAGAGTTTTTTGACTTAAAGGGGCGGAAGGGGGCGTGGCCAGGAAACCTATGGTGGAAACTTTGGAGCAGGTGACCAGTAATCGGTGTTCCAAATTTGGTTATTCTAGCTCAAAAATTGTGGGAGATATCGATTTTCGTGATTTACGGGGGCGGAAGGGGGCGTGGCTGGGAAATCTACGGTCCAATCTTTATGGTAGGTCATAAGTAAACTATGTTCCAAATTTGATGCTTCTAGCTCCAAAATTGTGGAAGATATAGATTTTCGCGATTTACGGGGGCGGAAGGGGGCGTGGCTGGGAAATATACGGTCCAATCTTTATGGTAGGTCACAAGTAATCTATGTTCCAAATTTGGAGCCTCTAGCTCCAAAACTGTGGAAGATATAAAATATGGTGGCTTTTACGTGTTCGTGGGAGCGGGGGGGTGCGGTAAAATTTTTGCGTTTTCAAAAGTTACAAAAATATGCTGGTCATGCAGCTCGGAGTACCAGGCGAACAGAAATCAGCAGCAGGTAGCCGAGTTTTAAAAAAAACCAGTGTTTCAAAAATAAAAAAACCAGTGTTTCAAAAATAAAACAAACAACCAGTATTATAAAAGTTAAAAAAAATCACTGCATCTTTCGCGCGCAGAATAATATTATTTTGTGAGCCGCACGAAAGATGCAATTATTTTCGATTCCGCTTTCAGTTAAAAGTATGCACCACATTTTATTATTTATTTGGGCTGCGCGCGAAAGATGCAATTATTTTTTTTCTGATTTCAGGTAAAAGTATGTAATTATTTTTTAGACCGACGCGACGTTCGAAGCGCGGGATTTTAAATGTTAACTTTTTTTTTAAATGTTAAGCTGTTAAAATTTGAAATATTTGCATTTAAATCTTGCCTCATCTGCCGATTTTGTTTGCATGGCAGTCAAACTACTGAAACTTAATTAATCAGTTATTTTTCAAAATGTACTATGAGACTTATTTATTTATTATAAAACAGAATTTATTAAATATAATTGTTATAAAAGACAATTAAAACATATATAATATGTAAGATATATATTCTTATAATAATTCCGACATATTTATAATTTTAAAATAAATTATAAATATACACAGAGGTATAACAATGCATCGAGAATATTTTCTTATTTATTATCAATTATAAGCATCTTTTGGCTTTCAGCACATAATTGATCTTATATATGTTTATATAACATATAAATATAAATTAGCTACATAAAGCTGAAATTGGATTTGAGGCAGAGCTTAGAAACCCCTTGCACATGTTTTGCATTTTGCATACAGACATCCATATGTACATATATGTATACTGAACCGATTATCAAGCTCTTTGGCATTTTCTTCATGGTTTGTCTTGTAAATAAATACTGCATTTAAATTTTAAAACCTTGCGAAAATGCATACTTTAAAAAACTTACCTTGTGTACTGAGTCCACAGTCTAAAGTACATTTAGTTTCTAACTTTTCTATTATTATTTTCACTTGCAACTCGTGCAGCAAAATATTGCGAACTATTGAGAGAAATTGAGAGAGCGCGTGTCAATTCTCTCAATTCATTTCGCTCTCTTTTGCTACTCAACCCCGTTGAAGTCATTAAATAGTAATTGAAGACTTAATTCAAGTTTACTTTGTGCTTGATTTTTGCATCGGTAATTTGCTGTCCCTTGCCTCTTAACTTCAAGATCGTGTTGTTTTTAAGCTTAGAAATTTTATACTTCAATTAAGAACTCAATTTCTAGAATATATTTTACTTCTTTAAGAGTATTCAAAAACATACCAATAACAATTCTACTTCGGTTGTATTTGAATTAAGAATGACTTTTTCTGATTTTTATGAACTAATTTCCAGGAATTTATCAATTACACTTCTGATATTTTGTAAATATTTGAGCATATGTTTTTCTGAGTGTAGGCTTACAGTTAGTTCATGGCTGATAGTTAGTTCTTGGAATGTTATTGTATGGGACGCTAGTAAAGTACAAATGAATGCTAGTTAATTGCAAATGAAAAACATTCAAAAGCAGCCACATTTCACAGTACATTTGATCTTGCCTTGGCAACTCAACTATCTCACTCACTCACCGCCATCGGGACGGACAGAAACCCCGGTTTGCTGCGTGTGGAATCTGTGCGCTGATGCAGTTGCTCCTGTTCATCGTGCGCGTCCCGCTGCATATACTCCTCGTGCTCCAGTTCGTCCTCCGTTTCCATAAAGTAATCGTCAGTGCCAAAGCTGCCGCCCATCGGATAATTGCTAAAGATGCGCGACGATTCAGAGCCGCTCTTGCGTCGTCCTGGCGCACCAGGAGCACCGCCGCCGCCGCCGGCCGACATGGCCGAATAGGAAAAGCGACGCGGTGGCTCCAGCAGATAACTGTAACCAACCTGGCCAGGTACGCCGACACCACCTTGAAAGGAACAAGAGGTAAGCATTTGTTTAATATATTCAAATGTCAAGTTCAATATAATTTAGGAATTAGGAAACCTTCACCCGGACTTACCCACAGAGGCGCAGCGATAGCCGCGATTGAGCAACGGCGGCGCACTCACATTCCCCAGAGAGAGCATGCGCTGACGACGGTAGACGAGAGCATCATACTCATCCGGATAGATGGACATGCCGGTGGCAACGATTGCCTCCTGCAATTCTCGATCCTCCTCCTCCTGCATGCAAACGGCAGCGACCGCTGCCATTTTGGGATCCTTGAGCACCTTCAGCGTCTCATTGCTGCTGCTGCGACTCTTCCACACGATCAGGAACACCATTAGGCCAAAGAAGCCGCCCAACGTTGCCGCAATACGCACTCCCGTCATCACGTCATACGTGGCAAAGAACTCCTGCCGGATGCGCGCCCGTTCGGCGGCATTTTCCGCATCGGTCAGATTCCGCTCGCCGGGCGGCAACAGTGGCATATACGGCGTGGCCGTAACGGGAGCGGTTGTGCGTGCATGTGCATATACGGATGGAGGTGTGGAGCTAGCGACGCCAGCGGCAGCGGCAGTGTTGCTATTGTAATTGACGAACGCCGACGATGACGATGATGCTGATAACGCTGGAGCATTTGCATCCGGATCGACGAAGGCGGCCAATTGAGGGTTTTTATTGTTATTGTTGTTGCTGTTGGAGGAGGATGCACGGGTAATGCGTTGCAGTTGTGGCTGCTCTTGTTCATGCCGAGCATGATTAAGAGTCGTTGTTGTTGTTCCAGATGTAGTTGCTGCTACTGCTGTTCCAGTTGCTGTTGCTGCTGACGACGGCGCACGTCGTGAAAGTTTGGCCATCTCTATTGAAACATTGTCTACAAGGAAATAATAATAAGATATAAACAGGTTATTAGTAGTCCATCAATGGATAAAACTGCATTGTTTGTAGATTTAAAAGTAGTATTAGAAAACCTTCCCAGACTTCAAACTGCCACAACTTTGTCAAATCTGAACCGATTGTGAATCCCGAGGCCGTTTTGATCATTATTTGGCATCACTTTGGTTCAATTCTACAAATAGATTTAATCAAAAAGAGTGGAGTCCTTAAATCACAGACCATTTGATAGAAAAACCTTGGGTGTTTGGAAAAACGCGCTTTTGTTCTGTTTCTCATAGTTAAATTTTCTTTTGCCATTTTTCGGCCACTTGAATTTAAAACCCTTGACACCCTGAAAAGTATGCTACGCTTTCACGCGCATAGATAAACAAAATGAGATCCCCTGTCTGCAAGCAATTTCTAATCTAGTCACGATTGGTGGGGAGCCACCCAACCACCCTTAGCAATTAAAAACCCATAAACTCATCCACATTTCTTGGCGCATTCTTCAAAAGCTTTAGCAAAGTTTTTAATTGTTTTTTAGCGCTTTCACTTTACATTTCTCTGCAGCACTTTTTCACGCGCAGCTATCAGACATTCCCTTTGGGAGATAACTTGGTACATTTTTCAACGTTCTGTTGAAATGAGTAAATTAAAGTTACATTCACATATAGGTATATATGTGTGTGTGTGTGTGTCTGTGCGTGTGTAGATGACTGGCTCCATACCATCCTTGGATTTTCAACAAGTTGCACGCTTAATAATTCAGAAGGACGAATCGCCTGTTGCCTGTTGTTTGTCCTCCGCTGCCCGCTGGCTCATTGTCATTGGCAGGCAGTTGTTGAGCTGTATCCCCGCATCCCCAACCCCTCCACTTGCCCACCCATCTAATTGTTCGTTTTTGTATTGACAGCCGCGCAGTTGCGGAGCTCCGCTCTGCTGAATTTTCTATCTGAGTTGCCTTTTTTTTGCTGTTGCCTTCAATTTTCCCTCTTTTATTTTTAGTTTTATGTAGCTATTCCATTTCGTGTATGTGCCCCTCACATCTCTTTCTTCTTTATTTTTATTTGTTATTCTTGTCCTGCGCAAGGACACGCTGACCATCAGTCGCCTCCAAATGATTATTGTAAAAGTTTTTGGTCTAATGTGCTCTGTATTCTTCGTTTCTTTTCTCTTTTTGCAATGCTTTATTCCATTTTCAGATTGCTTGGGCAGACAAAAAAAAAAAAGTTTTAATGGCCATTATGCATTGGCCATAATTCGTGTTCCTTTTCCCTGTGCAGCATAATGAGGCGCAAATGTTGAGCGAAATTGCAGTCTAAGCACTTTCAAGTGGTTTTTAATGACTTTTCACTGTTTTTTTTTTTGTTCAGTTTGCCATTTTTCCGATTTACGTTTTAATAGCTATTTTTCGTAACATAAATGGCAAATTTGTAAGCAAATAAATTGCCAATAAAATGAAATCAATTGTTTGTCGTTTTGTGTGAGCTTGTAAAATAAATATATGTTGTCGATTAGAAATCCCCAACTGCTCAATTTACACAGCGCTTAAATCCCAAAGGGTTAAAACTCGCACTTGATGTTTTTCTTGTCGTAACAATTATGTTAAGCTAGGCTTTAGGCTACCAACCGTCATAGTACATGTATAACAATGCAGTTCATGAAAATATGTATATTCAAAATAAATTCCCTTATTGTTGTACTTAATTATCAATTTCAGTTATACTATTTTCTGCTTACAAAGAAAAACCAATAAATTTCAGAAAACTCTCTCTCAACACCCATAACAGAATCAATTACTCAACACAAAGTCGGAAAAACTTGTTGAAGAGCATTTTCTACACCTACAAACTAAACCTTTTTTTCATTCTTTTGGGAATTCAGGTTTTTCGTACTTCTAATAAGTTGCAGCTTCCGTTGAGCATTGTTTGATGCCATGAAATATATATACATACAGATATGTATATATATATATATGTATACTTAAGTATTTTATTTATACGCCCCAGCCAAAGTGTTGAGGTTACTTGTTTGAACGAATTGATGGATTACGAAGCTCGTGGGGATTTTGGGATACGTTGCTTAGTTGTCCGTTTACAGAAAACTGATAATTGTGTTTGGCTGGTTCAAGCACAAGTTCAACAATACAAGGCAGGAAAGACAGAGAGTGAGAGAGAGCGTGAGATAGAGCAAGTGTAAAAGATAGGCAGAAAGGCAATACATAGAAAAACATTAACATTAACAATGTCGGCTCATAGAAAGTGTATATCAACACCATATCGATGTCAAGGCAAAGATGTGGGGTGAAATGAGCGGAAAATGGTCAGTCAGGCTAACCGCAGCAACATGTTGTTGTTGCTGTTGTTGTTGTTGCTGTGCAGCATGATGAATGATTGCGGTTAGACAGCGGGGCAAAGGCAACAGCAAACAGGACTGCTGACAGGCGGCCTCAACTTGACTTCGCACACGCTGCGTATGAGTAATATTTGTGTGTGTGTGTATTCGTGCGAGAGCTACGGCGGAATAATAATTCATCAATGTTAGCGTCATGTTTCTGCTGTGCGTGTGTATATTAGAATTTGTTGGGCTGCCCTTTTTCCTCCTGTGCAGTTCTTGCCACAGGCCATTTTTGCCTTTTAACGCAGCCAAAAATGAAATTGACGGCAAATCAATTGAAGGTACATACATATCAATGTATGTGCGTATGCATTATATATTTGTACAATATATTTGTTGTGTATGTGTATTCGTTCCATATTGGCCACAACGTATTGAGTTTGCCCCAACAAAGAAATCATTCATGTGTATTGAGGCGAAATACGAAAAATATAAATATAACCATATTGCATAGCATAGCATTTAATAAATAAATAAATTTCATGCAATTGTTAAATGTGTAATAACCATTTGGAAAGTAGAAGACTGCAGATGCAAATTTTCAAATAAATTGTGTCAGCTGTTTCTAGTCATATGTACAGCACTGTAATCTTAAGCACACAGCCACATAGCCCACATGATATACTTATGTACTTGCCCTATAAGCCGCTTTCAAAAGCATTAGGCAAATGAAAATGTGGAAATTAAAATGAAAATGGAAATAAATTTAATGCGATATGCAAACCACTTAGTTTATATTTCATTAATTAAAATGTCTGCTAAGCTGCTGAAATTATTGGAATAACAAATGGTGTGCCTCAAGATTTGCTTGCGGGCGGAGCGTTTTTAAAGAGCCTGAACTGAACGGAAGTACTAGGGCCCAGCTCTGGCTTATTAGCGTGTTTTTTGTCTATGCCCTGTTTTGGTATATTTTCCAGTTTCAGTCAGCCTTCCCGCCTGCCCGCCTGTCCGCCTGCCTAGAGCCGTGCGCCATTTAACAAACATTCCGTTAATCTGCTACACTTGGCAGGCATACGGCCATGAGGAGGATATCTGGCTGTGGGTCTCCAGTTCCGCCTGCGTCCTTGCCAAAGCTCATCCTTGCCAAACGTTGTGCTCGTTGTTACTGCTTATTGTTGTGCTTTTATTGTTATGGCCATGTTTTTTTGTTGTTTCATTTGGCGGCATTGTTAAGCGCCCCCCTCTCCGTAAGTCTGTGTATTTGTGTGTGTGTGTTCATTTGTATGTTTTGTAGCTGGTATTTTGTTGCTGCTGTCTTTAATGCTAAGCGTTTTACGTTTATGAGCACGAGTCAGACAGAAACACAAGCATTTGCCTCCTTTCCTTCATTTGAACATTTTGGCTTCCAAATAAACTGAAATATCTTTTAAATTGCATTCGTGTTGCTGTTCGTTATTCAGTGACGCACAAATTATGCGCTTAAAGTCAAGTTTTGGGCAATTTTGTGAAACTCGATTTTGGACGCCCAAATGTGTCACGTCTTGCGTTTCGGTCTACTTTTAATATTTGAGCAAATATTTAACAGTAGAACGTGCTCTGTTTTGTCAATGCCCAAGCACAGGATATTACACGGATCCTTGCCCATGTCCATTTGCTTAAGCTGCTGCCAAAACTCGAAATGACTTTCGGCAATGTAGCAAAGTAGGAAAGTGGCAAATGGCATTACTTTCAGCTCAGTTTACGCATTTTCACTCCTGTACAGTTTCACTCTACATAATTCACTGTCAACTTGTATATATGAATTTATTGCTTAATCACTTGGAAGACCGGAGATAAAATTCGGCATATATCGTCGTCTGGCACGCAATGCGAGTCAATAAATCATTTATTAAATATATTTGGTTGCGTAATGAGTTCAATTTGTAAGCAACAACAACAGTTGACGAATTCTCTTTTACTGTAATTGGATTAACTGGCAGCTTTAATAAATATATATCTTGAGATTCCTTTCATTTTACTATAATTTACTGTATTCATCGGCCTTGACTGATTGCCAACATTCCAATTGCTTCTTATGAATGTTGACTCTTTAATTATACATATAAAATACAAGGCTTATTAAATTCATTTCAATAAGTTCTATAAAATCATGTTTATATATTTGCATTGTATATTAGTAAATTGGCTTTTAAAATGTTATGTTGACTTTTCGGCATTGTTTGTTGTTTGCTTTTAGAAAACATGCAGCACAAGTTGAAATTAAATTTCACCGAAAGTTTAGTTAGCATTTAGTCATATATTTCATTTATGGCTCATAAATGAATACGATAATATTGCAAATTAAATATCAAAAATCTCAGTTAAACACTATTAAATACGGCTTCAAGCGACATTCAAATAAAGCTACATAATTTCAAAAACAGTTACCATAAAATAAACCTGATTGTCTACAAATACAGCTGGCAAACATATTGACCATAAACAAATGCCTTATGGACTAAGCGTCAATTAGCAAAGTGAAGAGCACAAAATATATACGGCCAATAAAACCACAAAGAAAGTGCCACAATAGTATGTGAAAAGAAATCAAATTAAGAACTAATTTAAAACAATTTTCATGTGGTTGGCAGACAAATTGGGGCCGGCGGCTGGACACAAAATGTGCCCCGAATTGGATTGAATCAGGACAATAATGTCACTCAAGCCATGTCGCTGGCCCTGAGGCCCTGGCAGCCTGGACGGTCTGTCCAGTCCTGTGCTGTCCTGTCTCTGTCCTGCCAGTCATGTTGCTAGACAAAGGCGTCTAGACAAATTTACAACGACTTTGTTAGCCTTGTTAATGTTGTTGTTGTTGTTGTTGCTGCTGCTGCTGCCAGCTTGCCAAGCATTCCTTTCTTTTTATTTTTGGCCAGTTCACATTTTTGACATGAAATTGACAAATGTGGACAATTTTATAAAATATGTCTGTCTGCGTGTGAGTGTGTATGTGTGTGTCGAGTGTCAAGAGTCGAGTGTTAATTAAATGTTATGCCAGCGTCAGTTAATTTGCGCACTCAAAATGAATGGGCTCCAGCCACATGGCGTATACGTAATTTACTTGCATTTGCTGCCAAGCAGCAGTTGCAGTCACTGTGTGTGCAAAGCGTGGGGCGGAGGAGGGGGAGGTGGGAGTGGTGAAGTGTGTGGCAGCTGCCTGGCGACACTTGACTTTTGTTTTTATATCCTTAACAGCGGCGTAAAAGTGCCAAGCAAAGATGTACAGTATTGTATAATAAAAGCGCCACAAAGTATGCAATGTTTTTTGTAATTCACAAACACACACACACAGTAAGACAGAGAGACAGGCAAGCAGGAAATAAACGTCACTTGAGTTAACAATTACTGACACCATTAAAGTTTTGTGCTGCTGCAAAGCACCCTAACCACGCCCATGCTCAACACCCTACTGACACGCCCAGCCAGGCAGCAAGCCAGGCAGCCAGCCAGGACATCCAGCACCATTGTCTAGATGCTGTCATTATAGTTTTTCTCTTCCTTCTTGCTGCTGCTGCTGCTTTGCCACAGCTGCTATCGTTGTCATTGTTGCTACTATTGTTGCTCTTGTTTTTGTAGTTGCTCCCACTGCCGCTGACATCTCGCCTTTGTCTTGATGTGCGTGTGTGTGTGTGTGTGTGTGCGTGTCTGTGGGTGAGTGAGTGTGGGTGACATGTGCCTGGCACAGATTGCACATTGTCCGCATGCCTGCCACATATTTTATGTGCCTGTTTTTACCCACTACCCAAGGCTCTGCGAGAGGGTGTCTTGAATTTGCAAAAAAAAAGGCTAGATTTAAGAATGCAGCCAAAACTTGAATACTCTATTTCTGTCTCAGTTCTGCAACTCAAGCAGGAGCCACAATAATTTTGTGTTGCATATATTCTTAATAGGGCATTTTACTATCTAACAAACATCTCTAACTCACAGTTTAGTTTGTGCGGGGTGAGGAGGGTTTGGTCAAGCTTTTGTCATGACAACTTATGAGCATTTCATGCAAACGACTCGAGAAAGAAACTTTTTGTCCAAATTGAGCAAATTGCTGGCGGAAATGCGCTTTGATTCAATAGCCAGAGGCCAGAGCACTCAACAACGACCTCGGCCCCGGGTCTGCTTGCGGGAAGGCGGTTGGGTAGTTGAATCTATATCTTAAACTTTTAGCAGGCCAAGTAATTTAAAAGTCCATTCGCCCCACCTCGAATGAAGCTCGGCGAAGCCCAAATGTGTATTTATCATAATGCCAACGGCTGTCAAGCGAAAGTGGGAGAGAGAGAGAGAGAGAGACAGAATGAATAGTGCATGCTGTAGCAAGGAGCTTGCTGTTGCTAGGATCTGGTGGCAGCAGCTGTGCTGCCATTAACCTATTAAAAACCCCCTCGACCAGAACCTGAGCACGTAGACGTAACCGGGACGCCGCAAACTCAGCGCACACAGCACGTAGCCACTTCCGCTGAGCTTGGACAGCGGCAGGACAAGGAGTGGCAATGGGAGGGGCAGTGGGAGTGGGAGTTGGAGTTGGAGTAGAAGCAGCAGGCTGATGGTCGAGCGCACACAGAAGGAGCTCAGGTAGCTTGCAGTTAGCCATTGCCATTAAATCAGAGTTAACAACTGCTGGTTTTCTGCCTGTCTCCTTTCCCGCTCCCCCCCCACTCTTTGTCATGGCCCCTTCTGCTGCAGCTGCTGCAAGATTAAAATTGCAGCAACAGCTTTCACTTTGCAAGCAGTTTGCCACGCGACTGACTCGCCAAAAACAATTATTTACATAAATACGTACGCTGAGTGAGCATACTTAATATTTATTCTAAAGCCAACGGCAGAGACAACGCACACACACACACACACAAACAGGCACAGATTCAACACACAGCACTATGCCAAAACAAACCAACGCTTAGCAGAATAAATGAAATCTACAAAATGTTGGCAGTGGCGCCATCTAGCGACCGTTGCAAATTAATATTTACAAATTCCTAGCGCTCAGCTAACATTGATAGTTTTCATACTGTACTTTAAACTGATATCGCGATCAGTCTGATTATAAACTTTATTGATTTTTGAAAAGTAACAACAATATATTTCACTATACTTTTCACTCAAGATAAATGATAATTGTAGCAATCAATTGCAAATATATTTCCATCTACCCAACATTTATTTATATCACCAAATTAATCAAGATTCTTTACTCCTTTATATACATATATATTTCAAATACCAGCAATGAATCACTGTGCGCTGTCAGCGACAGTCTCTGTCACCTGTTGTTGTTGCTGTTGTCATTGTTGTTGTTGTTGTTGTATGCGTGAATCGTTGCTGTCAGTCACTGGCTGCACTTGTTCCATGCTATTTCCGGAAACCCCATGGCCCCAACGCCCCACCTGAACCATTTGCCCATTGACCCTTCGCACAGATGGCGCTGACTTTCATTTTGTTTCGCAATTTGATTTTATTTCGCTTTGCCAGTCGCTTTGTGTTCGCATTTGTCCGTTTTAACGGTATCTTGTTTTACACTTTGTAATTATATACTTTAAGTGATTTTCGCTTTGACTTGCTGCTAACTAATTGACAAAACGAGACTAAGTGCGTGAAGAATTACATCACTTTTATATTTCTCCGCTGTATGCTTTTAAAAGCATTCTATGATTTTTTCCCAACTTGAGCAAAGCATCTTTTCTCTTTTTCCACTTCCATAACTCGGGCAAAACTCAAGTGATTTTAAAATGGATTTTTGAGCAATGTTTATTTAGTAAAAATAATTTTTATTTTTATAATTTGTTAAGTTTGAATTTTCAACATTAAAAAAAAGTATTTTTATGATTGTTGTTGCTGTTGTAGTTACTCGCGTGCCTAAAAATAATGCCACGACTTCTGTTCTGTTTATTCTCACAATCTGCTCGCGGACATTTTTGTTTAGCGTAGCTGTTTTTTTAGTAATTGTTGTAGTTGCCGGCTGTCAGGCTAAATTTAGTGTCCAGGCTGTGAAAACGTGCACAGGTACAAGGCAGACGCGTGTTTGATATAGATTAGATAAAAGTCGGGCGTCACCGACAACATTTACTGATAATGTGACAATTTTATAGAATGCAACCCATCAAAACCAGATTGAACTAATAACCGATTTTACGGAATAAAAAGGCATATTTTTTGTGGAGAGTTACGGAAGATAAATATAAATATTAATATTAGATATCGATATTAGCGATATTCAGTATTTAGAATTAAATTTAAACTATTTTAAATGCACCCCAGCGCAGCTAATAATTTCGAGTATCGGCTAATCGGCTAAAACGAATAAAGTTCTTAGCAGCAACTACAATTTATAGCTCTCTGATTGGCTTGGGCTCCCAACTTGGCCAACACACACTTCAATACACTTAGTATATAATTGTATCCAAGCGTGAAGACCCCAGGGAGCCACACGAGCCACGCTCTCAATGCGGCAAAAAACCCTCAACTTGCCACACACTTACACACACACACACAGACACATGTGTTGAGCGCACAGTAATAAATACTCAACAGTTGCACATTTGAAAATTTGAGTAGAAAATGTATACAAAAAAGGGTCTGAAACTAAATAGAAGAAACAAATGTGAGAGACGAGTCGAGTGAGAGAAAGATTTTTATATTCCTTTTTGCGCCCTTTTTTCAATTCAGCCACAAACCACTTTTCGCTCAATGTATCTATGTGTGTATCTGTGTGTGTGTTAGTTGTGTGTATGTGGGCTTTTCATAGTATTATTGCCAGCCAGGCGCACAGAACTTTCAGTTAGCTGTGTAGGCAAACCGAATTTCCATGTGTGTGTGTCTCTGTGTGTCTGTGTGCTTATTAATACTTGAACACTAATACAAGCACAAGAACCACATACGAGTGAATGGATGCAAGTGAAAGCTAAAGTTTCGCTTTGGCTGAAACTGTCACAGTCCAAAACCCACAAAGCTCACATTGAATCTCAATGTTAATAGCTTCCTCTTAAACTCTTCCACACTCCACTCATTCAGCAGCATTCGAGTAAAAAACTTGTACACTTTTACCCCCCACAGGCAAGTAGTTAAGTTGTTCTCTTTTGCAGCGTGTGTTGCCTTTAGATTTCCGCTCTCTTGTTGTTTGGGGAGGCGTATCATAAGCTCCACTTAATTCGCTTAAGAAAAACGCAAGTAGCTTCAATTCACAGACACAGACACAGTAGCAGACAGAAGACAAAAAGACAGACTATCAAGACTGGTTGTGCAAAATATGCGCAACAAAAAAGTAGAAATCTTCTAAGGAGGCAAATGCGAAAATGCGCTAAAAGAAACTTAAAAGATTTTTTAGATAGTTGAAGTTTTTGTTTTTATATGCAAATCAAAAGACATAACTTTATTAGAACATACAAATATTTATATATTAACAAATTTGGTAGATGAGATGATGACAAAGAGATTTCTCAGTCTAAGATATAAATATTTTGATAAATTTAAATAAATACTTAAAATTGATTGCATGCTAACTATACAGGGTTTTGGGAATCAGTTTGTTCTTTTAATAATAATTAGAAAATAATAATATAATAATAATTAATAATAATTATAATAGCTAAAGGTCTATGTTATTTACAACTAATTAGTACATCTTTTAAAAGGACTCTATATATTTAAGACGTATTAAAAAAAAAAAATTTTTCCCAAGTTTTGTCGAAGAAGTTTGCGCAAGTTTTTCATATATGACATAACTGCAAACTGCAAACGAGCGAGTGTAAAAAAGTATATTGTATATGTGTATGTGTGTGTGAGCGTGGCGTGAGTTTCCTTTTTAATTAACTTTGCAGCAACAAAAACAAGCACAACAAGTGACAACAAAAGCGACAGTTTGCAAAAACTTATTTAATTAAATTTCGCCATTGAAGCAGATAATTAGATTTTTTAAAGCACCGCAAATTTTGTTGCTGTGGTTGTTGTTAGCAACTGGCCAATTGTCGTTGAACATAATTTTTGCCAAACTGGCCATAAATGAGCTGTTGGTATTATGTTTGTTGTGGGTGCGTGCTGAGTTTCAGTTCTAGCCAGCACAAATTTACATATATTTTCAGGCCGGAACAAAATCGATAGTGTTGCAAGAAATTAATATGATTAATTGGCTGGCTAGCAGTAACAACAGCTATGAAAATTGGCTACAGTTTGGCCAAAAACCTGAACCCAAACCAAAATCCAATGGCAAAAGTTGACGCCCAAAAAAAAAAAACACAATCAGTGCCTACAAAGTTGACAGCAGGGACTTTCAGGTCGCAAAGGGGAAAATGGGCTGGGTAGAGGCAAGGGTGGTAGTGGTGGTAGGGGTTGAACACACCCTGTGTATCGTGTTTGTTTGAGGTTACGCGCGGTTTTCTGCCCCCTAACTGGACACAGCACACGATTCTGATTCGGAATCAGATTCTGATTGACACAGCAGTGTGCAAATTGATGGCGACAGTTGGTCAGGTCAGGAGGTCAGGTGACGGGAACGAGGAGGAGGAGTAACTGGCCTGGAGTTGGTTTTGCAGGCAATTTGAAAAACGCTCTTGCTAACTGCCTTAAATTGGCCAACAGCTGCGCCTACAAAATCACATGATATTAAATACCACGCCAAACTATATATATTTATATAACAAGTAAGAGTGCTATAATCGAGAGTGCCTGACTAGGAGATACCCTACCAGCTAGGAATTGAAAAAGATTGTGATAATGATAAATAAACTAAAACTGAAACAGAGATACAGAATGACCCCCAGCTTATAGATACTCTTTTTGATAATATATCCCCCAAATTGTTTCAATTTTCAATACCAAAATTAAAATAAACATTATAATAAAGTACACATATTCTACATAAACTTAAATTATGTACTCAAAGGTGTGCAAATTTATTTAATAGCTGTGCATACATCGTTCAAATTGTGTAGTTTGTGTGTGTCTATTTATCAGACAATGGGGCACATACTTTGTGTATATGTTAGAGTGTATACATGAGTATGTAAGTACTGGTAAAGGTGCCTGAAAATGTGTTTATTTGTTGTGCACAACGCTCGTAAAGTATCTTTGAACTGAAAATTGTTTATCATTTGCAATCGTTCCTCATAATATACACATATGATTAAATTGAATACTGCCTTCTATTGAAAATAATGGAAAACGTACTTAAAGTCTAAAATAAATATGAGTTGTTTATATACTCTCACCTTACTTTTCACAAAGTTTATTTGCTATAATAAATTGAAATTGAAAGCAACAATGCATACTGATAATTAAAAACAATAAGCTATAATCCTTCGTGAGTTTATTATAACTTTTTATTTGGAAAGAAAATATTATTATTAAAGTCAGACATATTCTAATCAACAACAAATCAATATGTTTTGCCTTTCTGAGATTTAAAAACCATTTCCTAAATAAATCTTAAATCTTTAATCTACAAAATGCGGCCACAGCTTTTTGAACTTTTACTAAGATTTCCCATTAAAGTCTGCTTTGAGCAAAACTTTTGGTTTTAGAAAGGCCGAGTGGAAGTGGAAGTGGAGGGTGAGTTTTACATCATATATATAAGATGTTACATAAATGAATACAAGCTTACTTGGATCGTCATCCCAATAATTGCGCTTGTTAAATATTAAAAGCCAACTTGGCTCTTCCAAAATGCACACAACATTTTGGCGTCAAGAAGCCAGTCAGCCAGGACATTGTCAGAGGAGACAGCGACAGCAACAGCAACAGGCCACGTAAAAGCCAAAGACAATTTTAGTACAAGGACAGGCAGGGGCAGGCGAAATGTCGAAGGCGAAAGAAAAACTATAAAATTCATTGAGAGCAAAGTTAAGCAGTGCAACAAGTTATGTCATGACAGAGAGAAGGGGCAGAAGAGCTGTAGCTACATAGAAAACAATTTAAATCTAACTATTTTAAAAGCGGACAACTAAAAAATGAGCATCCTTGAAAATCTTAAATATTTGTTAAAATTGAAGAATCGAAGCCAAGTTATGTTTTCTATGATATATTTGTTAAATATTTTAATTTAACTATTAAGAAAATACAAATAAAATCATAAGACTAAGAAATCAAGTTGCCACAAAAATATATAATTGTCATAAATGAAACTCCAATTTGTTACTGTGTAACGGTAACTTGCTGAGGCATAAGAAGATGTCGTGCCAAGTAACAGTCACTTAAAACGAGGCAAAGCCGTGTCTAAAATGTGCGCCGTGTATACTTGAAAACATGAACAGATTTAAGTGCAGCCCTCGCACAAATTGTGGGCGTGGTCACAACAAAACTGTGAAGGTTGCGACGCGATATTTATATCATTTAAGCGGGGGGAGCTATAAGAATGAGGAGGGCGCCTAAGACATTGCCACATTAAGTTAGACACGCAGCGATACAAAACACTTGAAAGCCGCACAGGGCGTATACGTAATCTCGGCCTGCGTTTTTGTGTGTGTGCGTGCTTTAATGAATGTGCTCAATGTCGCTGATAAGGCGGCGCAGTCCCGCGTGCTGATAATGACAAGTATCATTAAGTCGAGAGCGCGCACATGGAACTGACATTTAAGGCCCCCCGTCGCCATCCCAATATTGCCCCATCCGAATTATCGTCCTGTTGCGCACTTTAAGGCATTGCCATTTAACTAACCTTGGCAGCATGTTTTTACTTTGCTCTTCTCCGCCTATTTTTTTTTCTCTGTTGCCAGCATTTAGCAGCCATTTGGCGACATTTCCCGTTTCGGATAAATGCATTTGCGAGCGCGCGTCCTTCGACAGTCAAAACAACCTTTGACACTTTGGCAATCGAGGCTGGATATCGCAAAATGTATGTGAATGTGAATTTGAATATGAATGCATGTGAATGCAGCTGTGACCGTGAGCGTGAAATTGTTACATGTATTGGCCACCCACAGACAAGCACACACATATACAAAGTTATAGGCTGGCAGGCTTCAAGTTAAGGCCTTTAACTGCATTTAAAAAGTACGAGTAAAATCACGCAATTCATGTTGAATATTTTAAATAAAAGAATTACGATTTAATTTTTAGTTAGCTCTTGATTTTAATTTGTTGATTTATGAATTTGGATTTCGTTTTTTTTTTCCATAGTGTTTGATACGTTATTTTAGGAACCAAAATTAATTAAAATTTTTTTTTTTAAAATAGCTTGATGAAAAAATGTACAGGCAAACTAATTACCAAAATGGCTGTGGGATTAGCAATCGGTTCAGTTTTGACAAAGTTATGGGAGTTTGAAGTCTTTATTACAAGCCAATTTTTTGTAATTTTTTACTGATTTTTGACAGAAAAATGAACCATACTTTCTTAAACTAAATTTGAAAAGTGCATAACCCTAAATGGTTGATAAATTGATCAGTTTTAACCAAAAATAGCTGCAAATATTAAAGTCAATCAATTCAAATATTGAAAAATTACAATATCAGATGTAAAATTCAATTGCAATTTAACGCTGGCGTATCATATGTCATACATATCTTTGCAGTTTTTTCGCCGAGCTTATTTTTTAGTGGGCTGCATTTTCTTTTTATGGTGCAATTTATAGATACATATATATATGATTTATTATTTTGTGTTCGAGTGTTTGTTACTTCCAAATATCGCAGGTAAAAGCAAACAAGCCTGCAATTCCTGCTACTTTTTTTCCATGGCTAACAGATAACTTAATTTGATTTGCTGCACACAAGCACACACACACAGCAATGCACACATTTCTGTGGCTTTTACGCTCGATTGGCATCGTCTTCTTCTTGTCTTCGCCGACGCTGATATTCTTGTGTAACAATTTTCGTTGCAATTTTTCATTGCATACTTCTGAGAGCGGTTCTCCCCACCGCCTGACAACAAATGGAGCGTGACCTAGCAAATCATTGGTAAATGTGTATGTAAGCCACTGCTCGTAAGCTGAATTCGGTTGGAGTAGAAGCGAAGTGGAGTGCAGCTGAGGTCTCCAGGCAGTCCTTAGCTTGAGTTTTCCAACTTTTGCTTGTAATGCTTAAATATTTGCTAGCGCATTTCCTACATCGAAATATTGAGTACGTTGGACAGCGCTCCACTCCAAACTGTTTGAGACGCATCAGGTGGCGAATGATATATAGAAAATGAGTATGAGTTAAGATAAGAAGATATGCGGCAAAAATTATTTAGACTATCCGGAAAAAGGCAGATGTTAAGTTCCCAAAACCCTAAAAACGCGCTTCCCAGACTTCAAAGTGCCATAACTTTGTCAAAACTGACCCGATTTTCAATTCCAAGGTCATTTTCATCATGGTTTGTCATCTATAACAACTCTACATTCAAAGCTGCGAAATTTCCACATTTCGGATTTCATGTCCAAAATCATGTCAAGATGTTAAGTTCCCAACACCTTAAAAACGCCCTTCCCAGACTTCAAAGTGCCATAACTTTGTCAAAACTGACCCGATCTTCAATTCCAAGGTCATTTTGGTCATGGTTTGTCATTTATAACAACTCTACATTCAAAGTTGAGAAATTTCCAAATTTCGGATTTCATGTCGAAAATCATGTAAAGATGTTGAAAAATTCCCAAAAACCCTAAAAACCCCTTTCCCAGACCTCAAAGTGCCATAACTTTGTCAAAACTGACCCGATCTTCAATTTCAAGGTCATTTTCATCATGGTTTGTCATCTATAACAACACTACATTCGAAGTTGCAAAATTTCCAAATTTCGGATTTCATGTCAAAAATCATGACAAAATGTTGCGAAGTTCTCAAAACACTAAAAATGCCTTTCCCATACTTCAAAGTGCCATAACTTTGTCAAAACTGACCCGATTTTCAATTCCAAGGTCATTTTGATCATGGTTTGTCATCTATACCAACTCTACATTCAAAGTTGCGAAATTTCAAAATTTCGGATTTCATGTCAAAAATCACGTCAAGATGTTGTAAAGTTCCCAAAACCCTAAAAACGCCCTTCCCAGACTTCAAAGTGTCATAACTTTGTCAAAACTGACCCGATCTTCAACTTCAAGGTCATTTTGATCATGGTTTGTCATCTATAACAACTCTACATTCAAAGTTGCGAAATTTCCACAATTCGGATTTCATGTCATACATCATGTCAAGATGTTGTAAGTTCCCAACACCTTAAAAATGCCCTGCCCAGACTTCAAAGTGCCATAACTTTGTCAAAACTGCCCCGATTTTCAATTCCAAGGTCATTTTCATCATGGGTTGTCATCTATAACAACTCTACATTCCAAGTTGAGAAATTTCCCAATTTCGGATTTCATGTCAAAAATCATGTCAAGATGTTAAGTTCCCAACACCTCAAAAACACCCTTCCCAGACTTCAAAGTGCCATAACTTTGTCAAAACTGCCCCGATTTTCAATTCCAAGGTCATTTTCATCATGGTTTGTCATCTTTAACAACTCTACATTCCAAGTTGAGAAATTTCCCAATTTCGGATTTCATGTCAAAAATCATGTCAAGAAGTTAAGTTCCCAACACCTCAAAAACACCCTTCCCAGACTTCAAAGTGCCATAACTTTGTCAAAACTGCCCCGATTTTCAATTCCAAGGTAATTTTCATCATGGTTTGTCATCTATACCAACTCTACATTCAAAGTTGCGAAATTTAAAAATTTCGGATTTCATGTCCAAAATCATGTCAAGATGTTAAGTTCCCAACACCTCAAAAACACCCTTCCCAGACTTCAAAGTGCCATAACTTTGTCAAAACTGACCCGATTTTCAACTTCAAGGTCATTTTGATCATGGTTTGTCATCTATAACAACTCTACATTCAAAGTTAAGAAATTTACAAATTTCAGATTTCATGTCAAAAATCACGTCAAGATGTTGTAAAGTTCCCAAAACCCTAAAAACGCCCTTCCCAGACTTCAAAGTGCCATAACTTTGTCAAAACTGACCCGATCTTCAACTTCAAGGTCATTTTGATCATGGTTTGTCATCTATAACAACTCTACATTCAAAGTTGCGAAATTTCCACAATTCGGATTTCATGTCATACATCATGTCAAGATGTTAAGTTCCCAACACCTTAAAAATGCCCTGCCCAGACTTCAAAGTGCCATAACTTTGTCAAAACTGCCCCGATTTTCAATTCCAAGGTCATTTTCATCATGGTTTGTCATCTATAACAACTCTACATTCCAAGTTGAGAAATTTCCCAATTTCGGATTTCATGTCAAAAATCATGTCAAGATGTTAAGTTCCCAACACCTCAAAAACACCCTTCCCAGACTTCAAAGTGCCATAACTTTGTCAAAACTGCCCCGATTTTCAATTCCAAGGTCATTTTCATCATGGTTTGTCATCTATAACAACTCTACATTCCAAGTTGAGAAATTTCCCAATTTCGGATTTCATGTCAAAAATAATGTCAAGAAGTTAAGTTCCCAACACCTCAAAAACACCCTTCCCAGACTTCAAAGTGCCATAACTTTGTCAAAACTGACCCGATCTTCAACTTCAAGGTCATTTTGATCATGGTTTGTCATCTTTAACAACTCTACATTCAAAGTTGAGAAATTTCCAAATTTCGGATTTCATGTCGAAAATCATGTAAAGATGTTGAAAAATTCCCAACAACCCTCAAAAACACCCTTTCCCAGACTTCAAAGTGCCATAACTTTGTCAAAACTGCCCCGATCTTCAATTCCAAGGTCATTTTCATCATGGTTTGTCATCTATAACAACACTACATTCGAAGTTGCAGAAATTTCCAAATTTCGGATTTCATGTCAAAAATAATGACAAAATGTTGCGAAGTTCCCAAAACCTCAAAAATGCCTTTCCCAGACTTCAAAGTGCCATAACTTTGTCAAAACTGACCCGATTTTCAACTTCCAAGGTCATTTTGATCATGGTTTGTCATCTATAACAACTCTACATTCAAAGTTGCGAAATTTCCAAAATTTCGGATTTCATGTCAAAAATCACGTCAAGATGTTGTAAAGTTCCCAAAACCCTAAAAATGCCCTGCCCAGACTTCAAAGTGCCATAACTTTGTCAAAACTGCCCCGATCTTCAACTTCAAGGTCATTTTGATCATAGTTTGTCATCTATAACAACTCTACATTCAAAGTTGCGAAATTTCCACAATTCGGATTTCATGTCATACATCATGTCAAGATGTTAAGTTCCCAACACCTTAAAAATGCCCTGCCCAGACTTCAAAGTGCCATAACTTTGTCAAAACTGCCCCGATTTTCAATTCCAAGGTCATTTTCATCATGGTTTGTCATCTATAACAACTCTACATTCCAAGTTGAGAAATTTCCCAATTTCGGATTTCATGTCAAAAATCATGTCAAGATGTTAAGTTCCCAACACCTCAAAAACACCCTTCCCAGACTTCAAAGTGCCATAACTTTGTCAAAACTGACCCGATCTTCGACTTCAAGGTCATTTTGATCATGGTTTGTCATCTTTAACAACTCTACATTCAAAGTTAACAAATTTCCAAATTTCAGATTTCATGTCAAAAATCACGTAAAGATGTTGTAAAGTTCCCAAAACCCTAAAAACGCCCTTCCCAGACTTCAAAGTGCCATAACTTTGTCAAAACTGATCCGATCTTCAACTTCAAGGTCATTTTGATCATGGTTTGTCATCTATAACAACTCTACATTCAAAGTTGCGAAATTTCCACAATTCGGATTTCATGTCATAAATCATGTCAAGATGTTAAGTTCCCAACACCTCAAAAACACCCTTCCCAGACTTCAAAGTGCCATAACTTTGTCAAAACTGACCCGATCTTCGATTTCAAGGTCATTTTGATCATGGTTTGTCATCTATAACAACTCTACATTCAAAGTTTAGAAATTTCCAAATTTCAGATTTCATGTCAAAAATAATGTAAAGATGTTGTAAAGTTCCCAAAACCCTAAAAACGCCCTTCCCAGACTTCAAAGTGCCATAACTTTGTCAAAACTGACCCGATCTTCAACTTCAAGGTCATTTTGATCATGGTTTGTCATCTATAACAACTCTACATTCAAAGTTGCGAAATTTCCACAAATCGGATTTCAAGTCAAAAATCATGTCAAGATGTTAAGTTCCCAACACCTTAAAAATGCCCTTCCCAGACTTCAAAGTGCCATAACTTTGTCAAAACTGACCCGATCTTCGACTTCAAGGTCATTTTGATCATGGTTTGTCATCTATAACAACTCTACATTCAAAGTTGCAGAAATTTCCACAATTTCGGATTTCATGTCAATAAATCATGTCAAGATGTTAAGTTCCCAACACCTCAAAAATGCCCTTCCCAGACTTCAAAGTGCCATAACTTTGTCAAAACTGACCCGATCTTCGATTTCAAGGTCATTTTGATCATGGTTTGTCATCTATAACAACTCTACATTCAAAGTTTAGAAATTTCCAAATTTCAGATTTCATGTCAAAAATAATGTAAAGATGTTGTAAAGTTCCCAAAACCCTAAAAACGCCCTTCCCAGACTTCAAAGTGCCATAACTTTGTCAAAACTGACCCGATCTTCAGCTTCAAGGTCATTTTGATCATGGTTTGTCATCTATAACAACTCTACATTCAAAGTTGCGAAATTTCCACAAATCGGATTTCAAGTCAAAAATCATGTCAAGATGTTAAGTTCCCAACACCTTAAAAATGCCCTTCCCAGACTTCAAAGTGCCATAACTTTGTCAAAACTGATCCGATCTTCGACTTCAAGGTCATTTTGATCATGGTTTGTCATCTATAACAACTCTACATTCAAAGTTTAGAAATTTCCAAATTTCGGATTTAATGTCAAAAATCATGTCAAGATGTTAAGTTCCCAACACCTTAAAAATGCCCTTCCCAGACTTCAAAGTGCCATAACTTTGTCAAAACTGCCACGATTTTCAATTCCAAGGTCATTTTCATCATGGTTTGTCATCTATAACAACTCTACATTCCAAGTTGAGAAATTTCCAAATTTCGGATTTCATGTCAAAAATCATGTCAAGATGTTAAGTTCCCAACACCTTAAAAATGCCCTGCCCAGACTTCAAAGTGCCATAACTTTGTCAAAACTGCCCCGATTTTCAATTCCAAGGTCATTTTGATCATGGTTTCTCTTCTATAACAACTCTACATTCAAAGTTGCGAAATTTCCACAAATTGGATTTCAAGTCAAAAATCATGTCAAGATGTTAAGTTCCCAACACCTTAAAAATGCCCTTCCCAGACTTCAAAGTGCCATAACTTTGTCAAAACTGCCACGATCTTCAACTTCAAGGTCATTTTGATCACGGTTTGTCATCTATAACAACTCTACATTCAAAGTTGAGAAATTTCCAAATTTCAGATTTCATGTCAAAAATCACGTCAAGAAGTTAAGTTCCCAACACCTCAAAAACACCCTTCCCAGACTTCAAAGTGCCATAACTTTGTGAAAACTGACCCGATCTTCGACTTCAAGGTCATTTTGATCATGGTTTGTCATCTTTAACAACTCTACATTCAAATTTTACAAATTTCCAAATTTCAGATTTCATGTCAAAAATCATGTAAAGATGTTGTAAAGTTCCCAAAACCCTAAAAACGCCCTTCCCAGACTTCAAAGTGCCATAACTTTGTCAAAACTGACCCGATCTTCAACTTCAAGGTCATTTTGATCATGGTTTGTCATCTATAACAACTCTACATTCAAAGTTGCGAAATTTCCACAATTCGGATTTCATGTCATAAATCATGTCAAGATGTTAAGTTCCCAACACCTTAAAAATGCCCTTCCCAGACTTCAAAGTGCCATAGCTTTGTGTATACTGATCCGATCTTCGACTTCAAGGTCATTTTGATCATGGTTTGTCATCTATAACAACTCTACATTCAAAGTTGCGAAATTTCCACAAATCGGATTTCAAGTCAAAAATCATGTCAAGATGTTAAGTTCCCAACACCTTAAAAATGCCCTTCCCAGACTTCAAAGTGCCATAACTTTGTCAACACTGACCCGATTTTCAATTCCAAGGTCATTTTCATCATGGTTTGTCATCTATAACAACTCTACATTCCAAGTTGAGAAATTTCCCAATTTCGGATTTCATGTCAAAAATCATGTCAAGAAGTTAAGTTCCCAACACCTCAAAAACACCCTTCCCAGACTTCAAAGTGCCATAACTTTGTCAAAACTGACCCGATCTTCGACTTCAAGGTCATTTTGATCATGGTTTGTCATCTTTAACAACTCTACATTCAAAGTTGCGAAATTTCCACAATTCGGATTTCATGTCATAAATCATGTCAAGATGTTAAGTTCCCAACACCTCAAAAACACCCTTCCCAGACTTCAAAGTGCCATAACTTTGTCAAAACTGACCCGATCTTCGACTTCAAGGTCATTTTGATCATGGTTTGTCATCTATAACAACTCTACATTCAAAGTTTAGAAATTTCCAAATTTCAGATTTCATGTCAAAAATCATGTAAAGATGTTGTAAAGTTCCCAAAACCCTAAAAACGCCCTTCCCAGACTTCAAAGTGCCATAACTTTGTCAAAACTGACCCGATCTTCAGCTTCAAGGTCATTTTGATCATGGTTTGTCATCTATAACAACTCTACATTCAAAGTTGCGAAATTTCCACAAATCGGATTTCAAGTCAAAAATCATGTCAAGATGTTAAGTTCCCAACACCTTAAAAATGCCCTTCCCAGACTTCAAAGTGCCATAACTTTGTCAAAACTGGCCCGATTTTCAATTCCAAGGTCATTTTCATCATGGTTTGTCATCTATAACAACTCTACATTCCAAGTTGAGAAATTTCCCAATTTCGGATTTCATGTCAAAAATCATGTCAAGAAGTTAAGTTCCCAACACCTCAAAAACACCCTTCCCAGACTTCAAAGTGCCATAACTTTGTCAAAACTGACCCGATCTTCGGCTTCAAGGTCATTTTGATCATGGTTTGTCATCTTTAACAACTCTACATTCAAAGTTTACAAATTTCCAAATTTCAGATTTCATGTCAAAAATCATGTAAAGATGTTGTAAAGTTCCCAAAACCCTAAAAACGCCCTTCCCAGACTTCAAAGTGCCATAACTTTGTCAAAACTGACCCGATCTTCGACTTCAAGGTCATTTTGATCATGGTTTGTCATCTTTAACAACTCTACATTCAAAGTTTACGAAATTTCCAAATTTCAGATTTCATGTCAAAAATCATGTAAAGATGTTGTAAAGTTCCCAAAACCCTAAAAACGCCCTTCCCAGACTTCAAAGTGCCATAACTTTGTCAAAACTGATCCGATCTTCAACTTCAAGGTCATTTTGATCATGGTTTGTCATCTATAACAACTCTACATTCAAAGTTTAGAAATTTCCAAATTTCAGATTTCATGTCAAAAATCATGTAAAGATGTTGTAAAGTTCCCAAAACCCTAAAAACGCCCTTCCCAGACTTCAAAGTGCCATAACTTTGTCAAAACTGACCCGATCTTCAGCTTCAAGGTCATTTTGATCATGGTTTGTCATCTATAACAACTCTACATTCAAAGTTTAGAAATTTCCAAATTTCAGATTTCATGTCAAAAATCATGTAAATATGTTGTAAAGTTCCCAAAACCCTAAAAACGCCCTTCCCAGACTTCAAAGTGCCATAACTTTGTCAAAACTGACCCGATCTTCAACTTCAAGGTCATTTTAATCATGGTTTGTCATCTATAACAACTCTACATTCAAAGTTGCGAAATTTCCACAATTCGGATTTCATGTCATAAATCATGTCAAGATGTTAAGTTCCCAACACCTCAAAAACACCCTTCCCAGACTTCAAAGTGCCATAACTTTGTCAAAACTGACCCGATCTTCGACTTCAAGGTCATTTTGATCATGGTTTGTCATCTATAACAACTCTACATTCAAAGTTTTGAAATTTCCAAATTTCAGATTTCATGTCAAAAATCATGTAAAGATGTTGTAAAGTTCCCAAAACCCTAAAAACGCCCTTCCCAGACTTCAAAGTGCCATAACTTTGTCAAAACTAACCCGATCTTCAGCTTCAAGGTCATTTTGATCATGGTTTGTCATCTATAACAACTCTACATTCAAAGTTGCGAAATTTCCACAAATCGGATTTCAAGTCAAAAATCATGTCAAGATGTTAAGTTCCCAACACCTTAAAAATGCCCTTCCCAGACTTCAAAGTGACATAACTTTGTCAAAACTGACCCGATCTTCAATTCCAAGGTCATTTTGATCATGGTTTGTCATCTATAACAATTCTACATTCAAAGTTTAGAAATTTCCAAATTTCGGATTTCATGTCAAAAACCATGTCAAGATGTTAAGTTCCCAACACCTCAAAAACACCCTTCCCAGACTTCAAAGTGCCATAACTTTGTCAAAACTGACCCGATCTTCGACTTCAAGGTCATTTTGATCATGGTTTGTCATCTTTAACAACTCTACATTCAAAGTTAAGAAATTTCCAAATTTCAGATTTCATGTCAAAAATCATGTAAAGATGTTGTAAAGTTCCCAAAACCCTAAAAACGCCCTTCCCAGACTTCAAAGTGCCATAACTTTGTCAAAACTGACCCGATCTTCGACTTCAAGGTCATTTTGATCATGGTTTGTCATCTTTAACAACTCTACATTCAAAGTTGACGAAATTTCCACAATTTCAGATTTCATGTCAAAAATCATGTCAAGATGTTTAAAGTTCCCAACACCTTAAAAATGCCCTTCCCAGACTTCAAAGTGCCATAACTTTGTCAAAACTGACCCGATTTTCAACTCCAAGGTCATTTTCATCATGGTTTGTCATCTATAACAACTCTACATTCCAAGTTTAGAAATTTCCAAATTTCAGATTTCATGTCAAAAATCATGTCAAGAAGTTAAAGTTTCCAACACCTCAAAAACGCCCTTCCCAGACTTCAAAGTGCCATAACTTTGTCAAAACTGACCCGATCTTCAACTTCAAGGTCATTTTGATCATGGTTTGTCATCTATAACAACTCTACATTCAAAGTTTAGAAATTTCCAAATTTCGGATTTCATGTCAAAAACCATGTCAAGATGTTGAAAGTTCCCAACACCCCAAAAACGCCCTTCCCAGACTTCAAAGTGCCATAACTTTGTCAAAACTGACCCGATCTTCGACTTCAAGGTCATTTTGATCATGGTTTGTCATCTTTAACAACTCTACATTCAAAGTTTAGAAATTTCCAAATTTCAGATTTCATGTCAAAAATCATGTAAAGATGTTGTAAAGTTCCCAAAACCCTAAAAACGCCCTTCCCAGACTTCAAAGTGCCATAACTTTGTCAAAACTGACCCGATCTTCGACTTCAAGGTCATTTTGATCATGGTTTGTCATCTTTAACAACTCTACATTCAAAGTTGCGAAATTTCCACAATTCGGATTTCATGTCATAAATCATGTCAAGATGTTAAGTTCCCAACACCTCAAAAACACCCTTCCCAGACTTCAAAGTGCCATAACTTTGTCAAAACTGACCCGATCTTCGACTTCAAGGTCATTTTGATCATGGTTTGTCATCTTTAACAACTCTACATTCAAAGTTTACAAATTTCCAAATTTCAGATTTCATGTCAAAAATCATGTAAAGATGTTGTAAAGTTCCCAAAACCCTAAAAACGCCCTTCCCAGACTTCAAAGTGCCATAACTTTGTCAAAACTGACCCGATCTTCAACTTCAAGGTCATTTTGATCATGGTTTGTCATCTATAACAACTCTACATTCAAAGTTAAGAAATTTCCAAATTTCAGATTTCATGTCAAAAATCACGTCAAGAAGTTAAGTTCCCAACACCTCAAAAACACCCTTCCCAGACTTCAAAGTGCCATAACTTTGTCAAAACTGACCCGATCTTCGACTTCAAGGTCATTTTGATCATGGTTTGTCATCTTTAACAACTCTACATTCAAAGTTTACAAATTTCCAAATTTCAGATTTCATGTCAAAAATCATGTAAAGATGTTGTAAAGTTCCCAAAACCCTAAAAACGCCCTTCCCAGACTTCAAAGTGCCATAACTTTGTCAAAACTGACCCGATCTTCAACTTCAAGGTCATTTTAATCATGGTTTGTCATCTATAACAACTCTACATTCAAAGTTGCGAAATTTCCACAATTCGGATTTCATGTCAAAAATCATGTCAAGATGTTAAGTTCCCAACACCTCAAAAACACCCTTCCCAGACTTCAAAGTGCCATAACTTTGTCAAAACTGACCCGATCTTCGACTTCAAGGTCATTTTGATCATGGTTTGTCATCTATAACAACTCTACATTCAAAGTTTAGAAATTTCCAAATTTCAGATTTCATGTCAAAAATCATGTAAAGATGTTGTAAAGTTCCCAAAACCCTAAAAACGCCCTTCCCAGACTTCAAAGTGCCATAACTTTGTCAAAACTGACCCGATCTTTAGCTTCAAGGTCATTTTGATCATGGTTTGTCATCTATAACAACTCTACATTCAAAGTTGCGAAATTTCCACAAATCGGATTTCAAGTCAAAAATCATGTCAAGATGTTAAGTTCCCAACACCTTAAAAATGCCCTTCCCAGACTTCAAAGTGACATAACTTTGTCAAAACTGACCCGATCTTCAATTCCAAGGTCATTTTGATCATGGTTTGTCATCTATAACAATTCTACATTCAAAGTTTAGAAATTTCCAAATTTTGGATTTCATGTCAAAAACCATGTCAAGATGTTAAGTTCCCAACACCTTAAAAATGCCCTTCCCAGACTTCAAAGTGCCATAACTTTGTCAAAACTGCCACGATTTTCAATTCCAAGGTCATTTTCATCATGGTTTGTCATCTATAACAACTCTACATTCCAAGTTGAGAAATTTCCAAATTTCGGATTTCATGTCAAAAATCATGTCAAGATGTTAAGTTCCCAACACCTTAAAAATGCCCTGCCCAGACTTCAAAGTGCCATAACTTTGTCAAAACTGCCCCGATTTTCAATTCCAAGGTCATTTTGATCATGGTTTGTCTTCTATAACAACTCTACATTCAAAGTTTAGAAATTGCCAAATTTCGGATTTAATGTGAAAAATTCAAAGTCATTTTGGTCATGGTTTGTCATCTTTATTCATTCTACATTTTATTTTGAAGAAGTTCAATTTTTCCGTGCTCTTATAAGACTTGGAACTCAAAACTTTTCTTAGGATTTTAATTATTGGAGTTTATTTTTATTACAAAGCTTTTAATCAAATATTTAGTTCGTGAAGGTTGCAACAATTGAATTTTTCTGTACTTCTGTAGTTGACTGAGTCAGTCATTATTTAAATTGAACTCGTCTGTTGTTGTTGGTGTTGTCCTTGTTGCTGTTGCTGTCATGTGACTGTCAAATTTGGCTGTTGCTGTGGCTTGTCCTTAACAATGCAAAATGGAAAACTTTTTCGCCGTGCAACGCGCTTTAAGCAGCTTTGTGCAAAAATAAATGCGAGTTCGAGTTTGTAAAGTCTGTAACATATGTACATATATGCATTAACTTGTGGCTACATTAACATATTTTAATTAAAAAAATGTCGGGTTGTCGGGCCTGGGCACTTCTTAACGTAGACAAGCTGCATGTGGCGTATGAGTGATGTCTTTTCACATATGCAAATAGCTTTAACTATGTGTGTGTGTGTGTTGGCTATTGTTTCATTATTACTTTTTTATCTCCTTTTTTGATATTAAATATGCTTTATAAAATGGCAGCTGCTTTTTAAGCAGCGAGGCCAATTACTTAAATCGTATTTTAAAACACATTGCAAGAATGGGGAACAAGAACAACTGCGGTCACCTTCAGCTGAACGAGATATACATTATGGCATGTATAAAGACGTATATCGATTCCGATTCCGGCAGTTGCATGCATGCATATATCCGGTCATTGTACATCGCGATTCATCGCCATGATAATTTGGGCTGCAGTTTATCTTGTCCGACAAAATGAAGTGAAATTACTCAGCAGCAATTTATTTTGAGGCCCATATTCTCTTTATTATCCAGCTGCTGTTGGAGATTTCTAGGGCATCAATTTTGTAAAATTGAATACAATTCAGTAATATGACAGTAATAACCACAATTAAAGTTAAAAGTCAGGTCTGCTATTTGTATTCAATGCACGATAAATATTACGTATACGTAAAAATAGGAAACTAAATTGTGTGTTCAAATATAATTAAATTCTACAAATTGGGAACAAATTTTAATCGCACACTGTATTTTTTGTAGCTGTGCAACGCTTTTTACCTATGGCGTTTATTTTGTTAGCACCTTTTGTTGTGGCAACTAACCCAATTAAAATGAGAATTGAATGCGAAACTTTCTTCTTCGTTTTTATGCGATTTTAAAGTTCTTATATCGAACGCAGCCACTTTATTGGCTTATTACTTTGTTGATGCCAACAACAATACCTCCACTGTGCAATTTTCAGGAGTTCCACTTGCCTTTTTTTTTTGAGCCATGTTTTACATGAATGAAAATAAAATAAAATAAAATAAACATTACTTATGCTCGACACGTCGCCGTTGCCAACGCACAGAGTTGTCGCTGCAGCCGATGCGTGACTGTGTATGTTTGTGGGTGTGTGTGTGTGTGTGTGTTATCGCTTAACTGTCTATATAACTGCGGCAGTCGTGTGTGTGCACACAAATCGCACACCCGCGGGCAACGTCAGCGGCAACAAAGTCAAAGTCGTTTGCGATAAAAGCGCAAACACACACAAGCACACGCGCGCACACACACACACACACACACACACACACACACACATAATCACACAAATACACACACATGCACATACACAAACGTATTCGTGCAACATTCAAACTGTTTGAATTTCTTGCTTCTTTTATACTCTAATCCCGAAGGACAAAAAGTATATTGTTTTTTTCCAATATCCGATATTATTAAATGTGTAAATTGTATATATCCAGAAGGTGTCAACGTATAGTTTTAGCCGATAAACCTATATAAATCAACAGTTTTCTAGCAAAGGTAGAGAAATGTAGTTAACTGATAAGTTTCTTCAAACGTCAAGTCAAAACTATATCTTGAACAGCTTTAAAGTTGTTGGAGTCGCAGTTTTACCCATCTATTTTCAGCTATTATTCGACTGGGAACAGAGTATTACCAAGTCGGTTAGGCTCGACTGCAATGTTCTAACTTGTTTTTTTTTTTTTGACTTTGGCAATTTTCTGTGCAGCCTCAGTGGAAATGGCAAATTGAATGCGAAATTGAACTTTTGCCAGCCAGCTGGGAGGTAAGGGGTGCGTTGCTGGGGCTGTTTTGGTGGGTGGCAGACATTCAAAAATTTGGCAGCAAGGTGCGCTACATTTCCGCACGGAAATTTAGTATAATTGTGTTCAATGTCGATGACATGGAGCGCCGGAAACTGTTGCTCCTATTTCAACAGCCAAAACAAAACATCCCCAAAAAAAACAACAAAACACAAGGATGAAGCTCATCGTGATGTGCACTTTGAGGCAAGCACTGCGAGTTCATTAAACATTTAACTGCTCAGCATAAACCTCCAGCTTAGTACAAGCCACACATTACGCATACGCCGCGTCTGCTAGCGCATGTAAATTAAACATTATTATTATTGGCGCGTTTCGCGTTTAAAAATTTGAGCCTGCAAAATTGTTGTCGAGATTTTGTGCAAAGCGGCAGATAATCTAGAGCAATTTTGGGGAAAGTCGTGTCTAAGACCTTGTGCAGGTTCTTGATATTAATTGCTTCCAATAAATAACAGCATTTGGTAGATATATTCTGTGATATTTTGTGAAATTTAGCATGATAAGAAATTGTTTTAATGTGGTTGGGTAGATTTCAATTTAATTTAACTTCTTTAGCAATTTATCTTAAGTGTGTATTAATCTATGTCGCAATATTTGATATATTTCCAAAGCTTTTCTCTTTACATATTAATCGTAATAAGGTCCACATTTGATATTCTTTCTGTGCCACATTATAAAATAAATAACACAAAATTCTAAGGTAACGTTTTCAATGTCTGCTTTTAAAAATTTTAAAAATAAATTAGTTTTTAAATAAATTGCTTATACAAAGTATTTTCAAACAAATATTTGCAGGAAACAAGTGTGCACAGGCATATATCAACAAAAACAAGAAATAAAGGAACAAATGTTGAATTGTTTGGCAGACGCAACACATTCGTTTGCAATCAATAAACACGGCGTATACGCAACGTGTGCGACTGGCTGCAAAGACGCAGCCGCAGGCGACACACACAGGAACAAGCAAGCGAAGGCTCAATTCATAAATATTGTGCAAAGGACATGCAGAGACATTGCCCGGGATGGCTGCCTCCTGCCCACATCGCCTACCAGTTCATGTTGAATGTTAAAAAAAAAAAATGGATCAATATTTTCGCAGCAGCAAGAAGCAGCCCAAGACGTTGACGTGGCAGCTGTGTGTACATGTCCTTGCAAGGACAATTGTGTGTGGCATTGTTGGCCCCTAGTCGCGTGTAAACTGCGTCAGTGTATGTCACAGTTTTTACAGACCTCTTCTATGTGTGTGTTGTTTTTTTGTGGCATTCAGCATTGGTTTCTTTTTTGACCCCTCGAAAAAATAGCTGCATTATTGTAGCCACTGCCAGCATTCCAGTGGGCAATTAGCTGCGTGCAACATCAGCCGCAATTCAACTCGAAAATTAACACGCTAATGCCAATGAACAAATCGAATGGCGCTATTTTACCTTGAAACACACACACACACAGCAATATACAAAACCGATAATAACAACAAAATGTAGCCAAAAATGCGCGGCCAATGGCATAAATGTTTAAAGCCAAAATACCAAATAGCAAAAACAATTGCAAATTGTTTACAAATTGCCCGAGAAACTAATTGCGTTGAGATTACAAAAATGTGTTTCCATTTTTTTTTCCCAAACAAAAGAATTGTGTAAATTTGCAATTTGTAATCTGCAAAGCATTTGCTGCTGCTACGTCTAGTTTTTTTTTTAATTTCAGTATACATTTTACAGCTGGGGGAAGTGTCAAACGGGAAATTGTGTACCCACACAAACCGCAGCGGGAGCGGCCCTCAAAAGTGGACTTCAATTTGCCGGCCCCAAATTCAAATGAGCGTTGGACAGTTGCCAAAGCGACCGCAGCGCTTGCAGAAATTGCCTCGGCTTTGATTAATTAACTTAAAACAACTACACACACACACACACACAGACACAGAGAGCATGACATTGGCATAAATTTAATTGAATCGTGCGGCGTGTGGCATGGCTTCAATTTTCTGCCTGCTACTGTTGCAAAGGTATTTATAAACTACAGCTTAACTATAACTGATGTATCAAAGAGTATATACATATATATTTATATTTATATATTTAAACATTTTCCTTGCTGCCTTTATTTTCTGCTTGCAACCCCACTATTATTTTGTTTTGTATCTTAAAGATACAATTAACTGCTGTAATTGTATGTGTGTGCTGCTGCTGCCTATTATTACTGTTTTCTTAGCTTAATCGTTGGGGGTTTTAAAACGTCCATTGAAACCAAATCTAGCACTGAATATTCATGAGCAGGCGTGCAATTAAAGCGACGCGTCAACGCCGCAGTCAACGCCGCCGTCGACGTCGACGTAATTGTTTTTGTGTACACGCGCCTAAAAATAACCAACGCGTAAATATTGTCTAGAATCTAGATATACAAACGCACGAGCTCTGTTTATATACATATACATATATTATACATACATATGTATGGTGTATGTAGTAAGTGTGTAGATATTCGTATTGAAGTAAAAGCATTTAGCTGATGACTGCGAAGCATAAAAGTGAAATTGACCAGAAAAGCAAACAGACAGCCAACGAAACGAAAGCCATAAAAAAAATTAGAGGAAACTTTATTATGCCCTGTGTCCAAAAGGGCTGAAAGGGTATATGGATTTTGTAACAAGACTAAATGTAATAAATAAAAGACATCTTCACAGATGTTGCCAACTAAGTTTATATTCCCTACAAATGTCTGCAAAATAAATCTCTAAAAAAATACTTGTGCCATAAGAAAAGAATTAATGTCTTAAAATTCAAATAACATTTAGTTTTTAAAGAGTATCTCACAGTCGAGGCGCTTGCAACTGCAACGTGCTTAGTTGTTTGTTGTTGTTGTTGTGGCTACTGTCTGATTTGGGATTTGGGCATTGAAGTTGGCACTGGGAATTGGTATTGAAAATTGAAATCGGGCAACTTGCGACTTTGCGTGCTGATTGCCAATGCCGCAGTCCAAAGTAAATGCCAGACACACGCACACATACACACGCACACGCACACAAACACACAGATTCACAGTTGTTGGCTGGAAATTGTCAACTCAACTTCAACATCGACTTTTGGCCCTTTTCGAACCTTTGGCCAGAAAAAACCAAAGGCAAACAGAACAAAAAAGTTGAAGGCTCCAAAAATTGAAGCCCATTAACAGCGCTCGAGTGGATAACAATTTCTGGGGGGGTTCCACAGGGTTCCTGAATATTTTCTAATTGCCAGCGCAAGAGATTCGCAGTTGCCATTCCAAAGAAATCACTTGGAGCCCGAAAAAAATCGTTTTCCTGTTCATTGTGGTAGGCAAATGTTTTTTATATGCCATGCAGGCAGTGTTGTCCTTGTGCCATAGCCTTGCCTTCACGGACGCGGGCAAACAATGCGAACTGCGAGAGGTCCTTGCCGGCGCTCCTTTCCCGCCCTGTGCCCAAGTGCGGCTGCTTTGCATTTAATTACGCTTAAAAATTAATTAATTTCTTTTTTGTGGCTGCGCTACGTGGAGTGACTTGAGACATAATCAAGCTGCCGCTCCGCAGTCGCTGCCAAAGCGTCGCCGTCGCCGTCGACGCCTCAAAGTATGCTACACTGCGGCCACTTTTATCTGCCAGCCTTTATCCTTGTACCTGGACGGCGTCTGGCGGTGGCCGGGGGCAGGTGCGGACGAGGGTTGCGCACTTGTGTTTTAAATAATTCAACAAGCGCGGTTTCGTGGCAAACAACAACAGCAACAACAACAACAAGCAGCCGGAGCAGCAGCATCTGCATTGCGCACCTTTAAATGCCAAGGATGAGCGCATGGGTTTTGGGTTAATGCGAATTTCTGTAGGTTCTTTCGGCTTATAAGCTGCTGCTTACAATATTTTCAAATTTACCAAATATATGTTGTACAATAAAACGAAGTGATGTTTATCCTATTACAACGTATAATAAATTAGCTGTAACAGCTTTTAAAATCTCAGCATAAATTATGAAAATGTGAAAGTAAATTAGTTTTTAATCTCCAAACTAATAAGTTCTTGAGTTGGATTGTTGAAATATGGTATTGTGGGCTTTGAACTTTAAAATTATATAATTTATAATTTTCGCCTACACATATTGAAAAGTACTGACAGCTCTCAGTTACTTACCAAGTCAATAAATTATTTTAAAACCCGCAGATATAAATATGTTCAAGTCTTACCTGCAAGAAAAACAAAAATAAAGTCTATAGATTAGTAATATAATTGGAAAACAAAATAAAAATAAAAATTTATCATTTCCCATTTAATTTATATTTTGTAGTTTATTCTATAGTTTATTTACAATCGATTGAATATATAAAGTTCGTTTTCGCATTTCGGATCGGAAATTACATTTATATATAATTTGTTTGCTTAAGTTTTTCTTTTTCAAAGTATATATTTTTGTAACAGTGAACACGTGCATTTCTTGTGCTTTGTTGTATTTGTAATACAAATTGTTGATGAATCATGTTATTGTTGTTGCACATTTTGAGTAGCTGACATAAAACAGAAACGTTGAAAGCGGCAGGCGGCAACAAAGAAATTCATGAAGAAAGAAAACAAGCAGCTTGTATAAAATGCACTAAAATGCATTGCCAAAAACAAATTTTAATAACTCAACGCGGTGCTGTCATGAGCCAGACCAACAACAACAAGCAACCGCAGCAGCAGCAAGAACAACAAAAATAACAGTTGAGTCAATTTGCGCATTTGAAGGTTACTGGGAGGAGGTTGTTGTTGTTGTTGTTGCTGCTGCTGTTACTTTGAGTGTACTAGAAAGCAGCGGAAGAAGCACACAAACAAAACTGAAATAGCAGGATAGAGAGAGACAGAGAGAGACGGGGAGAGACTGGTAGAGATACTGAGAGCTAGCAGTTTAGATAGATAGCGTTGTGGAAATGGGGGGAAATAGCACATTGGGCAGCTCACTTATTGGATTTTTGCCTTTCGTTTCGCCATCCGCGCTGTGGCAGCATAAAAATCACAGTGCACTCTATTGTTTTGTTGTTGTTGTTGTCGTTGCTGTTTTGTTCGCCTTTGTTTTTTTTGTTTTTGGCCTATCAAGCAGCAAAATGTTGTTGCATATTTTATATGTAATACAATAATGCATTATAGCACAGCAAACACACGAAATGCAAAATGTTTTTAAGTATTTTGCATATCGTTATCGCGTATACGTAATATATGTAAATACATTGCGTATACGTAATGTCAATACATTTACAGCTCAATTGACAAGTGAATTTATAATTATGTATTGTTAACTAATTTGATGCTGATTGATCACAATTGCGTGTTAAATAAATTAATTCAAATTAATTAATCATGTTAATAGTTGTAAATGATTCAATTAATACCAGAAAGCCTGTGTAATTTGCAATTTAAATTTAATTTGAATAAGAGCAAATGCAAAATAAAATGTCAGTAAATAAAATTGTCAGCTATGGTATTTTATAAAAATTAATGGCAAACATATAACATTTACAATATTAATTAGCAATAAAAAAAACTTACTTAAAAAATATTTTGTATAATTGAAAATGTTTTTTTTTCCAAATTTAAGACATTGCTTTGAGGCAAGACTCAAAACTTAAATACATTAATGCCGCTTAACGCTGATGTACATCATGATGGAACCATAAAACACACACACACAAACACACACACACACTCACGCACTCACTCACTCACACACATGCATTAAGATACTAATAAGAACTTTGAGTGCCTCTGGGTTTCGCTCTGGCGTCACAAAAATTAAAAGCACCGCATACATAATGTTAAAATATGACAAAAATAAAAAGAGAAGCGGACAGTTTTTTTGGGGGCAGTTGTTGGTCAAAACAGAAATGGCAATAAAAATAAAGCATTTCGTTTGTATCTCATTCACTTTGATATGAACTCTAATAACATTGAAATTATAATTATGTGTGTTTTATGTGCGACCATAAAACTGAACAGAGACAGCAAAGAGAGCCAGGGTTGCCGCCCAGGTGAAAGCTGGCACATACATATGTATTTTATATATATATATATATATATATGTATGTATGTATCTATGTGTATACATATGTACCAGGGTCGCCATGGGGCCAAAACTGTTTGTTTGGGCGCCTGAAACGCCCACAAGATATTTATTTGGGAAAGAAAAGCCGCAAAAAAAAAAAAAGAGCTAAAGTTGCCATTGACCGTTGCTGTTAGTATGTTGACCCTTATGTAGATGCGTGTTCCCTCATCCCCCCCTGCTTGGCCACCGCTCACCTACCATTTGCGTGCCAATTTGTTATTTATGCTGCGTTTACGTGTTGATTGCTTATATATGCAAATCGAATAGAATTTCTGCATATACATATGTACGTACGCACATATCTATCTAGGCATCTGTACCTTTCTGTATCTGTATCTGTATCTGTATCGATCCAGATAAATTTATGCCTCTCTGTTGGTTGCCCAAAACCTATGGCTCTTTTCTATACTATACAGTCAAGAGCTGTTCTATATACAAAAACAAAAAAAATAAAAACAATTTCAATTTGTATTCAGTTTGTGTTTAGCTAAATCGTTTAACATTTGTACCCAAATTGTTTCAAATGGAAAACTCTAAAAATCGATACATTAATAAACCAATGCCAATTAAAACCATTCAAACATAAAATATCAAAATAAATAATTCAGCAACATTGAGTTTGAATTTTTCACAAGCTAAAAATGCGCAAAAGTTTCTCACAATAAATTGGAACTATAGACAATATGTTAGTTGCACTTGTTTAGATCTATAATATTTGGCAATTAAATAAAACAATCTTGCTAATAAATATTTAATTTTCATTATACTTAAAAAAAAAAAAGAACAAATAAATAAAATAAATTCTGGCGAATTCTTTAGCATTAAATTATTTCACACATAGCAACTACTTATCAGCTAGCTACTTATGAGTGGAACAAAATATTATTATCTGTATTATGATGTTCAATGACGTAATCTGTAGTCCTTGCTAACCATGACATTAGCAGAGCCGGCTGCATTCAGGCTGTGGCTAGAAGATAACTAAAAAAAAGATGAAAAATACAAAAGCAAAGCAGATGTGGCATCTTTTGAATGGAGAATTGCATATTTCAATCTCAGCTGAGGCCACTCGATTCAATTAATTTCAGCTGGCAAACAATGAAGGCCGCTTGCCTAATTGGCAGCATGGCCGAAATGTAATCAAGTCACAGCTGAGACGCCAGAGGAGAGAAGAGGGATGGGATGGGAAGAGAGAAACATTGGCAGCTAAAACAAAAACATCAGCAATGGATTTACATTTACTTGGCCCAACACAGCTAAACACTCAATAGCAACAAAACACAAATACATACACAAACAAAGATACACACACACACATAGATGCATCAATTATATGGCCACTAATTTGTCTACATTTGGGTAGTTGGGTAGCTAAATAATTGTAGACGGCAGCCTCAGGAGGGGCTGCAGATGATTGCAAGAGCGGGGGCGGGCGGGGGCTTGGCGCGTCTGAGTGCCAAACAAGGCAGCAGCAATCAAAATCCGACAGACAACACACATACACACACACCAAATATTTGCATTGCCCTGAAGTGGGGCGTGACAAGTGGGCGTCAACATTGTTTAATCGAATTATGCAACGACAACAACCGTTCGGCGTATACACTGCAAAAAACTTGCATTCTAAAATGAAAATTGCAATCTTGATTCAAGAACATCTTAAAATATAAAATATAGAATCTGCAATCTTAAATCTCCAGTTTTTTAGACTGTTCATTTTCTCTGTGTATACAGTGTATACTCAACACACATATATAAAATGCCGCATGCACGTAACGGGATTAACATATTCGACAAATGTATCTGTATCTGTATCTGCATCTGCATCTATAAATGTATCTGTGGCTGTGGGTGCTGATTCTGATTCTGCTGCTGATGCTTTTAATTAAAATGCGCATATGAAATCGACAGCCGACATCGCAGCAGCCCTTTCATATACACACACACACACAAACCTAGCAAATTGAATCTCTTAGTAAAATTTCCTGACAAACACACAGAAAGCTCAAAAACACACACACCCACAAGAATGTCACAGTTAATTGCCTGTTTGATCCTGGCGCTCATTTTGCTGCTCAACGGCGAGCATCGTGTTGAAGCAGGCGTTTATCATGCTATATATGCAAATGCAGGTAAGTAAGGACACGAATATAGAGAAGAAATTATCCGGTTCACTTTTTACAATCGGTAAAAACGGTAAACTCAAAACCGATCAGACACAAGTCGTTATAACAGAAATTCTTTAAAAATAAGGACGATTAGAAGACAAACTGTTTTATTAATAAAGATTACCTCTGCTTTAATCTTCACAGCATTTCCCAATAAATGCGTTGTGAAATCGCCCAAGGGTGATCAATTGATAATCAATAGCGATCAGACGGTGCGTTATCCGGGCAAATGCGCCAATATATATTGCGGCCGGAATGGCTGGGCCTTGGTCTATACGTAAGCTCTATTGTATAACTACTTTTGATTACCGAAAATGTTAATATATAAATATTCGTATACAGTTGCGAGACCGTTTATCCACCCAGTGGCTGCGAATATGGCACATATAGAAATTTCGATGCTCCCTTTCCCAAATGCTGTAATCGCCGCATGAAGTGTAATCTAGTTTAAAGTAAAATCCAATTTTTGTTCGGCTTGGTTTATTGTTAATTGTCAAATTATGCATCGCACGTGAAATCAATAAAAAGTAGAAAAAATATTATATAAATAAATAAATAGATAGATGTTAACTGAAGTAAAGTTTTGCTGTAGTATACCTTTTAGAATCTGTCATTTTTACAAAAATTGAAATATACTTTAAAATTTAAAAATAAAAACTAAGAATGAAATTCATTATTTTTTGTATTTTAATCGCATTTCTTACACTCGGAGTCCAAACAGCCGAATGGGTTGGAATACATCGCAGTGCAAGTATGTATATAAGACAACTAACATATCCATATATAGTCATGAACTTGTAGAATTTCCGGGCAAATGCGCCATTACGTCCAGCCTGATACTGAATGAGGGCGTGAGCATCAAGGATCCCATGCACGAGTGCCGTCAAATTGTGTGCGGTGCCAATGGCTCCACTGTATTCCAAAGGTGCGTAGTTGCTATAGTTGCTATAAGTAGCTAATATGCTAAGAGGCCTAATAATAACAGCTGTGGCACTATTAACGGTATTCCACCCTCTTGCTACTTTGGGAGCTATATTAACGCGGAGCTGTCCTATCCGCACTGCTGTGAGCGTACAGTCATCTGTAGCTAAGTGAAACACTCTCAAGCAAAGCAGGCCGAGCAGTAAAGTTTTAGCAAACATTTAATAGAAATAACTACATACAAATATGAAGATGTTTATTGTGAGAGCTGTAATCATTTTTCTGTTTTACGAGTGCATTACTCAGACTCAAGCTCTGAATGCACTTAATAACTATGGGGACACTGGTGAGTGTGCAAATTATAAGAAGTATTCTAACTTTAATTCTATATAATATTTAGCTTATCCGGGACGCTGTGTTGTGGATATGGGCACTTCAGTAGTGCTGCTAAATTTTGGTGAATCTGTCAAACTGGAAGCGCTGCCCTGCACCCACATCTTATGCATTGGCGATGGCTGGGGCATGCTACAAACGTATGTTGATCCTATGTATATCCCATATCATATTATATCTATTTGTCAAACAGTTGCGATATTGAGCTGCCGCCAGATGATTGTCGCTTCACGAATTTTAAAGACTCTCAAGCTGATTTCCCCAAATGCTGCAAGCGTTATATTAGATGTGATTGAATTTGAAATTTTATGTCCATAAGTTAACGTTTTCGGTAATAGTTTTGTTTATTTTCTGTTCAATAATTCTATGTAAACAAAATTAAATAGTACAAAGCATTTAAAATAGCGCTTAACAGTGGGAAAATTTGTATTAACCACTTAAAAATTTTAGTACGGGCCAAAAGATCATTCTTGACCACACAATAATTCGTATGGCAAATATGTACTTATCAGCAATGACAACTTATCAGTATTCTACAGTGAAACAAAATTAGATTTAGCTGGGTAAAACGCTAAAATCAGTTTTAAAACTAACACAAATATTATTACAATTATTACAATATTAAAAATCAAGCATATCGATTAATAAATAAATTAGTAAAGGTATACAAAATTACAAAACTGAAATAAATGTTATTTCGTGTGAGGAACAAATGATGTATAACCCAATTTATTATATACTCTGAGATAGACGCATTCCTACAGGCGAGTATTTTTAGCTGTTATACATATCGTATGTATTTTATAAGATCACAAATGGAACAGCTCTACTATACTATATTATAACCAACTTTTACCACAAATAAAATGTGTAATGGAAAGTGTGTAAATTTAAATTATTTATCGTTGTAAATTGCCTTTAAAATAATTACTTGTAATGAAAAATATTATCCATCTGAAAATTTCATTTTATATATTACTTTTGAATTTATCATATAGGTAAATCCCATTCCGTATGCAAATACTATTCATATATTTTAGAATTTGTTAACAATAGCTTAAGTGGCACCCACTATGCAATGACTCAATCTGAAACCTGTTTGACCCGTGGCCTTTTCTGAATGAAACCACTGTCCCATAAATGCTGGCAACCAGATGGCATTCAAATTCACACTGATTCAGTCATATTTTCGAGTGCGCCACGTTAAGATGAATTTATTTTTGAACGGAATTTTGTTGGTGCTGCTGGCGGCGCTCTTCGTGCCAAATGCGGAGGCGGCTTTGGCCCGTGGCATCTTTAAGGATGCCGCGCATCCCGGCAAGTGCTTTGTCAAGCCAGATACAGTACTGAATCCGGGCCAGAGTGCCAAATATCCACCCATGGAATGTGCACGCATTGTGTGTGGTGAGAACAGCGAGGCAGAGATTCAAACGTGAGTGTATATAACATACATATACATATCTCATATGTTATTTAGCTAATATACTTTTGGCTTCGCATTTTACAGTTGCGGCGTTCTGGGTGCACCACCTGGCTGCACGATAGGTGCACCGAAATTCCCCACTGCTGATTATCCAAAGTGCTGTGACCGTGAAATAATCTGTCCCAAGTAAAGTGAATAAATAATTCATTCCACTATATTGAAGCCAGTTGGCTTAAATAGTTTCTGTGGTTGTTTTTCCAGCGATTGCGCTGCAAGATGTACACATGAATCGAACATCTAAAAATAAAACCTATTCAGCACACTGAAATGCATATATTCCACATTCGTTTCTCTGAAGTTTTTACTCAACTTAGGCGCATAAAGAGACCATGGAGGACAACAAAATTGATGCCGAAACTTTTTTAAATCATACAACATTTAAAAATATTACAAGTTTAAAATTAGTTTACTAAAATAGCTGACATGCAAATATTGTAGCCAACGCAAACCTCAAAAAAAAAACCATAAATATTTCATGTTTAGTCCAAGTTAGTTTTCAAACACAACTTTCCTACTAAAATCATGGAGTACATCAGAATTAGTCACAAGAAATGAGCACTCAGCCTAGTCGTAATATACAACAACTAAAAACTAAATAACCTTAACCTAATGCTTAATGTTTGTTGCAGATTAGTTTTCAAATAAAACTTTTGCCAATTAAATCACATAAAGTGACCATGGAAAGTTTCAAACATTTAAAATATGAAAAGTCAAAAATTATCTCCAGTTTGATTCAAATTAGTACTGAAATTAAACCAAACTAAAGCGAAGCACGTAAGGGACGTAAAAATCGCTCCTGCAAGCAGCAAGCACATCGTAAATTGACTGTTTATCTAAAAGTTAGTTATGGTCGCCTCCACAGCCTTGGAATGTCATACTTATAGCTACTTATTTAATGATACCCAAGTCGTAAGTTTATTATGAGCTATTTTCTGACTTTATTCGCCCCCGAGCAGCGACTCTTGTGACTCTATTAATTTAGCTTGGCGTGCTCAACTGGCTGGTTTGTTTATTATTTTTTACGAGCTTGGGCCCAGCGTTTTCCTTTTCGGCCAGTTATTTTCGTAACATGCTTTTGGCAACAAATTTATTGAGGCGCTTCTGTCGGGCAGCAGGACCGGTTAGCCTAAATAGCGTTATGACTGGCGATTTTTGTCCACTAGTCCACCGAAAGGCCATCAACAACAATAAGCGGAAAGCAACAATGCCAACAACAATAAAAACAACAACAACTGCAAGCGGAAAGATAAGAGCAGCCATGCTGAAACTGAAACTGAAGCTGAAACCGCACCCACAGCACTAATTGCCAGCTCTTTGTGCATGTGTGTGTCAGTGTGAGTGTGTGTGTGTGTGTTGGTTGTGGATGGCTTGGGTGCTCGACAAATTAAGCTTCTGGCACCGCGTTAAACGTTCTGAACTGCCGTCGCCATTTTTTTATTCAAACTGCAGTTTGACCTTACTTTTTGCGCTTACTTGACGTTCGATTTAAGGTCACAACCAAATCAATGCCATAAGCTAATTAAGCTTTGGCCCAGGCAGTTTCTTAATTAATTATAATTTATTTAAACTTTATTTCCTATATTGTGCCCATGTGAATAACGCTCTTAGGCAGGTAGGAGCCTCAATTAGGTGCTATTTAAAACATTATTTAGAGATGTGCAATATACAGGTATTATCATGAGTAGTATTCAAAATCTGTTCGTCCTGGAAGGGCGTTTCATCGGGACTTGGAATTTTACATGTTATAGACAAACCAAAATGACATTGGAATTGAAAATTGGTTAAGTTTTGACAAAGTTATTCCAGGGGACAAATATTTATTCATTGTATTTCATCTTTGATTACTAACAATCGCATTTTGGCTCATCTCTAGCACAGTAATAAGTCACCCACCCAAACACACACACACACACACATACACCCATAAGGACAGGGAAACACAGAACGATGTAACTTAAGCCTCAAATTCAAATTGATTTGGTGACCGTGTTGAGTGCATTTAACCGAACCTAATTGAACCTGGTGTCGTTCAATTTATGAGATATCTATACGGTAATATAAATGTGTGTGTGTGTGTTTGTGTGTGTTTGTGTAGTGAGTGCTGGTGAAATTATTGAGTAATGCGGCCTTACATCGAATGTATGTATATCAAGTACATGTAACCTTCGTTGGCTTCAGTCAACTGGCAAACAGAAACCACACCTTTAATTACTTGAATATCTGTTTTGATTTATGATGTTTAATTGGCTTTGAGGTAGGTAGTTATGTGCTCAGTCTAATTACTATATACAGGTGTTTAAAGTTGAGGAAAGCAAATAGTCTGAACTATTGAGAAGAGAATATATGTAAATAGGAAATTGCTATTACAATTTTATTTAATCAGCAATTCATTTTGACAACTTACTAACCGATATTTAGTTTTACAGGAGGCAACTAATGAGATTTTATATTTATTATTTTCAGTTTTCAAAAGTAAAAGGTGAATTATTATCCCTATGAAAGTGGTCTATTGAAATTTGTACATGAAATCAAATAAGTAATTAATAATAATAATTAATTGAAACATATTATTATAGTGAATCAATATACCAACATGCTTCTTCAGGGTAGTAAACTCTTTATTTATTGTTACTAGCACAACCTCAACCATGAAAAAAAACTACAAAGTTTGCCAAAAAAAAAAAGTAAAAAACTGGGAAAAATGTGTGTGCAAAGACCGCAGCAAGTTTTTAGTCGCATGTGAGAGAAAATGGGAGGCTCAGCATAAAAAGTGAATATTACAATTTTAGTGTGCCGCAAAAGTTTAAGCCTACATATACATGTGTGTGTGTATGTGTGTGTAAAAAACTTGCGTATACACACACAAACATACAGACATACAACATTTATAAATTGGCAGCCAGGCAGCTGCTTTTGGGTGACCTCTCGTGGCAGTCAGTATATATATATATATATATATATATATATATATATATACAGACATATACATTTATATGGCTGTGTGCGTGTTGAGTAAGTGTGCGTGCAAAAAGGTGAAGGTAATGTTTGTTGTTGGTCAGAAGGCTACAAATTCGAGCACGAGTTGGTACATAAACTGAGCCGCAACTTTGCGCAAAAAAATTATAATAAACAAGTAAGAGTGCTCTAGTCGCGAGTGCACGACTAGGATATACCCTGATCCAAGGTTATCACATTCATTTATAATTATTTATCTATATTCACACATGGGTTGTGGGTCTCTCAATTAGTATAAAAAACTATACGAAAAGTGATTTTGTGGTAGTTCATTTTTCTGTCAAAAATCACGCCAAAAGTGACAAAAAAAATAGCTTGTAAAGTGCCCAAACAACGAAAAGTTCCTTATAAATGACTTTCCCAGACTTCAAACTGCTATAACTTTGTCAAAACTGAACCGATTGTCATTCCCAAGGCCATTTTGGTCATGTTTTGGCATATACTTTAAATCCTCATTTAAAGTTTATTGACTTTTGAAAATTTGATTTTTTTTACTTTTTTGCGAAAAAAGCATAAGGGGGGACCCTTACCAATTTTGATTTTTCAAAATATATAATCTTGAAATTTGTTGTTTAATTGATTGTGGGTGTCTCAACTAGTATAAAAAACTATACGAAAAGTGATTTTGTGGTGTTTCATTTTTCTGTCAAAAATCACGCCAAAAGTGACAAAAAAATTGACTTGTAAAGTGCCCAAACATCGAAAAGTTCCTTATAAATGACTTTCCCAGACTTCAAACTGCCATAACTTTGTCAAAACTGAACCGATTGTCATTCCCAAGGCCATTTTGGTCATGTTTCGGCATATACTTTAAATCCTCATTTAACGTTTATTGACTTTTGAAAATTTGATTTTTTTTACTTTTTTTGCGAAAAAAGCATAAGGGGGGACCCTTACAAATTTTGATTTTTCAAAAAATAGAATCTTGAAATTTGTTGTTTAATTGATTGTGGGTGTCTCAACTAGTATAAAAAACTATACGAAAAGTGATTTTGTGGTGTTTCATTTTTCTGTCAAAAATCACGCCAAAAGTGACAAAAAAATTGATCTTGTAAAGCGCCCAAACATCGAAAAGTTCCTTATAAATGACTTTCCCAGACTTCAAACTGCCACAACTTTGTCAAATCGATTGTCAATCCCGAGGCCATTTTGATCATTACTTGGCATTGTTTAATCTACATCTCAAGTTTATGAATTTTTGACAAAATAAAATTCAGGATTTTTTATTACCAATTAGGAGTTTTCATTGCGAATATCGTCGGAAATACGTGGAGTGATTGTGGGGTCTCCAAAGTATAAAAAACTATACGAAAAAAGATTTTGTGGTGTTTCATTGCGATCAGCGCGTTCATACGGACGGACAGACAGGCAGACAGACGGACATGGCTATATCGACTCGGCTACTGATAGTGATCAAGAATATATATACTTTATGGGGTCGCAGATGCTTCATTATGCCTGTTACATACTTTTGCACAAAACCATTATACCGTTTTCCCATTTTTAATGGGTTCAGGGTATAAAAAGCCCACAAAAAAAAACTTAAATTCAAATTTAGTCACATATTATGCAGAGGAAGCAAGGCAGCGCCTTCAAATATGCAATAAAAAATAGCGCATTTCGGCGTGAAATAAAATCTTGAACAGTGCCACAAATATCTGCGCACTCATATAACTTATTCATTATTTTACACGGGCTGTCTGTACCAAAAAAAAAAAGAAAATGAAAATGGTCGCCACACTGTGCCGCAATTCACACAGTAACACACAGACACACACACAAATCCAGTCGCGCTCACAGACACACGCAAATTGAAATGCTTGCAGTACTTTCTTTAGCATTCGCACCCACGAGATGCTTCATTTCATGCCCGAGAGCAGACCGTATATCAGAGATGAGCTCGTTATAAAAAACAAAGTTACCTTCAAAAGGAATAAACTCGCATTTGGGGTAGTCCTGGTAGGGCTTAAAAGTAACGATGGCTTTGATTTAATACAATTTTTATTGATTATTAGAGTTTCAGCCATAACTGAAGTTAAGAGTTTAGTATTGTGGATTATGAAGCATTTCATATTTATATTTTCCCTGTGGTCAAGAACATTTTAAACTTTTCATTTCAAAACTCCCAATGTCTTTGAGACCTTATAAATATTTCGTCAGTTGCTCATATCTGGTATAAGTTTCACTTTTCACATTGCTCTTTGTCCTTTTTTCTCTTTGGGTCTCTTCGCAGCTTATAAAAAAGTAGTGGTAACAGTCTTATAAATTGAGTTTTTCCCGTTCTACTTATGTTTCCAAATGTGTTCGCTTGTATGCGAATGTGTATCTTTTGATGGGCTTTCTCTGTGTGTGCTTGTGTATTTTTGGACTTTTCTTTGGTCGTATAAAAATGTAAACTAAATTACCAGAACCAGCAGCGAGAACTTTTGCTTTGTGTTTTGCTTAGCGAACGCTGTTTTTGGATTTTACAAAAAAGACAGTCATACAACAATAATAAAGATTTTTCGTAATAACTGCAAACTTAAAAACTTGACTATCAATAGATATAGAAATTAATAGCAAAAAAAGTTAACCGTGTTTAACTTAGTTTATAACGTTGAATACATAAATCTACATCTTTGCAAGTAACGCGAGATATGTACTTAACTAAATGCGATAATTTATTAAACACAATAAGTGAATAGTAATTTACACGCTAAGAAAAATCAATTATTGTTGAAAACCGCTGCCGCCTGTCAGCTTATCCAAATTTAGCTCTCAAGGCTTGGCTATGAATAAATCAATTCTATGTAGAGCTACAAATGTAACTGAAGGTCCATTCTGGTTACATTACACTAACTGCTACAGAGACCCGCCGCGCACAAAAGTAGGCTACAGTGAGTGCAATTAGGCAATAACCAGTTTAGGCTAATGGTCAGTTAGTTGTTGTGCTAGGAGTGAGTGAGAGATAGAAACAGTGAGAGTGAGAGAGAGAGAAGTAGAGAGACTGCTAATTATAGCAAACAGTGTCCATTACACGCCCATTATATGCCACGCCCCCGTCAGCATTTTCCATTTTCCACCACACACTGCTGACTAATGAACATTTTTGCTTGCGCCGCGCCACAAAGTTTATTGACTTAGTTCATCGCATATAAATATTTAAATATTTGCCAGGCAAATAGCAAAACTGGCTCACAAGTTGTTAAAAACAAATTTCGAAAAACAAATTACGAATACAATCAAAATTACTAACTCAATGAATATTATTGATTCATAATAATAGCACGCCGCATATAATAAGCGAAACGATTGAATGAAAACATCAATATAAAAATACGTGAAAACGCTTAAGGCAACCGAGCTCGTCTAGGAGATACCCTGTAAGCAAAAGTAGCGTCAGCTTCATCAAAATAAGATCTTCTTAAAAATAATTAATATTTATGTTAAAAAGTGGCAGAAAATATTCAAAAATATAAATTACCTAGAATATTATTAGTATATATTTTTGCCTGTTGCAAACATTCCTTAAAATTTAGTATACCCTTTAGAGACATTCATTAGTCCAGGGTACAAGTATTCACATTACGAAAAACAATAAGAATTGTGACCACATGTCTACACATTTTTATAATTGTGGACCTTTATATACACGAAGTTCAAATACTCTTGAAAAAAATCAAAAACTTTTCAAATAATATTTATTCTACTATTTTGATACTATAGCACTAAGCTTTCCTTTAAAATTATCTTATGCAGTTAAATACCATTACAGGCAACCGAAATCAGTTCACCGCAAAATAGTTATTTTTTTCAATTAACGGGCGGTTGTCTACACCAACTGAATGTGGTGCATTCCATATAAGCAAGTAATTATATTAAATTTGAGTTGCTATAAAAAGCAACGAACGCGATGAAAGGAAATAAAAATAATAAAGTGTGCACTGAATTAAACGCGCATTTATTGGCTGCGGTTGAATTCATTTCAATTTTTAATTATGCGCGTAATTCCTTAATGCGGTTCCATTTAGGCAAATGCACACGGAAATTTTGTGCAGCTAGTTTTACGAGTTTTAAAGCGGCGATGGGGAAACAATTAATTCAAGCAAAAAAAAGAAAATGAAAATATTCAAAATAATTGTAATAAAATATAAATATATTAATTTTTGAAGCAACTCACCTTCATAGAGCACCACCAACTAGAAACTGCTGCGCCAAGGATTTACCGATGGTAATAATGAGCAAAAATGTTGCAGGCGCGAGCTGTTGCAAATGTTGATTAGCATGCCACTGGCTATAGAAACAGGTACATTAGCTATTTGTTTTATTCGTTTCCTTTGTTTAACACTTTTTAATTAAAACCGATACTGAACTCAACTCTTAACTGAACTGAACTTGCACTTGAATTACACTGCAATTATGAATTTTGATTGTGCGCTGATTACTTTTCATTGTTGTTTTGAAAGGGTATATGTATGTGTTCATATGTATGTATGTGTGTGCTTGTGTGTGTGCTGTTGCACATGCAAATATTTGTTATACAATGCACATATTTATGTTAATATTTGCGCTCGCACAATAACAGACAACAGAATCCGCTGGCAAGGATATCTAGCAGATTGCGCATACGCCACGTGTGCTTACCATTGAAATTGCGCTAATGGCATTTCAATAACGCATTGCAACCGCAGCTCTTTTACAACAAAGATTTTTGGAATTTTAAATCAATCTGCCCCTATTTGTGTGTGTATGTGTGTGTGTGTGTGTGTGTGTATATGGTGCGACGTGTTGAATAAAATATTTAGTAGCATCCTTTGAATAATTCAAAATTCATCTGACACAGCACTCTTTCTCCCTCTCTCCCTTTCGCGCTGGGCATGAAGTGGGCAAATCGATTTTGCATACGACAGCATTTTAAGGTCGAGTGGTAATGAAAAAGTTGTTTCACTCACTAACTTTTGGCAAGTCAAAAAGGATTTCAACACATATTTAGCCAAAAAGGCAGAGAAAAAACTCAGGGCAACACATGTGGCAAGTGGCTTAGCCATTTGCATGCAACACCACATAAAATATTTTTGTGGTAACATCTGGCTACAGAAATAGAAAAATAGTTGGTATAAGCTGCGACTTTTGACTGCATTATTTATGTTTAAATAAAGATAGCTCGAAAATCTGAATAAGCAAATATGGCATTCATAATAATATATTATATTTCGTTATATTATATTATATGTATAAAGATTTCATTAAACTGAAAATGGAATTTTCTAAAGACTTGACAAACAGCAGATATAATACATTTGTATATGTTAAGTTTAAGATTCGATATTTAAAATTATGTTTTTAGCTTATAATCAAGCTTACTGAATTGAAAATCATGCTATAAATTCATATTCCTGCAAGTTACAAATTGTATATGCTCAAGAAATATATTTTGCAACAAAAATCCTTTCAACTAGTTTAACTGCTACTGTTCTAGCAATATCCTACTCAAATATACTTATATACTTATAAAATATACAAATTTATTTGTGTGGTTTCCTATAAGCCTTCAAGTAAAATCTCAACAGCAGCTTTTTGTTTTTAATGCGAACTTAACATTTTTTTTATGACATTGAAAGTCGCTGTTGATGCTTCTGACAGCGTGTGTTTTTTACCTGTTTTTCACCTGTTTTTTACCTGCATACAAATAACACACACGAGCGTGGGAGAGAGAGTGAGAGAGTAGAGTAAGAGAGCGACTTTTTGCAATTGTATTGGTTACCTGTTACATGCTGGCTGAGTCTCGGCTTTTAGACCGTTAGACCTAACAGTTGGATAACGGTCGCTAGCTAAAATGTTTGAAAATTAAAATCGTAAATTCAAGAAATGCTAATTCAACGGTGACTGTCAAATAAAAGTCCCAGTGACAAGCAGAAGAAGACATGAAAATTTGTGAGCTGGTAACTTAAAAGGCTAACCCGCAAGAAAAACAGAAGCATTGCGAGGACACAAACACACACACACACACAAGTATATACAAATGTACATGTATCCTCGGAACATGCACATAAAAATGTAATACTTTCGCCTGACGATGATGATGATAATATTTTCTGATATTTTTCATTACATTGTTGTACTTTTACGACTGTTATCCTTGAGTGAAGAACTTGCTACAGGATGCTAAAACCAACACACACACACACACACACACACACACACTAGCTGTCGCAGCATTCAAGCAAAAAGTCTGAGCCACACATACACATACAGACACACGCACACACACAGACGCATGTGCGAGATGAGCGAGCTTTTTCCACCTAATGCCTAAACCGTTAGTTTTGAGAGACTATGGGAAAGAGAGTGGGCAGCATTTTCACCTTCGCACTTTGTGTGTTTTTTTTGTACAATTGTAAATTTTTTTTTATTTTTGAATTTATATTTTAATTTTAATTTTTATATTTTTATATTTTGTTAAGACTTTTTAAAATTTTTTGCACGCGACACAATGAATCGTCACAGGTTTAAAACTGTGTTTTATTTCTTATAGAAATGCCTCGAATAAGTGTTGAGTTTTAGCAATTTATGAATAAATTTTTTAAATATTTACAAACGCGCCTTGAGCGTGTGCACAACACACGAGATGTTGTTCCGTCGCTCGTTGGGATTGAACTGAATGCTAACAAGTACACGACAGCCTAGCCACGCACAACTACAAGTGCAGTGTACGCGTGCGAGCTTTTTACATGGACTTACGACGCGTGGGTGGCCTCAAAGAGAGCAAGCGCGAAAGAGCGAAACGGTCTACGATGCAGTACAACCGTATATAATCACTACTCAACAGCTTTTATTCTTGCTGTTTGCATGCAACATCCCTGTATCACATAATTATTTAATTAACTGTTTGTTTAATAATTTATCTGCTGCAACTTGCATTTTATTTAGTGCGGAACTAAAAATTAACTGTTAAATATACGATAGGCCAATCGAGTTTAAAAGTAATCGATATTGAGTAACTATCGAAAGAGAAAACAATAACTCGCCCTGACAGTTTGCCATCCCTCGTAGCCAATGAAAAACAAAATAATTTGATAAAAATAAAAACAATGTCCGACGAATATGTGTGTGCAGCCAAAGGCAAACTAAAGCTCAAAAGCGATACCGAACTGAAGAAAAAGAAGAAGAAACACAAGAGCAAGGACAAGGAGAAGGATGCACTGCAGCGAGCTTTTGTGGAGCAACAAATCAGCGAATCGGGAAATGGAGCAGCTGCATCATCATCCACCAGTAGTGGCTACGAGCGCAAGCTAACCAAGGCGGAGCTGGCCAGCAAGAAGCAGCAGGAGAAGATGCGAAACAAACGCATCATGGACAAGGCACAAACGACCCACAAGCAGCGCGTCGAGAAATTCAATGAACATCTGGATAGCCTAACCGAGCACTTTGATATACCCAAGGTGTCCTGGACTAAATAAGTGGCGTCTATTGATTTTAATTTTAATATAGGTGTAATTCTAATAATAAACATGCATGGCTAACTTGCAGAGATATGAAAAAGTCGTTCCTCTTTTGTAGTCCTGTTTAGTTTTGCAAAAAGGTCCGAAGCATAATTAAATAGAAAATCTCAAAAAACTAAAAAGTTCATAAAAATACAGGGAAATGTGCAGCGGAGACCAAGAAAATATACACCTTTTAAAATCGGGGTAATAAAAATATATCGCATTAGGTTTAAACTGTTTGAAGCGTTATATATAGTATATTAAGCATAATTTTGACTATTTTGGGGGATTGGATAAGAGAGGCCAAATTTGAATGGCACCATTAATCTAAATACATATATGGTAATAGTTAAATTCATATACAAAACAACTTAAATGAGGGAATTTTTTTCGGTTTTCCTTAAATAGTTCCAACTTTCAGTCCGATAAGCACACATGCGATCTGTTGGAGGAGGCCTTTTGCAGAATATATACGACAGCAAGCAAGGCTCCATAAAACTCTGGTTCATTCACTGTGGCGTCATTAGCTCGAGCATCGCATATTTCCATGTCCAGGAGCGCACGAGCTGCTCGAAGCGTGAACGCTCATGCTCATAGATGTAGCCCAGTTCGGGTTCCATGCAGACGTCAGTGTAGGGATCTGTGAGCAGACTCTGTACGGACAATAAAACTTTGGCCACATTCAGGGCTAATGACCAGTTTTGCTGCTGAAATATATCGATGCCGACATCGCCGTGGCGGGACACATTCGGATGTAGGATTTTGGTAAGGAAACGCACCGTTGGCGGTGCCATCGGATAACGCTCGGGAAAGTAGATAAATAGAAAGAATTTGCCGCCTTCGTAGGGACTGCCAGGTGGACCCAAGATCGTTGCCTGCCAGTAATTATTCTGGCGATCCAATGGAATCGCCGAAATGCCCTCCGATTCATAGCTATTCAAGAGATTCGCTTCGCCGCGTAAGAAATTATTACGTATCACGTTGCCCTGCTCCGCCGCTGGCGGCGATTGGCTGCCCAGCTCTATAAGACAGGTGCGACAGAAACAAGACGACATTAAAGCACCATACAGCTTATACCAATCGGGCAGCTCTGCGAGGCTCTCGAACAACGGCCAGCGCTGTTTTATATATGTCTTCCACATGCTTTGTGCCGTGTTCTTCACAATGATCTCTTGCCACTGCTTGCACACTTCGCTAGCCATCCACAGCGACATGTCGTCCAGATAACCAAATATCTTCAAAATCACCTCGACCGGTATCCGTACGATGCCAATGGTGCACTTGCTGCTGCTGCTGCTGCCGCTGCCGCTGCTCTTCTCAGCTTCTACATTCGCATTATTATATTCATGTGCTCTTGCTCGTCCATCCGCCAGCTCTAGCATGTAGTGGGGCAGGGCCAGAGGGGCCGCAGGGCGTGGTCGCTTGATGGGTAATAGAAAGGGATTTACGGCCCGCTCATGCTCAAAGTCACGCTCCGGTGTGCCGCGTCTTGCGGGCAACGCTGGTGGCTCCAAGGGCTGCTCCGGGGGCGGCGGCGGCAATGCCTGCTGTTGTGGTGCCGCCGGCTGCTGTTGCTGCTGCTGCAGTTCCTCCACCAGCTCCGGTTCATTATTGTCCGGTTGCTGTTGTTGTACAGCTGGTGCCGCATCTTCCAGATCCTCAAAGCCCATGATGTCTGCATCATTTTCAGTTTCATCATCCTCCTGCTTGTCTTTAAACGGCGGCTCATCATTGCCAGAATCCTCATCATCGGATAATTCTGTCAGCAGCTCCTCCGCCCCATGTGCGTTATATAGAAATGCATGACAGGCACCGCAGAGTGGCTCTCCAAAATTAGGTCCATAGTAGCCATTGCAGACCCAGCACGCATGACTATTCTGCAAGTGGAAAACAAAATAATATACATTTTTAAAAGTTGAAAAAATAAAATGAGATAATTCATAGTTAAAGTTTAGAGTGCCCGGCCAGCAAATACCATACCTGTGCCGTATTCATACACAGGAACCCACACCCACTAGGGATGTGCTTCTTCTTCTAATTCTCAGATCCCAACACAATGGTAAATTGTAATCTCTAATAACTTGCTTATTTATTCTCCAATCGTCATGCAATTTTAAGGGCACAACAATAGCATAACTATGTGAATGATCAACCACCACTTTTCTTGCACAAGTTCCTTCTACCCACTTTTAATTTTATTGTTTTTTTTTTGTTCACTCACCGAGAAGGAAAATGTTGGCTCTATTAGCAATGTATTGTCTTTGTCATCCCCCTGCTGCTGCTCTTCCTCCTCCTCGTCGTTCATTTCATTGTCGCTGGCATTTAGTTGCTCCAGCAATTGCTCCTGTTCCTTTTGCTGCTGCACGCAGCTAGTCATTTTTTTGGTGCACTGAAAATTGTTCTAGTAAAAAATACAAACGATGCCTTTCACGAAACGATTTCGATAACAAATTCGGCTTAACTGCATTGAAAATACTAAAATAAAAAAGGTAACGCACAAAATATGACGTCAAAAAATAAATCTTACCTTGACCAAACAGTTAGTTTTTATAAATATTAACTTTAGCTGTTAAAAATTAGCTGATTTGTGTGTTTATGCGTATTGTTGTTTGCGAATAATATTTTGCTTGTAGCTGTGACGTATAGGAAGCAATAATCATAGCGTAATCTTATATCGATAGCACATGCAATTCTCGATTGCTGCGCCCCACACGTGCGATATATTTATAAAATTACGTCTATATCAAAATGAAGCAGAAAAAGAAGCTGGGTACGTTGCAATCAATAATAATATATATATCTATATATATATTGTATTAACTCAATTCATGTTGCAGCTGTGGGTCTCAGTCGCGAGGAGCGTCAGGTGCTTGTAATTGGTGAAATAATTCAGGAGCTCCTCAAAGCCCACGAAGCCAAAAAGGATGTGAATTTAAATCGGATGAAATCCCTGATATCATCCAAATATGGATTGGATAGCTCTCCGCGACTGGTGGACATCATAGCAGCTGTGCCCCAGGATGCCAAGAAAATACTGCTGCCCAAACTACGTGCTAAGCCCATCAGAACCGCAAGCGGCGTGAGTAATATTAATTATACTCTTTTTCAGTGGGAGGGTATTATGATTTTGTTGAAGCAGACGTCCCAAATATCTATATATGTGTAGAATATTTAATTATGTGCAACTTAGATTCCTTTTCTAAAGACTCCGTTTGTCCTCTTTTACCTTGCCGGGAAAGCTCCTTTTCTTTCATATTCCCGGGAAATCTCTTTTTCTTTCAAGTCTCCGGGAAATCTCCTATCCTTTTATATCTCTGGGAAATCTTCCTCCACTTTCCACTATTTATTTATTTGTTATTACTTCCCATTTCAGATTGCCGTTGTGGCTGTCATGTGTAAGCCGCATCGTTGTCCACACATCAATTTTACGGGTAACATTTGCGTGTATTGCCCTGGTGGACCGGACAGCGATTTCGAGTACTCGACACAGTCGTATACAGGATATGAACCGACCTCGATGCGTGCGATACGCGCACGCTATGATCCCTTTTTGCAGACGAGGCATCGCGTCGAGCAGCTGAAGCAGCTGGGACACTCTGTGGACAAGGTGGAGTTCATTGTGATGGGCGGCACATTTATGGCGCTGTCGGAGGAATATCGCGATTACTTCATACGCAATCTGCACGATGCGCTCTCCGGGCACAGCAGTGCCAATGTGGCCGAAGCGGTGCGTTACTCGGAGAAATCCAGGACCAAGTGCATCGGCATCACAATCGAGACACGGCCGGATTACTGCTTGAAGCGCCACATCTCCGATATGCTGAACTATGGCTGCACTCGTTTAGAGATTGGTGTGCAGTCCGTCTACGAGGATGTCGCCAGGGATACGAATCGTGGGCATACAGTGCGCGCTGTGTGCGAAACCTTCCACATGGGCAAGGATGCCGGCTATAAGATTGTCACGCACATGATGCCCGATCTGCCCAATGTGGACTTTGAGCGTGACATTGAACAATTTATTGAGTACTTTGAGAATCCTGCTTTTCGCTCCGACGGGCTTAAAATCTATCCAACACTTGTCATACGTGGCACCGGACTCTACGAGCTGTGGAAAACGGGTCGCTACAAATCCTATCCGCCCTCGATGCTAGTGGATTTGGTGGCCAAAATACTGGCTCTGGTGCCACCGTGGACGCGTGTCTATCGCGTACAGCGCGACATACCCATGCCGCTGGTTAGGTAAGTCTCGCAAGCAACCTCTTGAGTGCAATGTAATAATCTCACTATAACTTCTCTCAACTTGAAGCTCCGGCGTTGAGCACGGCAATCTGCGTGAATTGGCGCTGGCGCGCATGAAGGATCTGGGCACCGTGTGTCGAGATGTGCGAACACGGGAGGTGGGCATTCAGGAGATACACAACAAAGTGCGTCCCTATGAAATCGAATTGATACGTCGTGATTACGTGGCAAATGGCGGCTGGGAAACGTTTTTGTCCTACGAGGATCCCGAGCAGGACATACTGGTGGGTCTGCTCCGGCTGCGCAAGTGCTCGCCGGCCACCTTCCGACCTGAGCTGCAGGGTAATTGCTCCATTGTGCGCGAACTGCACGTCTACGGCTCTGTGGTGCCCGTCAGCTCACGTGACCCGACCAAGTTCCAGCACCAGGGCTTCGGCATGCTGCTCATGGAGGAGGCGGAGCGCATCGCGCGCGAAGAGCACGGCAGCAACAAGATAGCGGTCATCTCTGGAGTCGGCACCCGCAATTATTACCGCAAACTTGGCTACGAACTGGACGGCCCGTATATGTCCAAGGCAATTTCCAAGCCAATCAAAGCCAAAATTGTGTATACGATTTAATTTGTGACCCTTATACAAATATATGAAACTAAAAAGTTGAATACGATTTTACGCATTTTTCACCCTAGAAGGTGTAACCTTGAAAACCCCCTAGCAGGCAAATTTAAGTAGCTACAATTACATAAGTATATGAAATGCTTTTAATTCGATAACCATACTGAGTCAAGGAAAGAGTATGAATAATTAGTTATAGCAAACATATCATTTCGATCTATTAATATTTCGTTGCTATAATACTTATAAAGTTTATCTTGAGACATTTAAAAGACGGAAATACTTGTGTCAAATTATGAAAATAAACCTTAATATAAATATATAGTTAATTACTAGGTTTTAAATGTTTAGCATTATTTTTTGGGCAGTGCGTCCTCGTCCGTGGGATCGCAATCGGCACAGTGCCAAGAGTAGCCGCGTATCTTGGGCGACTTCTTCAGCGGCGGATCGAGGCAGGCGAAATGATAGTGTTTATGGCACTCATCACAAGTCACAACCTGATTGGCTTTGCCCGCCTGGGTGCAGACGCAGCAATTGATTTCGATATTTACCTTCGGATTGGATACACGGGGTCTTCCCACACGCTGCTTGCGTGGCGTCGATTTGCGCGGACTGATCTTGCGCTGCGGCGACGGCGTCTTCTTGGGCTCCTTGACCTTCTGGGGCGACGCGACAGCCGGTGGCGTCGCCACAACAATTGGTGCAATGATCGCCTCGGGCTGAATGACATCCTCGACGGTCTCAACGGAGGTGGGACGCGACGCTTCGTCCACGGAGCGCACTGCATTGGCGGGCACATAGAAACTTCGAGATTCGGGCGCATCCTCGCCAGGCAATCGCAAGGTTTTGAATATGATTTTAATCGGTCGGCCGCAGTTGGCATTGTCCAGCGTGGATTCGTCGGCATGTGCGCGCTTCTTACGCTTGCGCTTGTGCTCCTTGGTGAACGACTTTTCCGTATCCGACGACAGATTGTGCTTGTTTTTATGCTTATCCTTGCGCTTGCCCTTGCGGGACGACTGCTTGCCAATCGAATCGTCAATGGAGTCCTCGCACCCAGACATATGCGAGTTGCTTCGTTTAACGACGGATTGCGATATCGCCAGCAGTTCCGTATGGACCAAGGCGACTTGGACTGTGAGAGAAATATTAAAACAAATAAGATTGAAGAATCTGACTATTGTTATTATGAGTCTATAAAAAGACTATAAAATATCAAAAACAATACAGTGACAAAGATCGAGCTTCCAAGTTACCCACCATTTACTGGCGTCTTGCGTGGGGATTGCATCTTGACGCGCTTCGGTGACTTGGCAAAATCGTCGCCGACTTCAAGGGCAGCTGGCAGGGATTTGTTGAGTGGACGCTTCAGGGGCAGCGGTTGATGCTGCTGCTGCTGCTGCAGCTGCAGCTGCAGGTGTTCCTTGGGCACATCGTCCAGCGAGTAGCGATCGACATAGACCAAATGACCATCCTTGTTGAAGCGCGTGCGCGATTTGCGTGGACCCGCTGAGATTTCGGTAACGGCATCGGAGACATCCGATTTGTCACAGCATTCGGAGCACTGCCAGCCATACTGTTTGGATTTCTTAGGAGGCCGCGTCAGCGGTGGATTCAAGCATCCCAAATGGTAATGCAGATTGCAGGTGTCGCACTTGACCAACAAATGCTGATCGTTGTTCCGTTTGCAGATGCCACAGCTGACAGCGGGCGCAATCGAGGGCGCCTTGGTGGAGTTGGAGAGTTGTGCCTGCTGTGTGCTCAACAGCCGGGAGTTGTCCAGCTTGTGGCCCGGCGTGGCCAAATGGGAGAGCGGGAAACCGACGCCCATTTTCAGAGCCGCCGCTGTGGGCACCGAAATGGGCCGCTTGACCAGCTGCTCCGGCTGCGGGCGTGCAATCAGCTCCAGATTGGACAAGCTCAAGCCCGGACAGATTAGAGCCAAGCTGCTGTGCAGGGATTTTAGAGTGCTGGCCAAAGCATCCCGGGTGGCCTTCACCTGTTTGCGCTCATCCAGCGCACTGTCGTACTTCGCGCGCAGCTCATCTTGCTGCTGGCTGAGCTGGGAGTTCTGCTGGATGAGCTGCTGCTGCTGCTGCTTGAACTCGGACATGCGAACGATGCGATCCATGTAGTAGGCGGTGAATTCCACGCTGAATGCGGGCGCAATGTGCCATTTCTTGCGTATGTCCTGCAGTGCCTGAATGTGCGCCTCCCGCTGCTCCAAATGCTGCACATCCACGGCCATGAACTCCGCCTTGTCCAGCAGACGACGACAGGCGGAGGCGGAGCTGGTCAGCAGCCGTGACATCTTCTGTGTGGGCACCCACGGCTTCGGCTTCAGCTGCTTGTGCTGCGAATATTTATGTTGGATCTTCAGTAGCTTCCTTTGGATGCGCGCCTGTGCAGGATTCGGATTCGCCTCGATCAGCTGCTGCTGCTGATGTTCCCGCTGCTTGGCCTGCTGCAGCATATTGAGCCGGAGTGTGTGATAGTTGCGGCGTCGTTTCTTGATCATCTCCTTCTCGGAGTGCACCTTGCAGTGGGCATAAAACGGATCCGCAGCATCATCCTCATGATGTGCTTCGATCAGAAAGCCAGCCACCTGGGCGCAGGTCACATGGAAGTACGTTTTACACATGCCCGCATCACAACCGATGCAGACGCCCGTCCTGGCAAAGAGTGGATTGTCGCACAGGGAGCACAGCTTGGCGCCCCATTTGCTGTACTGCATCTCGAAGAGCGTCACCGAGCTGAGCTGTTCCACTTCTCCAAATGCCACACCTGGCACATACAGAGCGCAGATTAGATGCACCCACTTCCCAACATCAGTTTCTTTGTAGATACCGCCCTTATTCGGGCACAGTTCGCAATCCGGCTCCGAGACTCCGGCACGACACGCCTCACAGAACCAGGGCTCCGTGGAACATGTGGAGTTTGTGCTGGAGATGCTCACATTATCACTCACGCCATAGCAGCCCTCGTGCACGGAAACTCCGCAGGAATCGCATTCCACAATCTCATTGACATCATCGCTCCTTTCCCCCAAACAGACGCAGCACATCCGCTTTGGCGGCGCCACCGGTTCACAATTGTAGCCATTGATCCTAGGGGGAGCAACTGCAACCAGTGCTGTCACCTCGGATGGATTGCCAGATTGGTTATCGGCCAGCAGTTGCCGGAGTTGCAATGTGGAATCATCGCTTTCGTCAGCGGAATTTGAATTTGTATCGCTGCTGGCGTCGCTGTCGCTGCTGCTGCTGGCGTCGCTGCTGGCACCGTCGCCGTCGCTTTCGTCCTTTGAGCCATCCGAGCAGTTGTCAATATCCGGCAGAAAATCGCTGTCCGATGAACTTTCGCCCAGATCAAAATCTAGCAACGCTTGTGTTGTGACTTTTGGCTGGCGAATGCGCTTAAATGGCGCCATTTAATTTCAATTCTTCCCTGCTTTTTTTTCGCTAAAATACAAGAAAAGTCTTTTGGCGAATTAGTGATGAGACTTTTATCGATACAATTTATCGGTGTGAATTTATTACCTATCTTAACCTCAAATGTTCATTTTAAAATTCTTAATTAATTAAAAAAATTAGCGAATTATTATCAGAAGTATTTTTGGGCTCATTAAAGTGAGGTATTTTATAAACAACTTAAATTTTGCTAAAACTCGATTTATTTAATTAAAAAATTCATTAAAAAATTTAAAAATTACAATATTAAAATTTATGATTTTTGTATTTATTTTTTGGAAGGAGCGATTTTTGGTTTGCCATTTAAAGTCTGATAACCTCATAGACGAAATCAGTTTTTTTTTTTTTAAATATTAGATTCCGATAATTCAATAAAACGCAAAAGGTAGTATAAAAAATATAATAAAACTTGCAATTACTGAGTTTGGTTAAGATAGTTTGAGAAACAAAAAAGGACTCATTTTTCAAAAGATTGTTCCTATGGCAGCTATAAGATATAGTATTCCAATTTTGATCAAATTTTGTAAGCATGCCTTAATAATGCTAACACTTATATTTGGTAAGTTTGGTCGAGTTACCTCCATAAACAAACTTTTTCGACCGATCGTTCCTATGGCAGCTATATGCTATAGTGGTCTGATCCAACTGATTGCGACATATTATCTGCGTGCAGCAGAAATGAGCATCTGTACGAAGTTTCATTAAGATAGCTTAAAATTGAGACTAGTTTACGTAGAAACACAGACAGACAGACGGACAAAGCTATATCGACTTGTCGTCCTGATCATGAATATATTTACTGTATGGGGTCGGAAATGTTTCCTTCTAGGGTATAAAAATATAAAACTCGTTTTGCGTATTTTATATAGCACACATATTGTGCATAGCTTAATTATATATTTAAGGATATACAATATTAAATAAGGTAAGACTAAAAGACCTCCAATTGCTCGATGGGCAGCCATTTGGAGCTTTCCAATGCATCATAGAGGTGTCGATCCGAATCGATGGTCTCACGATTCAGTTTCTCCAAGTCCAGCACAAACTTGTGATCCTCCAGACCGAAATCCTCATCAGTGGCAGCAATGGCGGCAACAGCACTATTAGCCGATGCACTCTGCTGCTGCTGCTGTTCGTATTGTGCGCTGCGCTGGGCGCTCCAGGCCTCTGCGTGCTGAGCAAGTGTTTGGGGGTTGGAGTGCGATTGGGACATGGCCTGCTGATAATAGGCGGCTGCATCTGTGATTGAAGGAGCAGCGCCCTGCTCGTAATAGCCCTGCCAGGCATTATAACCCTGCCAGTAGGTGCTGGTCGGATCGTAGTACTGCGAATAATCCGCGCCAGCATTGCTTGAGGACGCTGAAGTTGTGCTGGAGCCGCCATAGCCATAATTATTGTTCCCACTGCCAAGAGCGGAGTTAAGCTCGGCTTTTGGCTTGGGTACCGCATTACAGATCTTAATGGGTTTGGTGCCCAGGCCAATATATCCATTCATATCGTACAGCGCCGACTTTTGCTCATCCTCAATGCCAAAACGGACAAAGCCGTAGCCCTTGGAGAAGCCCAAACTGTCCAGGATCACCTTGGCCGTCTTTATCGATGTGTATTTACTGGAGAAAACCTTGTACAGCGAGTAGTCATCCACATCTGAGCTTAGATCCCCCACCCAGACACTGAATTCACGCTCATTTCCGGGCAACTTATATGAATTACTCGCCGAATTGAGTCGGAAACGGACTACGGGATTCGTGCCGGGAATGGGTTTGCCATTGAGCTTGTGCATCGCATCCAGGGCATGATCATCGGATATAAAGTTGACGAAGCAATAGCCAGCTGGCTCCCCCGTATATTTATTACGCATCAAACGCACGGTGGTTGGATCTTCGCCCATTTTTCGGAATGCGGCAATTATGAAATTCTCCGTCATGTAAGCTTCCAACTATAAAAACAACATGCCAGCAATTATATTTTTAGACTTATAAATAGTATAAATATTCACTCACGCTGCCCATCCATAGTTGACAATGCACAGAAGTCATTTTATTGTTTAAATTTACTATATTTTGAGTTGTTTTTTATTTGTAAGTCCAGCAAACACGAGTAAACAATTTATTGACAGCCAACAGCGCTGCACGTCCTTTGTTATCGATAATATTGAGTGAACAAGGGCTGCCACCACGAAGCATTCAACACAGTGATGACACCTAGCGTAAAGCTTTCATAGAAAACGTAAACAACACACTATTATAAAAACATCTGGCAACTCTCTATCCAGTTTGATTTTTGATTTGATTTTTGACAGCTTATCAAAACATACGACAAAAATGTTTATAACTTTGGTGCGTTTGGCTGCTTTTACGCCCAAATTGAAGGAATTACGCATTATATTAGATCCTTTCTGCAAGGCTTCAAAGGGTGCCAGGTGAGTTGATAAGAAATCATTATATAATTTAAAAGAAAACAACCTGCAATATTTATACAGGGAATATGTGCAGAAATTCTATCCAAATCTGAAAAAGAATAATCCGAACTTGGCCATTTTGGTAAGAGAGTGCCAAGGGGTGCAGCCAAGACTCTGGGCACGCTATGGTAAGTTTAGCAAATATTTAATATATATACAAATAAAAGGTTTTTTATGAATTTTTAGCCAAAGGCAAGGAAATCTCAATTTCGCTAAGAAACCAATCTGCTCCAGACATACAAAAACAATTGGAGGCAGTCGGCAAGGAAAGCAGCTAAATTTCATAACAGAAGTTAAATTAGCTAAAATTTTAGACTAAAATTCAAATAGTAAATGTATGCATATAGTTAAATAGCTAAAAATGTAGATTAAAATTCAAATAGAAAATGCTCAAAAAAAGTTGTCAAATATTTTTTTAAAGATTCGTATCTCTTTTTATTTTTTGTAGTTAAGTAGCACGTACACAAACAAATATGTAGTTAGGCTTAGTTATTTTAGTAGGATACAATAAGCAATTACATTTATTTACTGAATGGCGGCAAGCCAAATTGTTCCGGCTTGAAATCCTCCAGGGAGCGCAGCACCTGCGTGGCATGGGCGCAGCGTTCCTTGGACAGCCGCTCGTCCGGCACCATGATGACCTGCATGCCAGCACTGTTGCCCGCCTCGACGCCATTGGGCGAATCCTCAAACACCAGGCAATTCTCGGGTGTCGGCTTATCGCCAAAGCGAGCGGCTGCTATCAAGAAAATATCCGGCGCTGGTTTGCCGTTCTTCACCTCACTGTCAGAGGAGCCGCAGACGCGATGATGGAACAGATCGAAGAGCTCCTGATGATGTGTGGTCTTTAGCTCGACCATCTCGGCGCCGGAGCTGGTGGCCAATGCGAAAGGCACTTTGTTCACGTGCAGATGGCGCAGAAGGCGCTCGGCACCTGTAAAGGATTTCAATTATATTTTTAATAATACATATTAATTGTATTATATTCTGCGCAATATAACTCGAAATCTCAGGCAAATAACAAATGGGCGGTCGATATATAGAGTGTATCTAAATGTACGCATAAATGATTGATATCTACATTAACAAAAAAAGCAAAATTTACTTCGACATGCCGAAGATTAAATACCCTTGCAGACTTATGGCACATTTGGTAGGTAGTATCAACCGATTTTTCTGTGATAACTATATTATATACTAAATCGATGTTTGGTCTATATAATAAAAAATCAAAGTTTTCCATTCAATAATTCGATTTTTAACGAAGTTTTCTAATGGAAACTAGATGATATAGAGGTCTGATATAAAAAAAATGTTGCCAAAATATTTTTATTATAATACCACTAATGAAATGTGAGATTTGGGCAAGATAACTTTAGGAAAAATTAGATTTCTATCGAATAAGTCAATTTATGACCGATTGTTCCTACGGCAGCTATATGATATTGTGTACCGATCCGATCGAACTCGACTTATGCTACAGCTACATCAGAAAGAAGCATCCATACCAAGTTTCATCAAGATGGCTGCACTGAGAGCCGAGTTCACATAGTAGGTACAGACAGATGGATAGGACTGTATAGACTCGTCTAACGATGTCTGTCCTCTGCAAGGGTATAGTGACGGTGGACGGTGCTAACCTTGGAGCAGGGGCACATTGTGCAACCGTTCGCCGCACATTTTGTGATAGCGCTGGAGGAAGTCATTAACGCTAATTGGTATTTGGCATTCGTTGATGGCTATTTCGGCGGATCGCTGTTCCGTGGTGCCCATAACCCTGAAGCGGACCGCCTCCGGATACGAACGACCAAAGCTGTCGGCTATTTGCCTTGTGATCTCCTCATATATGCGCTCCGTGTCTGCAAGAATAATACCAATATGGAGGGACAATTAGTACCTGGCATCAACTGGGCATTTTCCATTAATCCTTTCGCATTTTCCGTCTGCTGTTTGGCATACTCCTCCCATGTCATTGGCAGATCATACGTATTAATCATAAACTCGGCCACTTGTCGTGTCTGCAGACCCATCAGCTGCTCCTTCACATCAAAGGTATAGGTCTTCCCATACGGATCGAGCACCAATTGGGCCGCCTTTGTGTAGAGGGTCTCGGTGTCTGATTTTGTAATCAATCCGAGTGTAAACTATGATATTAGCTTTCAATGATTCCACTTACCCAGCAACAGACCATCCATATCGAAGATGCAGTGCGTCACATTTCGCAACACTTTTTGTGCCATTTCGCTCTAGTTATGTAACCTTGTAATTTGTATTTAACTGCAGGTACACAAAAAGAACAAACGAAAGTTAATTTTCATATAAAGTTTTCCCAGAGCTTTTCGACAAGCTTTTCCGGTTGCCATGGCAATTGACATGTTTCTAAGTACATTTTTATCATTATTTGAAATGAAAACTTTTTAGTTGCGCTGTCCTTGACTCAAGGACACTTGTAGTTGCACCGGAAATGTAACAGATAAAAGCAACCTTGACCTACACTTAATGCTTCCTCTTCTAGTTTTCTGGCACTGCGACTGCACAACCGTTCAGCGAAACGCAAAGCGTAAATCTGTCTGGCAAATGTGAAATTTGCCGTTCATTGAGAGCGGTGGGCTGACAAGGTTGCCAGACTTTTGCCAAAATGGCCAAGTTAGGAAATTTTCCATGTCTTCATACCCTGTATACCCACATAAACGTTGGAAGGTGTATAAATTGTTATAAATATGTAATATCTGTAACTTTTATATTGAATAAAACATTTTAAAATAAAATGTATAATTATTACGGCAGATGTATTTTGAAATTTAATAATTATTGATTAAATGCAACCAGTTTTTCATTTCTTAAATGCAAATATTAGAATACACATTACACGAAATGAATAAAAATATTATTCATTTTAGAAACATTTTTTGTACTATGCTCCGTTTTAAAATACTTTTGAAAACATTTTCTAAAACCGTTTTCGAAGTCTAGATATCATAACTTTCATAATAGATATTTATAGAAAATAAATTATTTTTTCAATATTTTTAAAGAAAAATCGATTCATTAGCAAATCAAACTGATCATTTATTTTATTACAAATTATTTTCCACCCGTTCACAGGATATACCATAGTCGATGCTTCAAAGGTTCTGACTTGTTGCCGGTGGATTTCGCCATGAGCGTGGGTTATTGACGCCATCAGAAAGAGTATATCGAAAAAGCTTTCTACGTAACAAATACACGCATATGCGAGGGTTCCCATACAGCAATTAATATGCCGATAGCCTCCCTGACGTCACAAATGACAAATATACAAACTCCAATAGAATCGATTGTTTTTCTGTTTAAATTTATTAAAAAACAAATACATTTTTGATGGTCGAATGTACTACGTTCAGTTGCATTTAGAAGAGGAATATCTGTAGAAATAAAACAGAAATTTAATATATGATTGAAAAATAGGGGTTTTCAGACGCACCTTAAACTTAGGCGCTCAGCAAGCAGACACCACCGGCCTTCTTGATCTTGTCCTCAGCCTTCTTGGAGAAGTATTTGGCCTTGACGATGATGGGACGGGCAGGAAGATGGCCGCGACCCAGCAGCTTGTAGTAGCCCTGCGGGAGGTGAGAAACATTCATTATTAAATGTGAAGTTAAGGAATTTATATATTCAAATGAATTTTTAACTATTTTGTTTTTTAGATCTGAAAGGCTTTCTCAACATGATGAGAGCAATTGTACGGTCGCATTCAGTCCGCCCATCGCCTTGGGTGTCTCTTCATATTAAAAAACACAAAATAGAAGTACTTCCATTGGGGTTACAAGTGGAAGCAATTTATTCCAATGACCCCTCGCTGGAAATGTGTTCTGTTTAGGGGGAAACTTACAAATTGAACCAGATCAACGACGGGAGCCTTTGTGCTCTTCTCCTTTTCCAGTTCAGCGAACTTCTCAGCTCCGACGAGGGACCAGAGTTTGTCCAGATTGATCTCTGGGCGGAACTTGTGCTGGCGACGCAGATGGAAGTTCCTCATACCGACCTTGCCGAAGTAACCCGGATGGTATTTGTCGAAATTGATGCGATGATGGTGCATGCCACCAGCGTTACCACGACCTCCCGGATGCTTACGGTGCTTGCCGATACGGCCGTGACCGTGGCTCACATGACCACGCAGCTTCCTGGTCTTCTTCCTCTTGATATTCGACTGTACAAAAGAAAAAAAACAGAAATGTAATAATTATTACCGTTGTACACGTGCGACGCTTCGAGTTGAAAACACATGTGTGAGGTTATGTTTTTACGCGTTGTCTCGTTTTGCGCTCACTTTCGTTTAGTGCATTATGTGCAGCACAGCTGGCCACTCATTTTACACACATTTGTATTTGTTTATGCATAATGCACAATTGTTTAAATCAAAATTGAACTGCACAACTAGTGGCGACGTCCACTCACCATCTTCAGAGTTTTGGAAAGAAAGAAGTGAGCAAAGTTGGCTGCGCTTTAAACTGTCATGGAAGCGTGTCCGGCACTTTCAAGCACTGTTACTGTTAGGGTGACCATTGCTTAAGCAGGGTACGATAGTATCGTGACTTTCCATATATGACTTCAAAATATTGCTCTATACAATTAAAGAAAAATATGCTTAAGAAAACAGTTAAATATTATACACCAATTAATCTTAACAACAATATTGCATGTATAAATATTATAAAATATCGACCATTTTGTCTTTCACATTGATATTGCATATGACTTATCGATGTATGAGCAACTCTTGTCTTACATGCCATATCGATAAAGTTGCAGTATTTTGTCAGTGGTATTTTTGTGCTTGCCGCGCGCAGTCACACTGCTGTTTATTTATGTTTAGTTGCTGTTGAAAATTTTTGCATATTTTAGTTGTATCAAATGAAAAGTGATATTTAACAATAGATGCAACTAATACAATTCAACTTGATAACGAACAAACCGTCGGTAGCTATGCGTGTGTGTTGTGTTTCTGTCTCTCTCTGTTTTCTGTGCGGCGCTTTTGAGACCCAAAAATAGAAAACGGTAAATTGTGTATTATATATCCATATCGATATATACATACATATATCTATTTTACATATATGTATATTGAGTGAAAGCGCGTTTTTAAGTTCGTTCGGGAGGGGTCAGCTATCGGGGAAGGGAGGTGTTCGCCTCATTACTCATCCGTCTATTTCAACAGTAGCAAAAACAAAAACAACGATTATACACAACGAAACGAAGACAAGAAGAAGAAGAAGCAGCAGCAAAGGCGCAACAAATGTTTGTTAAAACGTAACAACAAAGTTGAAGGTGAGTTCACAATCATAACAAAAGCACCGTAATTTAAGTTTCAATAAACAAACCAAGCAAAACAGAGTTGCATTTCCTAAAATGAGTCATCAAAGGTGGCATCGCGCTAAAACTATTATTGCATAGGCAAAGTTCAGTGGCATCACCCATTCCTCCCATTCCAATTCACAATTCCGATTCACAATTCCACCATGGGATGCGTCACACCAGAGCTTCTTCACACACACTAGAGATGGCAACGGGCCGGGATCTTTTTCTCCTTCCGGTACTGACCGTAGAAGCTAGAAAAAGCAAGATAAAGACTCGAAAAAAGACAAGCTGTTTTATATATTAAATTTGATATTTGCATATATATTTAAAGCGATTTATGGCTCAGCATATATGTATGTACATTATGTAAATCTACAAAATTTACTATGGAAATATTCGTTTGGATCCGGACTTGTTTCGTGCTCGTGCTGGAGCGGGCCTAGAAAAATGAGACCCGCTGCCAACTCTATCTCACACACACACACACACACACATATATGCACATACAACTGCAGCGAATCTCTTTGACAAATAAAGCTGCCTGGCGCTGCATTGTCTGCTGCCGCTGCCTCTGCTGCCACCCTGCTATACGAAGAAGAAGAAGCAGCAGAGCAGCACATCAAAAGCAATTTCAACACATTTCTTGCTATACAGTGAGAGAAAAACAAAGATTAAATCCAGACAATATTGAAGAATATATTACATATTGATTCAAGCTCAAAACGTTTCAAAACCAAGAATATATATTTTTAGAGTAAGTCAGTTTATTCTAGAATCTAAAATCTAGACTTTAACCATTTTCTAGTTTTTAACAGAATTTGTAAGAATTTTTGGAGTAAATGACTTTTTAGATTTTAGATCTTGTTTTCAGGCTAGTATTCCTAACTAAAAATCCTAATTTTGCTAGATTCTAGATTCGAAACTTTCTTTTGAGAATTTACGCATTTACTTTTCTCAGTGTACGCCTTGCAGCAAATGTTATTTATTTCCATAGCTGAAGTTGTTGCACTCGTTGCAAGCAAGAAGGTTCAAGTGCCCGCCTCTTTAGACTGCACATAATCCATAGGGTCAATAGCTGGGCTTCAAGTGCAATTGCCGCCTGAAAGTGATTGTTTGCTTGGCCTGCAACCACAAAGGACTCCCTTGCAAGGAGTCATCACTGCAGTGGCCACAAAGCACTCAACGGCGCACGTTGCCACCAAGCCAAAAAAAAAAAGAAAGACAGAATACACCCGGCGAGGAAATTTGAACTGTTGCCAAAAAATAAATAAATAAAACGAGAAAATGTGCACGTCTATAAAAACAGACGAACGAAATTCGCCAGTTTATATTATTCACCTTGGGACTAAGGATGTTGGGGGCATGAGGAAATAGCAGGAGCAGCCACAAGCCAAAATTTTTGTCAGCGGTTCGACAAACCTTAAAGATACAAATTGCCAAAAGAAATTGCCTTAAAATGTGCTCGGTACCTATAAGCTAAATAGAGACTAGAATCTCTGTAAAGTTTGCATGGTTGATGAATATATAACCCTATATTCAATTCAAAAGTATACAAAAATTATGTAGTCAGATTTTATATTATACACATGGACTTTTAAAAATGTTTTTAAAGGTATTTTCTTAAAGATAAACAAATATATTTCATATATATTAAATAAAATGCTTAAGTAATTTATTTTTCTGCATTACGCTTGACGTAAATACTGGACCAAGTATACGGAATATTTTTTTAATTATTTTTTTTAGGTGAAATGAAATATGTCATTGACTTCCTTTTTATTTTCTTCACTTTTTTTGTAGCTCGTCATAACAATTCAACTGTTTGTGGAGCATTGAGAAATGTTTCATAAATGATATGCACTGTCTGCCTTGATGGAATTTGGTTTCGATCTCATTATTGTTGTTATATCTGAGCATTCATGAAATCGTTTCGTGAATATTTTGCTCTCATTCGGAATTTCATGCCGCTATGTTTTCAGTCTTGTGGACGACTGAAAAGCAAAAATGTTTTACTTTTATACCCTTTAAGAGGGTATTGTAATTTCGTTACGAAATGTGTATTGCATTGAAGTAGATATACAAAATAAAGCGTAAGCTATATACATTCTTGAATATGTATACAAAAACCTTTAAAATGTATATTTTTAACGTATACTTTAGTAATTAGGCTCTTATTTTATTTGTAGAAAAATAGGACCTTCCTCTTATTAAACATTTCTGCAAAAGAATCCACCTTTAAAAACAAAAAACTATAATTTATTCTCTCAAAACTTTGTGACTGTATCTGATAGAGTATTTCATCTTCGGCATACAGACTTTGTCGCTTTTTGCTGTTGACCTCATTTCTGTCGATGCGATACGAAATATGCCACATTCAGTTAGCAATTTGATATTCCGTTTTGAACAAATTATGAACTGTCTGCCCACACGAGAGAGAACAACAAAATATAGTGGAAAAGAACATGAACTTCCTTCCCACTTGAAACTCGACAAATGGGGGAGAGTCTCTATATAAATAGAGATGCAATCAAATTATATTATGACCATAGATCTCTTTGAGCGCATACCAAATGCATCTCAAGTGCCGCATCTTAAATCTCAGCATCGACATTGGGGCTCGAAACCAGCCGTGACAAGATTTTACTGGCTGTCGAACTGCATTAATTTGGTTTTTGTATTTCTCTGGCTTTTTCTTACTTTTTGCTGTATTTTCATCTTAGATTTTCTTCTGTGTTTTCCTTTGATTTTTGTGTTTGCTTTGGCGCTGTGACGATCTCTGCTCTCAGCAGGCAAACAAGAAAATTGTTTTTCTTACATACGTCGTGTGGTTCGGTGTTTCGGTGCTTCAATCGCTAAATTTTCACACCTACCAGAAGTTTTTGTTTTTGTTTACATTTTCATGGGTTTTTCTTGTTGCAGAAGTGAAAGAAGAAACGAAAATAAAGAGAATGCCATGTGAATTTCCCTCATCAAATTGCGCACTTCCGGATGCTGTTTTAGCTGCTGATGATCATCATTTATTATTATTTGCCATAATAACAGCGACAGTTCGTTTATATACAATATATGCCGTGATTTATGTTGTTGCTCTCTTTGTCTCTATACCCTGTAAAAATGTTGGATTTCGTTAATTTTTTCAATGCTTTTGTTGGTTTAGTATACGAATTAATGTACTGTAGATCTCAGAGAGTTATTCAAACTCTCATCATACTATATTTCTGACATTTTAAAATATTTTACAGGGTATAAGCTGTATTTCATGGGTATATGTGTGGGCTGTGTGTGTGTGTGTGTGTGTGTGTGTGTGTGTGTGTGTGTGTGTGTGTGTGTGTGTGTGTGTGTGTGTGTGTGTGTGTGTGTGTGTGTGTGTGTGTGTGTGTGTGTGTGTGTGTGTGTGTGTGTGTGTGTGTGTGTGTGTGTGTGTGTGTGTGTGTGTGTGTGTGTGTGTGTGTGTGTGTGTGTGGATGCACTTCTTGTCGCTTTGATGGCACTGACTGAAGCTGCCTCCAACTGTTGCTACATTTGTTGCTGTTGTTGTTGTTGTGCGGTCTTCGTCGGCGCCATGTGCAAGTTTAATGAATTAATTAAAATTTTGTTTGGCATGCAGTGGCGTCGACTGCGACTGCGACTGCAACGACGGCTTTGACTCTCTCTGTGTGTGTGTGTGTGTGTGTGTGTCTGTTGCATGACCTCTGCTTGCATCATTTTGACTGTCGCTGCAGCTGCGGCCATGATGATGCATTGATGATTGCTGCAATGAAATGGGACATGTCATCGTCGTCGTCTACCTACGGAAATATTCCGCTTTTGCTTATTATTTGTTCCCGGCCATGGACGTTATGCTATTTCAGGGTTACGCTATATATGCTGATTTGTTGTGCTTGCAACTGAAATTGATTGAGCAGATAAGATAAATATTTTGCATTAGCCTCTGGCAAAATATTTAACCAAGTGTTTTCCTGTTGAAAGCGAAAGTCTGACTTTTAGAATTTAATATAAATTATGCTTTACAAAATTTGTATGATTTGTAATTAATTGAATGTTTTAACTTATAAAATAATTATAAAATTCTATCCTGAACAAGTAAGAGTGCTCTAGTCGAGAGTGCAGGACTAGGATATACCCTAATCCAAGATCTTACATCCATTCATAATTATATATCTGTATTCATACATGGAAACACATACACATACAAACACACGCTGCACGAAAAGTTCCTTACAAATGACTTGAAACTGCCACAACTTTGTCAAAACTGAACCGATTGTCATTCCCAAGGCCATTTTGGTCATGTTTCGGCGTATACTTTAAATCCTCATTTAAAGTTTATTGACTTTTGAAAATTAGTTTTTTTTTACTTTTTTTGCGAAAAAAGCATAAGGGGGGACCCTTACAAATTTTGATTTTTCAAAAAATAGAATTTTGAAATTTTACGTTTTATTGATTGTGGGTCTCTCAATTAGTATAAAAAACTACACGAAAAGTGATTTTGTGGTGTTTCATTTTTCTGTCAAAAATCACGCCAAAAGTGACAAAAAAATTGACTTGTAAAGTGCCCAAACAACGAAAAGTTCCTTATACTTCAAACTGCCATAACTTTGTCAAATCTGAACCGATTGTCAATCCCGAGGCCATTTTGATCATTATTTGGCAATACGTTTAATTCTACATTTCAAGTTTATGAATTTTTGAAAAAATAAAATTTTGGATTTTTTTGGCGAAAAAAGCATAAGGGGGGACCCTTACCAATTTTGATTTTTCAAAAAATAGAATTTTGAAATTTTACGTTTTATTGATTGTGGGTCTCTCAATTAGTATAAAAAACTACACGAAAAGAGATTTTGTGGTGTTTCATTTTTCTGTCAAAAATCACGCCAAAAGTGACAAAAAAATTGACTTGTAAAGTGCCCAAACATCGAAAAGTTCCTTATAAATTACTTTCCCAGACTTAAAACTGCCATAACTTTGTCAAAACTGAACCGATTGTCATTCCCAAGGCCATTTTGGTCATGTTTCGGCGTATACTTTAAATCCTCATTTAAAGTTTATTGACTTTTGAAAATTAGTTTTTTTTTACTTTTTTTGCGAAAAAAGCATAAGGGGGGACCCTTACCAATTTTGATTTTTCAAAAAATAGAATTTTGAAATTTTACGTTTTATTGATTGTGGGTCTCTCAATTAGTATAAAAAACTACACGAAAAGTGATTTTGTGGTGTTTCATTTTTCTGTCAAAAATCACGCCAAAAGTGACAAAAAAATTGACTTGTAAAGTGCCCAAACATCGAAAAGTTCCGTATAAATGACTTTCCCAGACTTCAAACTGCCATAACTTTGTCAAATCTGAACCGATTGTCAATCCCGAGGCCATTTTGATTATGTATTTGGCATATACGTTTAGATCCTACATTTCAAGACTATTGAATTTTTGAAAAATAGAATTTTTGGATTTTATTTTGGCGAAAAAAGCATAAGGGGGGACCCTTACAAATTTTGATTTTTCAAAAAATAGAATTTTGAAATTTTACGTTTAATTGATTGTGGGTCTCTCAATTAGTATAAAAAACTATACGAAAAATAAAATATATAAAAATTACTTAAATTACTCACTTAAACTCCCATAACTTTAATAATTTTTAAAAGCAATGTTTTTGGTTGAAAATTATGTTCAAGCTCCACCCATCGTATGTAGTCAGTGGGCTAAAATTTTTGACTGTCATAGCTTTGTCAAAACTGCGCCGATTTTCAAAAGCAGTGTCTTTGTGACAAAATTTGGTTTCTATAAATATTTTCTTCGTTTCAGACCATTTATTTTTATTCCTTATCTGCACGCTTATTATTTTATTGCTCTGCAAAGGAAAACCTGTTGCTCACCAATATCTCTTTAGAAATCACATCATTGACAAACTGATTGGGACAGGTGAATTTCCGCTAAATGTTCACAAATTTTCCCAAATGTTTGCACATATTTTAGTCAATCTCATGTTCTTAAAACGATTACTAAAAACCCATAAATATGACGCATTTTCCTCAGTCAAGCAGCGAATTCTACTGATGCCAACTGTTTTTCTCATCTATTTTATGCTTGAGCTAAAATATTTTTATGGATTTTTTCAAAACAAAAGCACAAGAAGTATAATATTTATAGAAAAAACATGAAAATATTTCTCAATGAAAAGGAAAAATGACCAAACGCCTTCGCCGCTCACCCCGAATACCTCCCTAAATAATGAACTGCGCGTGCTTGGTCAGGTTGGTGATTCGCATACCCGATTCTGAGTCGGATTTTGATTGCCTCGTTTTGTCATATGTGTGTTTTCTTTTTCATGAAAATATGCGCTGTATCCGGCCAAATGGACTACTAGATATACTAGATAAGTATTTTTGAGTATGTCAAGTATTTAGTAGAGTTCTCGCGATCATTAAGAGAACAAGAGAGGGAGAGTGTGAGAGAGAGAGAGAGCGAGAGAGAGCACATCGTGCATACGACAGGGTAAGCCGTGAAAATTTCGGGTTGCCATTTTTACCGTTTTGTCGCCGCCGTCACAGTTTTGCGGCAGCAATGAGCGCGTGCGGTGCAGTCAGAGGCGAACAAATACGGCCAAAAATACGTGCAACAATTGATGGTTGAACAAATATATGAAAAGAGCTATAGCTATAAATGCTACATAAGCTATATAAGTGCATATAAATGTATGTGTGTGTGTGTGTGTCAAAAAAACAACAACAAATTGTAATTTTCATGCGTGTCTCTCAAAAACGGAGACCTTGTCTCAGAATTTCACTCTCAAAAAACCTCAACAGCCCCAAAAATGTTGTAAAACACTCTCATAAAATACCTGTAATGGAACAATTTGTGTGTGTCTTTTGGCAAAGTGTCCGGGCCACTATTTTAGCGAGCACTCTGTGTATATATACTAGATATCGCCTGATTTCCATTGGCATATGGGAAGTCGGCACGTCAAGATTTATATTTGCGTCGCGCTGTTATTTTTGGATGCGAAAAACTTTTGGGCAAAATATGAAAACGAAAACAAAAAAACACCCACAAAAGTCAACATGTTTTTCTTTCATATTTTTGCGGCTATGCATTGTGGCAATAACAAAAATTATTTGATTAATCTCTAGGAATTCGTTAAAAAGTAATGTTCTAAAAATGTTGTTTGCTGAGGCATCCGCCAGAAATTAGCACAAAATTTACACATTAGTGTCTTAATAGTAATTCCAATGAGAACCTGTTGCTTCCACAAATTTCTATCAATATGGTTTTTATTGTCTTTGTATAAGTAAAATTTCAAGAAAATGCGCAATGTTCCAGCAACAAAGTTGCTAAATCCGTTTAATAGCAAGAGAGCTTCATTATAAGCAGCAAAATTATATTTGTAAAATGCTATAATTACCTGCAGCTGAACATTCATTTAATAGATGTTGTTACAAACTATCATTCAACATGTTAGTATTCTGTTGACATGCTTCTAATCTAATCAGAGGGTGTTGGCACTTTGAGATATTCAGAATAAAGGAAAAGAAATGTTTCTTTGTCGTATTTCACAGTTTCGCATAAAATGGATTTATTATGATCATCCTGTATTATATTATTGAACACCGTGTTTATCTTGAACATATCGTGCATCTATATTTGTTGGGCCATTAAGTTTTAAGATGTTGTGTACATGGCTTGAGTTAATTTTCGTTCATATCGTAAAAAGTACGCTCGTAAATTTTGTGAAACCCATGACATGCACACATAGTCGGCATGCTGTTGTTTATGATTTATATACCGTTTTTAAAAATACAATATTTCATTCAAATTCTTTATTGCCTTCAAGCTTAACCAATTCGATATTTCGTAATCGCTTCGAATGCTTTTTGGCTTTTATGATCTCAGGCCTTGGCCATCGAACGTTCGAACTGAAAAATCCTAACGATTCCACGCGTTTTCCAGACTCTGAAAAAATGTCAGGCAAATTTTTGCGCACGCGAGATGTTTTGTCCGAAACGAGAACAGATGTTTGTTAAAATGTCTGTTTTTTCTTTCGGCCATAATAATGATTTTGTGAGTGCCAAAAACGATTTGGAATTGAGAGCGCATTCGCGTGGGCACCATTAAAAAAGAGCAATTCACAAGCATCTATCGGATAGATAATTGATAGATATACGAGTCGCCAAAAATTTCATTGAACAATTTTCATGAGTTGCACGCTGATTTTTCAAGTTCAATAAACATGACAATGATCTAAATAATTAGCGAACAAAAATAATTAAAATTGAGTAAAATAAGAACAACATTTGCTTAAAAATAATAATAAAAATAATTTCATAAAAATAATACATTTTGTGTTTTATCGTTTTAGCTGAAGCAAATTAGAGCCAGATTTGAAACGGAGTTTGGCAGAAGCCGTCGAACAAAATGGAGCAACCGTTGATTGTACGGGCCGAATACTCGTTTATGGGCAGCAACAACGATGAGCTGTGCTTCAAGAAGGGCGAGCTCATCACTGTGACACAGCGCGAGGATGGCGGCTGGTGGGAGGGCACACTGAACGAAAAGACTGGCTGGTTTCCCAGCAACTATGTGAACGAGTACAAGGCCCAACTGCCGCTGGCCGAGACCATCCGCCCGCCCGAAGAGATACAGGAGTATCGCTCGGTGGTGCTCAAGGATCTGCTCGATTCGGAGCGGGCCCATGTGGCCGAACTGCAGGGTCTGCTCGAGAATTTCCTGGAGCCCATGCAGCAGACGCAAATGTGAGTGGTAGAATATACAAAATTAGCTCAAAAACTAAATTATTTTCTTCTCCGCTAGTAGACTCAGCCAGGACGAGTATGCGCAGCTGATGTGCAACTTTGTGGAGGTAGTGCGCACCCATGAGGATCTGCTGACGCAGATTGAGGAGTGCAACGATCGTGTGGGCAAATTATTTCTCACCAGTGCGCCGCTAATGAAGAAGGTCCATCAGGCCTATTGTGCCGCACATCCCAAGGCCATAGTCATACTAGACAAATACAAGTGAGTAGAGATTGAAGATTAATCCCATTACCTTACTCATTCCACAATCCAACTGAACTCAGGGACGATCTGGAAAAGTATATGGAGCGTCAGGGTGCTGCGACGCCGGGTCTGCTGGTGCTAACCACCGGTCTGTCCAAGCCATTCCGACGTCTGGACAAATACTCTGCCATGCTGCAGGAACTGGAGCGTCACATGGAGAGCAGCCATCCGGATCGCGGTGATACGCAGCGCAGCGTTGCCGTCTATAAGGACATTGCAGCCACCTGTTCGGCCACGCGGCGACAAAAGGAACTGGAGCTGCAGGTGCTCACGGGTCCTGTGCGCAACTGGCAGGGCCAGGAGCTGAGCAGCCTGGGTGACATCATACACATGGGCAGCGTGGCCGTTGGCGCCGATCATCGCGATCGCTACTTTGTGCTATTCCCACAAACGCTACTCATTTTGAGCGTCAGTCAGCGAATGAGTGCGTTTATCTATGAGGTGAGTGAAATTTGCATTCAAATTTAAAACTATCTTTGCATCTGTGATTAACTGCAAAAACTAATGAATGATTTATTTGATCAGGGTAAATTGCCGCTTACGGGCATCATTGTGAATCGCCTGGAGGATACGGATGCCATCAAGAATGCCTTTGAGATAAGCAGCCCGCTGATCGATCGCATCGTCGCCGTCTGCCAGGGCCCCAATGAGGCCAACAAGTGGGTGGAGCTGCTGAATGCGAACAATCCCAGTCTGCCCATGGGCATCAAGCGACAGCTGAGCAACCTGAGCAACTCATCGCTGGGCGGCCAGCTGAATGCGTCGCACGTAAGTCACTGAGTTTTTATATGTGTTATACCTGAAGCTTTCATTACTTTTGTACAACTTGGCAACTGAGCAGCTCAGCCAGCATCTGGACGCGCGCGGCTATTGCACACGTTTCTCCCTGTGCGCCTACTACAGCCAACATCCGCATCAGCAGCAACAGCGTCCCTTCCGACTCACATTGCCACCCAGTAATTATCCACCAACGGCGCCATATGCCAATCTCAGTGCACACTTTGCCCGACTCGTGCGCTCCGGTCGCTTGCGCAGCGCCATTGTGAAGATGCTGCTATATCCTCAGGCGCGTCAGAGCATTGATCTCAAGCGGATTGCGCTGAGGAAGAAGCGCTGTCATAAGGTAGCCGCCAAGCTGCTCAAAGATATCAATGCCAATGTGCAGGGTATGGGTTCCACGCAATCGGAGCTGGAGCGTCAGGATGCCTTTGAGCTGCCCACCGATTCGGAAAGCTATGATGATGAGTACGATGATGAATACCTACACAGCTGCGACTCCGATCCATTTGAATACGTGCGCTTCTATCAGCATCAGCCCGTGGCATCCACATGCAATTCAACGGGCACTTTTGTCGATCATGGCACCAAACAGCGACACTCCTCCAGCATAAATCTCATCAAGCTAGACTCATTCGATACAGATGAGCTGCTGGTGCAGCATGAACTGAAAAAGGAGTCGCTTGTTATAGGCTCCAAGGCGATGCGTGCGCTGGCGCGCAAATCCACAGAACGCAATTCCAGCGTGCATACTTCCACGGCCACCATTAATCTGGGCGGCTCCAGCATTACCAACTGCGTGGAGGAGGAGGAGCAGGAGGAGGAGGAGGAGGGGCAACCGTCCGAGTTAGTTTTCCAACCCTCAACGCTGAAGCAGCAAAGCTCCGATGCGAGCTCCTTGTATGGTGCACGTTTGGGAGGCGCTTTTATGGCCTGCGAGAATTTGGCCAGCATACATGATGATCTCAGACAGACAGAGACGCCACCTGACCCGGTTGCAGCACAGCTGCCTGGTTCGCCTACCGAGCGGCACAGCATGCCCAGCATCTTTGTGGGAAATCGTTTCAATCGCGGCGCCGATACCGAGGTCTATGTGCCCACCTGGCGGGAACGTCACGAACAGCAGCAGAATCAAAGCGTCGATGCGCAGCTGCAGGATGATTGTGTGCACTCCAGTTCCATGGATCTGCCCGCTGCCTGTCGCACGGCGCCCGATCAGCTGCAGGCAGAGCTGCTCTACAACTACGAGCAGCAGCTACAGCCAGCTGTATCCCATACAAGTGATAGATCCAGCAGTGAGCTGTGTATTGAGGCGCCGCCGGCTGATGGCCAACGGGATTCCATGCGACGCTGCATTAGCTATCAGTATCTGCAGATGAATAATCGAGAGGCAACGCCGGCACATCCTCCAGCGCCGCCACCGCCGCCTTCAGCTGCCGCCCGACGGGATCAGCAGCTGCATGGCGATTGCAAGTGCCGCTGCTGTGAGAACTCTCAGTGTCCCAGTCCGCGTTCCAGTGATAGCGGCATGGCCGGCAGCTGCACCATTACCTCACCCGATCCGCCCAGTGCTGAATGTGGCCTTGGTGTCGATGTGCTCGATCATGTGGAGCCCGAGCGGCGTTTTGATGTCTGTGGCATGTTTCGTGAAAAGTTCCTAACGCCAGAGCAGACACAGGAGGAGCAGGAGCCGGAGCCACAGCAGCCGGATCCGCCAGCCACACCCACCAATCCACAAGCGCCCAATTCACAATTCCAAATCAATACAAAGAGTATTTTTCTGGCCTCCAGCTCAATGGATGAGACCACACGACATCCCAGCTATCAGCAGCTGCAATTTAGCGGCAGCTGCTCCGCCGATCAGCTCAACATGGAGCACTCGCTGCCACGTCCCACCTTTCGCTCCGGCATGTATGCGCACTGGTGGAAGAAGGAACGTTTGCCGCCGGAGATTCTACGCGGCATTGCTAGTGCCTATAATAAGCGATTGCCTTCGGTGACGGCCAGCGGCAGCAAGGATTCCAATTCATCGATGAACTCCATTTGTTCCAGCTGCTTTTGCTCGCTGGGCGCCAGTGGCTTCAGCGAGGGCGCCATCTACTGTTCCATTTGTCACAATTGTGGTGATTACGCGGCGAGCACCGGCACCACAAATACAACCACAACAACCGCCTCCACCTGCTCCAATTGTCCGGTGTGCAGCGAAGATATGGATTCTAGACACCACACACCAACATCCCTGAGAATCTCCGCGGCTCGGGATGCTTTTGCCGCAGAGCCATCGTATTCCTCGTCGCTCGATTGCCCCATTTGTGCGGCACGCGTAGCTTTAGCAACCGAAGAAGGCAAGCAAACCGAAGTGAGACGCCAATGCCCCAAACCGCCTGGATATCACATCCCTGATCCCACAGATCCCAATTCATTCAGGCGGCATGTGGCTTGGCGCGCGTTTTGTGCACGTGTTCCGTTTGATTGTTTTGTAAATTCGTTTTGCTCACGTTCTCCACCCACATCATTTGCTCATTCAATTCAATTTGGCCAATGCAGCACGCCCAACAAAATTCCGAATCATCCGTATTCCTATGAACGAATATGCTTTGCAAACTCAGTCAAATATGCATTCAGTCATCCAATACGCACATGACTAACATCTTTAAATTATAGAGCTCAATTCGTTTTGTAATTTTCTTGATTAAAACTAATTTATGGTCATTGAGTAGAATTTTTGCCTTGTACTAAAAATACTGTTGTTAAACTGGAACTTTTCAAATCCATAACTTGTCGAAATTATAAAACAAGTGTTGTTTCTGATGCCAATGAAAGACCTATAAATGAGAGCACTATAAATCAGCTTCCAAAATCATCCACCCACATTGCAAACTGTTGCGCCCACTAACCAAAAAAAAAAAAACAGCGCAATTACCAAAAAGAGTTTAATTTTTTGGCGTTGTATGTGAATTTGAGTTTCGACCAAGAAAAAACAAAAAAGCCAAACGAATTACAAAACATTTATCTAACGCTACAGCAACACACAAAAGGCAAACAAAATTCTAAAAAAAAGAAGGAAATAAAAGAAAACTCATTCGATTTGATTTGCTTGCTGCGCTTTGCTCGCTGCGCTGCCCAAAAGGACTGCAGTCTGTTGCCTGTGTACGTTGTTCTTGTTGTTGTTGTTGTTTATTGTTGCTGCTGCTCTTGCTGTTGCTGCTGTTGCTGACAGCTGCCAAGAAATTTCATCAGAACTTACTAATGCCTCATATACTTTGAAAGATATTTGATAAACCATTGTTTGATTGTGTTTTTCTCTTGTATTGCAGATGTCTCCGCCATCGAGCCACAGTATGTTGCTTCCGCCCGGCAGCCGCAATCCGACGCCCAGCAACTGCAGCAACAACAGCAGCCAGCAGCAGTTGGCGGGATCGGTGTCGGTGTCGGGATCGGGAGCGGCGAATGCAGCTACAGCGATGTCACAACACAAACGGAGCCTGTCGTTCAATCATCACCTCAGCTACAACCAATACACGCACACTCCGCCTCAACAACATCATCTGCATCCACCACAACCACCAAGTCTACCAAGTCATCTGGGGGCACTAAGCCACAAATCAAATTTAGTCCAGACACAAAACAGCAAGACAGCAGCGGCGGCGGCGTCCACGGAAAGCAATCAGGCAGCAATTTCAATTCAGGCAGCGGTGGCAGCAGCGGCAGCAACGGCGCCAAACGCAAGGAAAGGAAGCACAAAGGGTAAGCAGCGAATCTGGATGATATTCTCAATGGCTATTTAAATCCTTTGCTAACCTATTTGTACATTAATATTCCCATAGCTAACTGGACCATCAGCTGTTTGCGTCCCACGCCGCCCTTGCGGCCCAGTTTGGTTAATGCAAGCAGCGGCTCTGGTTCCGGGTCCGGTTCCGGTTCGGGCAGCTCCAACAACGCTTTGGCCAGCTACTGTAGCGGTCGCAAGAATCAGCCGACATTCGAGGAGGATGCTTTAGTGTTGCGCGTCTTTGAGGGCTACTGTGCCGCCTATCAGAACAGTGCCCGGAATACCATACACTCGGGTAAGTTCCGCAGATCTCCCATGTGCTTCGTCTAGACTCTTCAATTCTAGACAGAGCAGCTAGCAAATTTCTGTGTGTGTTTTTTTTCTATTTTTGCGCACTTGTGCTCAAGTTTACTTAAAAAGTTTGATTTCCTATCATCAAGAAATTTTGTAGCCAAATTGCTTTACCTCTCACACACACACAAACACACACACACATATATACACATACATAAAACACGCCCACTTAAATGTGAAAAGCTGCTAAAATGAATTTGAAATTTTTATTATTATATTTGTTGGTTTGGTTTCATTTTTAACAATTCGTTAAACGTTTCACAATAAAAAGAAAAATCGAAAATAATAAAATAAACACATAATCAAGAATTTTGACGCCAAAATTGTATTAGTTTATAAGCAAAAATAATTGTTTAACTAGTTAAACCAAACAAAAAGAAAACTTGTAGCGCTCTAATTAAACATTAAATACATACATATATGCGTAATTGTATTGTTTAATTTTGTATAATTTTAACAATTGGATATTAATACTTGTATAATTTAGGAACCCTCAACTTTTCACTGTAACAGCTAAATGGATTTTATGAATTTAATTTTGTTAATTTTCATTACTCAATTATATATTTTTATAACATTTGTAATTGTTAAGAAATCTGGCAAAAATCGCTCATTCAATTGGATTAATATAATGAAACTGTACATGTAATTTCAATGCCAATGTCTTTCCGTCTCTTATACATACTACATAATATAATAAATATTTGTTTAAATTTGCCCATTACTTCTGTACAAGTCGGTTGAATTTATTTTGTTATCGCTGCTCATAAAAAAACACCACTCATTATTTCATAACATTTTCATATCATTATTCTTAAGTCATAAACGAACTCTAATTTTATTGAAAATTCATACATTTAGCAACATTTACCATTCCCACTGACACATCTGGCCAAATTCGATTACCTCGTTCTCCATGTTCAGTTTGTTGAAATACCTCTATTAAATACTCCTCATTTTGTGTCCCCTTTTGGTTATGGTCTTTGTGCTTTTATTCCAACCCGCTTTGCTTTTAACTCATTTTTATGCTGGTCTTGGTTTCATGTTCACCCACACACACACACACATGTACACCTCACACACACATACCCAGCCTCATTTACTGTGTTGTTGTTGTCTTTTGTTGGTGTCCAATTTGTGTTTTGTTGGTTTTTTAAAATTGGTTATTTGTATATTTCTTATATATATATATTATATATATTCTGTTTCATTGTGGGCTTTCGTTCTTCTTGTTGTCGTTGTTGGTACTATTTCGTTTTTCGTTCTTCAAATATCTTCATTTTCTCTCTATTTGTCTTTCACGCAACTCTGCAACTCTGCAACTCTGCAACCAACAACCTCAACCTGAAACCTGAAACAACAATCTGAACTTCAACAACAATATAGCGTTGCAGCCATGGACGCCCTGTTTGCCGATACGCGGCGGCAAGCTTAAAACGAGCAAAACCTTCTCCACCTCCAATCCGCAGCTGCCTTTTATAGCGAACGCAGCACATCTAACACATCAGCAGCAGCAGCAACAACACCAGCAATACGTACACCACCAGCAGCAGCAGCAGCAGCCACACCTACAGCAGCAACATCCGCAATCACGTCAACATTCTGCTGGCAGTTTGAACTCCTCGTTTATTTGGCGTGAGGCGAGTCCAAATAGTTTCAATTTGTACTCCAGTTCGGTGGGCTCCTCCCTGAATGCGGCCGCCGCTCAACGCAATTCCGGTGCGCCCAGCATCAAGGACTATCAGCGTGCATTGTCGGAGGAGCGTGCCACACGCAAATCACTTAATCGCCTCAAGAGTGGCTTTGGCTCCGGTTACGACAATGTCTGCACCTCACCGCTGCTGCCGCGCAAGAGCAAGCCGACGCCCAAGTTGCTGGCACAGCAGAGCTATCAGCGGGTGGGCACGGGTACGACCATTGTGAAACCAAATCCCGATGGTCATCCGGGTCTCTATGATAGACGCCTGAATCGCTCCTTTGAGACATCCACATCGCATCGCTATGCGGGCTTTGGGGCCGGCTATCTGATGAACTGCGGCGGTGCACTGCGCACCAGCACCTTGCAGCGGAGTACGCCACAGCTGGTGGCGGGCGGGGAGCGATCGGATGACAGTGATGTGGAACGTGGCGAGCTGTTGCGCAATGGTGGCGCTAATAACTCAATGAGTGGTCCACTGGAGCTCAATCCGGATGGCACTAAACGGCAATCGGGCAGCTGGTGTTGCGGTAATTTTGTCATGAAGCAGTGGCGCAAAATCAACCATCTCTGAGTAGTCTCTCGTGTGTGTGTGTGTGTATGTGTGCGAGTGTGCGTGTGCGTGAGTGTGAGTGTGTGGCATGTCCTCATTTCGACCACCGCCCATTCAGCTTCATTATACAAATACGCCGCCTGCTGCTGCTGCGCTCGCTTTGCTTTGAATGCGCTCTGCAGTTGCAAACATATGGCTGCTATATATATATATGATAACTTGATAATTATTTATATTTGCTGTTGTTCAAATAGTTGCAGCAAAGTTGCAAATGTGTTGAAGTGAGGCGGGCAAACTCTCTGTCTCTAGTTTCTGTGTGCCTAGTAATTATAATTCTAATAGCAGACCTGTAAATTCTTTTAATTCTTAAACTATATATAGAAAAGTATTTAAAAAATACGAGTCATGAATTTACAGTTACTATTTATATTCTTTTGAAGATGTTTTTTAAAAAGTACTAGCATTGAATTTTAGCAACTCTTCAATTTTAAAACAATTTAATCACTACTATTAACATTAATGCATACCTTTCTGCTAAATATTTATTTTTTGTAAAGTATTAAATAGTGTTTTTTTATTGAAAATACTAGTATTGAATACTACAAATCTCAAATATAAAATCAATTAAAAAATACTTATAGTTCAGTGGTGTTCCCATTAAGAAAAGTATTATTCAAAAGAAAATTCGAATTGTTAGTCAATCTTTGAATATTTTAAACTTTCATAAAATGAGTAAATTTCACATACTCAATTTTACAGGTCTGCTTATAGTACGTAACTGTGTGGTAGTTGTCTGAACTTTTTATTCTATTTTTTTTTCTTTTATTAATCATATACTAAATGTAAGTTGAGTGATCTGTAATCTAGTTAGGTGCAACATAAATCAAAAAAGACTCAGCCAAAAAAAGACTAGTTAACAAAATTCAATTGGATGTTGTAGAGTAAAATTTTGTACTAGCGTGCCGCCGAATACTTGCCCCTTAGTTACTCGTACTTGAAGTGCAACTGCAGCTGGTTCCTGATGATCCTAAATGATGATCCTGAGATCAGGCCCATCAGCGATGCTTTACATTTTCCGTCCAAGGCTTTTTACACGCGTTTTGAATGCCACAGCGGAACACACTAAATACTAGGCTATACATACTATATACATGTATATATTTGTGACTTGATATACATGATTTGCCATAGCTTTTATAATACTTGTGTAGATATATTATATATCTTTTAGCAGCGATATTTCTTTGTGCTTACTAAACCAAATGAGGGTTTTAAGGGCTGCCCAGTGAAAGTTCTTTGTTACCTGCCTAGCAAAAACTATTAAAAGTATATTTATTATATATATCTGATGATCAAAAGAATGTGAAATGTGTAATCAAAAATTGCGAAAATAAGTTGAAATGCTTTTAATGTTAGTCAAGTACTTGGCAATAACCAGCAACTAACTAAAAACAAAAACAAAATTAAAAGAAAGTACATTACTGTTGTGCATTATATTAAAAGAAACAAAAAACGATTTAAGCTATAAGTGTTTTGTGAAACGTTGTCTAACCAAATACAATTACCATCTAACTATATTAATAATGATAAATGCGTTTATACGTTTGTATTGTATTGCGATTGAATTTACTTCATTTCGGGTAATAAATATTTCAATGAAATCAAAACAAAAAACAAAATTTAAATAAAATCATTTATATATTCAAGAATTTTGTTGTATTTTGTATTTGTATTTGTGTCTGTGTGTGGTAATTGTTAATAACTGTATACATTAAAAACATAAATATACATAACATAAACATAACATATAAATTAACACAAAGCGATTTAAGTATTTAGTCGTATGTAGTTTTGTTTTTAATTTGTTTCACTGTAGCTTACGAAATTCTAGTCAACTATTTTGTTAAACCCTTAGATAAAATTATGTGTTGCACTTCAAGAATTCAAAATATCAAGAGTTAAAAGTCAAAAATAGAACTGAGTACTTTAATATAAACCCATAATAATTTCTAATTATTTTTGTTAAGAGTAAAGCACATTTAAAATATAGATATAACACATGCAGCTAAACAAATTGTAATACATGCCACCACATTTTACTCGATACATATCATACTCATAAGGCCACTAGAAATATATCACATATATCACATATTCATATGTCTCACTAGAAACTTATCACATACTCATAATACTCATTTGATATATTTCACATACCCATCATACGCTTCTTAATTAGTTACACACAACACTAACATAGTATTCCCGTTTATCCCATTTTCTTTTATTTTTGTATAAAACCATCACAAACATCCAATTCCAATGGCAGGCCTTGAGAATGAAGATATGACACCGACTCTGCGACAACTGTGGACCGCCATACGACAGATGCAGCAGGATATGTCGCAGATAAAGCTGCAGATCAACGAGGAGCGGGCGCTGCGGGCGGACTTGCAGCAGCTGTTGATGCAACATCTGGAGACGAGCAGCGTCAGCAGTGGAGCGAATACGCCCAAGTGTTGACTATGTAAATGAACCTTAAACGGATTCCCACTGAAACAAAAAACCCGCCGCTGCTTTCAGCTTTAAACTTAGATATCTTTTATTTTTTTTTGTTTGGCAACCAAAGCAGCTGGTCAATTGCAAATGTGTACCAAAAAAATTTAAAAAAACAAATTATTTAATTAACTAAAACGAACTTAAATGTTTAATCCTATATATTTATATATGTTTATTTGTGAGTGACATTGTGGACAATACTGAGCCAACTGCATGTACAATTGTTGAGCAGCTGTTTCTGTCTATCTATCTCTATCTAGCCAGCTATCTACATCCATCTATCTATCCAGTTAGTAAGATATCTTTATGCTTTTTAGGCAAAGCAATTTATCAACAATATTTATTATTTAATCTTGATCTTTTCAATGATTTTTAGCCTTTATTTTAGCTATAATTTTGTAACTGCTTAAGTTGATGTCTGGATTATGTGTATCAGGCGTTGTGTAATTGATTCTGTACAAGTATTCAAATTTGATAAATAAGAAAAAAGATAAGGATGAAAGCTCTGAAAATGTGCCAATGTTTTAGTATTACAACTGAAACAAAACGTAACAACGCTCAAAACAATGTTGTATTTATTATGTAGTAAAATTAATGAAAATGTATAAAACAAAATATAATAAACATAACTATTACAGTAATTATCTATATCTACACTTTATGCCTAGATTTTTCGAATTATGGTTGGCATTATCCGCTACTATTTACAATTATGTTGTAATTTACGAAGAATACTTTTAGGAGCGGTTACAACAAAACTATTTCTGTAATGAAAATTAGGCGGAAAACTTAAATGGGAAAAATTTTGCTAAACTGTAAATATGTCTTGTAAGTGGTTTTATGTTTGTGACACTTTTGAATAGGAATTCGCTTGGAAGAGATTAAGATTCCTTTCCACTTACTAAACACTCTTCTCGTTCTACCTTAAATCAACAATTTCTATTTGCGAAATAATTATGTCAAAAAGAAATTTAATTGTTGAGCCAACTGTGTACTTAATGTTAGTTGCTGTTGATTCCGATCAAGATCGCAGCGGCAACTAAGTAAATACTCGTAAATTATTTAACCAGTGTGAAACAATGTAAAACAATGTCTAGAGTATAACTGGAAAATTGCTGGCTACGACAATTTGTGCGCATAGTTTTTGAATGCTTTTAGTTTTTCTGCTCTGCTTCACACAGACAGAGGCCAACTGTAGATGTGTGAGTGTCCGCCTCTCTGTGTATCATACAATGAGATTACAATCAACTCGCTGGCGACAAATGAGTGACAAGCGCTGTGCCAGTTGCAACAATAACAATAACAACAACAACAACAAATGCTTTTAGCAGCATGTCAGCAAGGAGTGAAGAACAATGCAGTTCTATATTAGATTCGGCGGTGGCCGGGAGAATGTGTCACAAACACACTTCCTAGCTTGGACAGCCCTGGGTGTGAACCACACCAGCAGCAATCACTTTAGTCTCTCACATTTGTTTATCTTGGGGCCCAGCCGGATGGCGATGACGGAAGTTAACGCTGGCAGAAATTGCAAGCTCTACCCATTTAAACTGGGTAAAAAGGGTATAATTAAGCTGTGCAAATGAAGGTAACAGGCAGAAAGTCAGTTAAGAAAATATTGATAATTATAGAATTAACGGCATCCAGCTTTTTGAGCATATTTTAAAGATTATTAGAGCTAGTGGCGGCAAATTAGATATTTTTGTTCTCTCAAAACTACAATGAGTAATAAACTGCGTTCGAAAAACCAGAAAAAGTGTTGTTCTATTTATATTATTTTCGTTCTAATAGTAAACCAATTGGGTATAAGAAGGAAATAGCGCTCATAAAACAGAAACATCCGTTTTAGCATAATACAAATTGTGCTTTAAATTAGGTATATAGTACATAAAGTTCTTAAAGTTCTTTCAAATTCACAGAACATAAATAATCTCTAAGAAAATTTAATCTTTTAGAGCAATTTTTAATATTTTTTAATAATTTGTCGTAGTATATTTTAAACTATCGTCTGTGCAACATTGTCAAATAATAAACGTGTGCAGCCCTAGCAAATGAAATGCGCGAAGGCCAGGGCCGGCAAAGAGAAGCAGAAGCAAAAGAACAGTTTTGAAAGTGTCGAAAAGGAATAAGGTAATGCGACATTTGAAAGTTAATTTATTTTATGTTTAAATTAATAAATGAAAAGTGAAAATAGTGTGAAAACATTATGTTTATATGAACAAAAACATGCATATGCACTGTTATGAAATTAATTGTATTAAACGTTTTGCTTATACATTTGTATAAATGTAATGCGTAGTTGGCGGCGGACTAACGGCAGATTGGAGTCAATGTAAACAACATTCTTGGTATACATACATACTAACCAAACTGTAAGTGTGTGCACTTACATAACATTGTATTATATATCAGGAACAAATGCTTATTATATTAGGAACAAATATTGCCTCATTTGAGAAGCAATGTTGTGAGCCAAGAAAATGTATTGTAAACATATCGAACAAAATGATATATATTAAAAAATATTCCTGAACTAATGTTATCAAAAACGAGAGGAATGTTCTTGACTTAATTCTTAGTATATTTCGAGGGTATCTGTCAGTCGGACACTCCCGACTGGACCACTCACTCTTCACTTGCACGCCCTTTGCTTGTTAACAATATTTACTGCAGCTGCTTAACTAAATGATTGGCCTGCAGCTGCGATTGCGACTGCGACTGCAACTAAAACTAAAACTCTAATGACAATCATTAGCGCGCCAGCGTTTGGCTCGTCTTTCATATTTTCCAACTATTTAATTATTAGTAATTAGCAATTATCTGCTGACTGGCAATTTATCGCGAAAGCCAATTGTCGTTGCCAGGCTTGCGAGTCTCTACTCTGCCAACATTAGCCAACTTTTATTGGGCCTAAAGGCTCGCCGCATGCTGCGCATTTCAAGCTGTGAATTTGGCTAGAATAATGACCCAGCGTCAAATTGGTCGCTTGCATCCGATTTGAAATAGTCTTCTGGGCCTTAAAGTCTTAATGCGCAAAGCTGCTCCACTTAATTTGTATGTGTAGTTAACCCATTTATATAGCTGCTGCTGTCGGTCTAGCGTGGCCTTTGCTTTAGGCCGTTTCCTGGGCCGGTTTGCTTGAAAATGAAATTAAAATTTCTAATGTCACTCCCCATGTGGCTGCTCAAAACCGCAGCCTCCTCTTTGTGGTGTCCAATTTGGTTTAACCATTGTTATTAGTTGTTGGCACATAAATAAATCTCTCTTTACATGCCAACAATTAATGCGCATTAAATTACATTAATCTCTGCTTGTTTATTTTCTGTTTATTAGAAAATATATTTAATTGTCCATAATGGCTACAATTAGTTGGAAGTCCTTGCAAGGCTATTATAATACGCTGTACCCAAAAATGACATCAAATTGCCATGGCTTTGCCAAAAATTCTACATTCATTGGTAAAAACTTCAAACTTTCGGATTTCATGTCAAAAATCATGAGAAAAATTTTGACATGTCAAGTTCCTAGTCCCCAGAAACGCCCTTCTCAGACTTCAAACTGCCATAACTTTGTCAAAACTCATCAGATTTTGGATTCCGAGGCCTTTTTGTTCATGGTTTAAAATCTAGATTAGTTCTACATTCAAAGTTGAAAAATTTCCAATATTCGGATTTCATGTCAAAAATCATGAGAAAAATGTTGATATGTCAAGTCTCTAGTCCCCAGAAACGCCCTTCTCAGACTTCAAACTGCCATAACTTTGTCAAAACTCATCAGATTTTGGATTCCGAGGCCTTTTTGTTCATGGTTAATCATCTAGATTAGTTCTACATTCAAAGTTGAAAAATTTCCAATAATCGGATTTCATGTCAAAAATCATGAGAAAAATGTTAACATGTTAGTCCCCAGAAACGCCCTTCTCAGACTTCAAACTGCCATAACTTTGTCAAAACTCATCAGATTTTGGATTCCGAGGCCTTTTTGTTCATGGTTAATCATCTAGATTAGTTCTACATTCAAAGTTGAAAAATTTCCAATAATCGGATTTCATGTCAAAAATCATGAGAAAAATGTTGACATGTTAGTCCCCAGAAACGCCCTTCTCAGACTTTAAACTGCCATAACTTTGTCAAAACTCATCAGATTTTGGAATCCGAGGCCTTTTTGTTCATGGTTTATCATCTAGATTAGTTCTACATTCAAAGTTTAAAAATTTCCAATATTCGGATTTCATGTCAAAAATCATGAGAAAAATGTTGACATGTCAAGTCTCTAGTCCCCAGAAACGCCCTTCTCAGACTTCAAACTGCCATAACTTTGTCAAAACTCATCAGATTTTGGATTCCGAGGCCTTTTTGTTCATGGTTAATCATCTAGATTAGTTCTACATTCAAAGTTGAAAAATTTCCAATAATCGGATTTCATGTCAAAAATCATGAGAAAAATGTTGACATGTCAAGTCTCTAGTCCCCAGAAACGCCCTTCTCAGACTTCAAACTGCCATAACTTTGTCAAAACTCATCAGATTTTGAATTCCGATGCCTTTTTGTTCATGGTTAATCATCTAGATTAGTTCTACATTCAAAGTTGAAAAATTTCCAATAATCGGATTTCATGTCAAAAATCATGAGAAAAATGTTGACATGTCAAGTCTCTAGTCCCCAGAAACGCCCTTCTCAGACTTTAAACTGCCATAACTTTGTCAAAACTCATCAGATTTTGGAATCCGAGGCCTTTTTGTTCATGGTTTATCATCTAGATTAGTTCTACATTCAAAGTTTAAAAATTTCCAATATTCGGATTTCATGTCAAAAATCATGAGAAAAATGTTGACATGTCAAGTCTCTAGTCCCCAGAAACGCCCTTCTCAGACTTCAAACTGCCATAACTTTGTCAAAACTCATCAGATTTTGGATTCCGATGCCTTTTTGTTCATGGTTAATCATCTAGATTAGTTCTACATTCAAAGTTGAAAAATTTCCAATAATCGGATTTCATGTCAAAAATCATGAGAAAAATGTTGACATGTCAAGTCTCTAGTCCCCAGAAACGCCCTTCTCAGACTTCAAACTGCCATAACTTTGTCAAAACTCATCAGATTTTGGATTCCGAGGCCTTTTTGTTCATGGTTAATCATCTAGATTAGTTCTACATTTAAAGTTTAAAAATTTCCAATAATCGGATTTCATGTCAAAAATCATGAGAAAAATGTTGACATGTCAAGTTCCTAGTCCCCAGAAACGCCCTTCTCAGACTTCAAACTGCCATAACTTTGTCAAAACTCATCAGATTTTGGAATCCGAGGCCTTTTTGTTCATGGTTTATCATCTAGATTAGTTCTACATTCAAAGTTTAAAAATTTCCAATATTCGGATTTCATGTCAAAAATCATGAGAAAAATGTTGACATGTCAAGTCTCTAGTCCCCAGAAACGCCCTTCTCAGACTTCAAACTGCCATAACTTTGTCAAAACTCATCAGATTTTGGATTCCGATGCCTTTTTGTTCATGGTTAATCATCTAGATTAGTTCTACATTCAAAGTTGAAAAATTTCCAATAATCGGATTTCATGTCAAAAATCATGAGAAAAATGTTGACATGTCAAGTCTCTAGTCCCCAGAAACGCCCTTCTCAGACTTCAAACTGCCATAACTTTGTCAAAACTCATCAGATTTTGGATTCCGAGGCCTTTTTGTTCATGGTTAATCATCTAGATTAGTTCTACATTTAAAGTTTAAAAATTTCCAATAATCGGATTTCATGTCAAAAATCATGAGAAAAATGTTGACATGTCAAGTCTCTAGTCCCCAGAAACGCCCTTCTCAGACTTCAAACTGCCATAACTTTGTCAAAACTCATCAGATTTTGGATTCCGAGGCCTTTTTGTTCATGGTTAATCATCTAGATTAGTTCTACATTCAAAGTTGAAAAATTTCCAATAATCGGATTTCATGTCAAAAATCATGAGAAAAATGTTGACATGTTAGTCCCCAGAAACGCCCTTCTCAGACTTTAAACTGCCATAACTTTGTCAAAACTCATCAGATTTTGGAATCCGAGGCCTTTTTGTTCATGGTTTATCATCTAGATTAGTTCTAAATTCAAAGTTGAAAAATTTCCAATAATCGGATTTCATGTCAAAAATCATGAGAAAAATGTTGACATGTCAAGTCTCTAGTCCCCAGAAACGCCCTTCTCAGACTTTAAACTGCCATAACTTTGTCAAAACTCATCAGATTTTGGAATCCGAGGCCTTTTTGTTCATGGTTTATCATCTAGATTAGTTCTACATTCAAAGTTGAAAAATTTCCAATAATCGGATTTCATGTCAAAAATCATGAGAAAAATGTTGACATGTTAGTCCCCAGAAACGCCCTTCTCAGACTTCAAACTGCCATAACTTTGTCAAAACTCATCAGATTTTGGATTCCGATGCCTTTTTGTTCATGGTTAATCATCTAGATTAGTTCTACATTCAAAGTTGAAAAATTTCCAATAATCGGATTTCATGTCAAAAATCATGAGAAAAATGTTGACATGTCAAGTCTCTAGTCCCCAGAAACGCCCTTCTCAGACTTTAAACTGCCATAACTTTGTCAAAACTCATCAGATTTTGGAATCCGAGGCCTTTTTGTTCATGGTTTATCATCTAGATTAGTTCTACATTCAAAGTTTAAAAATTTCCAATATTCGGATTTCATGTCAAAAATCATGAGAAAAATGTTGACATGTCAAGTCTCTAGTCCCCAGAAACGCCCTTCTCAGACTTCAAACTGCCATAACTTTGTCAAAACTCATCAGATTTTGGATTCCGAGGACTTTTTGTTCATGGTTAATCATCTAGATTAGTTCTACATTCAAAGTTGAAAAATTTCCAATAATCGGATTTCATGTCAAAAATCATGAGAAAAATGTTGACATGTCAAGTCTCTAGTCCCCAGAAACGCCCTTCTCAGACTTCAAACTGCCATAACTTTGTCAAAACTCATCAGATTTTGGATTCCGATGCCTTTTTGTTCATGGTTAATCATCTAGATTAGTTCTACATTCAAAGTTGAAAAATTTCCAATAATCGGATTTCATGTCAAAAATCATGAGAAAAATGTTGACATGTCAAGTCTCTAGTCCCCAGAAACGCCCTTCTCAGACTTTAAACTGCCATAACTTTGTCAAAACTCATCAGATTTTGGAATCCGAGGCCTTTTTGTTCATGGTTTATCATCTAGATTAGTTCTACATTCAAAGTTTAAAAATTTCCAATATTCGGATTTCATGTCAAAAATCATGAGAAAAATGTTGACATGTCAAGTCTCTAGTCCCCAGAAACGCCCTTCTCAGACTTCAAACTGCCATAACTTTGTCAAAACTCATCAGATTTTGGATTCCGATGCCTTTTTGTTCATGGTTAATCATCTAGATTAGTTCTACATTCAAAGTTGAAAAATTTCCAATAATCGGATTTCATGTCAAAAATCATGAGAAAAATGTTGACATGTTAGTCCCCAGAAACGACGTTCTCAGACTTTAAACTGCCATAACTTTGTCAAAACTCATCAGATTTTGGAATCCGAGGCCTTTTTGTTCATGGTTTATCATCTAGATTAGTTCTACATTCAAAGTTGAAAAATTTCCAATAATCGGATTTCATGTCAAAAATCATGAGAAAAATGTTGACATGTTAGTCCCCAGAAACGACGTTCTCAGACTTTAAACTGCCATAACTTTGTCAAAACTCATCAGATTTTGGAATCCGAGGCCTTTTTGTTCATGGTTTATAATCTAGATTAGTTCTACATTCAAAGTTGAAAAATTTCCAATAATCGGATTTCATGTCAAAAATCATGAGAAAAATGTTGACATGTTAGTCCCCAGAAACGACGTTCTCAGACTTTAAACTGCCATAACTTTGTCAAAACTCATCAGATTTTGGATTCCGATGCTTTTTTGTTCATGGTTAATCATCTAGATTAGCTCTACATTCAAAGTTGAAAAATTTCCAATAATCGGATTTCATGTCAAAAATCATGAGAAAAATGTTGACATGTCAAGTCTCTAGTCCCCAGAAACGCCCTTCTCAGACTTCAAACTGCCATAACTTTGTCAAAACTCATCAGATTTTGGATTCCGAGGCCTTTTTGTTCATGGTTTAAAATCTAGATTAGTTCTACATTCAAAGTTGAAAAATTTCCAATAATCGGATTTCATGTCAAAAATCATGAGAAAAATGTTGACATGTCAAGTCTCTAGTCCCCAGAAACGCCCTTCTCAGACTTCAAACTGCCATAACTTTGTCAAAACTCATCAGATTTTGGATTCCGATGCCTTTTTGTTCATGGTTTATCATCTAGATTAGTTCTACATTCAAAGTTGAAAAATTTCCAATATTCGGATTTCATGTCAAAAATCATGAGAAAAATGTTGATATGTCAAGTCTCTAGTCCCCAGAAACGCCCTTCTCAGACTTCAAACTGTCATAACTTTGTCAAAACTCATCAGATTTTGGATTCCGAGGCCTTTTTGTTCATGGTTAATCATCTAGATTAGTTCTACATTCAAAGTTGAAAAATTTCCAATAATCGGATTTCATGTCAAAAATCATGAGAAAAATGTTGACATGTCAAGTCTCTAGTCCCCAGAAACGCCCTTCTCAGACTTCAAACTGCCATAACTTTGTCAAATCTCATCAGATTTTGGATTCCGAGGCCTTTTTGTTCATGGTTAATCATCTAGATTAGTTCTACATTCAAAGTTGAAAAATTTCCAATAATCGGATTTCATGTCAAAAATCATGAGAAAAATGTTGACATGTTAGTCCCAGAAACGCCCTTCTCAGACTTTAAACTGCCATAACTTTGTCAAAACTCATCAGATTTTGGAATCCGAGGCCTTTTTGTTCATGGTTTATCATCTAGATTAGTTCTACATTCAAAGTTTAAAAATTTCCAATATTCGGATTTCATGTCAAAAATCATGAGAAAAATGTTGACATGTCAAGTCTCTAGTCCCCAGAAACGCCCTTCTCAGACTTTAAACTGCCATAACTTTGTCAAAACTCATCAGATTTTGGATTCCGATGCCTTTTTGTTCATGGTTAATCATCTAGATTAGTTCTACATTCAAAGTTGAAAAATTTCCAATAATCGGATTTCATGTCAAAAATCATGAGAAAAATGTTGACATGTCAAGTCTCTAGTCGCCAGAAACGCCCTTCTCAGACTTTAAACTGCCATAACTTTGTCAAAACTCATCAGATTTTGGAATCCGAGGCCTTTTTGTTCATGGTTTATCATCTAGATTAGTTCTACATTCAAAGTTTAAAAATTTCCAATATTCGGATTTCATGTCAAAAATCATGAGAAAAATGTTGACATGTCAAGTCTCTAGTCCCCAGAAACGCCCTTCTCAGACTTCAAACTGCCATAACTTTGTCAAAACTCATCAGATTTTGGATTCCGAGGCCTTTTTGTTCATGGTTAATCATCTAGATTAGTTCTACATTCAAAGTTGAAAAATTTCCAATAATCGGATTTCATGTCAAAAATCATGAGAAAAATGTTGACATGTCAAGTCTCTAGTCCCCAGAAACGCCCTTCTCAGACTTCAAACTGCCATAACTTTGTCAAAACTCATCAGATTTTGGATTCCGAGGCCTTTTTGTTCATGGTTAATCATCTAGATTAGTTCTACATTTAAAGTTTAAAAATTTCCAATAATCGGATTTCATGTCAAAAATCATGAGAAAAATGTTGACATGTCAAGTCTCTAGTCCCCAGAAACGCCCTTCTCAGACTTCAAACTGCCATAACTTTGTCAAAACTCATCAGATTTTGGATTCCGATGCCTTTTTGTTCATGGTTAATCATCTAGATTAGTTCTACATTCAAAGTTGAAAAATTTCCAATAATCGGATTTCATGTCAAAAATCATGAGAAAAATGTTGACATGTCAAGTCTCTAGTCCCCAGAAACGCCCTTCTCAGACTTTAAACTGCCATAACTTTGTCAAAACTCATCAGATTTTGGAATCCGAGGCCTTTTTGTTCATGGTTTATCATCTAGATTAGTTCTACATTCAAAGTTGAAAAATTTCCAATAATCGGATTTCATGTCAAAAATCATGACAAAAATGTTGACATGTTAGTCCCCAGAAACGCCCTTCTCAGACTTCAAACTGCCATAACTTTGTCAAAACTCATCAGATTTTGGATTCCGATGCCTTTTTGTTCATGGTTAATCATCTAGATTAGTTCTACATTCAAAGTTGAAAAATTTCCAATAATCGGATTTCATGTCAAAAATCATGAGAAAAATGTTGACATGTCAAGTCTCTAGTCCCCAGAAACGCCCTTCTCAGACTTTAAACTGCCATAACTTTGTCAAAACTCATCAGATTTTGGAATCCGAGGCCTTTTTGTTCATGGTTTATCATCTAGATTAGTTCTACATTCAAAGTTTAAAAATTTCCAATATTCGGATTTCATGTCAAAAATCATGAGAAAAATGTTGACATGTCAAGTCTCTAGTCCCCAGAAACGCCCTTCTCAGACTTCAAACTGCCATAACTTTGTCAAAACTCATCAGATTTTGGATTCCGAGGCCTTTTTGTTCATGGTTAATCATCTAGATTAGTTCTACATTCAAAGTTGAAAAATTTCCAATAATCGGATTTCATGTCAAAAATCATGAGAAAAATGTTGACATGTCAAGTCTCTAGTCCCCAGAAACGCCCTTCTCAGACTTCAAACTGCCATAACTTTGTCAAAACTCATCAGATTTTGGATTCCGATGCCTTTTTGTTCATGGTTAATCATCTAGATTAGTTCTACATTCAAAGTTGAAAAATTTCCAATAATCGGATTTCATGTCAAAAATCATGAGAAAAATGTTGACATGTCAAGTCTCTAGTCCCCAGAAACGCCCTTCTCAGACTTTAAACTGCCATAACTTTGTCAAAACTCATCAGATTTTGGAATCCGAGGCCTTTTTGTTCATGGTTTATCATCTAGATTAGTTCTACATTCAAAGTTTAAAAATTTCCAATATTCGGATTTCATGTCAAAAATCATGAGAAAAATGTTGACATGTCAAGTCTCTAGTCCCCAGAAACGCCCTTCTCAGACTTCAAACTGCCATAACTTTGTCAAAACTCATCAGATTTTGGATTCCGATGCCTTTTTGTTCATGGTTAATCATCTAGATTAGTTCTACATTCAAAGTTGAAAAATTTCCAATAATCGGATTTCATGTCAAAAATCATGAGAAAAAATGTTGACATGTCAAGTCTCTAGTCCCCAGAAACGCCCTTCTCAGACTTCAAACTGCCATAACTTTGTCAAAACTCATCAGATTTTGGATTCCGAGGCCTTTTTGTTCATGGTTTATCATCTAGATTAGTTCTACATTCAAAGTTTAAAAATTTCCAATATTCGGATTTCATGTCAAAAATCATGAGAAAAATGTTGACATGTCAAGTCTCTAGTCCCCAGAAACGCCCTTCTCAGACTTCAAACTGCCATAACTTTGTCAAAACTCATCAGATTTTGGATTCCGAGGCCTTTTTGTTCATGGTTAATCATCTAGATTAGTTCTACATTCAAAGTTGAAAAATTTCCAATAATCGGATTTCATGTCAAAAATCATGAGAAAAATGTTGACATGTCAAGTCTCTAGTCCCCAGAAACGCCCTTCTCAGACTTCAAACTGCCATAACTTTGTCAAAACTCATCAGATTTTGGATTCCGATGCCTTTTTGTTCATGGTTAATCACCTAGATTAGTTCTACATTCAAAGTTGAAAAATTTCCAATAATCGGATTTCATGTCAAAAATCATGAGAAAAATGTTGACATGTCAAGTCTCTAGTCCCCAGAAACGCCCTTCTCAGACTTTAAACTGCCATAACTTTGTCAAAACTCATCAGATTTTGGAATCCGAGGCCTTTTTGTTCATGGTTTATCATCTAGATTAGTTCTACATTCAAAGTTTAAAAATTTCCAATATTCGGATTTCATGTCAAAAATCATGAGAAAAATGTTGACATGTCAAGTCTCTAGTCCCCAGAAACGCCCTTCTCAGACTTCAAACTGCCATAACTTTGTCAAAACTCATCAGATTTTGGATTCCGATGCCTTTTTGTTCATGGTTAATCATCTAGATTAGTTCTACATTCAAAGTTGAAAAATTTCCAATAATCGGATTTCATGTCAAAAATCATGAGAAAAATGTTGACATGTTAGTCCCCAGAAACGACGTTCTCAGACTTTAAACTGCCATAACTTTGTCAAAACTCATCAGATTTTGGAATCCGAGGCCTTTTTGTTCATGGTTTATCATCTAGATTAGTTCTACATTCAAAGTTGAAAAATTTCCAATAATCGGATTTCATGTCAAAAATCATGAGAAAAATGTTGACATGTCAAGTCTCTAGTCCCCAGAAACGCCCTTCTCAGACTTTAAACTGCCATAACTTTGTCAAAACTCATCAGATTTTGGAATCCGAGGCCTTTTTGTTCATGGTTTATTATCTAGATTAGTTCTACATTCAAAGTTTAAAAATTTCCAATATTCGGATTTCATGTCAAAAATCATGAGAAAAATGTTGACATGTCAAGTCTCTAGTCCCCAGAAACGCCCTTCTCAGACTTCAAACTGCCATAACTTTGTCAAAACTCATCAGATTTTGGATTCCGATGCCTTTTTGTTCATGGTTAATCATCTAGATTAGTTCTACATTCAAAGTTGAAAAATTTCCAATAATCGGATTTCATGTCAAAAATCATGAGAAAAATGTTGACATGTTAGTCCCCAGAAACGACGTTCTCAGACTTTAAACTGCCATAACTTTGTCAAAACTCATCAGATTTTGGACTCCGAGGCCTTTTTGTTCATGGTTTATCATCTAGATTAGTTCTACATTCAAAGTTGAAAAATTTCCAATAATCGGATTTCATGTCAAAAATCATGAGAAAAATGTTGACATGTTAGTCCCCAGAAACGACGTTCTCAGACTTTAAACTGCCATAACTTTGTCAAAACTCATCAGATTTTGGAATCCGAGGCCTTTTTGTTCATGGTTTATAATCTAGATTAGTTCTACATTCAAAGTTGAAAAATTTCCAATAATCGGATTTCATGTCAAAAATCATGAGAAAAATGTTGACATGTCAAGTTCCTAGTCCCCAGAAACGCCCTTCTCAGACTTCAAACTGCCATAACTTTGTCAAAACTCATCAGATTTTGGATTCCGAGGCCTTTTTGTTCATGGTTAATCATCTAGATTAGCTCTACATTCAAAGTTGAAAAATTTCCAATAATCGGATTTCATGTCAAAAATCATGAGAAAAATGTTGACATGTCAAGTTCCTAGTCCCCAGAAACGCCCTTCTCAGACTTCAAACTGCCATAACTTTGTCAAAACTCATCAGATTTTGGATTCCGAGGCCTTTTTGTTCATGGTTAATCATCTAGATTAGTTCTACATTCAAAGTTTAAAAATTTCCAATAATCGGATTTCATGTCAAAAATCATGAGAAAAATGTTGACATGTCAAGTCTCAAGTCCCCAGAAACGCCCTTCTCAGACTTCAAACTGCCATAACTTTGTCAAAACTCATCAGATTTTGGATTCCGAGGCCTTTTTGTTCATGGTTAATCATCTAGATTAGTTCTACATTCAAAGTTGAAAAATTTCCAATAATCGGATTTCATGTCAAAAATCATGAGAAAAATGTTGACATGTGAAATCTCTAGTCCCCAGAAACGCCCTTCTCAGACTTTAAACTGCCATAACTTTGTCAAAACTCATCAGATTTTGGAATCCGAGGCCTTTTTGTTCATGGTTTATCATCTAGATTAGTTCTACATTCAAAGTTGAAAAATTTCCAATAATCGGATTTCATGTCAAAAATCATGAGAAAAATGTTGACATGTCAAGTTCCTAGTCCCCAGAAACGCCCTTCTCAGACTTCAAACTGCCATAACTTTTTCAAAACTCATCAGATTTTGGATTCCGAGGTCTTTTTGTTCATGGTTTATCATCTAGATTAGTTCTACATTCAAAGTTGAAAAATTTTCAAATAATCGGATTTCATGTCAAAAATCATGAGAAAAATGTTGACATGTCAAGTCTCTAGTCCCCAGAAACGCCCTTCTCAGACTTCAAACTGCCATAACTTTGTCAAAAATCGTTGGATTTTGGATTCCTAGGCCTTTTTGTTCATGGTTAATCATCTAGATTAGTTCTACATTCAAAGTTGAAAAATTCCCAATAATCAGATTTCATGTCAAAAATCATGAGAAAAATGTTGACATGTTAGTCCCCAGAAACGCCCTTCTCAGACTTTAAACTGCCATAACTTTGTCAAAACTCATCAGATTTTGGATTCCGAGGCCTTTTTGGTCATGGTCTATCATCTAGATTAGTTCTACATTCAAAGTTGAAAAATTTTCAAATAATCGGATTTCATGTCAAAAATCATGAGAAAAATGTTGACATGTCAAGTCTCTAGTCCCCAGAAACGCCCTTCTCAGACTTCAAACTGCCATAACTTTGTCAAAACTCATCAGATTTTGGATTCCGAGGCCTTTTTGTTCATGGTTAATCATCTAGATTAGCTCTACATTCAAAGTTGAAAAATTTCCAATAAAAGGATTTCATGTCAAAAATCATGAGAGAAATGTTGACATGTTAGTCCCCAGAAACGCCCCTCTCCGACTTCAAAATGCCATAACTTTGTCAAAACTCATCGGATTTCGGATTCCGAGGCCATTTCGTTCAGGGTTTGTCATCTTATATCATAAAATTCATGACAAAAATGCTACACGCTAGATTCTTTTGATCATTATTAGTATTATGATTTGGATATGGCTGCTATTGACGATCTACTAATACATTATTTAACACAAATCGATTCCTGAGTGAGCGACCCAGTTTGGCAGCAACAATGTCAGAGTCGGAGTAGAGAATCAGCAACAGACAACAGCTCAATGTGAATATCATCATTACAACTAGTATATATGCAAGTATGTAGACAGCGGCATGGAGCTAAGCTTAGCCTCTCTGGTGGAGCAGCAGCAGTAGCAACAGCATCGATATATGGTGCCTGGTAGTTGTTTTTGCATTAACTCATTTTTATGTAGCAATAAGTTAATTCCGCTGATTGGCAGATTGTCTGCGGCTGTGAAATGCGATGCTTCTAACCCAATTCGCGAGATATGGAAAACTCGAGTCAGTGGTGTGACACTTGATGGATGCCACATGTTGCAGTTGCTGCATATACATATGTACATATATAGGGCAACGCATCAGCTAGCAGTTTCTGTAGCCATGGGGCGTTTTGGCTAAAGGTTTACGAGTCCACATTTGACAGCTGTCATTTGCCGGAACCACGCAGCTAGCCCTCACCAGATCTAATGGTAATGGGCTGCTGCTGCTGGCTCTGGGTCCAGCTTCAGGCTCAGCCAAGTGACCCTAATTACAGTCGGTGTGTATGCACGGTGTGGAGAGTGCTCAAGTTCAGTTTGGAGCTGATGACTAGCTGCGGTATTACGGGCGGATATTAATGACAATGGAAAGCTCCCAGTTGACACCAACTTTCAGCTGATCAAATTTATGTAGTCGGTCTATTTCGAAATACACGTTAAATCTTTGCCTCATTATGCTTTTATGTTTTCGCCTTTTTTATTGCAAAAAAGCTAATGTTTCTTTTCCGTTTCTAGTATTTTAGGTATTTCAAAGTTTTTTTTTTTGTTTTTAAGTTATGAGATTTTTTGCCTAATGAACCATAAAAAATATGTTTTTCTAAACGTAAAATGTGAAAAATAAGTCTTTGTCTTATTTATAATAATCATAAATTTCACAAAAAAAATTTTTTTTTTTAACAAAATAAAGAAAACAAGATTTAAATAACTGGACTAGCTTTGATATTTGCAACTTCTGCAACTAAATCTTAATAAATTATAAAATGAGAGTGTAAAGTGATCAAACAATTTTTATAATAGAAATTTTCGAAATTAGTAACACTTTTTAATTGCTAATAAACTCTTTACGCAGTCCCCAACCGACAGACGCCTGGCAAAATTAATCACATATTTGATGAACTACACCTTAGTTTCTGCTCGTATCTGCACAATAAGATCATGAACCGCTAGCCCGCCTGATCACGAACTAATTTTGCCCGGGTCTAATTGCGCGAGTGCTCACCGAGTAGCAGGCACGTCAAAAATGAAAAGCAAACAATGGAAAATCAGGCAACAACTAAATTGTACCTCTCGCTCTGCGTGCTGTAGCCGAGTATTAGTGTAGCAGATATATATGTAACAGCCATAACGGGGCACCAACACACTGCGGGGCTGCGAGTCAAATTTGTAGTGCAACAACGGCAACTTGCCACGCGCATGCGCCCGAGCACTGAACTCACTCCACAGCGTGCTTCGATGCTGCAGCACTTTCATTTTCACGCTCACTCACAATGAAGCTTATTAATCTGGTAATTATTAGTATGTGTGTGTCTGTATGTGTGTGTGTGTGTGTGCGTTGATTAGACCAGACGTAGAATTAAGTTAGTAAAACGTTTGCATTGTTTGCTCTGTTGGTTGAGTCTCTCTCCATCTTTCCCTTGGCTGTCTTATATTTACGACCAGCGCTGTGCTTTTTTTTTTTAGGGCCCATAGCTGTGGAATTTCTGGACAGCTTTGTTGCGTTACGCTATAAAATTTTGACAGTGAAAAGCATTCAGATTCTGTTAAGCTACAAATCTTAAGGTAGAGTGTGAAAATTCCATGTGGGAATTTAGTTAGGATTATGTAAATCAATGGGAACATTTTTCAGTTGGTGAGTTGAAATTAATGGTCTAAGCTCGTTGTGGAATGTTGCACACAATTAGAAATGCAGTTAATGGCCTTTAATCTAGTGTAATATTAATTTTGTATTATTACCCAATTATAAGGCGGCTTAAATTACAGCTTGGCTTAATTGTAAAAGCATATAGATTTATTTAAGTGAAGTTTTCGTTTTCGTCTTATAAATTAATTAAAAATAATTATATTTACTATTACTTTAATTATTGCTTGTATATGTTATAGCATCATAAATCTCCGTTTATGTTTAATTCGACTTCACATTCTTAGAAGAGACTTCCAAGAATTATTCTTGTTCATCTCTGGCTTATTGTCTTATGCAAAATTATAAAATCAAGTGTCATTGACATTTTATTGTCTGCCAACAATTTGACACGGAAGGGGCCCTTACGAATCAGTCACAAATAGAAATTGTCTTGACTATAATGCGTAGCATAATGTGACCATAAAGCAGACAACTAACTATATAGAACTAAGCTCAACTTGCAGGCACTTGGCGCGAATATAATTTAACGTAAATAAAAAAACCGGCTAGTTGTTGTTGTTGTTGCTGTTGCTGCTACACGCATCGCAGCCAAGACCCATCGACTAAAACCTGTGCCTGCCACAAAGACTTGTATTCTTATAGATGCATTTATGTCTATATAACTATATACGATATATATGTATATATATATATATGCATTTATGCACCTGCCGAGCTGCCGAGCTGCCTCGTTGGTTTCCTGCATCACTGCTTGCTAGCTATGTCTCTATCAGCTTTGTATTTGTATCTCTTTAATCGCTTATGCGAATGCCGAATGGCGCATGGGGAATGGGGAATGAATGGGAGGCAGTTGAAGCGCAACGGCTGCTGGAATACAATAACAACAACAGCCACAACAGCCACAACAGCCACAACAACAACAACAACAACAACATTGGCTGTAAAACTATTACAACAACTATATACAGCAGTAGTAACTGTAGCCATTGGCCATTGGGCCAATCCCGCGTGTCGGTGTCGCAATGCGCCGCGTAACTTAGCCAGCAAACGCCTCGTTTTGTACTTTCTGTATACCCTATAGACAGGGCAGTACAAGGGGCATGTTGAGTTGAAAAATAGCTCCTGGGATTAACAAGAAAGTAAATAAATAAATAACTTAACTCACTGAAAAAGTAAAGCAGAAATATAATTTAATTTATTATAAATTCCTTGACTTTAAAATGAAAAAAAGTTTTTGCTTAGCCGAAGGCATACTTAACCAAGCAATAAATCAATTAATATATTTTTTATAATTTTAAATAATAATAGATATTTAAATATAGGATCCCATAGTCTGATTGAACAAATTGTTATGATAACTGTAATGTAGGGTATTTCTTAGTTCAACACAGTTCCTGCTTTTATCTTTTAACTCAAAGTACAAAATAGCAATTCTTTAATATTTATTTTCACTTAACATTTAAATAGAGGGTACTTCTTAGTTGAAAACTACAGTGCGTATGCTCAATTTTCTTCAGCTTACCTTTTATTACTTATTTCTGTATGTTTTTTTTGTGCGTGTGTTGTTGTTGTTTGGTTTCGTCGCACATTTTTAAGTGTATTTTAAAGTATGTTTCTTGTGGCATGTGGCACATCCCAATTTCAGTCCCAACGCTTCCAGCTCATAACTGTTCTTGACGCGTTTGCCTTTAAAATTAGTGGCCATGCCATGTGCGTTTTGGGCCATGTTTGGTGGCGCTCGCTTAGTTGACTGACAACAACAACAACAACAAGAACACGAACTCCAGAGACGTTCACTGGGTTTACAAATGCTGCGGCACGCCTCCCCCCTCCCCCCTTTCCCTGGCTAATCAGCTGCGTATTTCAATTTACCGTTGGCATTGCGCAAAATATTTTGGCTAGAAGCTAGCTAACTTTCCAGCTCCAGCTCCAGCTTCAGCTTCAGCTCCAGCTTCAGCTCCAGCTCGCAGTACAGCTTTCAACTGCCAACTTTCAGCTACAGCTCCAGCTTTACCTGCAGGTTCTTTTGGGTTTTAGTTAACTCAAATTTCTATGCGACGCCGTTAGGTTTGTCTTATTATTGGAATCATTTCGCTATAGCTCTTGAAGTAGTAGTTCTGGGTCTCCGTCTCGGTCTGGGTCTCGGTCTGGGTCTGGGTATGGGTCTGGATTGTCAGTTACGAGCTGTGCTAATTGTGGGAGATTTCGTTTCAGCTGCGAAGCACAACCACAAAGTATTGTGTGCCAATTTTCGTAACGCTACTCCAACTCCTCTGGGCACATTAAGTAATTTTCCCATTGAGTCTGCTCCAAATTCCCACACAATTGCCCTGCTTAGTTCTGCTTATTTCTCTCCTAATTTTTATTGGTTTTATTTTTGCTCATTTCAACGCGGTACTCTTTTTTTTTTTTACTGCTAGCGCAAAAATTTGGCACTGGAGCGAAAGTGTGCTGCCGTTATTATCTGGCCGGGCTCCTTAAGAGATCTTGGGCTTGGGCTATTAATTTTTGCCTCTTGCAAGCCCCATTTGCCATAGGAAATTAGTCATGGCTCAGCCAATGAATCTGATATGTAGTTTAATAGCTGATTCGTGAGCACCAAGAGATAAACGTAAAAATCTTTAAAGATCTTTGGCAAGGGCTAATCTGAAATGAGTAGAAAGTAGTTGCAAATTCCTCTTTAACTAATTATCTTAAATATTAAATTATTTATATTTTTGTATATTTCATAAATACATTTGCGTAAGTACTTTTCCGTTCCCTTAGCCATTCCCATAACTTTATTTCTTTCTTAACCATTTCCATGGCCGTCTTTGACTGAACTTTACACCAAATTTAATGGCGCTGCATACTTTCAGTTCCCTGACACATTTACCATGTCACAAATACAGTTGCTGGTTCTGTTTCACAATGGCATTTCCCAAAGTTGACACCGATCTCGGTCCATTAAGAAAAACCACACAAAATTCTGAATCATAATCATTAAAAATGCCGCTGCCATTAGCCCCCAGTATCTGCCTGTAACCAGCAACTGCCCCCAGTTGATGGTTAATTTTCGGAGTTCTGTTCTTGTGGTTCTTTTGTAATAACAGTGGTTATCAGCTGGTTGGATCATGTTGAGCCACAGATAACCCAGTTCTTGCCACTGGCAACTGACACAAATTCAAATCTGCGACACAAATCGCAATAATTAAGCTCAAATCGCTGGGTAGGTACTAAATCTATGCCTAGAGGGGGGGAGGGCGGTATAGCAATTTTATTTTTAGCTTTTCTATCTTATAATTATAACCTATAATTATGTATAGTTGGAGTATGCAGTAGTAAAAGTAAAGCTCTGGAAATCGATTAAAACGAATTAAAAGCAAAATAAAGTAGAAAGCATATTTAATTTCATTTCATTTGAAAGGACAATGAGTGGCTTAAATAGGGTTTATTCCCTAGTGAGCACCTTGGAGTTTAAACTTTCTAGCTGCTTTCAATTGTTGGGCATGATGAATGTTAATTATCCAACAAACAAGAATAATGATCCCATGGACTGTGGCAGATCTTAGATTGCGTATGGTGCTTTTTTTTTAATTTTAATTTTGGCAAAGCAATTTAAAAGGTAAGCAGCGTTTACAAAAGAAAAACTTTCACAAACATTTTTACTTTCGTCGAGAGACTCGCTCGCATTCTAACAACAACAAAAGAGCAGCTGCTGTGGGTCTGCGGTCAATGTTGCTGGTATTGCTGGTGTTGTTGGTGTCTGCTCATTAAGTTGTTTGGCTGCTTCTGGCCAAGATCGTTGGCCCCATTATGCCTAGTCTAAGATCAGCTCCCAGTCATCTTTTTAATAAATACTAAGTGCAACTGTTCTGCTCGCCTAAACATTGAAAGCAATCGCAAAAAAAAGATCTTCACTATTTTGAAGCTGCTCGTTCCACGTGCCACAAAAGGGAAACGGAAGCCGAAGACACCAAGACACCAAGACGCTAAGATTTATGTATGCCAACATGCTAATCAACGTCAAAACGCACAGTGGGTGAAATTTGAGAGCGCGTTGGTTGCATTGAAATGGGTGAAGGTGACGCAGCTCCACTATAGTAGTATAGCAGATGAGAAAGTTTTTCCATCTGTTGGCGATCTTAACGCTCACTTGGTTTTTGTGTTCTAATAATAACAGACCAACAACAATGGGCCAAGCCAAAACCTTTCATACACACATATATATATATAGGTATTAGTGCTGATGATTAAAAATGCCTAATGGCTTTTCTATGCAAAATCCATTTGAGCACTTCCCCTTCCTCAGCAGGCACTTCAATCAGAAAGTTTTTCACTCCAGCGGAGATCTTTAAGCCCGATGTTGGATGAACATTTCTACCATATTGGGCAATCAAGCAACGACGTCATTGAAGTTGAAGTTAATGTTTATGTTTGTCGGTTTTCCTGTACGTTTATTATTGTTGTTCTCGTGGTTGTTGTTTCTGTTGCTGTGGCTGTTGCCGTTTTATCTGCCGGCTTCCGTTCAAGAACCCAGAAAACAAAACTGAATACTTTTGTTGACAACATTTTGTGCCACTTTCATGCAAATTATCCCCGGACTGTTACCTCGGCCCGTTGTCTGTTCTCCGTTGCATTGTTGTTGTCATTCTTGTTGTTGTTCTTACTCTTAACATAATTTCGTAACTTGTTGTTGTTGCTGCCGTTGTCTTTAAACTCCACGACCACGACATTTATGTTCTTGATGAAATCATTAAAACAAAAAACCTCTTTTTTGGTTATTTCAATTTCATTCTGGCAGTTATTACATTATACGAATGTTAATGATATATGGCCAGGAATTGCCGAACCCTAAGAAGTTGCGAAAAACATTTTGATTACCCAAATATCAAAGTTTCAAGTACATTTTCTTTGTTGACTTTTAGATTTTCAAGAGAAATATTAATTTAGTTAGGGTTCTGTTCTCTAGATTAAGTAAACCCGTAAAGTAAAAATTCCGAAATATTAAATTATTTTCCTCTCATAGAAATAAAAAAGACTGTAGCTATATATTTGTAATGTATACTCGTATATTTGACATAATAAATAGGTAGTTTATACAAAAAACTTAAGGCTAAAATACTAAGCACTAATCCGCTGTATATTAAAAATGATAGTATTCCTAGTAATCATATAGATTTGCACAGCAAAGGAATAGTCTAGAGTATAGCTAAGATTAAATGTTTGTAAATTTCCATAAATTACGGTTTCCTAAACGCAGCTTCGTGTGGGACGCTGATGCTGCTGCTGCTGCTGCTGATGCTGATCCCGTAAGTACCGTTGGGTTGAGTTCGCCAGTTGCCAGCTGCCAAGTGGGAGAGAGAGAGAGAATGGAGAAGGAGGCACTGGCCCAGCTATGCGCAGTCGTCTTCAGCTAAATGGGTTAGGCAGTTGCCAGCGGCAACTTGGGATTCAGCAAGACAAGTGGGCATAGACGGGAGGAGGAGGAGCAGTAAGAAGGCAGAAGCTGGCGGCTACACTCAGAAAAATATGCATTCGAATTTAGTATTTTTTTTTGAAATTTTTTAGTTTAAAATAATTTTCTTTCACAAAAATAACTTAAGCTGCCTTTGTTGATTTTCGAAACTTTAGTGCACTATATTTCTCTGAGTGTAGCGTTGGGGAGTTTACAAGGTGCACTGATATTGCTGCTGGAGCGCACGGGGCAGCGTCTTGTGCGGCAGATGGGCGGCGGGGCAGCTGAGGGAACCCAGATGCGATTGCAACTTGTTGTTGTTGCTGTTGTTGTTGGGCAATCGCTGTCGCTGCAGCAGAACGATGCAAATGCTGATGATTATCACAGATATGGAAACAGTTACCAGCACGCTGCCCAGGTTGGCGCTTATATAACGCAGCGAGGCGACATAAACTGCAAGAGCGAGAAAGGGGCGGCGTAACAGGAAGAATGGGGGGAAAAGAAACAACAACAAACATGATTGTCAGTTGGCAAGATTGTTGGTAGTTATGGCCATTTATGCATCTACTTACACTCATCATCATTGGCATCATCCGCCTTCCAGCTGGCGCCACCTGGCCCCTGATCTACAACCAGTTTGGCATACTTGGTGCTCAGCTGCGCCGGCGCCGGCGCCTCCACATCCCTCGCCGCCAAGCTGTTCAGCTTAGTGAGGCTGGCCAGGCTCAGGGCGCGTCCCTGCTGACGGCTGCCACTGTTGACTGGCGGCTCCTGCTGTTCCTGCGGTTGCTCCACCTCCTCCTTTGTGGGCTCTGGTGGTTGCGTTTCCATGACCAAAGCCTGCTGCTCCGCCGATTCCAGCTGCTCGCTTTCCTTGAGCACCAGTTCACTCTTGTTCACAAAGCGCATGTGTCGCAGCTCACGGCCCAGCCGCTCCTCGTCCGGCTGGAAGGGATCGTTGGCCTCCACGGCTGCTGCCACGCCGGCATTCTTGCCGGGCACCGTAAAGCTGGCGCGGACCGTTTGCATGCCCGACTGGTAGCTGCAGACGACGACGAAGCTGCGGGAATCAGAGTTGAGTTATTCGAATGAGAACTGAAGCTACCTCTTTTAAAAAATCCTTACCGCCTGGTGCTATGCGTAAAGATGCCCAATTTCTCCTGCACTGTGATGAAGGTCTCCACGGTGTTCGTCTCCGGCTTGACCATGCTGCCACACAGCTTGTGATCGATGCGCATCGTATACTTATCGGCTGGATCATTGGCATTGCCCTTGATGCCACAATCGCCGCCATCGACAACAATGCGACCGCCAAAATAGGGACCCGTTTCCACCTCAATCTCTGAGGCATGCGCGAGGCACTGCGTCGCATGAGCCGAGACTAAATGTGGGCAGATGAGTAGGGAATTAAGTTGTTGGCTCAGCCACTACTTACAGCCCTTGGTGGGTACAACAATGCTCTGGCCAGCCAGATGAGCAGCTGCAGCGCCGGCGCCTTCGATCTCGTTCTCCGCATGGAACTCGGAGCGTGCGCTGCTGCTGCGTAGGCGACGCGACTGAACGGGGCGTATGTGGAAGCTGTAACGGGTGGCCATTCTTAGATTATCCACGGCGGCGGCAAAGTGCTGCACCTGAGTGCTGGATGAGAAAGCAAAAGGTCAGCAAACACTCGGCAAATATATATTTAGAGAACTAGAATATATAGTCTATAGTCTTTGGGTCCAAACTTCCAACTGCCATAACTTTGTCCCAAATGAACCGATTTTTAAAAGCAATATCTTTTTTTTTGCAAGTTTAGACTTTTAAACTCTCATAACTTTGCCAAAGCTGAACCTATTTTGAAACTCGTTAGCATTTTATTCATGAGTTGTCTTCTAACTTAATCCTGCATTTAATTTTTAAGCTTTTGTGAAATATCCAATTTTTTTGGAATAATATCATGTACCCCCCTACTAGTTACTAATTTTTCAACATTTTTTTTTTTCACGTTTAGACCTTTTAACTCCCGTAACTTTGCCAAAATTGAACCGATTATAAAACTCGTTGGTAGTTTCTTCATGGTTTGTCTTTTCAAATAATACTTCATTTAAATTTTAAGAATTTTCAAAAATTCTTTTTTTGTACAAATGTCATGTACTACATTTTTTAACATTTTTTTTGACTTTAAAACTCCCATAACTTTGCTAAAACTGATACGATTTTTAAAAGCAATGTCTTTTTGGTCTTGGCATAGCCTCTATAATAATGCTACATTTAAATCTAGAAACAAGATTTTTGTCTGAATTTTAAATTACCCAGTACCATAACTTTGTCAAAACTTACATTTCTATGTGTAGTTAAAAGAAAAAACCGTAAAGTGTTTTGTGGTGGCACTTACTCCATATTATCCGCGCCTGGTGTGGGCAGCTCGTTGGTGGCTGCAGCTGCAGCGGTGGCATTCACCAGTTTGACGCGACAGCGCTGGAGTCCATAGTTCTGCATTTCACAGTAGAAGATCTGAAAGGCTTTGGGTGGTTCCACATCGCCGCTCATATTTGTCACGCCATCCACATTCACAATCGCATTCGAATTGCCATTGGTATTTGTTTTTGTATTCGTACTGCTATTGGTATTCGTATTTGTATTGGTATTGGTATTGGTATTTGTTTTGGTATCTGTGTCATGGGCCGACGTCACGAACTCAACTTCCCAGGTCAGATTCACCGATTTGTAATTTGGTTCACCAGCAACGCCGCGTATCTCTAGGTTATTTTTTTGTTCGGAATGGGGGTTACAAAAGTAAATAAATAAACAAATAAATACAATACAATACACATAGTACTCGTACTCGTACTCGTACTCGAACTCGTACTATATAAAAATGGGGTTAGTCAACTGCTGGTTGCAGATGCAACTGCAACTGCAATTTCAATTGCATTTACTACTCGCTGCAGTAGTTCATTGCTGGCCCAACTCAAAGTCGCTTCTTGCATGCAAATCAGTTAAAGCCAAAGAACTTGTTTCCACACAAGCAAAAAATAAAAAACAAAACTTACAAAAAATAAATAAGAAGTCTGCGACTTGCTTTTGGTTTAGTTTTGGTTTTCTTTTTTATTATATTCCGTGGCCATTGCACCACTAAGTGGTGTACCTAGGCAAGAAAAGATCTTGTTTGTTGCACCACAGGTGATGGAGGATTTGCCTGGAAGTGTGCCGGGAATTAGCATGTTCAGCTAACTGATTGCTGATTGCTGCTCGCTGCTTGCTGCTTGCAACCGTCTGAGAGTTATTTGAAATCACATTAAGTGCCTAAACCGATGCCCCATGAAGAAGAAGTAGCTGCAGCAGCTGAAGCGCACATAATTACTAAAGTGTAACTAATTTGAAGACAGTTGGACTTCTATAAATAACTGCACTGATCTATTTTAGTTAGTTTCAATTTCAAATACGGTCGATTGGCTAAATGAAACTGGTTTAATAGAATAATAAGCAAGAAATCTATCTTCTTTTAGTGAGATTCAAATAATTTGAATTTAAAATACAATTAATTATGCAAAATTAGAGCCACTTGATGTTAATAAAAAATAAATTTAAAATTGGTAAATTGAAGTTAGTAAAAATATCATTAGCTGATGTACTCGACTCCTATAAATTACTACTAAAATTGTATTATTTAATTATTTCATTTGGTTTCTTATGCATTCATATTATATCTCATCTGGAAATAAACAATCCTAATTCTAATTTAGCAAAGTATCCTAATTAATTGATGTACCCGAAGCAATGTATCCCAACGAAATGTACGGCATTGATTACATCCCCAGAAATTGCTACCCCACCTTTACTCAATTGCAAATGACACATTTGAGGCATGTCTGGTATCTAAAGTGCGTTTTCCCCCGATTTCCAATTGGAAGAACCTTGCATAATGCGCAATTAGAAAATGCCATTTTCTGTGCTAAGCAGCTGAAATGTTGTTTGCCTGTTTGGTTCATCGGTTCCTCGCTTGTTTGCGGTTGCTTGTTGGCTGCTTGTGTTGCTGTTGTTGTTGTTGTTGTTTGTTTGCTGACTGCTTGTGCATTTTCCCATGTTGAAATCATTGACACCAATTTTGAATTCGCGTGGCCGCCTCCGTGCTGCATTCGACATTTAGGCGAATTTCACACAAAGAGAAAAATACAAAAAAAAAAAGAGAAAAAGAACATGGAAAAGTGAAAATTCAAGCTGGCACCATTCTGAGATCTGAGAGATCTGCCAATAGAACACAGCCAGCAATAAGTTGAGCCAGACGATGTCTTCCTCTACTTGGCCAGCAAACTGATTAGAAACTGTGCGCATCTTCGAGATGGATGACAAACTGGCCATTTGAAGAGTTGCAGCATCAGCAAATAAATCGCTTGATTAATGATATTTCACTCAGTCGCTGCTTTTACCAGCGATTTTCACTGCTGTTGCCAGTTGTCAGTTGTCAGTTGTCAGTGGCTGTTTGTCGCTTGTCCGCTGTGGCTGCAGCATGACGTTGCACTTAGTGCAAAGCGTGTGACATGTTATGTAATTCACGTTTTTATTTTATTGTTTTTTTTTTATACGCTGATCACGAATGGTAAATTGTATATGGGTTTTTGATATTGATGCTAAGGACTTGAAACATTTATTGAATATATAGTCGGTATATATACTCAAAACTATTAAGGCCACGCCCACAAACCTTAATAAAACATATATCTTACAGTTTGAAGGGAAAAGCCATTTTAGCTATTTTTAAACTGCGATCAGAGTATTACGCAGTCGTATACGCCCGACAGCCATGTTCATGCATGATTTTTTATTATTAATAATTTTTGGTTAATGGACAGCAAATGGACCGCGTCAGTGGTATTGATGGCCGGCTTAGTTGGCCTAACCCCAGCAAGCACTGGCATTTTAGCCTGGCCTAATGATACTTTTGCTCTCAGCGAACCAATCATTAAAAGCCGCCGCACAATTTCCGCCACAGTTATGCGGTTCTGGGGCGGTGTCCGCTGCGGGCCGCGGCCTCTGTTTGCCACTGCTGTTGCGACCTCACTGCCACTGCCAGGAAACCTCTGCACATTGCTTTGATTGGCATAAAATAGCTAAAATTAGCGCTAGCTGCAAGTTCGTTGCCTAAGTCTTTTGTTTTTTTTTTTTATTTTATTTTCTAGCAAAGCGTGAAACAATTTCGCTGCCAAGGGCAGCCCTTTTTTTTGTTGCTAGCTGTTATTGTTGTTGCCAACAAGGTCTGCTTTGGGGCAGACAGGCACATAAAAAATGCACACGTTGCAAGATCACAAATCGTGACCAAATGCAATTAGGCAGCCAGCCTGCAACACAGAATGCCCGACAAGTTTGCAGCGACTATGAGCCCAGCAAACTTTGCTGGTTTTTTATATTTTTCCTTTTTTTTCTTCATAGGACTTACCATATTTGCTGTCGGCATTGTTGCCGCCGCTGCTGCTGCTGCCGCCTGCAGATGTTTTCAATTTTCCTGTGGCTGCTGTTGCTGTTGTTGTTGCCTTTGACGTGGCTGCCGCCAGTTTGGACTCTGTCAGCGTTTCATTGTTGCTGCTATTGTTGCTGTTGCTGATGGCTGTTATTCGGGCGCGTCGTGTTGCTGCAGCATTTGGCATTGCCGGTAGCAACATCATCAGCAGCAGCAACAGCAACATGCAGCAGCAACAGCAGCTGCTGCCTGCCATTGATTTGTTTGACATTATTTGAGCTTGATTTATGAAATTTGTGCTAGTTGTTGTTGTTGTTGTTGGGGCATCAAATCTGTGTCAATTGGACAGTACAAATTGCTTGGGTTTCCCTTTTTTTTGACTTATTTTTTATTATTTAAAAATTATTATTTTTATTTTTAAATGCTTTGACACTAGCAGAATTTGCCAACAAAAATATCACTGAAAATTGCTTTGGTCACACCGCACAGCACAGCATAAAAGATTAGCTGCAACAATAGAATTTTACGCGTTTTATGTTTGCTTTTGGCAATAAATTTGAATAACAACAATCACGCGCTACGTTAACAGCGATAACCGCACGCCTTTGCTGGCGTCGCACAACTGACAGCTCGACAACGGTCGAACTCAGAAAGAAGCGACGCGACGCGACGTTGCAACAGCTGTTGCAAGTACAGCCAGAGAGTGGCAATGGCAAGGCCGTGCGAGCAACAGAGCGAGCTTTTGAGCGTGAAAGCTTGCAGCGCTCTCTGTCGCTCTTGTCATATGCTTGCCATATGCTTTCGGTTTTAGGCTGTTGTCGTTGCCACCGCAGCTTTTGTTGTTGCTGTTGTTGTCATACGTTTATCCACAGACCCAACACCAGAAATGTTAAGCAGGAACGACGCTTATCAGCAGCCGCTTATCGTTTGGAAAACTGTCTGTGTTTTATTTTTTTTTTACAAGCGCTAAATTAAAAATCCATATGAGAAAAAAGTAAACCTTTTTATATAATTAGGCGGAGTCGAATAACTCTTCGAAAAGCTGTTGATAAAAGTTTGGTTTTGTTGTTGTTGCTGCTGAAAAGCCAAGAGCCGCTTTCCCTTTTTGTTATTTTTTTTGTTGGCTCGAGCCTTTTGTTTCTTTTCCCAGCGTTATTGTTGCTACCGCTGCTTTGATTAATGCTTAATCAGCAATATTATTGTTATTAGTTTTCTATAGCGACCAAATTTAGCTGCTGCTTTTGCTTTTTAGCATTATTCATGAGCATTTCGTATACAAAACTCCCCCAAACGAATGCAATTAAAATCAAAAAAACGGCGTATAAACAATTTCACTTTGATAATAACAATAAATTGTGCACGCTTTTTGTTGCTTTACATTTATTGTAATAATGATGAAAATGAATCAATAACAAATGTATAAAAATGTTGAGTTAGTTGCATCATAATATATTTTACATTGTGTCTTTTTAAGATATTTAAATGGGACATCAAATATATTGAGTGGCTTTTAAGAAAGGGTTTTTATAGGCATGTCATTTAAAGTTTAAACCACTGCTATTTAAGATGTGTTAATAGGTAATTTAAAGCGTTAGGAACAATTTTAGTAGCCATTATTGGGCACTAAATAAGTAGGCAGATTTAAGTTGAAAATGCTCGTCTAGCAGATACCCTGTGGTTGGTCTGAAGTACCCTAATTTAAAAAGTGTGCATGTGTTAAAATTAAAGTCATTATCTAATAAAGCAAATAAGAGTGCTCTAGTCAAGAGTGCCCGACTAGGATCCAACGTCTTACATTCATTCATAATTATTTATCTGTAATCATACATGGATTGTGGGTTTCTCAATTCGTATTAAAAACAATATGAAAAGTGATTTTGTGGTGTTTCATTTTTCTGTCAAAAATCACGCCAAAAGTGACAAAAAAATTGGCTTGTAAAGTGCCCAAAAAACGAAAAGTTCCTTATAAATGACCTTCCCAGACTTCAAACTGCCACAACTTTGTCAAATCTGAACCGATTGTCAATCCCGAGGCCATTTTGATCATTATTTGGCAACTAGTTTAATTCTACATTTCAAGTTCATGAATTTTTTAAAAAGTAAACATTTTGTATTTTTTCGGCGAAAAAAGCCAATTTTGAATTTCCCATTTTTTATGGATTTAGGGCATAAATAGGGTAACTAAATTGTTAACCATTTGGTACAAAAAGTCCTGTACAGATATAAATACCTCTAAAAATATTTTCCTATGCTTTCTATCATCCCCTATTTCCCCTATTAATTCAACCACTTACAGGCATTATGCGTTTCCTTTATATCTCGATCTAGACCTTATACAGCTTTGTTTGATTTGCCACCACCTTTATTTTATGTCAAATAATTTCCATATTGTTCTGCCCTAATTCCCAGTCAGAACTTGTTAATTTACTAACACGCAATGTAATTTCCTATTTAATATTAAATTATGCCAACTATTTATATGATAATTAGACAGACCCACTACACATACATACTGAATACAATATACCCAATTTTTATATTTCTTTTATGTGTTTTTGGTATGTCAAGGCCATGGTTAGCTTGGCCATTATGTAATGGCCCACCTGTGCTGTCAGATATGACGTTAGCAAATCCTTAGAGCAACATTAAAGGACACTGACCGCTGTATAGGGTCAAGCGGCCTGTAAGCGCCTCGCAACTGCTAGAAACACATGCCAGCCGAGTTCATAAACATTTCAAGTGCTCTTTGGCAAATCCCTCGGAACGCGTCGTCCACTAATTTCACTAATTAAAAATTTAATGAGGCTTTTAACTAAAAATAACACGGAACCAAGGCAGGATGCCGTACAAGTGGAACACCTGTTGTCGCCTGAAAACTCTTTGGCAAGTTTCCCATGAGGTTTTAAGGGATTGCCGCACACATACACACACACACATACACATACACATACACATACAGAGACACGCAAGAGGCCCACAAAGGACAAAGGCAAAGCAGAAAGGCAAACAATGCGCAAATTGAAATGTGTTTGCCAAATCACTTGCCACGCCCACAAATGGCTTGGAAGACAATGTGCGGTGCGGTAAGGTGGAAAAACGCCGGAACCAAAGTGAGTATTTTTACTATGTGGCTGAAAGTAGGCAACGAATTTTCGTAGTCAGCAAGTTTCATTATGTATACGAGCTGTATGCTGTATGTTCTAAAAAGAAAAAAACAAATCTGGATTCAAGAATATGAAATTGAAATATGAAATTTATATGCAATCTAAACACCTACCTGTAGAGACAGAGAAATTATATAATATTTATTTATATAATTTCTCTGTAAAAATAAAATAAAATACAATTTTTTTTCCTTTTAAGTTTTTTCTTTGAAGAATAAACGGACTCAATCTTAGAATGTATTCTCGATTCCAGATTTCTTGAATCAGGAATATAATTCTGGTCTTTCAGGTTGCTTTGTGTCGCTCTGTGTGTGTGTGTGGGAGTGTTGTGGGTTGCACATGTGTGGCGTATAATTGAGTGGTTGTCGCCAAGTATCCTGATTTGCATAGCAGTCGCATGTCATTAGCAGGCAGCCCCAGCTGGTCGAAATTGACATGGCTTCCACGTGTCCAACAAAATGTCGCGTATACGCAATGTTTCTCACCCACACCCCCGCCCTCGCCTACATCTTCGGTCCCAAAATCCAGTCTCAGGCGAACTGCTGTCGATTGTTTGACTTTGGGCTCCCCAGCCAGGATTACATGTCTCGAGCACATCAAACAAGCTTACTTACCAATGACCTCGTTAATGACGCACACACACAAATAGCTTCAAGTACACACGCACACACATACACACAAAGGGCTTGGAGTGGGTTTGTTGGTGTATTGTTGTGTGCATGTTGTTTGAGTTTGCTTTGTAATTTGCGCTTATCAGATTTATTTTTATTTTTGATTTTTTAGCTGGTACCCAAAGCACAATACAAACAAAACATTTACAAATTTGATGGGCGGCAACTTTATATCCTGTAATAAATGAAAATGTATTTACAAATTTGCATTGATGTTGTTTTGTGATTAAAGATTCTTATTCTTTCTATGATAAATTGAATAGAATTCATTAAAAAATATAATATCATTTGATTTTATTTTATAATTCCTTGGTTTTCCTCTCTTCCAGATATCATCAGAGTCCTGCCTATATTTGCAGTCCCTGCTGAGATTGTTGCATTCATTGAGCAATATGCCAACATACAGACAAAGATCGCCTGCAGTAAGATTATTTAATACAAACAAATGTATAATATATATAAATACATACATATATAGCATAAGCTAAAAAATAGAATTTTCCAATTAAATATAATAAAAAATTCGAAATCAATAAAATATATAAATATACTCGTAAAACAATGCAACTGCAGTCTTTTCATTATTTAATTTCAAAAAGAACAAATATGTGTCATAGCCCTCAGAAACAGTAGAATGCAAGGCATAATACAGAAGGGGCGTGGCCGATCATTGGTGCATGTCACCAGTAATCTATGTTCCGAATTTGTTGCCTCTAGCGGTGAAATTTAGTGGGGATATAGATTTTCACGATTATTGTGGGCGTTGCTGGGGAATATACGGTCTGATCTTTATATATGATATAGATTTTCGCGATTTACGGGGGCGGAAGGGGGCGTGGCTAGGAAATATACGGTCCAATCTTTATGGTAGGTCACAAGTAAACTATGTTCCAAATTTGGTGATTCTAGCTCCGAAATTGTGGGAGATATAGATTTTCGCGATTTACGGGGGCGGAATGGGGCGTGGCTGGGAAATCTACGGTCCAATCTTTATGGTAGGTCACAAGTAAACTATGTTCTAAATTTGGTGATTCTAGCTCAAAAATTGTGGTAGATATAGATTTTCGCGATTTACGGGGGCGGAAGGGGGCGTGGCTGGGAAATCTACGGTCCAATCTTTATGGTAGGTCACAAGTAAACTATGTTCCAAATTAGGTGATTCTAGCTTTAAAATTGTGGGAGATATAGATTTTTGCGATTCCCGGGGGCGGAAGAGGGCGTGGCTGGGAAATCTACGGTCCAATCTTTATGGTAGGTCACAAGTAAACTATGTTCCAAATTTGGTGCCTCTAGCTCCAAAATTGTGGAAGATATAGAGTTTTTTGACTTAAAGGGGCGGAAGGGGGCGTGGCTAGGAAACCTATGGTGGAAACTTTTGAGTAGGTGACCAGTAATCTGTGTTCCAAATTTGGTGCTTCTAGCTCCAAAACTGTGGAAGCTAACAAATTTCGTGATTTGCCTATGTGGTGGGAGCGGGGGGGTGCGGTATAATTTTTGCGTTTTCAAAAGTTACAAAATATGCTGCTCGCGCGGCTCGGAGTACCAGGCGAACAGAAATGAGCAGCAGGTAGCCGTGTTTTAAAAAAAACCAGTGTTTCAAAAATAAAAAAACCAGTGTTTCAAAAAATAAAACAAACAGCCAGTGTTTCAAACATTTAAAAAAATCATTGCATCTTTCGCGCGCACGAATAATATTATTTTGTGAGCCGCACGAAAGATGCAATTATTTTTTTTTATTTATTTAGGCTTTCAGGTAAAAGTATGCACCGCTATTTATTATTTATTTCGGCGAAAATAATTGCATCTTTCGCGCGCAGCCTAAATAAATAAAAAAAAAATAATTGCATCTTTCGTGCGGCTCACATAATAATATTATTCGTGCGCGCGAAAGATGCAATGATTTTTTTAAATGTTTGAAACACTGGTTGTTTATTTTATTTTTTGAAACACTGGTTTTTTTTATTTTTGAAACACTGGTTTTTTTTAAAACACGGCTACCTGCTGCTCATTTCTGTTCGCCTGGTACTCCGAGCCGCGCGAGCAGCATATTTTGTAACTTTTGAAAACGCAAAAATTATACCGCACCCCCCCGCTCCCACCACATACGCAAATCACGATATTTGTTAGCTTCCACAGTTTTGGAGCTAGAAGCACCAAATTTGGAACACAGATTACTGGTCACCTACTCAAAAGTTTCCACCATAGGTTTCCTGGCCACGCCCCCTTCCGCCCCTTTAAGTCAAAAAACTCTATATCTTCCACAATTTTGGAGCTAGAGGCACCAAATTTGGAACATAGTTTACTTGTGACCTACCATAAAGATTGGACCATAGATTTCCCAGCCACGCCCCCTTCCGCCCCCGTAAATCGTGAAAATCTATATCTCCCACAATTTTTGAGCTAGAATCACCAAATTTGGAACATAGTGTACTTGTGACCTACCATAAAGATTGGACCGTATATTTCCCAGCCACGCCCCCTTCCGCCCCCGTAAATCGCGAAAATCTATATCTACCACAATTTTTGAGCTAGAATTACCAAATTTGGAACATAGTTTACTTGTGACCTACCATAAAGATTGGAGCGTAGATTTCCGAGCCACGCCCCCTTCCGCCCCTGTAAATCGCGAAAATCTATATCTCCCACAATTTTTGAGCTAGAATCACCAAATTTGGAACATAGTTTACTTGTGACCTACCATAAAGATTGGACAGTATATTTCCCAGCCACGCCCCCTTCCGCCCAAGTAAATCGCGAAAATCTATATCTACCACAATTTAGGAGCAACAATCACCATATTTGGAACATAGTTTACTTGTGACCTACCATAAAGATTGGACAGTAGATTTCCCAGCCACGCCCCCTTCCGCCCCCGTAAATCGCGAAAATCTATATCTACCACAATTTCGGAGCTAGAAGCATCAAATTTGGAACACAGATTACTGGTCACCAACTCTAAAGATTGCGACGTTGATTTCCCAGCCACGCCCCCTTCCGATTAGATTACTGGTGACCTACCATAAAGATTGGACCGTAGATTTCCCAGCTACGCCCCCTTCCTTAGAATCACCAAATTTGTAACATGACCTCTTTCAAGAGTTGGATCCTAAGTTTCCTTGCCACGCCCTTTTTCCTCTCTATAAGCACTATCATCCCAACCGTACTCATTCAGTCTATCAAGACCACAGTTAAGCGAAATAGACAACAACGAAATAAACAATCAAATGCTCGCTATAAGTTCAAATAACACGAACTGAACAAAATGGTGACGTCGTCCTGTGGCTTTTGCTTAGGCATCCTGTCACGGTGGCAGGCACAATTAAAGTAATTACCTTGCCAGTGGCGCTATAAAAATCGCTAATACTCTTTAATAAACGACTCGCCAATAGCTGTTCGTGGGCGTTGATAATTATCATTGACATCACTTTCAGTGCACAGAAACAAAAGGGGTAGGTACAGGAGTTGGGCGTGGCATACTTACATTTCCACATCCTGTGCATTAATGGCTATGACATTAGAAAGAGAAAGAGAGTCTGAGTGTGAGTGTGAGAGAGAACACATTTGTGACATTTTGATACTGTATTTGTATTTAGCTCATCCTCGTCATAATCATCATTACGGTGATCATTATCATTCTCATTCATCATATAACGATTAACACATGCTCTATAATTACATAAACTAAATTTAGTTAACTATTAATTAATTGGTCGAGCGCTGGCAACGTGTACTATAGCTATATCTCTATATATCTTCATATTTCATATTTGTATCTTTAGTTTAAGGAAATTTGTGGTTTTGGTTTTCTTTTGGTTTTTTTTGTCTAACAAAAGCAGCCTAAAATATGCAATACAGCATTAAATTAAATTTAAATAATACTTGTGTTTGTGTGTATGTATGTATGTCAGCATGTGTTTGTGTGCGTATGTGTCTGCGATTATTACATAATGGAGTATTTGCATATATGGTTACATAACTGTGGAATTAACGCAAATCAAATTTACATATCAAAGGAATTTTGTTACACAAACTTAGCTATAATTAAGGTATACTCGTGTATTGGGTTGGTTCTTAAAATAAACGAGTGCTGAGTTTCAACTTAAAAGTTATATCAGTTTAAGTTCATAATTCCTCAAGCTTATTAAATAATAAATAAAATATACAATTTTTAAAACAAAAATTTACAAAAAACTTTAAAATAATTAAAAAGTAGAATTTTTTTGTTTGAATTAAACATTGAGTTAAACAAAAAAAAAAAGTTTGACATAAAAAAATATATATTTAGGAAATATACTGATAATTTCTGATAGCTTGGTTTTTTGTCATACACGCAAAATAATTTCCAAGCGGAATTTCAAACTAATTTAAAAACTGGAAAAATATCGCTACGTCTTTCGAACCAACCTAATTAACAAAATGTTTTTCTATACTTTTGTTGTTTTTTTCGTTTTTATTTAATTTTTGTTTTTGTTTTGTGGGAGGAATAATTGATTTACGGCCTGCACTCCTAATTTGTATTTCTGGGGCCTCTTTTGGTGTTTTCATTTTTTTTTTACATTTTTTTTAGTGTTTGTTTGCTTTAGGTGTAAACTGGAATTTGCTTGCTACGAACTAAAAACATTGACTAAACGTTAATTGAACCTGCCTAGGCAGCTGGCCAAAAACGCTGCTCTAGCTGTGGGACTTGCAGAGCCGCAGGAGCAAGGGATAGTGCAGATCCTCGTCGTAGAGCGCCGAGTCGGCCTTGAGCTGCAGATGCCGCTGCCAGATGGTCTCATTGTAGCGCGTGGCGAGTTCGACGCGGAATCCCCGTGCCACACACTCATCCCGGAACACATTCAAAGTGCGACCGCGACGGGGCGCCATGATTAAAGCGACGCCGTGGGGCGCCAAATAATACCAGATGGTATCGACCAGCGACGATCTGGCCTCGTCGAAGAACAGACAATCCGCACACAATATGAACTCAAACTTGGCCTGCTCGGCCTGGGCACGGGCCGACGCCTCCTGCCACTTGAGCACGGAGCACTTCGTGTAGCAGCTGAGCTCATTGAGGCAAACTGTTTGGCGTACATTCTCCACGCTCACCTCGTTGCCATCCGTCAGATGGACCGCATAGGGTTTGGCGTATTTGGCCAGCATGAGGCCGGCCAGTGAGGTGAAGCCACCGCCCAGCTCCAGTATCCACTTGCCACGATACGCGGCCAGATCGGATAGCACCAATGCGGTGAGCGCCTCCTCCGAGGGCCACACGCATATGTTGCCCGTATTGTTGAAGCCCATCAGATCGTTGGCGGTCAGCTGGCGCTCCATGTGATGTATATTGACGGAGTACTCGATGTCGTTGTGCAGCTGCATGCGATACTTGTACCAGTTCTCCGTTTTGCCCAAGCACTTGAGGCTCACGTGATCCTCGAAGCTGTCCTGGCGCAGCAGATCGAAGCTTTTGAAACGGCGCACGGAGGCAGTTTGCTCCTCGCTGAATTCATCGCTGGACGAGCTGACCGTCTCCTCGGAGTCCTTGCGCAGCACTTTGGCCAGGATGCGCCAACGCTTTTGCGCCGTATTCTGTAAATTGGGCGTGGCCGGCGGCGTTGGCGGCATAAAACCATTTGTGGCACTCAAACAGGACTTGCCGTTGACAATATTCTCGACTTCCAGTTCGACGCTGCTGGGACTGCCAGCTGTTAGGGTTTGTGCCTCCGGCATCTTTAGATTGTTATCCTGATCTTTGTTCAGGTTGTTGTTGTCCATTAGCGCATTTCGCTGCGTTTGCTCCTTAAGCGCATTCAGCGTATTATCGATATCGTATTGAAGCATCAGCGATATGGTCGCTATATGTGTTGCACTGGCCACGCCTACAAACGCCTCTTTCTCTCTCCTAACCTGCGGCTGCTGCTGCTGCTGCTCCTGCTCCAAATTGCGATTCAGTTTCGTTTTTTTGTTGAATTTCTTTTGTACTAATTTTGCTGACATTTTTTCAGGTTCCGCTTGACTCAGTTGCTCAGTTTTCTCCCTGCAAAAAAAAACACAGAATAAATATAAAAATCAGTTGATAAAGTTAAAAAAAAAATAAATTGTATTTATGAATTTTACGTTGCAGCAGCTGGCGCAAGTTTTGTGGCATCAACTTTTCAAATTAACCGCCACCAACTTTTTGCCTTTTTGCCTTGCCTCACACATACACTCACACACGCATACACAATTTGCATTTACTTGCCGCTGCCTGTAGCTGCCCCATTATTTTGCAATTATACATTTTTAATGGCTTCGCAAATGCAAATTGTGTGTCCATAAACGACACAAAGAGCAACAACAAATCTTCAGCTAATCTGTAGGCATAAATATACAAAATAAACTAAATTTGTTTGTATTCGAATTTTAATACTCTTGCGAGAGAAAATGCAGAAGGTTCTGTTGAACAAAATTAATCAATATAAGTTTTTATATTTAATATAAGTTTCCTGGTCGATAAGAGCACTCTTACTATTATATTTATTACCTTCTTGATATCATAAATATTGATACAATATTTAAATCAAATTATAAAAAACAAAATTTAATTTAATCATTATTTATTAAATTATTTATCATAGTTTATTTATCATGTTTATTTAAGAATAAAAATAAATCACAATTTATTAAATCATTTATCATAGTTTATTTATCATGTTTATTTAAAAATAAAAATAAATCACAATTTATTAAATTATTTATCATAGTTTATTTATCAAAACAATTTGAATATCCATTAAATTTACGCATGAAGCAACTAGATAATTGGATATATTTGTATACATTTGCCGTTATTTCTATACCAAACAGTTTAACTAAACTCACATGGCACCCAGTTAGTGTAGCTGGGACAGAAGACTCTGTCCAAAATTGCTCTGTTAATTACACTTTAAAAATGCCAAAAACAGCTAAAAGTGCTTATACATATGTATATACATATATACAACATATACTTGTCGGGGTGAGTAAATTACATTTGCATATACTTGAACATATATTTGCCAACTTTGTTGTTGTTGTTTGTGCAGCACATTGTGAGTTTGTTGTTGGACATATAAATTCATCAAAATTAAGAAATTTTACAGCTCATAACAAATTTTAATTGTGCTGACGAGGAGCTAACAACAAAAAAATACAGCATAAATAAAAACAAGGAGGACTGAGCATTTGAGTAGGTAATAATGCTGAGGGTAGCTGGGGGTTTTTTTTGTTTTTTGGAGGCAGTGAACAACAAAAACATATGGAGCCTGTTGGGCGATAAGAAGGCGTTGAATTCTGATTAAAGGGTGGGTGGTCTGTCCAACCTGACCATCGACACCTGCGCGCCTGGGAATGTGTAATCAAAGGCAGCGCAATTAAAATTCTGCCGAATCATCACGTATGTGCGTGCGTGTGTGTGTGTGTGTGGGAGGGAATGTATTCTCTGAAGAATGTGTTGTGATTATCCCGAGCATTCACTTCGAGCGGATGTTGAATGCGGAACAATTTCTGCGTGCGTGTGTGTCTGTGCGTGTGTGCATGTGTGTGTGTGTGTGCGTGTGTAAAGGCAACGTGCCGTCATTCATCATAATTCTATTTGAAGGCAAGCGGAAGCGAGAGCCAACGGCTATGGCAGGACTTAATTGACGTACAGCGCTGCAGGATAACATTAACTGGTTTAGTGGCGCTCAAAAATCATTTTATTTCAAGTGAACTCGCGACGTGCCTTTAAATATATACATATATACCAAATATTCAAACGAAGGTCGAGTTCAATTGTAGTATTAAATATGATAAGAGCAGTTCGCCTCATATATAATTTTGGCTTATCAAAAACCGTCGCAATAGTGATAAAAAATGCTTAAATTGTAAATAATTGTTACATATTAATCATACGCACTGTTGTCAAGGCAGAAATGAATACACAGTTGTTAAGTATACTAGAGATACGCTACATATAATAAATAATTATATAATTCTGAAAACTTTTGAAATTGTGAAGTTATTCACAGCTCCTATTTCATTAAGTATTTCAGCAATTAAGCTGAAATTTTTGATGTAGAATAATCAACTACTAAAAGTAAGCAAACAAAAAGTTTCAAGTTATTTCAATAATAATACGCCAAATGTTAGCCCAAAAAAATAAGAGGCCCAAAAACAAAAACAAAATCAGACAATTTCAATTTGATAAGACGCACACTTGATCAAACATTAATAAGTTTCGAGCTTTCCGCAAGCCACTCGAGATGCGAACTAAAAGTTTTGGAAAAGCTTGAACTTGTTTCACCCACCAGCCAAAATGTTGATTTGCATATTAAAAACATGAATATTGAGCAGTTGACGGTAAAGTTCTTTGGACACGAACTTGCGCGTTTGAACTACAGCAAATCTGCTTGAGTAGGGGGGGGGTATGGTTCTGCTCACTGGCAAACAAGTTAAATCCTTGGGTAAACTTTAAATGTCGGCTTAGAGCGCGGAAGTACAATAAAACCGAAAAATGTTTCAATGTTTGCATAAACCTGCCATCCGGCCAACACCTGCGGGAAGCCGATGGCCAATGAAGATGCCTAAAAGCCTAAAAGCATACATTAAGTAAATTTGCAAGTACAATAAGTAACTGGGCGCAGCTGTTGGGCCGACCAACTGGGGGCGGGGAGGGGTCGTGTCTGAAACCGTTGATTGTAATTTAAAGTTTTATTTTCGAAAGCATTCAATTCAATCACTTGAGCAACAGTGGCAACTGTGACGACAACGACGTTAGACCCACAAAAAGTTCCAGCCAAAGAACAAAGCGAAAAGGTTTTTCAATTGCCCCAAACACACACACACATGCACATACAGTCCTTTTCCCCCGTGTAGGAAAAACTTGGCGCTGACTCAAACTCAAACTTTGTGGTGTGAGTGACGTGCGTGAAGGCAACGCAATGTGGCTAAAGTCCTACACTCAAACAAAAGTTTATATTTTTAAGAAACATATGTATTTCTGAAGAGTAGAAATGCAAACCCTGCTTTGAAATTTGTAGATACCTTCCTTTACAATATTCAAAAAAATATATATTAAATTGGTTCATTTATTTTATTTTTACTTTATTGGAATATGTTTTTCTGAGTGTACCCGAACAGCGTAGCTACTATTCAGTTACAGCACGCAAACTTATATGTTTCCTGCATACATATACAAATAAATACATACATACAAATATAGCATATATGTACATATGTATCTATGTGCGTATCTATATGTACATATGCTGCCTGCTTTGCTCATTGCTCGCATAAACTCTTACAACTCATTATTTATTACTTTCACTGTCATGAAATTTGCTCAGCTTTTCAGCTTTTTCTGCTTTTTTTTTTGATTTTCTTCTTTTTTTTGGTAGCTAACCTTGAAGTCATCAGCGACAAAACACACACACACGCACACACATAATTTATACGCTATGCGAAAGATAAAGTCTATAAAGGGTTATGCTAACGGCGCTAAGCAGATAATAAAATCTAATTTAATTATGAGCAGTTAAATCGCTGAAAATTGCATCAAGTCGAATTGTATACACACTGCCTGTAGTCAAACTAATAATTATTTGTGTATGTGTAAATATGGAGTATTTTATAAGTATTTTCTTCATGGTTTGTCTTTTAAATAAATACTGCGTTTAAATTGTAAGACTTTGCAAAACACATATTTTAATCATTTTTATTTTTAAATTTAGATTTTTAAACTTCCATAACTTTGCTAAAACTGAATCGGTTGTCAAGTTTGTGGGCATTGTCTTCATGGTTTGTCTTTTAAATAAAAACTGCGTTTAAATTTTAAAGACTTTTCGAAAACTCATTTTTTGGAAAAATATTATGTACTCCCCCCTTACTCATTTTGTCAACCTTTTTTTTGGCAAATTTAAACTTCCATAATTTTGCCAAAACTGACTATCAAGCTCGTTGGCGTTTCCTCTATGGTTAAATTATCAGCATTTGTTAAAATTAATTAATACACCCAATATTATATCCAATATCTATATAGAGTAATTGCCCTATATCCCATCAGTAATTAAGGGAAAAAAAATTAGTCTAAACATACAGAAATTTGCATTAAACATTTTTTCGCATCTAGTTCCAAATTGAGAAAGCTATAAAAAACTGTAGATCAAAGAAGAAATAGTTGCAAACAAGATGACCTAACTGCAGACTATCTAATGATAGAGCATATTTATATAGCATATGAAAGAGAGATATAGTACATTATCAGCCTACGCGGCGTATGCGTAATCTTCAAAAATGAATGTGCGCCTAGATTTCTTATAATTCGACATTTTTTTTTTGGCCTTTTTGGAGCGTCTTAAACTTTTATTAGCGCGCATAATGCCCATCGATTTATGAGCAACTAGCTGTCTGTCTAGCTGTCCAGCTGTCTCTCTGTTTTTGTATACATGCATATATATATGTGTATGTATATATGTGTGTGTTTGTTTCTCTGGCAATTTGTTTACTGTTTACTTAACATTAAGGCAGATTTACAGTCGTAAGTTGATGCGAACTGAACTTTTGCTCGGCTGCAGCAGGCATTTATTAATATGTATGTATGCATATCTGCACTATATGGTATATATAGTATGTTTATCTGCATATATTTATGCAATTTAATTTTTCACGCGCATCTGCTTTATTATTGTGCATCTCCAACTCGCATTGAAATCTGAATGAGCATCCCTCGAGCGAATGAGAGAAATGTAAATAAAAAATTCAATTTCATATTTTTTCCCACTTGATGCATGCCATACAACGTGCTGTGGGAAATGCCCCAAGATGTGCGCTGCCATAATAAAATATTAATTAAATTATTTACATAAGCTTTGGGGGCAGGCGGACAGCAGCGGAAGCAGCAGAGGAAGTAGCAGCAGGAGCAGCTAGCCGGAAGTGCTTGGCCAAGTGTCATTCTCGTTTTTATTGCCTGCCATTCAATGTTGGCCAAGATAACGCCATTAGACGCTGGGGTATTGTTTACATGGGGGGGGGGGGGGACATATCTGCAACTGTCTGTCTCTGACACGTGTGCTAGATTTCTAGCTCTCAATTTGCCACTGAGGTGAGCGAACTTCACGCTGACATTCAGCTAAAGTTCAAGGATCTCGGTATTTGTTTGAAGTCAGTTTTCGTGAGGAGCCCCAACTGTGCAGTGAGTCGGCACTTTACCTACATATGTGTGTATGTGTGTGTGTGAACTCGAGTGTGACTGCCACACATAATAAAAGTGGGCTTTATTGATTTATTGTGTGTTAGTTTGGCATTTGGGGCCTGCAGCGACACATTTGTTTTATTTTATATCCCTTTGCTTCCTTATATCTTTTTTCTTTAACTTCGTTTTGTATTTTCGACACAATTTAGCACACGCGCCGCTAAAAAAAATATAATTTACATATTATGCCATGAGAACATGCCGCTCCTCCGCCCGCTCTGTTTCTCGCACTCCTATTTCGAGCGAGTTACGACACAATTTCATGCATGCCCAGCGGCTCTATTGTTGAAATATAATTTTTTGTTGTTTATTTACAAAATTCCACAAACAAAAAAAATTAAAATCCCATAGCAACTTTTATGTTTAAGCTAGGTCATTAAATTAAATTAAGCTGTGTTTTTTTTCGCAATTTAAAATTTAATTTACTATTTAAATATTAAAGTACTTTTAAATTTTAGTTAGTATAGTTAGTTGGAAGCAAATAAATATTTGATATTTTGTTTCAAGCAGTATTAGCTCTTTACTCCTTAGATTTCCACTATCCCTTGTCTAGAGTACAAACTTCATGGACTTAAGAGTAACTGCCATTCGACTGTTGCCTGCTTCACATAATTCATATGCGAAAAAATGCAAAAGGCAAATATGTAAAACATTTGTGCTCAAATGGCTGAAAGTCACCAAGTTGCCAATGCGCTTAAGCGTGGCATGGTGGGCGTGGCATGTGGTGGCTGGGGCAGGCAGGGGACTTTTGGTCGTGATTACTTATGTGGCAACCTTCTAAGCAAAATGAAAGCGAAATTTCACGCTGCGCCAAAAATGTTGTACCAGCAAGCAGCTTGACCTTTACCAGCACCGATCCCAAAACATATATATATATATATGATACTTGTATATATATATATATATATAAATGTGGAGGCATTTGTAAAAGTCATTGCCGCCTTCTTAATCATCGGAGCCGAAGAAATTTGTTTGTTTGTCAGGCGCCATAATTTAAAAATAAAACTCAATGGAAGCCAAAAAGTCAGGACAAAGTCCACGCAGGATGCGTGCGAGTGAGAGGCAGCTAGAACTAGACGGAGAGGCAGCATCGTTAGCGCCAACATTAACATAAGCAATAACACAAATAACATCTAAGGCGACAGACGAAAAAAAAATAAATAAAAATATAAACGCAAGCGAGCAAAAAAAAAGTCAATAAAATTTTAACAATAATCCACTTAGTTAGCGAACGCCACGTGCTGAGCCCATTTAAGCCAATTAGTTTTGGCCAATTCGTACTTTGGCATTAATTTAATAAATAAATAAATAAATAAATACATACAGAGAAATAGATAATATGTAGCCAAAAGCAAATGCAAAATATTTCGCAGTTGTTGTTGCCAACAAATAAATAGACACATAAATAAATAAACAGGCAAATTGTTTGCGCAATAAACACACACACTTATATATGGTGTACATATATATATATGTATTATATCCATGTTTGTGGCTGCTTGTCGACAAGATCTCCATGACTACGAAAAATCCCCACAGCATCAGCTTTAGCTGCCAGGCAGGCAGGCCATGTTGCTGACAACGTTGTCCTTTGACAGGGAACGGTTAAGGTAACGGGGCACAAGCTACATGCTACATGCTGCATGCTACATGTACACAATGTCAGTCTATAAATAGTCAACGCTGCTCATGGGTGGCGCGGCCTGCAGTGGGTGTGACCAGTGCCGGAGGTGCAGCTGCCAGCAGCAGGAGTGGCAGGAGCGGCAGGAGCGGCAGCAGCGGCAAGTAGCAGTAAACACAGTAAGCAGCATCAGCAGCCGGCAGCAAGCAACTGACTGAAGCGACGTGTCTCGATATCATTGTCGTCTGGCGCTGGTTAAAGGTTTTCAGTTGCCAGTTTTCCCAGTTGCCACTAACAATGTTGGCTTTTAAGCACACTGACAGAAATTGCCTCAACATAAAAAAGTCAACAAAAGCAATAAAAAAACAAAAACTAAAAAAATAATTTTTCAAAAATTATTATTTGATTTAATTAATTATAAATTTTCTTAGGTAAATTCTCCTTTTACCCCCAAACCGCAGTCAAACTCGCATTTCACAATTATAATTAAGTACACACATTTTTTCCGCTGTGTATTTATATAAATATGGCTTGTATGTTCGTTCTAGGAAAGTATTTATGAAACCGTTGAGATAAATAATTCCAAGAATAATAGACTTAAATAGCAAATTGAATTTTACATACAAAGCAGCAGCACAAATATTCCGAACAGTGTACTGACATATTTAAGCGGTGCAGGCGCGTCAGGCGGGGTAAGCGGACGGGGGGCATGCCACAACTGCTGTTGCTGCTGCGTGCCACGTAAGTGCTCCTTTGGCCCGGGCCATGGTGGGGCTAGAAGTGGGTTAGGGTTTGGGCTCTCGCAGAGCTGCTGGGGATGCTTAAATGCTTTCATCACTCAGCTGGAAAGCCTGGCACGCTTCGGCGCTCGCACGCACAACAAGTTATACGGCGGGGGCGTGGGTGGAGAGGAGCCAAAGACCAGCTATTTGGAGCAGCGTAAGAGTTAGAGCCGAGAGGACTACAGTTGGGTCAGATGCCTAGGTAAACATCATTCACATGGGGTGGTGGCTCTCAATTGACCTTTGCAGCCGTTACCTTTCGCTATAAACCAAGTTAGCAGCTGGTTTAAGGTCTCTATTGGGTTGTGGACAAATCAGCTCCGCATGACTGATGGCTAGAGAGAATGAGAGTGCCTCTCAATATTTGCCACATTTTGTCGAGATTCCTAACTGGCTCGTTGGGCATTTTTATTGACTGTGAATGAACTTCCAGCTGATATTGCTAATAGCCACTACCTACAAACTGGGGCGTGGCATTGTCCGCTTGGGAAAGTCAAGCGATAACTGTGTGACAAATTGTGCGTTTCCTGGCAATCTATTTGAATTGTAACATAATCGTAAAAGTTAAGTGGGGTCCTGCTTATAATATCCTTGAATAACTGTTACATTATCCTAATGCTGTCACTTAAGTTTAATGTGCCTAAAGAGTTGATAGCTTAGGCAAGCAATTACAATGACAAATTGAACATGAAGAGAAAAGAGGGCATATTTTAATGAATTATAATTAATATATTTAATTTACAGAAAGTTGCGGTTTTTTAGTTCGTAAATATCTCAACGAACTCCCCATTGATCCATTCTCATATTGTATATTTATCCTGGCCACATAACAGTTGCAACTGTACCAAAATTTGCCCTACTCCCTTTCTGACTAGAATAACAATGTAATATTTTCAAATTTCACAGCTAGGGAATGGAATGCCACATATTGTATCCATAAATCTAACAGTTGAAATCGAGTTAAATAAAATGGAAATATCTATGCATCTATATATTATTTTTCATAAATCAAATTGCAATTTGTAGTTGCAGTCAGCTTGGTATTCATTTGATTAGACAATTCCATTTGGGAATTTCTGCACATATTTCAATTAAAATATATATATACTTTTGTTCTAGTCAAATTTAGATATTGAAACAATAAGAATGACAACAAACCTTAAGCCGCAAGGGATCGAAAAATACATGAAAACCATTTAGCAAATGCACCCGGCTGGGACTTTAGCTTCCCCCCCCCCCCCCCCAGGCAAGAAAAAATAAAGCAACATTTATTTTGTAATGAACTTTGACACGTGTGCGGGGCAATTGAGTGGGGCATGAAAAAAAAGGATTAGTTCGCGTGTTGCTGTCACAAGTCGAGAGCTGAGCATGGAAAATGTGAAAAGTGCATGTGCAAAAACAACAAACAACAACAACAAGAACAACAACAACAAAGCACAGCAAAAACCAATGCTGCAATGAATGAAAAATCAGCTTGGTACATGCAATTTTGAAAATGCCCTCGGCGGACTAGCGGACTAGCTGACTAACTGACTGAATGACTGCATGACTGACTGCATGACTTGACTGTTTGACTGACAAGCTCAGCAGTAGCCACAGCAACAGCAACAACAACAACAACAAGAACTGTTGGCCAAACTCTCACGTACGCTTATCAAAAAATCGCAATAACTGCAATAAAAAAATACTTTGAAAGCAGTAAAAGTCAAATATTGAACTGTGAAATACGCTGTAAAAAAAAAACTCTGGAAAACTATAAATAATTTCGAAAATCTATAATTGGCATAAATGACACAGTCGATAACTGGAATTACTAATATATTAGTTTTTAAGCAGAAGATAACAAACTTACAAAAAGCTTATACCTGGTATAAAATTTACCTTAGAAAACAATTGTCGGTAAATTTGTTTTTTTTTAATACAATTTTAATAACACATTATTTGTATTATTAGAACTGTAGTGCCCACTTGCACATGCATACACCCAATTGTGCACGCCTAGTTACAGGTCATATAAAATACATGGTTGATTATTACATGTCCTGCTTTCAACCCGAGCCATTGTTAATATTATTATTACTTTTTTAGCTAGTTCTTATCTTGCGTTAATGGTCGAATGCATTTTGGTGTGGGCGCGGAAAGCGTTGCACATTTTTTAGCTGACGCGGCGTATACTTGATATGCGATGGCGATTGAGTGCATTACGTATACGCCGCATCAGCCAAAGTTCAGCTGCTCAGACAGTTGCGCACATTATGCAAACTTGGCAATAAAAATTCAATTAAGTCACAAGGACACAATGTCAAGTGGCAGAGCTCGATAAATCAAAGAACAGTGCAACAACAACAGCAACAAGAGCAATGGGAACAACAGCAACTGAAATGGCAACAAAATTGTGACATGCTGTGCAGTCGTTATTACTTTGATGCACGTTTTAATTATAATTTTGACGCCAACTGTTTAAACACACACGCACACACACATACACTCAGATAGAGAGAGAGCGATAAAACATACATTGTTGGCATTGTATCGCTTGCACTAATTGTTTGCGACAGGGCCGCATAGAAAATGCTGAGCCGACCAAAAGAGGCAGAGAAAGGAAGAGAGGGAGAGAGGGAGGGAGAGGGAAGGGAGAGTAGTAGGAGCTCTACATTTGGCTCAAGCTTAATTGAGGCAACAGCCAGCACAAAGGACAATAGCCAGGACAAGCCACAAACCCACGTGTGTATGTGTGTGTGTGTGTGTGTGTGTGTGTGTGTGTGTGTGCACACATACATACATACGGCACATATGGTCAACATAAGTCACAAAGCCAAAAACGTGCACTGCACAGGCCGCGCTCTACACTCAGCCAAATGAGATTTAAATGGGCGCTTTTTGTTCAAAATTAGTATGAATATTTAATAAGCATATATAAATGAAGAAGTTGAACTGTTTGGGAATTATAAATGAAAACGAACTATATTCAAATATGGTTAACTATTGAATTATGGTACCAGAACACAGTTTGGTTTATTGCCTGTGTTTCTTAGCAATGTTTCTACAAGTGTAGGCAAAATCAGCTAAGGCTCAACTTAGTTCAATGTGTAGCTTGTGTATATCTGTGTGTGTGTGTGTGAGTTTTGGCGTCAGAATTTCAATGGGGGGTGTTTGTAAGATTTATAGTCCTAAAGCCATAAGTTTGAGTGGATGTGGATGTGTATGGAGGTGTGGGATGTGGAATGTGCAAGCTGTACTCAATTAATACTCATCAGTGTGACATTAGTGCCATTTATTTGCACAGGCTGGGCAATAGAGTGGATCAAAGGCAGAGATAAAAGATAAATGAGATAAACACGTGCATGGCAAAATTGTTTGCCATAATGTGTGAGAGGCGAAGCCACTTGATTATGCATAATGAAGCTTCATTTTTCGGTATAACTCATTAATAAATTATAAATAAACTGAACTTTAAGCGGAATCGAAAATTTATGCATTTCAGACCAGACGTCAAGAAAGAAAAAGTCAGAAAATAAATTACAGCGACATTTGAATTTGATTTGGCCATAAAGTGCGCCACAGCGAGCGCTGAAAGCACCAAAAACAACGTGCAGTTAAATAAATTAAACGCTAGCTAAACTTTATTTGCGAAATAAATAAAAAAATAAATAAATAGACGCTGAAATGCAGCAAGCAGCCAAAAACTGCAACAGAAACTGAAACGGTAAAAGCTGAGCACAATTTGGGAAATGCCGGCAAATCCTTGGTCGTAAATCAAATGCAATTGAAGCAATCGAAATTGGCAACGAACACCTTTCAAATATTCACTACGGATTTAACTCAGCCGTAGTTGAAGCTTTGAATTCAGTCAAGCATAGAAGAACAGTTAATTGGGTATTGAAAGAAGTATTTTAAAAATGCATTTGGCAATCTTAATTTTTAATTGCTCAGCATGAACTCGGAATCGATAGCCCAGAAGAGACAGTTTGGGAAATGTCACATCAGGCCGATTTCCCACGTTGTTGTCAAGGCAATTTAATATTGTTAAATATTTAACAGTTATAAGAGCTGCCTGCTAAATTGACTGACATACTAGAACATGCGATTGGAAACCTAGCTTGACAGCAACTTAAAGTGGTTACTAACTTTGACAGCAACAGCAACAGTAACAGAAACCGAACTTCAGCTATCACATTCTTTTTTGTCTGCTACATGGCCCCAAGCACAACATCTGTCCCTGCATATGAATATTGGAAAGAAGTCCTCTGACATTTCGCAGTCCTGGCACCTTGAGCAACGAATTAAACTTTGGAATTACAATCTGAAACTGTTACATTTTAAGTACATTTGAGAGAGGCAACGAAACTCGACTCAAGCCAACAATCAAGTTGACCTTTTGCAGTGCCAACAATGCGACTTTCAGATGTCAAACTGCAGCAGAGAGTGGCAGCTCGGGCTGCCACTTTGGCCAACTGGTCTCTTGACCCGCGGCTGCAACAGCAGCACTTTTTCCCCCAAGAATAATCATAAAATATTTGCGACCCAAAATACAAAGACTCAAGATTGAGATGATAGCACAGCAGTAAGTACTTGGTTAAAATAGCGCAACTTTATCAATGTTGAAGGTCATTATGGTTTTTTTTTATTAAAAACACCCACACAAAAGACGGTGAAAACCGTTGCATTTCTGCCCACACTCGCTTGCAGCTGCCACAACCAAAAGTGTTTACAAATATATATTTTTTCAAATGTTTCGGTTTCTTACCATTCAAAAAACTCTCTGATGAGGCAATTGAACTCAGCACGCAAAAATTCTGCTGTGTGATATGTTTTGTTGTTGTTTTGGTAATTTGATTTTATTTTTATGTTGGCCTCAGCCTGTTTATGAGTATTTAATGCGTGCAATTATTAACACAATTTTGAGATTTTTTTCGTTTTAATTTAATTTTCAATTAAAAAATGTGTTTAAAAATACGCCCAAGTGGCAAAGTTGTGTTTTTTTCGGGTACATTTTCGAAAAAATTTAAAATTTCATTGAGTTGATAAGTTTTTATTTTGAAAACACACACACACACTCACACGTACACGCACACAGGCGTTGCGAAGCGAGGCGCACGCGGCCAGCGACAACAACGAACTGAATCAGAAAATTGTAACCGAAAGATGCGGTAAATTGTAATTGTGGGTTTTTAGCCGCGGCCAACGTTGCGTATGAGCGACGACAACAGACTAAAACCGAAACGCTGCAACAGCCAGAACGAAACGCTTGCAACGTGTTCGAGTCAAACATGTTGCAACGAGACTATGCTGCGAGCGTGGGTGAAACGCCGGCGTAACAGTTGAGAGGGGGAGAGGAGGAGAGGCCAGTTGCTTGACTGGCGGTTGGGCTTATCACTAGAAATTAAGACAAAAGCCCGGCTGCTGTTGCGGCATAACGAAAATTAAATGAGACCACAAAAAGGAACAAGCACAACAGCATTGGCAACAACTAGAAGAAAAGCAAGCAGAAGAACAGTTATCCCATAAGAACAGAGCTAGAAACCAGACACAATTTAGCTGTGGTTCATTTCAAACGATTTGAAAAAAGCACTGGGAATTGTATACCAGCCAATTTATATTTTAATTACTACGTTTTCTTATATGCATGTTCACTCAGCAAAATGACGTCAAAAATTCAGATACAACATGTCCCAAGGAATGCCCTTTCAAGACTTACCACTTCTATAACTTTGTCAAAACTGAACAGAATTCCAATTCCAATGTCATTTTGGTCATGGCTTCATCTAGAATAGTTCTTGAGAAAAATATTGACACGTCAAGTTCCAAGTCCCCAGAAACGCTCTTCTCAGACTTCAAACTGCCATAACTTTGTCAAAACTCATCGGATTTTGGATTCCGAGGTCATTTTGTTCATGGCTTGTCATCTAGATTAATACTAAATTCAAAGTTGAAAACATTCTAAAGCTCGGATTTCATGTCAAAAATAATGAGAAAAATGTTGACATGTCAAGTTCCAAGTCCCCAGAAACGCCCTTCTCAGACTTCAAACTGCCATAACTTTGTCAAAACTCATCGGATTTCGGATTCTGAGGCCATTTTGTTGATGATTTGTCATCCAGTTTAATACTACATTCAAAGTTGAAAAATTTTTGAAATTCGGATTTCATGTCAAAAAATATGAGAAAAATGTTGACATGCCAAATTCCAAGTCCCCAGAAACGCCCTTCTCAGACTTCAAACTGCCATAACTTTGTCAAAACTCATCGGATTTTGGATTCCGAGGTCATTTTGTTCATGGCTTGTCATCTAGATTAATACTACATTCAAAGTTGAAAACTTTCTAAAGCTCGGATTTCATGTCAAAAATAATGAGAAAAATGTTGACATGTCAAGTTCCAAGTCCCCAGAAACGCCCTTCTCAGACTTCAAACTGCCATAACTTTGTCAAAACTCATCGGATTTCGGATTCTGAGGCCATTTTGTTGATGATTTGTCATCTAGTTTAATACTACATTCAAAGTTGAAAAATTTCTAAAATTCGGATTTTATGTCAAATATCTCGATAAAATTGTTGACATGTCAAGTTCCAAGTCCCCAGAAACGCCCTTCTCAGACTTCAAACTGCCATAACTTTGTCAAAACTCATCGGATTTCGGATTCTGAGGCCATTTTGTTGATGGTTTGTCATCTAGATTAATACTACATTCAAAGTTGAAAATTTTCTGAAATTCGGATTTCATGTCAAAAATAATGAGAAAAATGTTGACATGCCAAGTTCCAAGTCCCCAGAAACGCCCTTCTCAGACTTCAAACTGCCATAACTTTGTCAAAACTCATCGGATTTCGGATTCTGAGGCCATTTTGTTCATGGTTTGTCATCTAGTTTAATATTACATTCAAAGTTGAACATTTTCTGAAATTCGGATTTATATGTCAAAAATAATGAGAAAAATGTTGACATGTCAAGTTCCAAGTCGCCAGAAACGCCCTTCTCAGACTTCAAACTGCCATAACTTTGTCAAAACTCATCGGATTTCGGATTCCGAGGCCATTTTGTTGATGGTTTGTCATCTAGATTAATACTACATTCAAAGTTGAAAATTTTCTGAAATTCGGATTTCATGTTAAAAATGATGCGAAAAATGTTGACATGTCAAGTTCCATGTCCCCAGAAACGCCCTTCTCAGACTTCAAACTGCCATAACTTTGTCAAAACTCATCGGATTTCGGATTACCATACCATTTTGTTCATGGTTTGTCATCTAGTTTAATACTACATTCAAAGTTGAACATTTTCTGAAATTCGGATTTTTATGTCAAAAATAATGAGAAAAATGTTGACATGCCAAGTTCCAAGTCCCCAGAAACGCCCTTCTCAGACTTCAAACTGCCATAACTTTGTCAAAACTCATCGGATTTCGGATTCTGAGGCCATTTTGTTGATGATTTGTCATCTAGTTTAATACTACATTCAAAGTTGAAAAATTTCTAAAATTCGGATTTCATGTCAAAAATAATGAGAAAAATGTTGACATGTCAAGTTCCAAGTCCCCAGAAACGCCCTTCTCAGACTTCAAACTGCCATAACTTTGTCAAAACTCATCGGATTTCGGATTCTGAGGCCATTTTGTTGATGGTTTGTCATCTAGATTAATACTACATTCAAAGTTGAAAATTTTCTGAAATTCGGATTTCATGTCAAAAATAATGAGAAAAATGTTGACATGCCAAGTTCCAAGTCCCCAGAAACGCCCTTCTCAGACTTCAAACTGCCATAACTTTGTCAAAACTCATCGGATTTCGGATTCCCATGCCATTTTGTTCATGGTTTGTCATCTAGTTTTATACTACATTCAAAGTTGAACATTTTCTGAAATTCGGATTTATACATATGTCAAAAATAATGAGAAAAATGTTGACATGTCAAGTTCCAAGTCGCCAGAAACGCCCTTCTCAGACTTCAAACTGCCATAACTTTGTCAAAACTCATCGGATTTCGGATTCCGAGGCCATTTTGTTGATGGTTTGTCATCTAGATTAATACTACATTCAAAGTTGAAAATTTTCTGAAATTCGGATTTCATGTTAAAAATGATGCGAAAAATGTTGACATGTCAAGTTCCATGTCCCCAGAAACGCCCTTCTCAGACTTCAAACTGCCATAACTTTGTCAAAACTCATCGGATTTCGGATTCTGAGGCCATTTTGTTGATGATTTGTCATCTAGTTTAATACTACATTTAAAGTTGAAAAATTTGTAAAATTCGGATTTCATGTCAAAAATAATGAGAAAAATGTTGACATGTCAAGTTCCAAGTCCCCAGAAACGCCCTTCTCAGACTTCAAACTGCCATAACTTTGTCAAAACTCATCGGATTTCGGATTCTGAGGCCATTTTGTTGATGGTTTGTCATCTAGATTAATACTACATTCAAAGTTGGAAATTTTCTGAAATTCGGATTTCATGTCAAAAATAATGAGAAAAATGTTGACATGCCAAGTTCCAAGTCCCCAGAAACGCCCTTCTCAGACTTCAAACTGCCATAACTTTGTCAAAACTCATCGGATTTCGGATTCTGAGGCCATTTTGTTGATGATTTGTCATCTAGTTTAATACTACATTCAAAGTTGAAAAATTTCTAAAATTCGGATTTTATGTCAAATATCTCGATAAAATTGTTGACATGTCAAGTTCCAAGTCGCCAGAAACGCCCTTCTCAGACTTCAAACTGCCATAACTTTGTCAAAACTCATCGGATTTCGGATTACCATACCATTTTGTTCATGGTTTGTCATCTAGTTTAATACTACATTCAAAGTTGAACATTTTCTGAAATTCGGATTTATATGTCAAAAATAATGAGAAAAATGTTGACATGCCAAGTTCCAAGTCCCCAGAAACGCCCTTCTCAGACTTCAAACTGCCATAACTTTGTCAAAACTCATCGGATTTCGGATTCCGAGGCCATTTTGTTGATGGTTTGTCATCTAGATTAATACTACATTCAAAGTTGGAAATTTTCTGAAATTCGGATTTCATGTCAAAAATAATGAGAAAAATGTTGACATGCCAAGTTCCAAGTCTCCAGAAACGCCCTTCTCAGACTTCAAACTGCCATAACTTTGTCAAAACTCATCGGATTTCGGATTCTGAGGCCATTTTGTTGATGATTTGTCATCTAGTTTAATACTACATTCAAAGTTGACAAATTTTTAAAAGTCGGATTTCATGTCAAAAATAATGAGAAAAATGTTGACATGCCAAGTTCCAAGTCCCCAGAAACGCCCTTCTCAGACTTCAAACTGCCATAACTTTGTCAAAACTCATCGGATTTCGGATTCCCATGCCATTTTGTTCATGGCTTGTCATCTAGTTTAATACTACATTCAAAGTTGAAAATTTTCTAAAATTCGGATTTCATGTCAAAAATAATGAGAAAAATGTTGACATGCCAAGTTCCAAGTCCCCAGAAACGCCCTTCTCAGACTTCAAACTGCCATAACTTTGTCAAAACTCATCGGATTTCGGAGTCCCATGCCATTTTGTTCATGGTTTGTCATCTAGATTAATACTACATTCAAAGTTGAAAAATTTTTGAAATTCGGATTTCATGTCAAAAAATATGAGAAAAATGTTGACATGCCAAGTTCCAAGTCCCCAGAAACGCCCTTCTCAGACTTCAAACTGCCATAACTTTGTCAAAACTCATCGGATTTCGGATTCCCATGCAATTTTGTTCATGGTTTGTCATCTAGTTTAATTCTACATTCAAAGTTGAAAATTTTCTGAAATTCGGATTTTTATGTCAAAAATAATGAGAAAAATGTTGACATGCCAAGTTCCAAGTCCCCAGAAACGCCCTTCTCAGACTTCAAACTGCCATAACTTTGTCAAGACTCATCGGATTTCGGATTCCGGTGCCATTTTGTTGATGGTTTGTCATCTAGATTAATACTACATTCAAAGTTGAAAATTTTCTGAAATTCGGATTTCATGTTAAAAATGATGCCAAAAATGTTGACATGTCAAGTTCCAAGTCCCCAGAAACGCCCTTCTCAGACTTCAAACTTGCCATAACTTTGTCAAAACTCATCGGATTTCGGATTCCCATGCCATTTTGTTCATGGTTTGTCATCTAGTTTAATACTACATTCAAAGTTGAACATTTTCTGAAATTCGGATTTTTATGTCAATAATAATGAGAAAAATGTTGACATGTCAAGTTCCAAGTCGCCAGAAACGCCCTTCTCAGACTTCAAACTGGCATAACTTTGTCATAACTCATCGGATTTCGGATTCCGAGGCCATTTTGTTGATGGTTTGTCATCTAGATTAATACTACATTCAAAGTTGAAAATTTTCTGAAATTCGGATTTCATGTTAAAAATGATGCGAAAAATGTTGACATGTCAAGTTCCAAGTCCCCAGAAACGCCCTTCTGAGACTTCAAACTGCCATAACTTTGTCAAAACTCATCGGATTTCGGATTCCCATGCCATTTTGTTCATGGTTTGTCATCTAGATTAATACTACATTCAAAGTTGAAAAATTTTTGAAATTCGGATTTCATGTCAAAAAATATGAGAAAAATGTTGACATGCCAAGTTCCAAGTCCCCAGAAACGCCCTTCTCAGACTTCAAACTGCCATAACTTTGTCAAAACTCATCGGATTTCGGATTCCCATGCCATTTTGTTCATGGTTTGTCATCTAGTTTAATATTACATTCAAAGTTGAAAATTTTCTGAAATTCGGATTTTTATGTCAAAAATAATGAGAAAAATGTTGACATGCCAAGTTCCAAGTCCCCAGAAACGCCCTTCTCAGACTTCAAACTGCCATAACTTTGTCAAGACTCATCGGATTTCGGATTCCGGTGCCATTTTGTTGATGGTTTGTCATCTAGATTAATACTACATTCAAAGTTGAAAATTTTCTGACATTCGGATTTCATGTTAAAAATGATGCGAAAAATGTTGACATGTCAAGTTCCAAGTCCCCAGAAACGCCCTTCTTAGACTTCAAACTGGCATAACTTTGTCAAAACTCATCGGATTTCGGATTCCCATGCCATTTTGTTCATGGTTTGTCATCTAGTTTAATACTACATTCAAAGTTGAACATTTTCTGAAATTCGGATTTTTATGTCAAAAATAATGAGAAAAATGTTGACATGCCAAGTTCCAAGTCCCCAGAAACGCCCTTCTCAGACTTCAAACTGCCATAACTTTGTCAAAACTCATCGGATTTCGGATTCTGAGGCCATTTTGTTGATGATTTGTCATCTAGTTTAATACTACTATCAAAGTTGAAAAATTTCTAAAATTCGGATTTCATGTCAAAAATCATGAGAAAAATGTTGACATGTCAAGTTCCAAGTCCCCAGAAACGCCGTTCTTAGACTTCAAACTGCCATAACTTTGTCAAAACTCATCGGATTTCGGATTCCGATGCCATTTTGTTGATGGTTTGTCATCTAGATTAATACTACATTCAAAGTTGAAAATTTTCTGAAATTCGGATTTCATGTCAAAAAATATGAGAAAAATGTTGACATGCCAAGTTCCAAGTCCCCAGAAACGCCCTTCTCAGACTTCAAACTGCCATAACTTTGTCAAAACTCATCGGATTTCGGATTCCGAGGCCATTTTGTTCATGGTTTGTCATCTTGTTTAATACTAAATTCAATGTTGAAAAATTTCTAAAATTCGGATTTCATGTCAAATATCTCGATAAAATTGTTGACATGTCAAATTCCAAGTCCCCAGAAACGCCCTTCTCAGACTTCAAACAGCCATAACTTTGTCAAAACTCATCGGATTTCGGATTCCGAGCCCATTTTGTTGATGGTTTGTCATCTAGATTAATACTACATTCAAAGTTGAAAATTTTCTGAAATTCGGATTTTTATGTCAAAAATAATGAGAAAAATGTTGACATGCCAAGTTCCAAGTCCCCAGAAACGCCCTTCTCAGACTTCAAACTGCCATAACTTTGTCAAGACTCATCGGATTTCGGATTCCGGTGCCATTTTGTTGATGGTTTGTCATCTAGATTAATACTACATTCAAAGTTGAAAATTTTCTGACATTCGGATTTCATGTTAAAAATGATGCGAAAAATGTTGACATGTCAAGTTCCAAGTCCCCAGAAACGCCCTTCTCAGACTTCAAACTGCCATAACTTTGTCAAAACTCATCGGATTTCGGATTCCCATGCCATTTTGTTCATGGTTTGTCATCTAGTTTAATACTACATTCAAAGTTGAACATTTTCTGAAATTCGGATTTTTATGTCAAAAATAATGAGAAAAATGTTGACATGGCAAGTTCCAAGTCCCCAGAAACGCCCTTCTCAGACTTCAAACTGCCATAACTTTGTCAAAACTCATCGGATTTCGGATTCTGAGGCCATTTTGTTGATGATTTGTCATCTAGTTTAATACTACTATCAAAGTTGAAAAATTTCTAAAATTCGGATTTCATGTCAAAAATAATGAGAAAAATGTTGACATGTCAAGTTCCAAGTCCCCAGAAACGCCGTTCTTAGACTTCAAACTGCCATAACTTTGTCAAAACTCATCGGATTTCGGATTCCGATGCCATTTTGTTGATGGTTTGTCATCTAGATTAATACTACATTCAAAGTTGAAAATTTTCTGAAATTCGGATTTCATGTCAAAAAATATGAGAAAAATGTTGACATGCCAAGTTCCAAGTCCCCAGAAACGCCCTTCTCAGACTTCAAAGTGCCATAACTTTGTCAAAACTCATGGGATTTCAGATTCTGAGGCAATTTTGTTGATGGTTTGTCATCTAGATTAATACTACATTCAAAGTTGAAAATTTTCTGAAATTCGGATTTCATGTCAAAAATAATGAGAAAAATGTTGACATGCCAAGTTCCAAGTCCCCAGAAACGCCCTTCTCAGACTTCAAACTGCCATAACTTTGTCAAAACTCATCGGATTTCGGATTCCCATGCCATTTTGTTGATGATTTGTCATCTAGTTTAATACTACTATCAAAGTTGAAAAATTTCTAAAATTCGGATTTCATGTCAAAAATAATGAGAAAAATGTTGACATGTCAAGTTCCAAGTCCCCAGAAACGCTCTTCTCAGACTTCAAACTGCCATAACTTTGTCAAAACTCATCGGATTTCGGATTCCGAGGCCATTTTGTTGATGGTTTGTCATCTAGATTAATACTACATTCAAAGTTGAAAATTTTCTGAAATTCGGATTTCATGTTAAAAATGATGAGAAAAATGTTGACATGTCAAGTTCCAAGTCCCCAGAAACGCTCTTCTCAGACTTCAAACTGCCATAACTTTGTCAAAACTCATCGGATTTCGGATTCCCATGCCATTTTGTTGATGATTTGTCATCTAGTTTAATACTACTATCAAAGTTGAAAAATTTCTAAAATTCGGATTTCATGTCAAAAATAATGAGAAAAATGTTGACATGTCAAGTTCCAAGTCGCCAGATTTGCCCTTCTCAGACTTCAAACTGCCATAACTTTGTCAAAACTCATCGGATTTCGGATTCCGAGCCCATTTTGTTGATGGTTTGTCATCTTGTTTAATACTACATTCAAAGTTGAAGATTTTCTGAAATTCGGATTTCATGTCAAAAATAATGAGAAAAATGTTGACATGTCAAGTTCCAAGTCCCCAGAAACGCCCGTCTCAGACTTCAAACTGCCATAACTTTGTCAAAACTCATCGGATTTCGGATTCCCATGCCATTTTGTTCATGGTTTGTCATCTAGTTTAATACTACATTCAAAGTTGAAAAATTTTTAAAATTGGATTATATGTCAAAAATCACGAGCAAAATGTTGCCATCAAACACCCATAACTTTGTCCAAACTCAACCGATTTCCATTCCCAAAACCATTTTTGTCATTATTTGACCTCTATATTAATTCTAGATCTTAAGTTGATGATTTTAAAATTGTTCGATATTTAATCATATTTATGAAGTAAATTGTACATATAATTTTTCAAAATAGAAGATGTTACCAAAAACGGATTCAAGCCTGCAGTTCAGCAACTTGAGCTGACTGTCGTTGGTTGCAAATGAGGACGTGTCACATGAGCAAGAAGATCTTGGGCGGAGAGAGGGGTGAGACAAAATTGCGTTAACAAATTGACGTTTCTTTGGCTACAAATTGGCGTCGGCCACGTTTCACTGTGGTTGTTGTTGTTTTGGTTTTTTTGTTGCCTTTAAATGATTTTCCATTTGCACATTTCACGCGGCTAAATGTTTGCCTTTGAATGGATGTTGTTGCTGTTGTTGTGGCTGTTGCCGCTGGCAAAATTTTCATTCATAAAAAAAGGTGAAAGCTTGTGGGCGTCTCGAGCGTCGAGCATTGGTCGCGAAAAACAATAAAATGCCAAGAAGCAGAAGAAGAAGAAGAAGAAGAAGAAGCAGCGACGGAAACGACAATGGCCCAGGCAGACAAACAGGCGTACAAATAAGAACGGTAGGGGGGGGGGGGGGGTGAGTAGCGGGGCTGTGTGTAAGAAAGGGGTGGTTTACTCAAAGGGCGAAAGCATAAGAATACGGAGAAAGTTTTGCGCAACTTTGTTGCTGTTGTCGCGTCTTTTACTTTTGTATTTATTTATACTTATTAATACAGCACACATGCATACAAATGTGTATATGTGTGTGTGTGCTTGTGTGTGCGTGCGTATTTTTATTTATTTTCTTTTAAGTCAAAAAAAAAAAAAAAACAGAAAACTTATTTTTGGCCAAATATTTGTTACTTTTTTACAGCAGAACAAAATAAAAATTGGTTAAAAGAAAAGCAACTCGAAACTGTAACTGTAACTGTACCTATGTGTGTGTGTGTGTCACTGTGTTTATGTGTATGTGTACTGTTGTTGTTGTTGTAGTATGTGCCTGGCTTGTCACATTGTTAAAACCTCAGAAACCCAAAGCCAGGCAAGCGGCATTTCTGCGGTTTTCGTGCTGTAAACCCCAACCAAACCCCCCTCGCAACCCCCCTTGGCAGCCCATACAAAACGAAAACATCTAACGAAAAATGTCGTGGCAAAGCAATGGGGAAAAAAAGGACGCACAAACTGTTGGTCGATAAGGTTGTCCAAATCAAAACATTGAAACCGAAGTCGTCTGTTTGGACTGTCAGACAGGAGCAGACAGGAGCGAGGCGGCTTGACAGGCAACCGAGCGGTCGAGGACTAAGGCATAATGCCAAGTTTGAGTTGGCTCAATTTGGCAATACCCTGCAATCATACAAATTGTTAGCAAGCGTATAGAAAACGATAACAAGCTGTACTAAATTAGAGAACTAAAACCAAGAATGGGAACCTAAGCTAAGAATATGAAACAGGAAGGAAATTTAGAATTTAGAAATTTAAATTGAAGGATGCCCATTAAATTCTATGAACAAAATTAAAAAAAGCTCAGATGTTATCGCAAAAATCGGGAAATTCCGTTAAAATATTTCATTCTCAGTAACTGGGAATAGAATTTTAAATATAATCATCATAATTTCGTTATTTCATATAGGGTAACTCCTAGTCTCTCACTTGCGACTTCTGCACTCGTGTTTTTTACTTATTGCCCGATAGCAATCGTACAGTGGGTTAAAGTTGAGCCTTCGACTTATACTTAAAGCTTGCCTCGAGTTTTTGAATTATTTTTTGAGAATGAAAGGAAAAGAACCTTTGATAAGGGGCTTGTAAAAAGCAGACAGTCTGTCAAAGGGTGGCACCTAAAGAACACAACAGCTGCTGATATATATTTGATTTAAAATTTAAACTTTTTTTTTCTCTTAAATTTAATGCCAAATAAAGTATTACTGACAAAGTTCAAAATTGATTGACAGACACAAGTTGCTCTCTCTCTCTCTTTCTCTTACTACTCTCTCACTCAACTTAATAATTTTTAGATTAATATGCAAACAAGCGAAAAGTTAACGAACTTCTAAGAAGCGAAGGACACTTTGCGGAAAGCACAGAGAAAATTGAATTAGAAAACGATCTTTGTAAAATACTTAAATTATAAATTTCCAAGAAAATACAAATTGGCAAGCTTAATTATTCCAAGAACTAAGAATTGAGCAACCCCAAAAAGTCTGGCCAAATGAAATTTTTGACAAGTGCGCTTCAGCATAATTGCCTAAAAAAATGTTAAAAAATAATTGCAATTAAATAAACGCAATCTTGGCCTATCATCAAAGTTAGCCAAAGTAAACCCAAACTAATTAAGAACCCAAAGAAACAAGTCTTAACCCATTTCAAAGGATGATTAAATAAATGTTGCTTAATAGAGAATGCTTCAAGGGTAATTTTAAATGGAAAATAAAACGAGGACTTTTCGAGCAAAGGAAAAATTGAGAAAAGAATTAAAAATTATATTATTGCATACAGTCTAACTAAAGCACAGCATACTAATATAAAGAACTTGAATAAATTACTTGAAATAATATTAAATACTTGAAATTTCGTTTTAAAATTAACCAAATATCTTTAAAACAACACAACATTCGTCAATCTTCTTAGACACCCACGAAAATGACTCAAACATTTCCAAAACATCTTCAAAATGTAACCAGACCTTGTAAAAATATAATTTCCAAGGGCAAATTTACATAACCAAATGCAGAAGGACAAATTTAGAGGATGGTGGCCAACAAATATGCATTATTTTTGTTTTCAATTTCTGATTTAATGCTATTTTTGTGAAACCCGCAATTATGTGTGGCACAAATAATGCATGGCTCATTTACGGCTGCACCTGAAGGCTTATTAAAATCAACGAGTTGACTTTTTGCTAAGAGCCAAATCTAAATATGTTTTGGGCTATATGCAGCTATACGCTAAGCGTTGTACGTCTTCCTTGTTGACAAGCAGCCAGATAACAACAACAGCAACAGCAACAACAACAACAACAGCCGCAGCTAAAGCAACAAAATGAAATTATGATACCACAAGTCAGAGGAGCAACAAACCGGTCGAGCAGTTGGCAGATTCGATTTGCGTCAACATCGTCGTCGCTGGTTGGGTTGCTTGTCGGTGCCCGGACATGAATGCGAGCCGCACCCGCATCCGCACACCTTGCTCTCACCACAGACACACACACACACACACACACACGCACGCATACACAGACACACACACACAGACAAGGGGCGAGCAACATCCGGGGTAGGAAACACTGGGCAGCCATGTAAAAATGATGCATGCCAGTGTTGCTGTCTCTTTCACTGTTCCTCTTCCTCTCCCTCTTTCGGTTTCTTTCTCTGTGTCGCTCTGCATGCGAAATAATTATTAATAATAAAAATAACGTTGCTGTTGTTGTTCTTGTCACTGTTGTCGTTGTCCTCGCTGATGCACTTCCGCTGGGTTTCTGCTGACGCTCGTAGGTAATTAACACACAGCAGGGGGGGGGTGGTTGTTGTTGGGGGTGGTTGGGTCTCCCCTTTGCTTGATGTGAGAGCTACTGAAGTCGGTCAGTGGCCAAAGTGCCCATTTGGCTGCAACAGGAGCTGAAGACAGCTAAAATAGTGCGACAATTGAAAACTTTGCTTTAAGTGTTTTTAATACACTTCTAAATTGGGTATTTCTAACACTGCGAGTGACTTGTCAAGCGCTTTAATAATTGCTTTGACTTAAATAAAAACAGATAATAAGAAATTAAGTTAAGTATCATATTTAAAGCCTTTTAATCAGATAAGTCCAGTAAGAATTTGAATTTTACTTTTACTCTTGTTATTTAATTTTTGATTTATTTTACATATTTAAATATGCTGTCGATTTAAAACGAACCCTGAACTTACTAGTCAAGAATAGTTAAAAAATTTTGTATTCCACACTGTATTCTCTCCTTCTGTATAAACATATCCAATCTTAAGATTTTGTTAGAATTGCAATTGTAATTAAACTTTCAGCATTCTCTGTTTGAGTTTAGACTCAAAAAATGCTTCATTTCGAGTGCATACAATTTTCGTTCTGTTTGAAATTTCTTCCCTTATCAACTTTGCTTTGGCTTTTGTCGTGTTTTGCTTTGTTTTGCTTTTCGTTTGTCGTTTCTATTGTTGGTAGTTTTATGTTTTATTTTTATTGCACTTGACTTTGGCACTGCGCTAATTATGACATTTTTCTCTCGAGCAATTACTGCTAAATGCTTGAGAGAACATTTCAAATTAAGTAGCCGACCCCTTTCCCAGTAGCTGCTATCCCTCCCCTCACTCAGCCATTGGCATTTCACTTTTTATTTGAAATTAAATCAAATGATTATTTTTAAAGTCGATTCATGTAAAATTATATTTCGGGGCTTTGGCTTTAATTGATGTAGCTGATGAACGACTTTATATATATACGTGTGAATATATATGACATATGTCTGCTTGTATATTGCTGATTTTTATATAACTTTTATTTATGTTTGAAAACTTGGCACAGTTTCCCCAGCCAAATTGCAGCATGACGCAATTGACACAATGGCGACCGATTTGAATTTTGTTGTCGTCGTTGCTGTTGTTGTTGTTGTGGTTGTTTTTATTTTCATTTGCTCTTATTCAATTTGTGTTTGCCTTCTGTTTGAGATTTTTGTTTAAATTGTTGGCAAGCAAATTGCAACTAAATGTGCAGCAACAAATTATATGCTGTTGTCATTACTCTGCCGTTAGTCGAAGGCATTTTAATTACTTGGAAATTAATGGCGCATATTGCGTATACGACGCGCTTGCCGCTCAAATAATTCTATTACTTGACGCACATCATATTAACGCTACAAATCAAAAGATTAAAAGAAAATTACTCATTATCATGCGAATGGCAATCATAAATATCTTGGCCAGCATCTGCTTGGATCGCCTCTGCTTTGCTCTGATCATCATTATCGTTAAGATCAGCCCCATCCCCATCCCCATCATCATCATCATCATCGTGTGTTTATTAAATAATAAAAATAATACGAGCCAACTTAGCCGTGAAAAGCATCTACAGCATTTTTGTGCATAAACATAAACAAAAGGCAGTTGCCGCTTTTGGTGGATAAATTGTTCTTATATCAATAACGAAATCAGGAAGTCAGAGGTAATAAGGAAAATAATCAAATAGTAACAGTTTATGATAAGTAGGCATTGGTTATAGGTAATAAATTTTAAGATGTTGCTTTAAGTTATAAAACGCGGAAATCTAAATTTTCAAGAAATTAAAATCGTAGTTTTTGCTGCAGTATAATTCAAAAGTTCCTTAAAAATCATGAAATTTAAAGTAACCACACAATTTTACTTTAAAGAAAATTAATTCAATTTATTTAGAATTTAATCGTTATTAAACGACATAAACTATTTATAATCCATCTTAAGTGTTATAAATCTGAAAAGGAACCGAAACAAAAATTCGCTGCGTCTCTTGGCATATGCTGCTTGGTCAAGGCAAAGGCTATTATTGAATATTTTATTTTGCATGGCTAGCTGATACACACACACACACACACACACAAAGGCACAGACTACACACACACATACATATATCGAAAAAATATCAAAGCAAAAAATTACAAACTCAGCTGAAAATTATGGCACGAACATTTTCAATGAACACCCAGCGCCAAATATTGTCGAGTGCGAGCCACACTTGAGAATTTGGCCAGAAAAGTGGAGAGGCGCAACAGAAGAGAGATGTGAAGAGAAGGGAGATAGCTGTTAAGGGGGAAAAGGCCACTCGAGAAACGGCGCGCAAATTTGTTGCCAACTTTTGCGGGAAAAGCATTGCTGTATATATGTATAGATGTGTGTGTGTGTGCGTGTGTGTGTGTGTGTGTGTGCGCTTGGGTGTATTGTGTATTATATGTGTATATGTGTGTGGGGTACTAATTTGCTGCCATCGCATCGCTGCTCAACGTTTATCGTGCGAAACATTTTACATATTTATTTTTGCCATATTGGCTGTTTTTATATTTTATTTTTAGCCACAGGAAGGATACAAATAAAAGGCACTGCAAGGACAAACCCACAACGTGGGCATAGATTTTATATTAAATAAATATATTCCTGATCAGGACGTCCAGCTAAGTATCCGTTTATCTGTCTGTATGGACTACTACTATCTCCCCCTCTCCAACTACTCCTCCCTCTATTTCTCTCTTTCTGTCTTTATCTTACTACTTTCTCATAACAGTTTTATCTATCTCTTTACAACTCACATTCTAGTCTTTGTCTCCCTCTTAACCCTCTTCTTCTCTTACTACTCTCTCAATCATCTCTCTCTCTCTCTCTCTGTCTCCCTTTCTTACTACTCTCTTAATTATCTCACTCTCTCTCTCTTTCACTTCTACTCTCTCTCTCTCTGGCGCCAATTACTCTCTCTTTTTTTCTCTTAACACTTTTCTCTCTCTTTTATCAATATTCTCTCTCTCCTTCTTACTGCTCTTGTACTACTTTCTCTCTCTTACTTCTTTTCTCTCTCTCTCTCTCTTACCAATATTCTCTCTCTCTTTCTTACTACTCTTGTACTACTTTCTCTCTCTCCTTCTTACTAATCTTTTATTACTTTCTCTCTATTTCTCTTCTCCCACTCTCTATCTTTCTTACTTCTCTTTTAATCCTCTCTGTGTGTGTCTCTCTTTCTCTAACTTATCTTTTTATCCTGTCTCTCTTTCTCTCCTTTACTCTCAATTCTCGCTCTATCTCTTTTATATATATATATATATATATACATAGTTTCATTTAATATATTTCCTCTGTCTGTCTATTGACATTTCTAGCAATATTTTAAATATAAATACCAAAACTTTTGGATGGCTGTCTGACCCCACATTAGTTTTAACCATGAATAACATTTCTGGAGTGCTTTATTTCTATTATTATTCTTGTTTTTATGTTCTATCAAATGTCATTGTTCTGTTCGGTTGGGATTATTAGTTGGTTGACCCATGTTTAATGCGCTTATCTGGCCGAGCAGCCAAAATGGAAATAAATGAACTTCGTTTTGTCATTTATAATACAGCAAATTGCGCACCAAATCCGCTTACATGCGGCTTTTATTAAAAGCGACACACAAACCAAATGCAATTAATATAATTTGTGTAATTGAAAATTCAATTCGATGGAAATTCAAACACAAATAATATCAATGGGAAGGATTTGTAATGCATCTCTAGTCGACACACATAGGAAAATAAATATGGTTGGAAAATATGGTTGAAAATCCACACAAATGCAAAAAGTTAATTATGAGCAAATCGAAACCAAATGTTTTCGATCAGCCAAATGGACAACATGTCGAGCAAAATTAACACTAATGAAACAAATGTAAATCAAGCCAAAAAATGAAACACGACGCGTATTTGTGGATCTCAAATTCAGAAAAGCAACACAAAAAGAGGAGCATGCTACCCCGGAAGATGCCCTGCATAATGGTTAGTTTGAGGTATTATACAAAAAGTAGTTTCTTCCAAAATTTTTTAAAATAGTTATATTTTTTAAGCCTATATTTCCATAGTCTAAACCCGGGCAAAATATCGATTTTGAAGATGCCACCTTGCATACATTTGCACACCCTATTGCCTAGTTGAATACAGGGTATACAAAGCAACTGCAGACGTGAAGGGTCACGCTCTATTTAATGGCCAACTGTCAATTCGCAATCATAGACAAAAATAAATTGAAAATAAAAAGAAATATGCATAAATTCACATCGACATAAAATACATAAACATTTCAAGTGCTCACAAAAGCAAATGGCTAACAAATTATTTATAAATATTAATCAGATTTACATTTTTTTTTTCGTCTACTTCAGCGAATAAATGGAATTTATAATTTTTCAATGATTTTGCTTGTTTAACTTGCGCATCATTGGCAAAAAAAAAATAGGCGCTGAGCTGCCGAAAAAAATGCAATTACATTTGCAAATCAATAAAAATTGTTGGCGCTAATTTTCTCCCTGTTTGTTTCGCGCCTGCCTAAGTGCCACGCTGCGTATGAGTAATGTGCGATAGAGCACTAAGTAATCATGATCTATGCCAGCTGACAGAGCCAACAAAATTGTGTGCCCCAAGCAGTTTGCTCTTGAATAGTTCTACCCGATAATGCTCCATAAATGTCTCACATACTACCTACTTGCTCAAGGCAGCTGATTCAGCGCTAGAATGGCCGATGGGGCAGGGGATGGGTGCTGGTGTGGGGGGTAAGGCTGTGAACCAGACGCAAACGCAGACACAAAAGCAGACGCTGCGTCGACGACGCTGCTGCTCAGCAACAAGAACAACAACAACAACACCAACAAAAAGTCAAATAAGAGCAAAAAAAAAAATATACACAAAAACGAGAGGGAAAATACATTGCCAAAATAGCAAAGTAATTGCGAATCGTAAAACTCGTAGAGGCATATTAATGCTACATAGAACAGCTACCCCAAAGGCATTCAGTTCACTGTATATTCGAGAGGGTCGCCTCCTAACTATGCAAATTATTTAACAGTGAACTACAAACACTTTAAAGTGTTTCAAACTTAATTACAGGCTTAAATATAGAATTGCAGTACTGCCACTTTATAACTTAATCGGTTAAGTTTTGACAAAGTTATGACAGTTTGAAGTCTTGAAAGGACATTTCTGGGGACTTGGAACTTGACATGTCAACATTTTTATGGAGATATTTGACATGAAATCTGAATTTTAGAAATTTTTCAACTTTGAATGTAGTATTAATCTAGATGACAAATCATGAACAAAATGGCCTCGGAATCCGAAATCCGATAAGTTTTGACAAAGTTATGGCAGTTTGAAGCCTGAGAAGGGCGCTTCTGGGGACTTGGAACTTGACATGTCAACATTTTTCTCGGAAATTTGAAAATTTCTCAGCTTCGAATGTAGAATTGTTATAAATGACAAACTATTACCAAAATGACATTGGAATTGAAAATCGGTTCAGTTTTGACGAAGTTATGGCAGTTTGCAGTCTGAGAATTGCGTTTCTGGGGACTTGGAACTTGACATGTCAACATTTTCGCATGACTTTTGACATGAAATCGGAAATATAGAAATTTCTTAGATTTGAATGTAGAAGTGTTATAAATGACAAACTAAGATCAAAATGACCTCGGAATTGAAAATCGGCTCAGTTTTGACAAAGTTATAGCAGTTTAAAGTCTTGGAGATTTTTTTTTTTTGATTTATCGTAAACTTATTGTTTGACCCACGCATATTGATATTTATTTCTATTTATTTATAGCTCTCACTCTCTCAGTATGTGTGTGAGTGTGTGTGTGAATGCTGTGTGAATGCCTTGGTCCCTTGTCAGACGTTGACGCGTTGCCGCGCTGCTGATGATGCTGGCGATGATTAGCAACGTTTGTGCCTGACACATTACGCATACGCACAGTTGGCCGCCCCGCTACTCTCTTGGCCTGGTCGTTAGTTTGAGTTAATTGACGGCAAGTGCACTTCGAGTTACTTGTATGTAATTGCATAAAAGTGCAATTAAACAGCTTGACGACATTAATGTCGCCAGCCAGCTGCTATGGCCTCGCAGGACATGCGCCAGGATATGGGCCACCTTGCAGATCTTTTGGCTGCACTTTGTCTTCATTCATTGCGCTACAAAGAGTCGTAAATTGTAAACGCTTTGTGGGTCATTGCTGCCGTGCCCCGCCAGCGTTGAAGTTTGAACTGAACTTTTGCCATGGGAACAAAGCAAAAATTTATGCGCTTGACTGGCCGGTCAGCAGCATGGCGCCAAAGTTCAAAGTTTCATGCAGGAGAAGTACACAGGGAAAAAACAAGCAGCAATATATTCTTGCTTAAGTTAAGAGAGTTTATTCTCAACTCACATTCCTCATTTTATACTGTATATCTTGTCTAAATTTAAGACCTTACGTTCTAGAAAGCAAAGTGCTTGAATCAAGATTCGCTTTCTAGTTTTTAGAGTATATTTTTTTTCTCTGTGCAGGAGGAGCAGAAAATGAGGTGTAGCCCCTGAGTGGCTGGACATGCTACAGATTCTCTCGTCTCGCATCGCAGAGCTTCGTTGTTGTTGCTGTTGTTTTTGTCTTCTTTTCTTTTTGTATAGCTGCTGGCTGCATTTTTATTGCAAATTGTTTGCGAGCATTTTTTGTGGCCATGCGAAATGCAAAGCATGTCCTCCAACGTTGCGGCAGCAACAACAATTTTGGCATTGGCTATAAAACAAAATGTTGCTGCAGTGCAGCGAGCCTACAATAGAAACAAGGCGAAGCGACGCGACGCGACGCTTAAGCCGTAAGTGGCCAAGTTGCATACGTGACGTGACACGTGATGTTGCCTGAAAGTGGTGAAAGTATAACGAGAGTGGAGAGTGTAGTTTTTGGCAAAACTTCAGAAATTGTTGCAGTTTTCAAGTGTGCCAGGTAGAAAGTAGTGCGATGGAAGGCAGTTGCAAAATAGTAAAGCGATATCGCTTTTGTATCTTTTTTTATTTATAGACAAAATATAGTTTATTACAGTTAAGTTGGACTAACTCTTCACTCATATTCCAATCCCAACTGCAACTGCTTGATTGGCTTTACTAACTGCAACTTGCGCTTGCAGCAATCTGCATTTGATGCTTCCGCATTTATCATGATTATCAGCCTGTCTTTGCCCTCTTCTTACCTCTTCTTAATTATTTCTCACATTTCTCAAGCTCATTTGAGAATTCCAAATGTATTCATGCCACTGCCCTCGCTTCAAATGAACCCACACACACATATACACACACATAGATACATGTGTATATTTATTGAAATGCATGGCATGCATATGCCAAAAACAATGCGGAGATTTAAACACACACGCACACACACATATACATACAGAGAGATGTGGCGAATTTACAGACAAGACGAAAGCGACCCACAAAATGCAAGCGTCGAGCGCTTTGTTCTGTTTGGATTTATTTATATGTACATATGTACATAAATATGTATATAGTATAAAATATAAATATTTATATATGACACTGCCCCCAGAGCATTGCTAGCAGCATTAGATACATTGTAAACATATATATCTATATACAGTAGTTGCTCTGTATTTTAGAACTTCCAGTAATTATACCTATTCTTTAGTGAGCATCTTAATATTTACTTTAAATAAATATTTTTTAATTTATTTATGATTAAATATTGAAATATGACAAAATATTGTTTTTTTTTTTTAATTTAAACAATATTAAGAAGTGTGTGTAAAGTTTTCCCTATACCTTGCGTATTCAACACAAATAAAATGGCTAATAAATATTAAAATTGCTCGATATTAAATGTGTTTTTAGTTTATTGCAAACTTTTTAAGTTTTAGCTGTATGCCTAATTAATATTTTCTCAATATTAGATGACAAATTTATGGTTTAGGGAGGGATTAATTTAAGGAGCGACCACTGTGTTACACACATATGTATGTATGTACATACAAATAGTGGTATACATATGTATGTATGCCGTGTATTACAATTAATTTGGCACACATTGCAGCAAATCTTTTTTGTGTTATGTGTTTTTTTTTTTTGGCCGTCGCCACTGCGGCAATTGAGTAAATCCGTGGCAATTGGCAATTATACAAATTTCGCGCATAGACAATTGCAAGTGCTAGACGTAAATAGACTCGACTCTGCTAGCAGTGTGCGCTAGGTTAGGGTTGACAAAGAGACAGAGCGAGAAGGAGAGAGAGAGAGAGAGAGAGAGAAAACGCGGGAGTATGCAAGTAAAGCGGACTGTGATTGATGAGCCGCTGGCCTCCAATGATGTGCCACTGACAGACAACAAATGATTCATCTGCAGGCAAAGTATGTAGTTGTCAAACGCACACACACACCCACCCAGACACACACACACACACATACACACAGTCGCCATGTCATAGGTTATGTGAACTTTAAATGTGCAGAACATTTACATTTGAGCTGGAAGTACAAAGCCTTAAGCGCAAGATAAATGTACGTAAATAAATAACTGTAAAAATGCTCAGCTAACAAATAAAGAGCGTGAGAGCTGTGGTGGCTGTGGGAAAAAGAGATGATCGCGTGAGCGAGCACGAAAAAGGCTTTAAATTACAAACTTAATTATATCTAAAATTATTGATTAGATTTCAATTATAATTTCTGATAGTTTTATTTTATTTGTAATACTTTGCAAAAAGAAGATTACTCTGGCAAGCGTTTAATATTTTTTTCAAAATTATTTGCATATTTTAAAAATTAAAATTTTTTTGTGTTTTATTATTATTTTTATCTAAAAGATATTTTTCTTCAATGTTTTTATTCAATTTCGTGTCACGACACGCGATCATCTCTAGTGGTTAGTAACAAAAGCATCAGGAGCAGCCAGCTTCATCAAAGTCGCATCGTAAAACTATCAAGGCGACGCCGACGCCGACGCCGACGTTGACGCCGACGCCGACGTCAACGTTGACTGCGCTTATGGCAGCACTGAAATATTTACCTTTCACAAACACAAGCACAGGCACGTTATCCATGAGAGCTGCAGGTGTCACAACAACATGGCGCGCGTTCTCGTTCTCGTGCTCACACACGCATGTATGTACATATTTATCATTATGTATGTATGTATAAGCCGAAGGAATCACCGTTGCGAACACATTCCATAACAAATCCCGCGATACAAATCCGCATAACTTCAAACGATGCCGACGTCGTCGTCGTTTATTTGTATTAAATTAGTTTATGACGCGCTGAAACACACAGACACACACACACACATAGAGTTTGTCTAGGTGTGTGTGTTCGCTTTAAAACAGACACTTAAAAAGCGCTTTGTGCGCCAAAGTTTATTATTTGAATAATTCTTAATGTTTGGCGGCTCTTTGACGCACAGCAACAGTGCCAAACACAACAACTGCACTGTGTGAATCGAACATGGCAACTATTTAGCCAAGAAGTAAAAACCAATTTATTTTGTGGCACACACACACACACATACACAGACACGCACTCACAAATTTACAGACATCATTAAATGCATGCCATTGTGGCAGCTATTTGTTTATAATTGTTGTTCATCATGTGTGTGTGCGTATGCGTTATTAATTGCAATAATTGATGTTGAACGTGGGCGTTAATTTGGTTTTTAGTTTTAGTGTGTTTTGATTTTTGTATCCGTGCGTAACGGCCTGTTTTAGAGTTAACACATGCGCCATCTAGCATTTGGTGTGTTAACTAGCGACATTTCTACGCGGCTTGTTATCGATATATTGCAGTTTTAAATCTGTCAATATGCGTTAAAATATTTAAAACAGAAGTACACTTCGAACACTTAATTTTATCGTGTTTTGTTCAACAAGTTTTTGTATGCCTTAATAATAGCAATAATTGATGATAAGTGTGTCTAAATTATTATTTAGCTGTTATTGTGCTTTGCTTGCTACGTCCATCCAAGTAAGCACACTTGCGCCAACTGGCGGCTATAATGTAAACTAACGTTTGACAAGTATAGCGCGCCTAGATATCGATATATTGCAGTTTTGAATTTGAACTCTTTAGGAAATAACATATAATTAACCTATATTTAAAATACAACGTACAGTTTGAACACTATATTTGATCGGCTACTACACTTAGGTGCTAACTTAGTTCAGTTAAAAATGTGACAAGGCGCCACATCCTCAATTTCCTGTCCGTCCAGCGTTTTTATTTGACATTCGCAAAGGAAATGCACAATTTTACGTTCCGCCTGCTTTTGCTGCTCCGGACTCAGCCCATCAAGCAGCATTTGCACTTTGTTTAATAGGCTGTTGGTCTGTGGGGCTGGCATGGTGGCAGCCAGCTGCAGCACCTGAAGGCAATCCTTGGACTGCTGCAGCACTGTCTCAATATTGGTGATGACAGTGCCCATTAGTTTTTCAGCACTTGTGGCACTGGAATCGTCCTCTATCACACTATCGATTAAGGCTGATGAATCGGCACTAGGGTTGTCCACATTCAGTGCTGTTTCCGCCATGGTGGTGCTCACATGCAGCTGTTGTGCCTCCAGAGATTCCGGGGGCTCCATTAATTCTTCTGTTAAATGATCCTCCTCTATGGGCATTTGTATAAATTCATTGTGCGTCTTTTGTTCTGCTACTGTCATCACCTCAAAATCATCCTGATCCGCATACTGTCTCTCATCCTCCAGCTCATCAGCGTCGTTATCCGTGCTGTAGGGATAGTCGCCGCCCCAAATATGCTCCCCAGGTGCATTGCTGATCGTTCCAACTGTATTCTCCGCCTGACATCGACTCACTTTACGGGGACGTCCCCGTTTCTTAATGTTCTCAATTATCAATGGCAGAGAGAGAGATATAGTACATTATCAGCCTACGCGGCGTATGCGTAATCTTCAAAAATGAATGTGCGCCTAGATTTCTTATAATTCGACATTTTTTTTTGGCCTTTTTGGAGCGTCTTAAACTTTTATTAGCGCGCATAATGCCCATCGATTTATGAGCAACTAGCTGTCTGTCTAGCTGTCCAGCTGTCTCTCTGTTTTTGTATACATGCATATATATATGTGTATGTATATATGTGTGTGTTTGTTTCTCTGGCAATTTGTTTACTGTTTACTTAACATTAAGGCAGATTTACAGTCGTAAGTTGATGCGAACTGAACTTTTGCTCGGCTGCAGCAGGCATTTATTAATATGTATGTATGCATATCTGCACTATATGGTATATATAGTATGTTTATCTGCATATATTTATGCAATTTAATTTTTCACGCGCATCTGCTTTATTATTGTGCATCTCCAACTCGCATTGAAATCTGAATGAGCATCCCTCGAGCGAATGAGAGAAATGTAAATAAAAAATTCAATTTCATATTTTTTCCCACTTGATGCATGCCATACAACGTGCTGTGGGAAATGCCCCAAGATGTGCGCTGCCATAATAAAATATTAATTAAATTATTTACATAAGCTTTGGGGGCAGGCGGACAGCAGCGGAAGCAGCAGAGGAAGTAGCAGCAGGAGCAGCTAGCCGGAAGTGCTTGGCCAAGTGTCATTCTCGTTTTTATTGCCTGCCATTCAATGTTGGCCAAGATAACGCCATTAGACGCTGGGGTATTGTTTACATGGGGGGGGGGGGGGGGACATATCTGCAACTGTCTGTCTCTGACACGTGTGCTAGATTTCTAGCTCTCAATTTGCCACTGAGGTGAGCGAACTTCACGCTGACATTCAGCTAAAGTTCAAGGATCTCGGTATTTGTTTGAAGTCAGTTTTCGTGAGGAGCCCCAACTGTGCAGTGAGTCGGCACTTTACCTACATATGTGTGTATGTGTGTGTGTGAACTCGAGTGTGACTGCCACACATAATAAAAGTGGGCTTTATTGATTTATTGTGTGTTAGTTTGGCATTTGGGGCCTGCAGCGACACATTTGTTTTATTTTATATCCCTTTGCTTCCTTATATCTTTTTTCTTTAACTTCGTTTTGTATTTTCGACACAATTTAGCACACGCGCCGCTAAAAAAAATATAATTTACATATTATGCCATGAGAACATGCCGCTCCTCCGCCCGCTCTGTTTCTCGCACTCCTATTTCGAGCGAGTTACGACACAATTTCATGCATGCCCAGCGGCTCTATTGTTGAAATATAATTTTTTGTTGTTTATTTACAAAATTCCACAAACAAAAAAAATTAAAATCCCATAGCAACTTTTATGTTTAAGCTAGGTCATTAAATTAAATTAAGCTGTGTTTTTTTTCGCAATTTAAAATTTAATTTACTATTTAAATATTAAAGTACTTTTAAATTTTAGTTAGTATAGTTAGTTGGAAGCAAATAAATATTTGATATTTTGTTTCAAGCAGTATTAGCTCTTTACTCCTTAGATTTCCACTATCCCTTGTCTAGAGTACAAACTTCATGGACTTAAGAGTAACTGCCATTCGACTGTTGCCTGCTTCACATAATTCATATGCGAAAAAATGCAAAAGGCAAATATGTAAAACATTTGTGCTCAAATGGCTGAAAGTCACCAAGTTGCCAATGCGCTTAAGCGTGGCATGGTGGGCGTGGCATGTGGTGGCTGGGGCAGGCAGGGGACTTTTGGTCGTGATTACTTATGTGGCAACCTTCTAAGCAAAATGAAAGCGAAATTTCACGCTGCGCCAAAAATGTTGTACCAGCAAGCAGCTTGACCTTTACCAGCACCGATCCCAAAACATATATATATATATATATATGATACTTGTATATATATATATATATATAAATGTGGAGGCATTTGTAAAAGTCATTGCCGCCTTCTTAATCATCGGAGCCGAAGAAATTTGTTTGTTTGTCAGGCGCCATAATTTAAAAATAAAACTCAATGGAAGCCAAAAAGTCAGGACAAAGTCCACGCAGGATGCGTGCGAGTGAGAGGCAGCTAGAACTAGACGGAGAGGCAGCATCGTTAGCGCCAACATTAACATAAGCAATAACACAAATAACATCTAAGGCGACAGACGAAAAAAAAATAAATAAAAATATAAACGCAAGCGAGCAAAAAAAAAGTCAATAAAATTTTAACAATAATCCACTTAGTTAGCGAACGCCACGTGCTGAGCCCATTTAAGCCAATTAGTTTTGGCCAATTCGTACTTTGGCATTAATTTAATAAATAAATAAATAAATAAATACATACAGAGAAATAGATAATATGTAGCCAAAAGCAAATGCAAAATATTTCGCAGTTGTTGTTGCCAACAAATAAATAGACACATAAATAAATAAACAGGCAAATTGTTTGCGCAATAAACACACACACTTATATATGGTGTACATATATATATATGTATTATATCCATGTTTGTGGCTGCTTGTCGACAAGATCTCCATGACTACGAAAAATCCCCACAGCATCAGCTTTAGCTGCCAGGCAGGCAGGCCATGTTGCTGACAACGTTGTCCTTTGACAGGGAACGGTTAAGGTAACGGGGCACAAGCTACATGCTACATGCTGCATGCTACATGTACACAATGTCAGTCTATAAATAGTCAACGCTGCTCATGGGTGGCGCGGCCTGCAGTGGGTGTGACCAGTGCCGGAGGTGCAGCTGCCAGCAGCAGGAGTGGCAGGAGCGGCAGGAGCGGCAGCAGCGGCAAGTAGCAGTAAACACAGTAAGCAGCATCAGCAGCCGGCAGCAAGCAACTGACTGAAGCGACGTGTCTCGATATCATTGTCGTCTGGCGCTGGTTAAAGGTTTTCAGTTGCCAGTTTTCCCAGTTGCCACTAACAATGTTGGCTTTTAAGCACACTGACAGAAATTGCCTCAACATAAAAAAGTCAACAAAAGCAATAAAAAAACAAAAACTAAAAAAATAATTTTTCAAAAATTATTATTTGATTTAATTAATTATAAATTTTCTTAGGTAAATTCTCCTTTTACCCCCAAACCGCAGTCAAACTCGCATTTCACAATTATAATTAAGTACACACATTTTTTCCGCTGTGTATTTATATAAATATGGCTTGTATGTTCGTTCTAGGAAAGTATTTATGAAACCGTTGAGATAAATAATTCCAAGAATAATAGACTTAAATAGCAAATTGAATTTTACATACAAAGCAGCAGCACAAATATTCCGAACAGTGTACTGACATATTTAAGCGGTGCAGGCGCGTCAGGCGGGGTAAGCGGACGGGGGGCATGCCACAACTGCTGTTGCTGCTGCGTGCCACGTAAGTGCTCCTTTGGCCCGGGCCATGGTGGGGCTAGAAGTGGGTTAGGGTTTGGGCTCTCGCAGAGCTGCTGGGGATGCTTAAATGCTTTCATCACTCAGCTGGAAAGCCTGGCACGCTTCGGCGCTCGCACGCACAACAAGTTATACGGCGGGGGCGTGGGTGGAGAGGAGCCAAAGACCAGCTATTTGGAGCAGCGTAAGAGTTAGAGCCGAGAGGACTACAGTTGGGTCAGATGCCTAGGTAAACATCATTCACATGGGGTGGTGGCTCTCAATTGACCTTTGCAGCCGTTACCTTTCGCTATAAACCAAGTTAGCAGCTGGTTTAAGGTCTCTATTGGGTTGTGGACAAATCAGCTCCGCATGACTGATGGCTAGAGAGAATGAGAGTGCCTCTCAATATTTGCCACATTTTGTCGAGATTCCTAACTGGCTCGTTGGGCATTTTTATTGACTGTGAATGAACTTCCAGCTGATATTGCTAATAGCCACTACCTACAAACTGGGGCGTGGCATTGTCCGCTTGGGAAAGTCAAGCGATAACTGTGTGACAAATTGTGCGTTTCCTGGCAATCTATTTGAATTGTAACATAATCGTAAAAGTTAAGTGGGGTCCTGCTTATAATATCCTTGAATAACTGTTACATTATCCTAATGCTGTCACTTAAGTTTAATGTGCCTAAAGAGTTGATAGCTTAGGCAAGCAATTACAATGACAAATTGAACATGAAGAGAAAAGAGGGCATATTTTAATGAATTATAATTAATATATTTAATTTACAGAAAGTTGCGGTTTTTTAGTTCGTAAATATCTCAACGAACTCCCCATTGATCCATTCTCATATTGTATATTTATCCTGGCCACATAACAGTTGCAACTGTACCAAAATTTGCCCTACTCCCTTTCTGACTAGAATAACAATGTAATATTTTCAAATTTCACAGCTAGGGAATGGAATGCCACATATTGTATCCATAAATCTAACAGTTGAAATCGAGTTAAATAAAATGGAAATATCTATGCATCTATATATTATTTTTCATAAATCAAATTGCAATTTGTAGTTGCAGTCAGCTTGGTATTCATTTGATTAGACAATTCCATTTGGGAATTTCTGCACATATTTCAATTAAAATATATATATACTTTTGTTCTAGTCAAATTTAGATATTGAAACAATAAGAATGACAACAAACCTTAAGCCGCAAGGGATCGAAAAATACATGAAAACCATTTAGCAAATGCACCCGGCTGGGACTTTAGCTTCCCCCCCCCCCCCCCCAGGCAAGAAAAAATAAAGCAACATTTATTTTGTAATGAACTTTGACACGTGTGCGGGGCAATTGAGTGGGGCATGAAAAAAAGGATTAGTTCGCGTGTTGCTGTCACAAGTCGAGAGCTGAGCATGGAAAATGTGAAAAGTGCATGTGCAAAAACAACAAACAACAACAACAAGAACAACAACAACAAAGCACAGCAAAAACCAATGCTGCAATGAATGAAAAATCAGCTTGGTACATGCAATTTTGAAAATGCCCTCGGCGGACTAGCGGACTAGCTGACTAACTGACTGAATGACTGCATGACTGACTGCATGACTTGACTGTTTGACTGACAAGCTCAGCAGTAGCCACAGCAACAGCAACAACAACAACAACAAGAACTGTTGGCCAAACTCTCACGTACGCTTATCAAAAAATCGCAATAACTGCAATAAAAAAATACTTTGAAAGCAGTAAAAGTCAAATATTGAACTGTGAAATACGCTGTAAAAAAAAAACTCTGGAAAACTATAAATAATTTCGAAAATCTATAATTGGCATAAATGACACAGTCGATAACTGGAATTACTAATATATTAGTTTTTAAGCAGAAGATAACAAACTTACAAAAAGCTTATACCTGGTATAAAATTTACCTTAGAAAACAATTGTCGGTAAATTTGTTTTTTTTTAATACAATTTTAATAACACATTATTTGTATTATTAGAACTGTAGTGCCCACTTGCACATGCATACACCCAATTGTGCACGCCTAGTTACAGGTCATATAAAATACATGGTTGATTATTACATGTCCTGCTTTCAACCCGAGCCATTGTTAATATTATTATTACTTTTTTAGCTAGTTCTTATCTTGCGTTAATGGTCGAATGCATTTTGGTGTGGGCGCGGAAAGCGTTGCACATTTTTTAGCTGACGCGGCGTATACTTGATATGCGATGGCGATTGAGTGCATTACGTATACGCCGCATCAGCCAAAGTTCAGCTGCTCAGACAGTTGCGCACATTATGCAAACTTGGCAATAAAAATTCAATTAAGTCACAAGGACACAATGTCAAGTGGCAGAGCTCGATAAATCAAAGAACAGTGCAACAACAACAGCAACAAGAGCAATGGGAACAACAGCAACTGAAATGGCAACAAAATTGTGACATGCTGTGCAGTCGTTATTACTTTGATGCACGTTTTAATTATAATTTTGACGCCAACTGTTTAAACACACACGCACACACACATACACTCAGATAGAGAGAGAGCGATAAAACATACATTGTTGGCATTGTATCGCTTGCACTAATTGTTTGCGACAGGGCCGCATAGAAAATGCTGAGCCGACCAAAAGAGGCAGAGAAAGGAAGAGAGGGAGAGAGGGAGGGAGAGGGAAGGGAGAGTAGTAGGAGCTCTACATTTGGCTCAAGCTTAATTGAGGCAACAGCCAGCACAAAGGACAATAGCCAGGACAAGCCACAAACCCACGTGTGTATGTGTGTGTGTGTGTGTGTGTGTGTGTGTGTGTGTGTGCACACATACATACATACGGCACATATGGTCAACATAAGTCACAAAGCCAAAAACGTGCACTGCACAGGCCGCGCTCTACACTCAGCCAAATGAGATTTAAATGGGCGCTTTTTGTTCAAAATTAGTATGAATATTTAATAAGCATATATAAATGAAGAAGTTGAACTGTTTGGGAATTATAAATGAAAACGAACTATATTCAAATATGGTTAACTATTGAATTATGGTACCAGAACACAGTTTGGTTTATTGCCTGTGTTTCTTAGCAATGTTTCTACAAGTGTAGGCAAAATCAGCTAAGGCTCAACTTAGTTCAATGTGTAGCTTGTGTATATCTGTGTGTGTGTGTGTGAGTTTTGGCGTCAGAATTTCAATGGGGGGTGTTTGTAAGATTTATAGTCCTAAAGCCATAAGTTTGAGTGGATGTGGATGTGTATGGAGGTGTGGGATGTGGAATGTGCAAGCTGTACTCAATTAATACTCATCAGTGTGACATTAGTGCCATTTATTTGCACAGGCTGGGCAATAGAGTGGATCAAAGGCAGAGATAAAAGATAAATGAGATAAACACGTGCATGGCAAAATTGTTTGCCATAATGTGTGAGAGGCGAAGCCACTTGATTATGCATAATGAAGCTTCATTTTTCGGTATAACTCATTAATAAATTATAAATAAACTGAACTTTAAGCGGAATCGAAAATTTATGCATTTCAGACCAGACGTCAAGAAAGAAAAAGTCAGAAAATAAATTACAGCGACATTTGAATTTGATTTGGCCATAAAGTGCGCCACAGCGAGCGCTGAAAGCACCAAAAACAACGTGCAGTTAAATAAATTAAACGCTAGCTAAACTTTATTTGCGAAATAAATAAAAAAATAAATAAATAGACGCTGAAATGCAGCAAGCAGCCAAAAACTGCAACAGAAACTGAAACGGTAAAAGCTGAGCACAATTTGGGAAATGCCGGCAAATCCTTGGTCGTAAATCAAATGCAATTGAAGCAATCGAAATTGGCAACGAACACCTTTCAAATATTCACTACGGATTTAACTCAGCCGTAGTTGAAGCTTTGAATTCAGTCAAGCATAGAAGAACAGTTAATTGGGTATTGAAAGAAGTATTTTAAAAATGCATTTGGCAATCTTAATTTTTAATTGCTCAGCATGAACTCGGAATCGATAGCCCAGAAGAGACAGTTTGGGAAATGTCACATCAGGCCGATTTCCCACGTTGTTGTCAAGGCAATTTAATATTGTTAAATATTTAACAGTTATAAGAGCTGCCTGCTAAATTGACTGACATACTAGAACATGCGATTGGAAACCTAGCTTGACAGCAACTTAAAGTGGTTACTAACTTTGACAGCAACAGCAACAGTAACAGAAACCGAACTTCAGCTATCACATTCTTTTTTGTCTGCTACATGGCCCCAAGCACAACATCTGTCCCTGCATATGAATATTGGAAAGAAGTCCTCTGACATTTCGCAGTCCTGGCACCTTGAGCAACGAATTAAACTTTGGAATTACAATCTGAAACTGTTACATTTTAAGTACATTTGAGAGAGGCAACGAAACTCGACTCAAGCCAACAATCAAGTTGACCTTTTGCAGTGCCAACAATGCGACTTTCAGATGTCAAACTGCAGCAGAGAGTGGCAGCTCGGGCTGCCACTTTGGCCAACTGGTCTCTTGACCCGCGGCTGCAACAGCAGCACTTTTTCCCCCCAAGAATAATCATAAAATATTTGCGACCCAAAATACAAAGACTCAAGATTGAGATGATAGCACAGCAGTAAGTACTTGGTTAAAATAGCGCAACTTTATCAATGTTGAAGGTCATTATGGTTTTTTTTTATTAAAAACACCCACACAAAAGACGGTGAAAACCGTTGCATTTCTGCCCACACTCGCTTGCAGCTGCCACAACCAAAAGTGTTTACAAATATATATTTTTTCAAATGTTTCGGTTTCTTACCATTCAAAAAACTCTCTGATGAGGCAATTGAACTCAGCACGCAAAAATTCTGCTGTGTGATATGTTTTGTTGTTGTTTTGGTAATTTGATTTTATTTTTATGTTGGCCTCAGCCTGTTTATGAGTATTTAATGCGTGCAATTATTAACACAATTTTGAGATTTTTTTCGTTTTAATTTAATTTTCAATTAAAAAATGTGTTTAAAAATACGCCCAAGTGGCAAAGTTGTGTTTTTTTCGGGTACATTTTCGAAAAAATTTAAAATTTCATTGAGTTGATAAGTTTTTATTTTGAAAACACACACACACACTCACACGTACACGCACACAGGCGTTGCGAAGCGAGGCGCACGCGGCCAGCGACAACAACGAACTGAATCAGAAAATTGTAACCGAAAGATGCGGTAAATTGTAATTGTGGGTTTTTAGCCGCGGCCAACGTTGCGTATGAGCGACGACAACAGACTAAAACCGAAACGCTGCAACAGCCAGAACGAAACGCTTGCAACGTGTTCGAGTCAAACATGTTGCAACGAGACTATGCTGCGAGCGTGGGTGAAACGCCGGCGTAACAGTTGAGAGGGGGAGAGGAGGAGAGGCCAGTTGCTTGACTGGCGGTTGGGCTTATCACTAGAAATTAAGACAAAAGCCCGGCTGCTGTTGCGGCATAACGAAAATTAAATGAGACCACAAAAAGGAACAAGCACAACAGCATTGGCAACAACTAGAAGAAAAGCAAGCAGAAGAACAGTTATCCCATAAGAACAGAGCTAGAAACCAGACACAATTTAGCTGTGGTTCATTTCAAACGATTTGAAAAAAGCACTGGGAATTGTATACCAGCCAATTTATATTTTAATTACTACGTTTTCTTATATGCATGTTCACTCAGCAAAATGACGTCAAAAATTCAGATACAACATGTCCCAAGGAATGCCCTTTCAAGACTTACCACTTCTATAACTTTGTCAAAACTGAACAGAATTCCAATTCCAATGTCATTTTGGTCATGGCTTCATCTAGAATAGTTCTTGAGAAAAATATTGACACGTCAAGTTCCAAGTCCCCAGAAACGCTCTTCTCAGACTTCAAACTGCCATAACTTTGTCAAAACTCATCGGATTTTGGATTCCGAGGTCATTTTGTTCATGGCTTGTCATCTAGATTAATACTAAATTCAAAGTTGAAAACATTCTAAAGCTCGGATTTCATGTCAAAAATAATGAGAAAAATGTTGACATGTCAAGTTCCAAGTCCCCAGAAACGCCCTTCTCAGACTTCAAACTGCCATAACTTTGTCAAAACTCATCGGATTTCGGATTCTGAGGCCATTTTGTTGATGATTTGTCATCCAGTTTAATACTACATTCAAAGTTGAAAAATTTTTGAAATTCGGATTTCATGTCAAAAAATATGAGAAAAATGTTGACATGCCAAATTCCAAGTCCCCAGAAACGCCCTTCTCAGACTTCAAACTGCCATAACTTTGTCAAAACTCATCGGATTTTGGATTCCGAGGTCATTTTGTTCATGGCTTGTCATCTAGATTAATACTACATTCAAAGTTGAAAACTTTCTAAAGCTCGGATTTCATGTCAAAAATAATGAGAAAAATGTTGACATGTCAAGTTCCAAGTCCCCAGAAACGCCCTTCTCAGACTTCAAACTGCCATAACTTTGTCAAAACTCATCGGATTTCGGATTCTGAGGCCATTTTGTTGATGATTTGTCATCTAGTTTAATACTACATTCAAAGTTGAAAAATTTCTAAAATTCGGATTTTATGTCAAATATCTCGATAAAATTGTTGACATGTCAAGTTCCAAGTCCCCAGAAACGCCCTTCTCAGACTTCAAACTGCCATAACTTTGTCAAAACTCATCGGATTTCGGATTCTGAGGCCATTTTGTTGATGGTTTGTCATCTAGATTAATACTACATTCAAAGTTGAAAATTTTCTGAAATTCGGATTTCATGTCAAAAATAATGAGAAAAATGTTGACATGCCAAGTTCCAAGTCCCCAGAAACGCCCTTCTCAGACTTCAAACTGCCATAACTTTGTCAAAACTCATCGGATTTCGGATTCTGAGGCCATTTTGTTCATGGTTTGTCATCTAGTTTAATATTACATTCAAAGTTGAACATTTTCTGAAATTCGGATTTATATGTCAAAAATAATGAGAAAAATGTTGACATGTCAAGTTCCAAGTCGCCAGAAACGCCCTTCTCAGACTTCAAACTGCCATAACTTTGTCAAAACTCATCGGATTTCGGATTCCGAGGCCATTTTGTTGATGGTTTGTCATCTAGATTAATACTACATTCAAAGTTGAAAATTTTCTGAAATTCGGATTTCATGTTAAAAATGATGCGAAAAATGTTGACATGTCAAGTTCCATGTCCCCAGAAACGCCCTTCTCAGACTTCAAACTGCCATAACTTTGTCAAAACTCATCGGATTTCGGATTACCATACCATTTTGTTCATGGTTTGTCATCTAGTTTAATACTACATTCAAAGTTGAACATTTTCTGAAATTCGGATTTTTATGTCAAAAATAATGAGAAAAATGTTGACATGCCAAGTTCCAAGTCCCCAGAAACGCCCTTCTCAGACTTCAAACTGCCATAACTTTGTCAAAACTCATCGGATTTCGGATTCTGAGGCCATTTTGTTGATGATTTGTCATCTAGTTTAATACTACATTCAAAGTTGAAAAATTTCTAAAATTCGGATTTCATGTCAAAAATAATGAGAAAAATGTTGACATGTCAAGTTCCAAGTCCCCAGAAACGCCCTTCTCAGACTTCAAACTGCCATAACTTTGTCAAAACTCATCGGATTTCGGATTCTGAGGCCATTTTGTTGATGGTTTGTCATCTAGATTAATACTACATTCAAAGTTGAAAATTTTCTGAAATTCGGATTTCATGTCAAAAATAATGAGAAAAATGTTGACATGCCAAGTTCCAAGTCCCCAGAAACGCCCTTCTCAGACTTCAAACTGCCATAACTTTGTCAAAACTCATCGGATTTCGGATTCCCATGCCATTTTGTTCATGGTTTGTCATCTAGTTTTATACTACATTCAAAGTTGAACATTTTCTGAAATTCGGATTTATACATATGTCAAAAATAATGAGAAAAATGTTGACATGTCAAGTTCCAAGTCGCCAGAAACGCCCTTCTCAGACTTCAAACTGCCATAACTTTGTCAAAACTCATCGGATTTCGGATTCCGAGGCCATTTTGTTGATGGTTTGTCATCTAGATTAATACTACATTCAAAGTTGAAAATTTTCTGAAATTCGGATTTCATGTTAAAAATGATGCGAAAAATGTTGACATGTCAAGTTCCATGTCCCCAGAAACGCCCTTCTCAGACTTCAAACTGCCATAACTTTGTCAAAACTCATCGGATTTCGGATTCTGAGGCCATTTTGTTGATGATTTGTCATCTAGTTTAATACTACATTTAAAGTTGAAAAATTTGTAAAATTCGGATTTCATGTCAAAAATAATGAGAAAAATGTTGACATGTCAAGTTCCAAGTCCCCAGAAACGCCCTTCTCAGACTTCAAACTGCCATAACTTTGTCAAAACTCATCGGATTTCGGATTCTGAGGCCATTTTGTTGATGGTTTGTCATCTAGATTAATACTACATTCAAAGTTGGAAATTTTCTGAAATTCGGATTTCATGTCAAAAATAATGAGAAAAATGTTGACATGCCAAGTTCCAAGTCCCCAGAAACGCCCTTCTCAGACTTCAAACTGCCATAACTTTGTCAAAACTCATCGGATTTCGGATTCTGAGGCCATTTTGTTGATGATTTGTCATCTAGTTTAATACTACATTCAAAGTTGAAAAATTTCTAAAATTCGGATTTTATGTCAAATATCTCGATAAAATTGTTGACATGTCAAGTTCCAAGTCGCCAGAAACGCCCTTCTCAGACTTCAAACTGCCATAACTTTGTCAAAACTCATCGGATTTCGGATTACCATACCATTTTGTTCATGGTTTGTCATCTAGTTTAATACTACATTCAAAGTTGAACATTTTCTGAAATTCGGATTTATATGTCAAAAATAATGAGAAAAATGTTGACATGCCAAGTTCCAAGTCCCCAGAAACGCCCTTCTCAGACTTCAAACTGCCATAACTTTGTCAAAACTCATCGGATTTCGGATTCCGAGGCCATTTTGTTGATGGTTTGTCATCTAGATTAATACTACATTCAAAGTTGGAAATTTTCTGAAATTCGGATTTCATGTCAAAAATAATGAGAAAAATGTTGACATGCCAAGTTCCAAGTCTCCAGAAACGCCCTTCTCAGACTTCAAACTGCCATAACTTTGTCAAAACTCATCGGATTTCGGATTCTGAGGCCATTTTGTTGATGATTTGTCATCTAGTTTAATACTACATTCAAAGTTGACAAATTTTTAAAAGTCGGATTTCATGTCAAAAATAATGAGAAAAATGTTGACATGCCAAGTTCCAAGTCCCCAGAAACGCCCTTCTCAGACTTCAAACTGCCATAACTTTGTCAAAACTCATCGGATTTCGGATTCCCATGCCATTTTGTTCATGGCTTGTCATCTAGTTTAATACTACATTCAAAGTTGAAAATTTTCTAAAATTCGGATTTCATGTCAAAAATAATGAGAAAAATGTTGACATGCCAAGTTCCAAGTCCCCAGAAACGCCCTTCTCAGACTTCAAACTGCCATAACTTTGTCAAAACTCATCGGATTTCGGAGTCCCATGCCATTTTGTTCATGGTTTGTCATCTAGATTAATACTACATTCAAAGTTGAAAAATTTTTGAAATTCGGATTTCATGTCAAAAAATATGAGAAAAATGTTGACATGCCAAGTTCCAAGTCCCCAGAAACGCCCTTCTCAGACTTCAAACTGCCATAACTTTGTCAAAACTCATCGGATTTCGGATTCCCATGCAATTTTGTTCATGGTTTGTCATCTAGTTTAATTCTACATTCAAAGTTGAAAATTTTCTGAAATTCGGATTTTTATGTCAAAAATAATGAGAAAAATGTTGACATGCCAAGTTCCAAGTCCCCAGAAACGCCCTTCTCAGACTTCAAACTGCCATAACTTTGTCAAGACTCATCGGATTTCGGATTCCGGTGCCATTTTGTTGATGGTTTGTCATCTAGATTAATACTACATTCAAAGTTGAAAATTTTCTGAAATTCGGATTTCATGTTAAAAATGATGCCAAAAATGTTGACATGTCAAGTTCCAAGTCCCCAGAAACGCCCTTCTCAGACTTCAAACTTGCCATAACTTTGTCCAAAACTCATCGGATTTCGGATTCCCATGCCATTTTGTTCATGGTTTGTCATCTAGTTTAATACTACATTCAAAGTTGAACATTTTCTGAAATTCGGATTTTTATGTCAATAATAATGAGAAAAATGTTGACATGTCAAAGTTCCAAGTCGCCAGAAACGCCCTTCTCAGACTTCAAACTGGCATAACTTTGTCATAACTCATCGGATTTCGGATTCCGAGGCCATTTTGTTGATGGTTTGTCATCTAGATTAATACTACATTCAAAGTTGAAAATTTTCTGAAATTCGGATTTCATGTTAAAAATGATGCGAAAAATGTTGACATGTCAAGTTCCAAGTCCCCAGAAACGCCCTTCTGAGACTTCAAACTGCCATAACTTTGTCAAAACTCATCGGATTTCGGATTCCCATGCCATTTTGTTCATGGTTTGTCATCTAGATTAATACTACATTCAAAGTTGAAAAATTTTTGAAATTCGGATTTCATGTCAAAAAATATGAGAAAAATGTTGACATGCCAAGTTCCAAGTCCCCAGAAACGCCCTTCTCAGACTTCAAACTGCCATAACTTTGTCAAAACTCATCGGATTTCGGATTCCCATGCCATTTTGTTCATGGTTTGTCATCTAGTTTAATATTACATTCAAAGTTGAAAATTTTCTGAAATTCGGATTTTTATGTCAAAAATAATGAGAAAAATGTTGACATGCCAAGTTCCAAGTCCCCAGAAACGCCCTTCTCAGACTTCAAACTGCCATAACTTTGTCAAGACTCATCGGATTTCGGATTCCGGTGCCATTTTGTTGATGGTTTGTCATCTAGATTAATACTACATTCAAAGTTGAAAATTTTCTGACATTCGGATTTCATGTTAAAAATGATGCGAAAAATGTTGACATGTCAAGTTCCAAGTCCCCAAAACGCCCTTCTTAGACTTCAAACTGGCATAACTTTGTCAAAACTCATCGGATTTCGGATTCCCATGCCATTTTGTTCATGGTTTGTCATCTAGTTTAATACTACATTCAAAGTTGAACATTTTCTGAAATTCGGATTTTTATGTCAAAAATAATGAGAAAAATGTTGACATGCCAAGTTCTAAGTCCCCAGAAACGCCCTTCTCAGACTTCAAACTGCCATAACTTTGTCAAAACTCATCGGATTTCGGATTCTGAGGCCATTTTGTTGATGATTTGTCATCTAGTTTAATACTACTATCAAAGTTGAAAAATTTCTAAAATTCGGATTTCATGTCAAAAATAATGAGAAAAATGTGACATGTCAAGTTCCAAGTCCCCAGAAACGCCGTTCTTAGACTTCAAACTGCCATAACTTTGTCAAAACTCATCGGATTTCGGATTCCGATGCCATTTTGTTGATGGTTTGTCATCTGGATTAATACTACATTCAAAGTTGAAAATTTACTGAAATTCGGATTTCTATGTCAAAAAAAATGAGAAAAATGTTGACATGCCAAGTTCCAAGTCCCCAGAAACGCCCTTCTCAGACTTCAAAAACTGCCATAACTTTGTCAAAACTCATCGGATTTCGGATTCCGAGGCCATTTTGTTCATGGTTTGTCATCTTGTTTAATACTAAATTCAATGTTGAAAAATTTCTAAAATTCGGATTTCATGTCAAATATCGTCGATAAAATTGTTGACATGTCAAATTCCAAGTCCCCAGAAACGCCCTTCTCAGACTTCAAACAGCCATAACTTTGTCAAAACTCATCGGATTTCGGATTCCGAGCCCATTTTGTTGATGGTTTGTCATCTAGATTAATACTACATTCAAAGTTGAAAATTTTCTGAAATTCGGATTTTTATGTCAAAAATAATGAGAAAAATGTTGACATGCCAAGTTCCAAGTCCCCAGAAACGCCCTTCTCAGACTTCAAACTGCCATAACTTTGTCAAAACTCATCGGATTTCGGATTCCGAGTGCCATTTTGTTGATGGTTTGTCATCTAGATTAATACTACATTCAAAGTTGAAAATTTTCTGACATTCGGATTTCATGTTAAAAATGATGCGAAAAAATGTTGACATGTCAAGTTCCAAGTCCCCAGAAACGCCCTTCTCAGACTTCAAACTGCCATAACTTTGTCAAAACTCATCGGATTTCGGATTCCCATGCCATTTTGTTCATGGTTTGTCATCTAGTTTAATACTACATTCAAAGTTGAACATTTTCTGAAATTCGGATTTTTACGTCAAAAATAATGAGAAAAATGTTGACATGGCAAGTTCCAAGTCCCCAGAAACGCCCTTCTCGGACTTCAAACTGCCATAACTTTGTCAAAACTCATCGGATTTCGGATTCTGAGGCCATTTTTGTTGATGATTTGTCATCTAGTTTAATACTACTATCAAAGTTGAAAAATTTCTAAAATTCGGATTTCATGTCAAAAATAATGAGAAAAATGTTGACATGTCAAGTTCCAAGTCCCCAGAAACGCAGTTCTTAGACTTCAAACTGCCATAACTTTGTCAAAACTCATCGGATTTCGGATTCCGATGCCATTTTGTTGATGGTTTGTCATCTAGATTAATACTACATTCAAAGTTGAAAATTTTCTGAAATTCGGATTTCATGTCAAAAAATATGAGAAAAATGTTGACATGCCAAGTTCCAAGTCCCCAGAAACGCCCTTCTCAGACTTCAAAGTGCCATAACTTTGTCAAAACTCATGGGATTTCAGATTCTGAGGCAATTTTGTTGATGGTTTGTCATCTAGATTAATACTACATTCAAAGTTGAAAATTTTCTGAAATTCGGATTTCATGTCAAAAATAATGAGAAAAAATGTTGACATGCCAAGTTCCAAGTCCCCAGAAACGCCCTTCTCAGACTTCAAACTGCCATAACTTTGTCAAAACTCATCGGATTTCGGATTCCCATGCCATTTTGTTGATGATTTGTCATCTAGTTTAATACTACTATCAAAGTTGAAAAATTTCTAAAATTCGGATTTCATGTCAAAAATAATGAGAAAAATGTTGACATGTCAAGTTCCAAGTCCCCAGAAACGCTCTTCTCAGACTTCAAACTGCCATAACTTTGTCAAAACTCATCGGATTTCGGATTCCGAGGCCATTTTGTTGATGGTTTGTCATCTAGATTAATACTACATTCAAAGTTGAAAATTTTCTGAAATTCGGATTTCATGTTAAAAATGATGAGAAAAATGTTGACATGTCAAGTTCCAAGTCCCCAGAAACGCTCTTCTCAGACTTCAAACTGCCATAACTTTGTCAAAACTCATCGGATTTCAGATTACCCATGCCATTTTGTTGATGATTTGTCATCTAGTTTAATACTACTATCAAAGTTGAAAAATTTCTAAAATTCGGATTTCATGTCAAAAATAATGAGAAAAATGTTGACATGTCAAGTTCCAAGTCGCCAGATTTGCCCTTCTCAGACTTCAAACTGCCATAACTTTGTCAAAACTCATCGGATTTCGGATTCCGAGCCCATTTTGTTGATGGTTTGTCATCTTGTTTAATACTACATTCAAAGTTGAAGATTTTCTGAAATTCGGATTTCATGTCAAAAATAATGAGAAAAATGTTGACATGTCAAGTTCCAAGTCCCCAGAAACGCCCGTCTCAGACTTCAAACTGCCATAACTTTGTCAAAACTCATCGGATTTCGGATTCCCATGCCATTTTGTTCATGGTTTGTCATCTAGTTTAATACTACATTCAAAGTTGAAAAATTTTTAAAATTGGATTATATGTCAAAAATCACGAGCAAAATGTTGCCATCAAACACCCATAACTTTGTCCAAACTCAACCGATTTCCATTCCCAAAACCATTTTTGTCATTATTTGACCTCTATATTAATTCTAGATCTTAAGTTGATGATTTTAAAATTGTTCGATATTTAATCATATTTATGAAGTAAATTGTACATATAATTTTTCAAAATAGAAGATGTTACCAAAAACGGATTCAAGCCTGCAGTTCAGCAACTTGAGCTGACTGTCGTTGGTTGCAAATGAGGACGTGTCACATGAGCAAGAAGATCTTGGGCGGAGAGAGGGTGAGACAAAATTGCGTTAACAAATTGACGTTTCTTTGGCTACAAATTGGCGTCGGCCACGTTTCACTGTGGTTGTTGTTGTTTTGGTTTTTTTGTTGCCTTTAAATGATTTTCCATTTGCACATTTCACGCGGCTAAATGTTTGCCTTTGAATGGATGTTGTTGCTGTTGTTGTGGCTGTTGCCGCTGGCAAAATTTTCATTCATAAAAAAAGGTGAAAGCTTGTGGGCGTCTCGAGCGTCGAGCATTGGTCGCGAAAAACAATAAAATGCCAAGAAGCAGAAGAAGAAGAAGAAGAAGAAGAAGCAGCGACGGAAACGACAATGGCCCAGGCAGACAAACAGGCGTACAAATAAGAACGGTAGGGGGGGGGGGGGGTGAGTAGCGGGGCTGTGTGTAAGAAAGGGGTGGTTTACTCAAAGGGCGAAAGCATAAGAATACGGAGAAAGTTTTGCGCAACTTTGTTGCTGTTGTCGCGTCTTTTACTTTTGTATTTATTTATACTTATTAATACAGCACACATGCATACAAATGTGTATATGTGTGTGTGTGCTTGTGTGTGCGTGCGTATTTTTATTTATTTTCTTTTTTAAGTCAAAAAAAAAAAAAAAAAAAAAAAAAAAACAGAAAACTTATTTTTGGCCAAATATTTGTTACTTTTTTACAGCAGAACAAAATAAAAATTGGTTAAAAGAAAAGCAACTCGAAACTGTAACTGTAACTGTACCTATGTGTGTGTGTGTGTCACTGTGTTTATGTGTATGTGTACTGTTGTTGTTGTTGTAGTATGTGCCTGGCTTGTCACATTGTTAAAACCTCAGAAACCCAAAGCCAGGCAAGCGGCATTTCTGCGGTTTTCGTGCTGTAAACCCCAACCAAACCCCCCTCGCAACCCCCCTTGGCAGCCCATACAAAACGAAAACATCTAACGAAAAATGTCGTGGCAAAGCAATGGGGAAAAAAAGGACGCACAAACTGTTGGTCGATAAGGTTGTCCAAATCAAAACATTGAAACCGAAGTCGTCTGTTTGGACTGTCAGACAGGAGCAGACAGGAGCGAGGCGGCTTGACAGGCAACCGAGCGGTCGAGGACTAAGGCATAATGCCAAGTTTGAGTTGGCTCAATTTGGCAATACCCTGCAATCATAGAAATTGTTAGCAAGCGTATAGAAAACGATAACAAGCTGTACTAAATTAGAGAACTAAAACCAAGAATGGGAACCTAAGCTAAGAATATGAAACAGGAAGGAAATTTAGAATTTAGAAATTTAAATTGAAGGATGCCCATTAAATTCTATGAACAAAATTAAAAAAAGCTCAGATGTTATCGCAAAAATCGGGAAATTCCGTTAAAATATTTCATTCTCAGTAACTGGGAATAGAATTTTAAATATAATCATCATAATTTCGTTATTTCATATAGGGTAACTCTAGTCTCTCACTTGCGACTTCGTTTTTTATTTATCCCTGCACTCGTGTTTTTACTTTTTTCCTGATAGCAATCGTACAGTGGGTTAAAGTTGAGCCTTCGACTTATACTTAAAGCTTGCCTCGAGTTTTTGAATTATTTTTTGAGAATGAAAGGAAAAGAACCTTTGATAAGGGGCTTGTAAAAAGCAGACAGTCTGTCAAAGGGTGGCACCTAAAGAACACAACAGCTGCTGATATATATTTGATTTAAAATTTAAGCTTTTTTTCTCTTCTTAAATTTAATGCCAAATAAAGTATTACTGACAAAGTTCAAAATTGATTGACAGACACAAGTTGCTCTCTCTCTCTTTTCTCTTACTACTCTCTCACTCCAACTTAATAATTTTTAGATTAATATGCAAACAAGCGAAAAGTTAACGAACTTCTAAGAAGCGAAGGACACTTTGCGGAAAGCACAGAGAAAATTGAATTAGAAAACGATCTTTGTAAAATACTTAAATTATAAATTTCCAAGAAAATACAAATTGGCAAGCTTAATTATTCCAAGAACTAAGAATTGAGCAACCCCAAAAAGTCTGGCCAAATGAAATTTTTGACAAGTGCGCTTCAGCATAATTGCCTAAAAAAATGTTAAAAAATAATTGCAATTAAATAAACGCAATCTTGGCCTATCATCAAAGTTAGCCAAAGTAAGCCCAAACTAATTAAGAACCCAAAGAAACAAGTCTTAACCCATTTCAAAGGATGATTAAATAAATGTTGCTTAATAGAGAATGCTTCAAGGGTAATTTTAAATGGAAAATAAAACGAGGACTTTTCGAGCAAAGGAAAAATTGAGAAAAGAATTAAAAATTATATTATTGCATACAGTCTAACTAAAGCACAGCATACTAATATAAAGAACTTGAATAAATTACTTGAAATAATATTAAATACTTGAAATTTCGTTTTAAAATTAACCAAATATCTTTAAAACAACACAACATTCGTCAATCTTCTTAGACACCCACGAAAATGACTCAAACATTTCCAAAACATCTTCAAAATGTAACCAGACCTTGTAAAAATATAATTTCCAAGGGCAAATTTACATAACCAAATGCAGAAGGACAAATTTAGAGGATGGTGGCCAACAAATATGCATTATTTTTGTTTTCAATTTCTGATTTAATGCTATTTTTGTGAAACCCGCAATTATGTGTGGCACAAATAATGCATGGCTCATTTACGGCTGCACCTGAAGGCTTATTAAAATCAACGAGTTGACTTTTTGCTAAGAGCCAAATCTAAATATGTTTTGGGCTATATGCAGCTATACGCTAAGCGTTGTACGTCTTCCTTGTTGACAAGCAGCCAGATAACAACAACAGCAACAGCAACAACAACAACAACAGCCGCAGCTAAAGCAACAAAATGAAATTATGATACCACAAGTCAGAGGAGCAACAAACCGGTCGAGCAGTTGGCAGATTCGATTTGCGTCAACATCGTCGTCGCTGGTTGGGTTGCTTGTCGGTGCCCGGACATGAATGCGAGCCGCACCCGCATCCGCACACCTTGCTCTCACCACAGACACACACACACACACACACACACGCACGCATACACAGACACACACACACAGACAAGGGGCGAGCAACATCCGGGGTAGGAAACACTGGGCAGCCATGTAGAAATGATGCATGCCAGTGTTGCTGTCTCTTTCACTGTTCCTCTTCCTCTCCCTCTTTCGGTTTCTTTCTCTGTGTCGCTCTGCATGCGAAATAATTATTAATAATAAAAATAACGTTGCTGTTGTTGTTCTTGTCACTGTTGTCGTTGTCCTCGCTGATGCACTTCCGCTGGGTTTCTGCTGACGCTCGTAGGTAATTAACACACAGCAGGGGGGTGGTTGTTGTTGGGGGTGGTTGGGTCTCCCCTTTGCTTGATGTGAGAGCTACTGAAGTCGGTCAGTGGCCAAAGTGCCCATTTGGCTGCAACAGGAGCTGAAGACAGCTAAAATAGTGCGACAATTGAAAACTTTGCTTTAAGTGTTTTTAATACACTTCTAAATTGGGTATTTCTAACACTGCGAGTGACTTGTCAAGCGCTTTATCAATTGCTTTGACTTAAATAAAAACAGATAATAAGAAATTAAGTTAAGTATCATATTTAAAGTTTCCTTTTTAATCAGATAAGTCCAGTAAGAATTTGAATTTTACTTTTACTCTTGTTATTTAATTTTGATTTATTTTACATATTTAAATATGCTGTCGATTTAAAACGAACCCTGAACTTACTAGTCAAGAATAGTTAAAAAATTTTGTATTCCACACTGTATTCTCTCCTTCTGTATAAACATATCCAATCTTAAGATTCTGTTAGAATTGCAATTGTAATTAAACTTTCAGCATTCTCTGTTTGAGTTTAGACTCAAAAAATGCTTCATTTCGAGTGCATACAATTTTCGTTCTGTTTGAAATTTCTTCCTTATCAACTTTGCTTTGGCTTTTGTCGTGTTTTGCTTTGTTTTGCTTTTCGTTTGTCGTTTCTATTGTTGGTAGTTTTATGTTTTATTTTTATTGCACTTGACTTTGGCACTGCGCTAATTATGACATTTTTCTCTCGAGCAATTACTGCTAAATGCTTGAGAGAACATTTCAAATTAAGTAGCCGACCCCTTTCCCAGTAGCTGCTATCCCTCCCCTCACTCAGCCATTGGCATTTCACTTCTTATTTGAAATTAAATCAAATGATTATTTTTAAAGTCGATTCATGTAAAATTATATTTCGGGGCTTTGGTTTTAATTGATGTAGCTGATGAACGACTTTATATATATACGTGTGAATATATATGACATATGTCTGCTTGTATATTGCTGATTTTTATATAACTTTTATTTATGTTTGAAAACTTGGCACAGTTTCCCCAGCCAAATTGCAGCATGACGCAATTGACACAATGGCGACCGATTTGAATTTTGTTGTCGTCGTTGCTGTTGTTGTTGTTGTGGTTGTTTTTATTTTCATTTGCTCTTATTCAATTTGTTTTGCCTTCTGTTTGAGATTTTTGTTTAAATTGTTGGCAAGCAAATTGCAACTAAATGTGCAGCAACAAATTAGATGCTGTTGTCATTACTCTGCCGTTAGTCGAAGGCATTTTAATTACTTGGAAATTAATGGCGCATATTGCGTATACGACGCGCTTGCCGCTCAAATAATTCTATTACTTGACGCACATCCTATTAACGCTACAAATCAAAAAGATTAAAAGAAAATTACTCATTATCATGCGAATGGCAATCATAAATATCTTGGCCAGCATCTGCTTGGATCGCCTCTGCTTTGCTCTGATCATCATTATCGTTAAGATCAGCCCCATCCCCATCCCCATCATCATCATCATCATCGTGTGTTTATTAAATAATAAAATAATACGAGCCAACTTAGCCGTGAAAAGCATCTACAGCATTTTTGTGCATAAACATAAACAAAAGGCAGTTGCCGCTTTTGGTGGATAAATTGTTCTTATATCAATAACGAAATCAGGAAGTCAGAGGTAATAAGGAAAATAATCAAATAGTAACAGTTTATGATAAGTAGGCATTGGTTATAGGTAATAAATTTTAAGATGTTGCTTTAAGTTATAAAACGCGGAAATCTAAATTTTTCAAGAAAAGAAGTAAAAATCGTAGTTTTTGCTGCAGTATAATTTAAAAATTCCTTAAAAATCATGAAATTTAAAGTAACCACACAATTTTACTTTAAAGAAAATTAATTCAATTTATTTAGAATTTAATCGTTATTAAACGACATAAACTATTTATAATCCATCTTAAGTGTTATAAATCTGAAAAGGAACCGAAACAAAAAATTCGCTGCGTCTCTTGGCATATGCTGCTTGGTCAAGGCAAAGGCTATTATTGAATATTTTATTTTGCATGGCTAGCTGATACACACACACACACACACACACAAAGGCACAGACTACACACACAAATACATATATCGAAAAAATATCAAAGCAAAAAATTACAAACTCAGCTGAAAATTATGGCACGAACATTTTCAATGAACACCCAGCGCCAAATATTGTCCGAGTGCGAGCCACGCCTGGGAATTTGGCCAGAAAAGTGGAGAGGCGCAACAGAAGAGAGATGTGAAGATTAGAGAGATAGCTGTTAAGGGGAAAAGGCCACTCCCGAAGCGGCGCGCAAATTTGTTGCCAACTTTTTGCGGGAAAAGCATTGCTGTATATATGTATAGATGTGTGTGTGTGTGCGTGTGTGTGTGTGTGTGTGTGTACGCTTGGGTGTATTGTGTATTATATGTGTATATGTGTGTGGGGGTACTAATTTGCTGCCATCGCATCGCTGCTCAACGTTTATCGTGCGAAACATTTTACATATTTATTTTTGCCATATTGGCTGTTTTTATATTTTATTTTTAGCCACAGGAAGGATACAAATAAAAGGCACTGCAAGGACAAACCCACAACGTGGGCATAGATTTTATATTAAATAAATATATTCCTGATCAAGGTGCATCCAGCTAAGTATCCGTTTATCTGTCTGTATGGACTACTACTATCTCCCCCTCTCCAACTTCTCCTCCCTCTATTTCTCTCTTTCCTGTCTTTTCCCCTTTTTCATCTTACTACTTTCTCATAACAGTTTTATCTATCTCTTTACAACTCACATTCTATTCTTTGTCTCCCTCTTAACCCTCTTCTTCTCTTACTACTCTCTCAATCATCTCTCTCTCTCTCTCTCTGTCTCCATTTCTTACTACTCTCTTAATTATCTCACTCTCTCTCTCTTTCACTTCTACTCTCTCTCTCTCTGGCGCGAATTACTCTCTCTTTTTTTCTCTTAACACTTTTCTCTCTCTTTTTATCAATATTCTCTCTCTCCTTCTTACTGCTCTTGTACTACTTTCTCTCTCTTACTTCTTTTCTCTCTCTCTCTCTCTTACCAATATTCTCTCTCTCTTTCTTACTACTCTTGTACTACTTTCTCTCTCTCCTTCTTACTAATCTTTTATTACTTTCTCTTAATTTCTCTTCTCCCACTCTCTATCTTTCTTACTTCTCTTTTAATCCTCTCTGTGTGTGTCTCTCTTTCTCTAACTTATCTTTTTATCCTGTCTCTCTTTCTCTCCTTTACTCTCAATTCTCGCTCTATCTCTTTTATATATATATATATATATATACATAGTTTCATTTAATATATTTCCTCTGTCTGTCTATTGACATTTCTAGCAATATTTTAAATATAAATACCAAAACTTTTGGATGGCTGTCTGACCCGGGGGTAGTTTTAACCATGAATAACATTTCTGGAGTGCTTTATTTCTATTATTATTCTTGTTTTTATGTTCTATCAAATGTCATTGTTCTGTTCGGTTGGGATTATTAGTTGGTTGACCCATGTTTAATGCGCTTATCTGGCCGAGCAGCCAAAATGGAAATAAATGAACTTCGTTTTGTCATTTATAATACGGCAAATTGCGCACCAAATCCGCTTACATGCGGCTTTTATTAAAAGCGACACACAAACCAAATGCAATTAATATAATTTGTGTAATTGAAAATTCAATTCGATGGAAATTCAAACACAAATAATATCAATGGGAAAAGTTGTAATGCATCTCTAGTCGACACACATAGGAAAATAAATATGGTTGGAAAATATGGTTGAGAAATCCACACAAAATGCAAAAAGTTAATTATGAGCAAATCGAAACCAAATGTTTTCGATCAGCCAAATGGACAACATATTCGAGCAAAATTAACACTAATGAAACAAATGTAAATCAAGCCAAAAAATGAAACACGACGCGTATTTGTGGATCTCAAATTCAGAAAAGCAACACAAAGATAGGAGCATGCCACCCCGGAAGATGCCCTGCATAATGGTTAGTTTGAGGTATTATACAAAAAGTAGTTTTTTCTTCAAAATTTTTTAAAATAGTTATATTTTTGAAGCCTATATTTCCATAGTCTAAACCCGAATAAAATATCGATTTTGAAGATGCCACCTTGCATACATTTGCACACCCTATTGCCTAGTTGAATACAGGGTATACAAAGCAACTGCAGACGTGAAGGGTCACGCTCTATTTAATGGCCAACTGTCAATTCGCAATCATAGACAAAAAAAATAAATTGAAAATAAAAAGAAATAAGCATAAAATTCACATCGACATAAAATACATAAACATTTCAAGTGCTCACAAAAGCAAATGGCTAACAAATTATTTATAAATATTAATCAGATTTACATTTTTTTTCGTCTACTTCAGCGAATAAATGGAATTCCCCCAACCTCAATGATTTTGCTTGTTTAAATAAAGCATCATTGGCAAAAAAAAAATAGGCGCTGAGCTGCCGAAAAAAATGCAATTACATTTGCAAATCAATAAAAAATTGTTGGCGCTAATTTTCTCCCTGTTTGTTTCGCGCCTGCCTAAGTGCCACGCTGCGTATGAGTAATGTGCGATAGAGCACTAAGTAATCATGATCTATGCCAGCTGACAGAGCCAACAAAATTGTGTGTGCCCCAAGCAGTTTGCTCTTGAATAGTTCTACCCGATAATGCTCCATAAATGTCTCACATACTACCTACTTGCTCAAGGCAGCCTGATTCAGCACTAGAATGGCCGATGGGGCAGGGGATGGGTGCTGGTGTGGGGAGTAAGGCTGTGAACCAGACGCAAACGCAGACACAAAAGCAGACGCTGCGTCGACGACGCTGCTGCTCAACAACAAGAACAACAACAACAACACCAACAAAAAGTCAAATAAGAGCAAAAAAAAAAAAATATACACAAAAACCAGAGGCAAAATACATTGCCAAAATAGCAAAGTAATTGCGAATCGTAAAACTCGTGGAGGCATATTAATGCTACATAGAACAGCTACCCCAAAGGCATTCAGTTCACTGTATATTCGAGAGGGTCGCCTCCTAACTATGCAAATTATTTAACAGTGAACTACAAACACTTTAAAGTGTTTCAAACTTGAGTAATGGCTTAAATATAGAATTGCAGTACTGCCACTTTATAACTTAATCGGTTAAGTTTTCAATAGAAGTTATGACAGTTTGAAGTCTTGAAAGGACATTTCTAGGGACTTGGAACTTAGCATGTCAACATTTTTATGGAGATATTTGACATGAAATCTGAATTTTAGAAATTTTTCAACTTTGAATGTAGTATTAATCTAAGATGACAAATCATGAACAAAATGGCCTCGGAATCCGAAATCCGATAAGTTTTGACAAAGTGTACAGCGGTTTGAAGCCTGAGAAGGGCGCTTCTGGGGACTTGGAACTTGGTATGTCAACATTTTTCTCGGGGCAATAGAAAATTTCTCAGCTTCGAATGTAGAATTGTTATAAATGACAAACTATTACCAAAATGACATTGGAATTGAAAATCGGTTCAGTTTTGACGAAGTTATGGCAGTTTGCAGTCTGAGAATTGCGTTTCTGGGGACTTGGAACTTGACATGTCAACATTTTCGCATGACTTTTGACATGAAATCGGAAATATAGAAATTTCTTAGATTTGAATGTAGAAGTGTTATAAATGACAAACTAAGATCAAAATGACCTCGGAATTGAAAATCGGCTCAGTTTTGACAAAGTTATAGCAGTTTAAAGTCTTGGAGATTTTTTTTTTTTGATTTATCGTAAACTTATTGTTTGACCCACGCATATTGATATTTCTTTCTATTTATTTATAGCTCTCACTCTCTCGGTATGTGTGTGAGTGTGTGTGTGGGTGAATGCTGTGTGAATGCCTTTGGTCCATTGTCAGACGTTGACGCGTTGCCGCGCTGCTGATGATGTAGCGATGATTAGCAACGTTTGTGCCTGACACATTACGCATACGCACAGTTGGCCGCCCCGCTACTCTCTTGGCCTGGTCGTTAGTTTGAGTTAATTGACGGCAAGTGCACTTCGAGTTACTTGTATGTAATTGCATAAAAGTGCAATTAAACAGCTTGACGACATTAATGTCGCCAGCCAGCTGCTATGGCCTCGCAGGACATGCGCCAGGATATCGGCCACCTTGCAGATCTTTTAGCTCAACTTTGTCTTCATTCATTGCGCTACAAAGAGTCGTAAATTGTAAACGCTTTGTGGGTCATTGCTGCCGTGCCCCGCCAGCGTTGAAGTTTGAACTGAACTTTTGCCATGGGAACAAAGCAAAAATTTATGCGCTTGACTGGCCGGTCAGCAGCATGGCGCCAAAGTTCAAAGTTTCATGCAGGAGAAGTACACAGGGAAAAAACAAGCAGCAATATATTCTTGCTTAAGTTAAGAGAGTTTATTCTCAACTCAAATTCCTCATTTTATACTGTATATCTTGTCTAAATTTAAGACAACACGTTCACAGAAAGCAAAGTGCTTGAATCAAGATTCGCTTTCTAGTTTTTAGAAGTATATTTTTTTCTCTGTGCAGGAGGAGCAGAAAATGAGGTGTAGCCCCTGAGTGGCTGGACATGCTACAGATTCTCTCGTCTCGCATCGCAGAGCTTCGTTGTTGTTGCTGTTGTTTTTGTCTTCTTTTCTTTTTGTATAGCTGCTGGCTGCATTTTTATTGCAAATTGTTTGCGAGCATTTTTTGTGTTTATGCGAAATGCAAAGCACATGTCCTCCAACGTTGCGGCAGCAACAACAATTTTGGCATTGGCTATAAAACAAAATGTTGCTGCAGTGCAGCGAGCCTACAATAGAAACAAGGCGAAGCGACGCGGCGCGACGCTTAAGCCGTAAGTGGCCAAGTTGCATACGTGACGTGATGACACGTGATGTTGCCTGAAAGTGGTGAAAGTATAACGAGAGTGGAGAGTTCAGTTTTTGGCAAAACTTCAGAGATTGTTGCAGTTTCGAAGTGTGCCAGGTAGAAAGTAGTGCGATGGAGAGCGGTAGCAAAATAATGCAAGCGATATCGCTTTTGTATCTTTTTTTATTTATAGACAAAATATAGTTTATTACAGTTAAGTTGGACTAACTCTTCACTCATATTCCAATCCCAACTGCAACTGCTTGATTGGCTTTACTAACTGCAACTTGCGCTTGCAGCAATCTGCATTTGATGCTTCATAATTCATCATGATTATCAGCCTGTCTTTGCCCTCTTCTTACCTCTTCTTAATTATTTCTCACATTTCTCAAGCTCATTTGAGAATTCCAAATGTATTCATGCCACTGCCCTCGCTTCAAATGAACCCACACACACATATACACACACATAGATACATGTGTATATTTATTCAAAAGTAGTAGCATGCATATGCCAAAAACAATGCGGAAATTTAAACACACACGCACACACACATATAAACATACAGAGAGATGTGGCGAATTTACAGACAAAACGAAAGCGACCCACAAAATGCAAGCGTCGAGCGCTTTTGTTCTGTTTGGATTTATTTATATGTACATATGTACATAAATATGTATATAGTATAAAATATAAATATTTATATATGACACTGCCCCCAGAGCATTGCTAGCAGCATTAGATACATTGTAAACATAAAAAAAAAAAAAAAACTATATCTATATACAGTAGTTGCTCTGTATTTTAGAGCTTTCAGTAATTATACCTATTCTTTAGTGAGCATCTTAATATTTACTTTAAATAAATGTTTTTTAATTTATTTATGATTAAATATTGAAATATGACAAAATAT